>CM065909.1:26260000-26885000 GCA_033439115.1 Firmiana major | reverse complement strand
GATTCATTATGAACTTCTCAAAGATAGCACTACCATTATTGAAGTTGTTACAGAAAGACGTACCATTTGAATTCAATGAAGAGTGCAAGGCAGCTTTCGATGAATTGAAGTCATCTTTGATTTCTGCCCCTATCATTCAACCACCAAATTGGGAGCTACCTTTTGAAATAATGTATGATGCAAGCAACTACGCTGTGGGGGCTGTTTTAGGACAGCGGGTCGTCAACCAGGTGCATGTGATCTATTATGCGTCGAGGACACTTAATCCAGCTCAGTGCAATTATTCCACGACCGAAAAGGAGCTTTTGGCTATTGTATTTGCTTCAGATAAGTTTCGATCTTACTTGCTTGGGACTAAAGTTGTTGTGTTTTCTGACCATGCAGCTTTGAAATACCTTTTGGCGAAAAAAAAGGCAAAGCCAAGGCTGATTAGGTGGATTCTTCTACTGCAAGAGTTTGATCTCGAGATCAAAGTAAGAAGGGGGCAAAAAACCTAGTAGCTGACCACTTGAGCCGATTGGTGAGAGAAGAAGATCCAGTGCCATTGCAAGAAACTTTCCCTGATAAGCAGCTCTTTATAGTGCAAGGTATGACCCCTTGGTATGCTGACTTGGTAAATTATTTGGTTATTAAGGTCATACCTAAAGATTTGCGTCAAGCTAAAAAAGATAAAATGAAAAGTGAGGCTAAATATTATGTATTGGATGAACCATATTTGTGGAAATATTCTTCTGATCAAATCATTAGAAGGTGCATCCTTGATTCAAAAATTTGGTATGTCATTACTTTTTGTCATGCATATGCATGTGGGGGTCATTTTGGGCCAAAGAGAACAGCTAGGAAGGTGTTAGATTGTGGTTTTTATTGGCCTACTTTGTTTCATGACAATTATGTGTTTTGTAAAAATTATGAACGATGTCAAAGGATAGGGAGCTTAGACAGTAGGAATGAGATGCCTCAAACTCCTATACTTGTGTGTGAAATTTTTGATGTGTGGGGTATTGACTTTATGGGTCAATTTCCTCCTTCCTTTGGGTTTGTTTACAGTTTACTTGTTGTTGATTATGTGTCGAAATGGGTGGAAGCAAAGGCCACCAAAACTGACGATTCACGAGCTATTGTAGGTTTTATCAAATCTAACATTTTTAGCAAGTTTGGCATACCAAGAGCATGGAGGCTTTATTAAAGAAGTATGGAGTCCTGCACAAAACCTCCACAGCTTACCATCCCCAGATGAATGGATAGGCTGAGGTGTCTAATAGGGAAGTCAAGTTGATCTTAGAGAAAACGGTAAATCCAAATAGAAAAGACTGGAGTCTCAGACTTGACGACGCTTTGTGGGCTTATAGGACAACATATAAGACGCCTATTGGGATGTCCCCATATAGGCTGATTTTTGGTAATTGTGTCATCTGCATGTAGAGTTAGAACACAAGGCTTATTGGGCAGTTAGACGATGCAACATGGACCTACAACAGGCAGGTTTGGAACGGAAGTTGCAGTTGCAGGAATTGGAGGAAATTCAACTTGAGGCCTATGAGAACTCAAGAATTTACAAGGAGAAGACCAAGGCATTTCATGATAAGATGATCATTAGGAAGTAATTTATGGTTGGCCAAAAAGTTTTGTTATACAACTCCAAATTGAAGTTGATGCCTGGTAAGTTACGTTCCCGTTAGATTGGACCCTTTGTTGTTACTGACGTATTTCCTCATGAGGCAGTTGAGATGCAAAGTATGGAAACCAACAAGGTGTTCAAGGTTAACGGGCCTAGACTCAAGCCATATTACAACAGTTTTCAAGCACACACGGTTGAGGAGGTGCAATTAGGAGATGCTGTCTACTCGATGTGAAGGAAGTTGTAAGGTCGAGCCAACGACATTAACCAAATGAGCTGCATGGGAGGCAACCCCCCAGATTTGATTCCTCACCCTATCTCTTTTAATTTTACTTGTCCGTTATTTGTTTTAATGATGTGCTTTACATTGGGGACAATGTAAAATCTAAGTCTGTAGGGGGGGGGAGAATTTTAGGATTTTTGAATTTTTACATAAAAAAAATCTTAGTGCATGTTTAGGTGCTTTCTATCACTGAAAGTTTATATTTATCATGATCTTGAATCAACTGGATTTGAAAAGAGGATGACACAATTGAATTGATTGACTTTTCATCTTAACATTTGTTGATTAAGTTATTGATTTCAGAATGTTAGTGAATCGAATTGGTAGACTTTAAACCTGTGAGATTTTTGAGCCTATAGATTGAGCATTAATGTCAATCTTTATTTTCTTTGGATGTGTGATATTGTTCCATGAATGTGTTTCTCTAGAACTTGCATTGATTCAGACATACAAAAAAGTGATTAAGGCCATTTTTGGATGAACCACTCTAGCCAAATAGCCTACCTAACATAATTTACCATTGTTAAGCCCCATTGAGCCTAATTGACTTTTCTTTTTAAATAATTTGTTTTAACCGTGAGCTTAATATGAATGACTTCACCTAAGCTTAAAAATTAGTAGGGCATTTAAAAATTCTCGAGCAGATTATGAAACAAGTGTAGGGGTGTGATTAATTCCATATGTTAGTGGTGGTGATGGTGGACTTAAAAAAAAACATTATAGAAAAGAAAAGAGGGTATTTGATTGATAAATGACTTGAGTAAGGTGCGAGTGATTAATAAGGTGTTTGTACTTGAGGTGATTGCGGGCTGTTGATTGTTTTATTTACTCGAGTTGTAATATTGAACGTTCTATTAATTTTTAAGGTTTTAAACTCTCTTACCCAAAAAATAATTTCGTACCTTATCCCTAGCCCCATTACAACCCTTGAATTAAGTCATTTTGATTTGTGTTATGCATGAATACAAAGTAGTGGAGATTAGATGATATGCAAGCTTATGGTAGGACATGTTTTATGGAATGAATGTGAGTGAAACACTTACCCCTTAAATGCTTGAGTGAACAGAGAGAATATTGTGAGGATCTACCAATTTAATTTGCTTCGTTTTGAATGAAATTGCTATGTTGGCAAATTCTCGAGATTGTTAAGGATTTTGATTGATGACATGTTATGTTTCTCAAAAACGTTGGTTGACTTTTTTGTTTCTAGTTTTAGTAAACTTGATGTGATTGAAAAGTTTTAGAGGGTGATTTAGTCTTAGATTTTGAGTTTGCTCGAGGACGTGCAAAAATTTAAGTGTGAGGGAATTTGATGAGTTTCATATTTTTATTATTTATTTCCTTCTACATTTTAATATTTTTCTATGTTCCTCATATTAATTAGAGTACTTATGTTAATTTGTGATTTTTGCAGATAAATTGGGCTTCAAAACTTAACTGAAGAAATTGGATAGTTTTAGTGCTATTTGGGATTTTGGCTCTAAACGGAGTTCTAGATGTCAGATTGGGGTGAGTTTTAGCTCGTTGGAAAGAAGATTAAAAGGCTTACAATTTCTTTGAAGAGAACTAAGCCCAAGGGAAGATCCCCACAAGCACCTTAAGGAGTTTCATGTGGTGTGTTCGAGCATGAAACAACAGGGCATCTCAGAGGATCAAATTAAGCTGAGGGCATTCCCTTTCTCGTTGGCAGATCAAGTGAAGGACTGGTTATACTACCTTCCTTCGGGTTTAATATGTTCCTAGAATGAGATGAAGTGGTTGTTTTTAGAGAAGTATTTCCCAGCTTCTAGGGCTGCAAATATAAGAAAAGAGATCTGTGGCATTTGACAATATAATGGTGAAATCTTGTATGAGTATTGGGAGTGTTTTAAGAAGCTGTGTTGGAGCTGCCCATACAACCATATTACTGACCAGCTTCTGATCCAGTATTTCTATGAAGGTTTAATGCCAATGGATAGGAGTATGATTGATGCTGCCAGTGGAGGAGCACTAGTTGATAATACCCAGAGGCTGCCAGGAATCTCATCGCCAACATGGCAGCCAATACATAATAGTTCGAGAATAGATTGGATCACACACCAAAGAAGGTGAACGAGGTAAGTACTTCTAACCTAGAACGTCAAATTTCTAAGCTAACCTCTTTAGTTCGTCAAATGGCAGTAGGGAACTTACAAGCAGCAAAGGTGTACGAAATCTATTCGTTGGAGGGACACAACACTGACATGTGTCCAACTTTGCATGAAGATAACCCGACCATGCAACAAGCGAATGCCGAAGGAAATTTTCCAGGTCAGCCCCAACGGAGACATGATCCATATGCAGATACATATAACCCAGGCTGGAGAGATCATCCTAATTTGAGATATGGTAACCAAGCTAGCTATCAACATCCTCTTCAGAGGCCGCAAACAAATCAAGTCATAAGCTTAGGTTCAGGTATGTCACTTGAAGATATTGTAAAAAACCTAGCTAACAGTACTTTGCAATTCCAACAGGAAACAAGGACAAGCATCCAGAACTTGAAAAAATAGATGGATCAACTAGCAACCACGGTTGGTAGATTAGAAGCTCAAGGTTCTAGGAAGTTACCATCTGAAACAATAAAGAACCCTAGGGAGAATGCGAGGGCCATAGTGCTGCGTAGTGGAAAAGAGATCGAAAGACAGATTACAGAGGTAGAGAAAAAGGTTGAGACGCAGATGCAACCTGTTATAGATAACACTAACCCTATCTGTCCTCCCTTTCCTTAGAGGTTAGCTAAGATATAGAAATAGGAACAATAGAAAGAAATCATGGAGCTATTTAAGAAGGTGGAAATTAACATACCACTTATGGACGTAGTGAATCAAATTCCAAGGTATACAAAACTCCTTAAAGAGTTGTGCACGACAAAGAGGAAACTAAGAGGCGATGAGAAGGTAAGTGTGGAGGAGAATGTATTTGCGATCATTGATAGAAAATTGCCCCAAAAATGTAAAGACCCAGGTACGTTTACAATCCCTTGCATCATTGGTAATAAGCAAATCGAACATGCCATGGCAGATTTGGGTGCATCGATTAATGTTATGCCTTTTTCAATTTATGCATCCTTAAATTTAGGTCCTTTGAAAAAAACCAGAGGGATCATACAATTAGCAGATTGATCTAAGGCTTACCCCGAAGGGATAGTTGAGGATGTTTTGGTGCAGGTGAATCAGTTGATCTTTCTTGTTGATTTCTATATTTTTCATATGGAGGACTACAGTCGCCTGGTGAATCTCGTACCAATAATTTTAGGCCAGCCCTTTCTTGTCGCTGCTAGGACTAAGATTGATGTGTTTGATGGGACATTAACCATGGAGTTCGATGGAGAGATTGTCAAAATTATCATCTTCGATGCTATGAGGCATCCAGTAGATGTACATTCGGTATTTTCCATTGACAGTTTTGATTACTTGACGTATGATACATTTAAAGTAAGCAGAATAGATGAGCTGCAAGTGGTGATTAGTACAAGCTTGATGGAGAACGAGGCTGAATTGGAGCTAAGTCTTGAAGTTGAAGAAATGATGATGGCTATGCAGTCATTGGAGCCCAGGTATGAAGTTAAAAGATTGGAACTACCATTTTCTAACATGAAGCTACTACCTTCTGTTGTGCAAGCACCGATTCTAGAATTGAAGTCTTTACCTAACCACTTGAAGTATGCTTACCTAGGAGATGGTGAGACACTTCCAGTCATTATTGCGAAGAACTTGACAGTGGTGCAAAAAGAAAAGTTAATCAGGGTGTTTCGTGATCATAGAACAGCCATTGGATGGACCATAGCCGACATTAAGGGAATTAATCCATCCATGTGCATGCACAGAATTCTGTTGGAAGAGGGATCTAAACTAAGCCAAGAACCTCAAAGAAGATTGAATCCCCAGATGATGGAAGTAGTCAAGACAAAGATTCTGAAATTGTTAAATCCAGGTATAATCTATCCAATTTCGGATAGTAAATGGGTGAGTCTAATTGATGTTATGCCAAAGAAGACTGGGATCACAGTTGTGAGAAATCAAAATAATGAGCTTGTACCAACGAGAGTGCAGAATCGGTTGAGAGTGTGTATAGACTATCACAAACTGAATTCAACAACTAGAAAGGATCACTTTTCTTTAGCCTTCATTGGTCAAATGATTGAGCGTTTAGCTGGTAAATCTCACTACTATTTTCTTGGTGGATTTTCAAGTTATAACTAGATTATGATTACACCAGAAGATCAGGAGAAAACAACTTTCACATGCCTATTTGGAACATTTGCTTTTAGGATGATGTCGTTCTGCCTTTGTAATACACCAGGTACATTTTAAAGATGCATGGTAAGTATTTTTTTTTATTTGTTGGAAAATTGCATTGAGGTGTTCATCGATGATTTCACAGTGCATGGTGACTCATTTGATAAGTGCTTAAATCATTTGATGAGTGTACTTGAGCGTTGCATTGAAACTAATCTAGTGCTAAATTTTAAAAAATGTCATTTCATGGGAGAACAACACATTGTTTTAGGTCATGTAGTTTCATCCAAGGGCATTGAAGTAGACAAGGCTAAGATTGATTTGATTTTGAGCTTACACTGCCCCATTCGTGTGCGGGAAGTGCGTTCCTTTCTTGGTCATCAGGTTTTTACCACAAATTCACTAGGAACTTCTCAAAGATAGCACTACCATTGTCGAAGTTGTTGTAGAAGGACATACCCCTTGAATTCAATAAAGAGTGCACGGCAGCTTTCGATGAATTGAAGTTATCTTTGACTTCTGCCTCTATCATTCAACCACCAAATTAGGGGCTACCTTTTGATATAATGTACGATGCAAGAAACTACGATGTGGGGGCTATTTTAGGTCAGCGGGTCGTCAACCAGGCGCATGTGATCTATTATGCATCGAAGACGCTTAACCCAACTCAATGCAATTATTCCATGACCAAAAATGAGCTTTTAGCTATTGTATTTGCTTTAGATAAGTTTCGATCTTACTTGTTTGGGACTAAAGTTGTTGTGTTTTCTGACCATACAGCTTTGAAATACCTTTTGGCGAAAAAAGAGGTAAAGCTAAGGCTGATTAGGTGGATTCTTCTACTGTAAGAGTGTAACGACCCTTGACCCTTAAAAATGGGGGAAATTTTTTTTTTTTAATTTACTTTACCCACTTATTCCCTTATTCACTTAGGTTGTATTCCTGTACAGTGTCAAAACACTTTTCCTAATACTTTACTCATGATTATAATTAATTTCTATATTTTAGCTTATGTGGCCGATAAAAATTTCGGCAGCACAACGGCTTATGTATGAGCCTACCCACCTGCAAATCAGTTGTTTTTTTGGCAATCCTAGATATCCACCACTACCAAGCATACTTTCTAAGTTCATCTTTACCACTCAACACATCCATTTCAATTTAATACTAATCATCTCAAAACATTATACCAAAGTAGTAATGTTTACATTGTTCCTTACAAAATTACATCCCAACTGATATTTCCAATATGTGTCTGTGCATACAATTATGTCTGGTACAAGAATGTAAAAGTATACCTTTCTGCGTGTACAAAAAGTAGCCTAGGGAGCTCTCCCCACCAGCCTACGTCGTGTACGAGGCAGGTAGCGCCTACGGATCACTGCAAGTAATATGAGAGGTAGAGGGGTGAGCTTTCGGGAAAAAACCCAGTAAGAAGATGTATTTAAAACGATTCTAGCAATTTAAATATGTATAAAACATGATAATGCGTATGATGATACTTTCTGAAACTAATAATAATATTCACAGATTAAGGAAAATTAGAAACATCGAGATTCAAAATGTAAATCTTTAGGTATTTGAACTTAACAGATATTACGTAAAACTAGTCGTACATTCAGAATTCCAAATAGGAATACATATCAAATCACATACTACAAATCCGGTTCTGAAAACAGAGTTTAAATTTTCAAATTGAGACTACATTGGCCATATAATTATCATGTGACAATAACGAATTTATCACGCGGCAATAACCAATTTATCACGTGGCAAAATAACCCGATCATCCTCCGTAGAGGGAATTCAGGACCCAAGGGTAATTTCAGACGCCACAAAGGCGGGGTACAGGCGCAACGAATGCAAAATACAGGCGCCACACAGGCGAAATACAGGCACCACGAAGGCAAATTACAGGCGCCACGAAGGCAAAATACAGGCGCCACACGGGCGAATTACAGGAGCCACGAAGGCGAAATACAGGCGCAACACAGGCGAAATACAGGCGCCATGAGGGTGAAATACAGGCGCCACACAGGCGAAATACAGGCGCCACGAAGGCGAAATACAGGCGCCACACAGGCGAAATACAGGCGCCACACAGGCGAGTTCAAATGCCACACAGGCGAATTCAGACGCCACACAGGCGAATTCAGACGCCACACAGGCGAAGTTGACGTGCGTAAGCACACAACATAAATGGCCCTTAGTCTCAAAACATATTATAGTTTTCATATTCGAAAAACATCGAAATAAAATCATCTTATTTGAAAGATTAATTCAGAAGACATGTTTTTATTTCAAAAGCACAAATACAGAAAGCATAGTCTTGATCAGAAATATAATTTAGAAACATGCATGAAAATCATACTTCATGTCATTATAAGCTTTCTTTATCAAGGTTCAAAAGGTAACTATTACCGTTTTAAATTATATCCCTTTACCTCGATCTATCGAAATCTCCGTGCTCGAGTGGTGACGTCTCTTAGTACGTCCCTTAATTCCTTCTACGATCACCTTCAACGAAATCATACACTTAGCACCCTATTCGTGCGAATTACCCGAATTGCGTTAAAATCATAACCTATTCGTTACTACTACGTGTGTACATATTATTGTACGTACCTAAGTCAACACGCACGTTTATATATTTTCCCTTACCACATATTATTTTGTATGTACAATTATTGACATACACCTTATTATATACCTCTACATGTATGTACACATAAATACATATATATACACTCCCATATATATATATATATTTATTTATTTATTTGTTTTCACTCTTTTCCTATCTCATATATACATTCTTTGTATATATATATATACTAGCACAAATTCATCCTATATACACCTATATGTATATACATCTAATATATATATACATATATATATATATACACTCCTATATATATATTATTGTCTTCTATTTTTTTCTTATTACATATATATATAAATATGTCCTTGTTTGTACATATACTAAAACACATTTATTTTATACAATCATTTGTATATACACCCAAGTATATGCACATTTTTCATATACTCCTATATGTATATACACCTAAGTATATACTCATATTTATTTTATCATTGGCTTTCCTTATTCATTATCAAATATATGTACATATACTAACATACCCTTTCATTATACATACCTATATGTACATACCCAAATATATTTTTTTTATTCATATAATTACATATATATATATATATTATCACTTGTCTCCATTATTCAATATCACAAATATATATATATTTTTTGCCTACTTCTCATCATTCCATTTTTAATCTAATTCAAACTATACTAGCATGCTTATACATGTATCACACATATATATTCATGTACATTAATACACATATATACATGTATGTATCTTACCTCTTTTCTCTTCCTCTTTTTTTTTTCCAGCTTGCTTTTCTTCTCTCACGGTTTCCTCCTTTCTTCCTCAATTGTTTCAATTTCCAGCCCCTGCCTCCTTCCTATTTTCTCCCTTCTTCCTCACGGTTCTGCTTCTCTCCCCTCAATTCCCCTTCTTCGTTTTCAATCTTCACTGTTCAGTCTTCTTCTTCCCTCAAGCCTCTCGGTTTCCCTCCATTTCCAGCCCCTGTTTCGGTTTTGTTCTCTGTTTCCCAAGTCCTGCTTTAATGGAGTCTCGGTTTCAGCCTCATCCCTTCTTCAGTCTCAGTTTCCAGCCCTGACTCTCGGTTCCTCCTTCACCAATCTCGATTTTCCAGCTTGCCTCTCGTTTGCTTCTTCTTCCTCGGGTCCTGCTCTTTTCACTCAGCCTCCCCTGCTTTCGTCTGCTTCCTTCAGTCTCAGTTTGCTGTAACTCCGATTGGTCTCCCTCTTCTTTCTTTTCCTCTTTTCTTTCTTCCAACCCTTCCCCGATCAGCTCTCCTGCTCCAGATTTGTTTTCCTGGTTCCCTTTTTCTCCTCTTCCCTCCTCTTCCTTTCTTTCTTTTCTTTTCTTCTTCTGGCCAGCCCTCTCCTTCTCCCTTCCTTTTCTTTTCTTCTCTTCTTTCCCCAGCCGAGCTACCCTTCTTCCCTTCTCTTCTTCTTCCTCTTCTCTTTTCTCCCCTTCGGTTTCCCGCCCAACACCCCTGTAAATTTGATTTTCCTCTTCAATTGTAAATAGTGGCAGACGAAATTGGCTTTTCTAAGCCAATTCCGTACATGTCATTTTATATATAATATTGTATTAATATATACATATATTATATTAATATCTAGATTATATTAATATATATATACCTTAATTGTTTATTACATTTTTTTATTATTTTGTTTTTTTGTTTAATACTATATATTAAATTCTACACACTAAACAATATATATATGTTATATATATATATTGTTATTCTTTTATTTAAATGTCTAGTATATATGTATATATATATATATACATATTAACCTATGTATATATCTACATATTTACATTTTCTTGTATAATTTATCCAAAAACATAATATCATACCTTCTATGAAATTTTCCTTATTCCGAAAATAAAATAGTATCGGGATTCCATCATTCTTCGTAAATTCTCGATACAAGTGTTTACATCAACAATTTTCAATTTAACAATTTAAAATTCTCTAATCCCTCCGTACTTGCATTCGCCTTTTCACTCTTTATATCCTCGGGTTCCCGGTCATTCACGGGTTTCTCGGCCCCTATATTCTCGAGCCCTACAACGAACATCCACACTTCCATTAAAATATCATTTAATTAAACATAGGAAATTTGTAGGGCTTACAAAGAGCTTGATCTCGAGATCAAAGATAAGAAGGGGGCAAAAAACCTAGTAGCTGACCACTTGAGCTGGTTGGTGAGAGAAGAAGATCCAGTGCCATTGCAAGAAACTTTCCCTGATGAGTAGCTCTTTACGGTGCAAGGTATAACCCCTTGGTATGCTGACTTGGTAAATAATTTGGTTGCTAAAGTCATACCTAAAGATTTGAGTAGAGCTAAAAAAGATAAAATGAAAAGTGAGGCTAAATACTATGTATAGGATGAACCATATTTGTGGAAATATTGTTCTGATCAAATCATTAGAAGGTGCATCCTTGATTCAAAAATTCAGTCTGTCCTTATTTTTTGTCATGCATATGCCTGTGGGGGTCATTTTGGGCTAAAGAGAACAACTAGGAAGGTGTTAGATTCTGGTTTTTATTGGCCTATTTTGTTTCGTGACAGTTATGTGTTTTGTAAAAATTGTGAACGATGTCAAAGGATAGGGAGCTTAAACCGTAGGAATGAGATGCCTCAAACTCCCATACTTGTGTGTGAAATTTTTAATGTGTGGGGTATTGACTTTATGGGTCCATCTCCTCATTCCTTTGGGTTTGTTTACAATTTACTTATCGTTGATTATGTGACGAAATGGGTGGAAGCAAAGGCCCCAAAAACTGACGATTCACGAGCTGTTGAAGGTTTTATCAAATCTAACATTTTCAGCTGGTTTTGGCATACCAAGAGCATTGATTAGTGATATGGGAACTCATTTTTGTAATCGGTCAATGGAGGCTTTATTAAAGAAGTATGGAGTCCTGTACAAAACCTCCACAGCTTACCATCCCAGACGAATGAACAAGCTGAGGTGTCTAATAGGGAAGTCAAGTTGATCTTGGAGGAAATGGAAAATCCAAACAGAAAATACTAGAGTCTCAGACTTGACGACGCTTTGTGGGCTTATAGGACAGCATATAAGACGCCTATTGGGATGTCCCCGTATAGGCTGATTTTTGGTAAGTTGTGTCATCTGCCTGTAGAGTTAGAACACAAGGCTTATTGGGCAGTTAGACGATGCAACATGGACCTACAACAGGCAAGTTTGGAATAGAAGTTGCAGTCGCAGGAATTAGAGGAAATTCGACTTGAGGCCTATAAGAACTCATGAATTTACAAGGAAAAGACCAAGGCATTTTATGATAAGATGATCATTAGGAAGAACTTTGTGGTTGGCCAAAAGGTTTTGTTATACAACTCCAAATTGAAGTTGATGCCTGGTAAGTTACGTTCTCATTGGATTGGACCCTTTGTTGTTACTGACGTATTTCTTCATGCTGCAGTTGAGATTCAAAGTACGGAAACCTACAAGGTGTTTAAGGTTAACGGGCATAGTCTTAACCTATATTAGGACCATTTTCAAGCACACACGGTTGAGGAGGTGCAGTTAGGAGATGCAGTCTTCTTGATGCGAAGGAAGTTGTATTGTCGAGCCAACGACATTAACCAAAGGCGCTGCATGGGAAGTAACTCATGAACCCCAGATTTGATTCCTCACCCAATCTCTTTTAATTTTAGTTATTCGTTATTTTCTTTAGTGATGTGTTTTACATTGGGGACAATGTAAAATCTAAGTGTGAGGGGGAGAATTTTAGGATTTTTGAATTTTTACATAAAAAAAATTCTTAGTGCATGTTTAGGTGCTTTCTATCACTAAAAGTTTATATTTATCATGAACTTGAATCAACTGGATTTGAAAAAAGGAAAACACAATTGAATTGATTGACTTTTCATCTTAACATTTGTTGATTAAGTGATTGATTTCAGAATGTTGGTGAATCGAATTGGTAGACTTTAAACCTGTGAGATTTTTGAGCCTATAGATTGAGCATTAATGTCAATCTTTATTTTCTTTGGATGTGTGATATTGTTCCATGAATGAGTTTCTCTAGAACTTGCATTGATTTTTTTTAAGATTACATTGATTCAAGCATACATAAAAAGTGATTAAGGCCATTTTTTGATGAACCACTCTAGCCAAATAACCCACCTAACATAATTTACCATTGTTAAGCCCCATTGAGCCTAATTGACTTTTTTTGTTGTTGAATCACTTGTTTTAACCGTGAGCTTAATATGAATGACTTTGCCTAAACTTAAAAATTAGTAGAGCATTTGAAAATTCTCGAGCAAATTATGAAACAAGTGTAGGGGTGTGATTAATTCCATATGTTAGTAGTGGTGATGACTTAAAAAAAATAGAAAAGAAAATAGGGTATTTTTGTCACGACCCAAATTACCTAAAAATCACAACAAATTTTTCATTTTTTGTTTATTCTTTAATTCTTACCTTTCTCGCATCATGACCATCCTACTAACAGTTGGGCTATGATTCGATGTTAGTCACCTCTCACCTATTTACCATTCCATTTCCATAATCACATTCACATATCAGGATTTACTATCCTTTGAATTTAACTAAATACATACACAATGGTATTTACATAACCTTACATCCCCGACATCATAGTCATTTACAATCTTATGCATTTACATATTTAGATACAAAACTATACAAATGTGTATACCTGACTCTCGATGGGAAGCAGCGGATACCAAGATGAAAGTTCTTAACTGCTCACTAACTATTGCAAGTACTCTGAAATGATAGGAAAATAAATGGGGTGAGCAAACCACACACTTAGTAAGGCAATTATGCAAGTAAGTAGATAGCTCTACTATCTACATGCTCATAATGCCATGCCCTTAAAATCCATTTCTTTTCTTTTAAATCCCACGCATAGAATCATGCATACATCATTGCTATAGTTTATAAAAACTATTTGTGCATATAGAAATCATGCAACTCATGCATCAATGGCATTTTATGTAAAATCATAATTCGCATGAAGTAAATCAAGATCATGCATTATTTCATGTCATGTAAAACAAATCATGAGAGACAAATTATTTTCATGAATTTGTAATTAAAGCATGGAAAACTCCTCATGCTACTGCATTTAAATCACTTCATTAAAGCTTAGTATAAAATAACCCGAAAGGGTTAAGCATCTCATAAATCAATCTCATTAAAAATTCATTATAAAATTCTGTAATAAAAGTCACTCTTCATTTAGGGACACATTTCATAAAATTCTCTGAAAATCTATCATCATAGTAGAAATCACAAAATCGGGGGCCTGACCCCTCCCATGGGTCTACCCTGGTCTATAGAGACCAAAAGTTATATCATGTGAGACATGTAGGTGACTATATCAGTAACAACAAGGACTACAGCCATAACATAGTGATCCCTGGCTATTCGGTACCTAGTGTGTGGGGTATCTCACTTGAAACGGGAGGTGGGTCAATCCTATCGCCAGAATAACATAACATCAGGATTGCGAGCGCAAGGCTTGCTGCCTCGTGGCTAATGCCACTCCACTCCAACAATCCCCACGGTACAACGTACTCCATGTGATATACACAGTACATCGTACTTCGTGAACCTAATCTCAATCAGGGGGTGCCTGCAATAGGTCTTATCCACCCATGCCAAATATGTCTCAGTATGCACATGTGGACATATCATCTCACTGTGACACACAGTCTATAGGAGGCTCCAACACGGCTATATGCATGTCATATAAATCCCTGTGCGAACGAAGCTCTAGCACGGCTCCATGCATATTCATGATATCTGAAAACCTCGTGCGAGTGAAGCTCTAGCACGTTTTCATAAAAATCAGTAAAATATGCGTACGAGTAGCACGCCAGTACGACTTTAAAATGAGTTATAAATCCGTATTAAATCACGTATGAGCAAGCTCCAGCATGGTTTATGCATAAAATTCATTAAAGCCTCGTGTGAGCAATGCTTCAGCACGAATGAATGCACAAGTAAATAAAAACTTGTGCGAGTTACACTCCAGCATAGCTTATGAAATTAAATCGAATAAATCATGTACGAGCAAGGCTCCAGCACGACTTTTATGCAATTATCATATTAAAACAGGATGCGAGCTAAGTTCCAGCACCTCTCATGCATGTCAAATCATTAAAACTAGTGCGAGCAATCGCTCTAGCACCTTTTTATGCATATCAAGTCAAACAAGTCAAAATATTCAAAACAGAGTGCGAGCTAAGCTCCAGCACCTCTCATGCATGTCAAACCATTAAACCTAGTGCGAGCAATTGCTCTAGCACCTTTTTATGCATATCAAGTCAAAACAAGTCAAAATATTCAAAACAGAGTGTGAGCTAAGCTCCAACACCTCTCATGCATTTCACAATAATAAAAATCAGTGCGAGCAACCGCTCTAGCACATTTCATGCATATGATGTCACACAAGTCGGTGCAAGCAACCATTCTAGCACATTTTATGCAGACTCATAAACGCAGATATAGTGCAAGCTATGCGCCAGCACTATCTGTTTTCATATAAACTGTATAGTTAGCCCATTTTCCAAAGAAATTTCATTTAAATCTTAATAACACTTACGTAGTGTTATAGTATGAAATTTATATAATTATTGGCCAATCTATCGATTTGCTTTGCTTAAAAACTACGAAAATTCCTTAAATCAGAAAATTCCTTAAATCATGCATTTCATGCATGTCATGCTTTCACCATCCTTAGGTGAATTCCCTTAATAGGGGTAAAATAGTCTTTTTCTATTTTTGAGTCCTTAAAATCATTAAACCATTTCTAGGACCTTTATACATATTTAGTGTATACAAAAGCTATTAAAATACGCATAGCTACCTCTAGCTACTCACACAATTCCCTTACCTCATTTTTCTGTACAGTGTGACCTTTCCACTGATGACTCGTCACACAATCCGATTTGCTCCCAATCCAATCTCCGAAACTGCGTATAAATATTCATCAGGCCAAATACAATATAATTAATTGTATTTCATATTTTTTGGGCTTAATTTAAATCATTGGGTCGTTTACCCCTATTGGGCCCGATTGTACCATAATGGGCCTAAATCGGCCTTAAGCATGTTTTTCACTCACTATTCACATTATCGAGGATTATTGGGCTCACTGGGCCCATCAATATTTATTGGGCCTCGTTCTAAACTCTGGATAGCTCAATTAATTATTTACGACAATTTATCTCTAATTTCAGTATTTAATTCATTTTATACGAAAATTAAATCCGTAATTTATACGATAAATTTTTAACACGCATAATGGTGCAAATTATCATAAATAAGGGTTACTTACCCGAGCTTCCATGATAGTACGTAAATTGAGGCTGACTCGAGCTCTCGTTTGACGTAAATTGTCGAGCTACACAATTAGATATTTTTTCGGGTAAATGTTCAGTCGAATATTAATCAAATTAAATATTCTAAAATTTAAATCGGTCAATTTTGATCGCTTACAGGCTTACCCGTAGGTCGATTGCATCACCAAAAAATTTTCCCAATTTTTTCACTTTTTCTTTTTCCCTTTTTTCCTTTCTTTTTCTTCTTTTCTGGCTGAACCGGTTCAGTCCGGTTCAGCTTAGTTCAGACCGGTTCGGTTCAGTCGGTTCAATCCAGTTCGGCTGGTTCGGGGCTTCACCAGCTGGTTCTTCACTGGCTTCCATCACCAGCAGCTCCGCGGGGTCGTCCGGTGCACAGATTTAGTCTCGATTTTGCCCGTGGTGGCCGAAAAGTGACTGGTTCGGCTCTTCTCTCCTCTGGCGTCAGTGCCTTTCTTTTCTACCGCTGTTGACGGCGCTGCTGGCCGTTCCACTGGCCAATGCAGCCACCGATCGCGTCACCTGCATCTGGGGAACCATCGGCTAGGGTCGGTTGGGGCTAGATCGGCGCCAGTGGCCATCAATTTCCTTTTCTCCCTTTTCGGTTTCTCTCGATTTCTCTCTCTCCTTTCGTTGGATTCTGGCGCTGTTGGCGGTCGTACTGGTGCTTGGAGGGTCGCGCGATAATTGTCGCCCCTCGCCGGTCGTTCTCTGGCCATCCAAATCGTCGGTGGTCGTTCCAGTTTTGCATTTTCAGTTCTTTTTTTTCTTCTTTATTTATTCATAATTTATTTTATTATTATTTTATTCATTCAAAATATTATTTAATCGCCATTATATAAAAAAAATTATATTTTATTCAGTAAATCAATTAAATGAATTTATCAGTCTTATTTCATCTTTTCGGTATATTTTTTCAATATTTTCGGGATAATTTCTTGAAGTGAAAATTTCGGTTAATTCTAATAAATTCATATCAATTGGACTCGAAATTCAATATTTTCCTCGTTATTGATCAAGATTTCTCAAATCCACATTTTTAATGAAATATTTCTTATCGAATTTTAATCGAATTTCAAACTTTTGACCGTTTTACCCTTGCACGTGTTCGGGACCAAATCAACACAAGTTCCCTTCACGAACCCTTTCTCATTTAGTGTTTTAAATAAAATCGGGTCATACATAATCTCCCCCACTTAAGAAATTTGGTCCTCTAAATTAGAACCAAGTCAAATGGGTCCATAAATAACTCTGGTATGTCTATCGCATCATATTCTTTAATTCTCATGTGACTTTTTTCGAAGTATAATACTACCAACATACTTAGCTAGGGAGATCATCTTAAACCTCAACACTTTCTTCTTCCGTCTAATACCCGAATCAATTTTTCAACATACGACCTACTCTCTTTGAGCTTCAACGATCTTCGTCTTTTGTCTGCATAGCTTTTCTATCCGCTCTGAGGTATTCTTAATCTCTCACAATCAACAGAACACCCTCAGAGACTTATTATACCAAGTCGGGAGCAATTCTCTATCTGTCACCCACTTCTTCTTATCTAAGTCGGAGAATAACTCCTATGACCATACAATGCCTCATATAATGTTATCCCGATACTCAAGTGATAACTGTCGCTATTGGCGAATTCAATTAGTAACAACTGATCATCCCATGAGCTTATAAAATCAATGGCACATGCTCTCATCATATCCTCCAGATTTTGTACAATCCCTTCTGACTGACCATCTATCTGAGGACGAAAAACTGTGCTAACACTTCGTCAAGTTCCCATAGCTAAAAAAATATTCCCAGAAGTGGGAAGTGAAGCGGGAATCCCTATTTGGTATCATGCTCCCTGGGACGCTACATAATGTTCCATAATCTTTCTTACACATAAATCCGCCTACTCACTCAGAGTATATGGGGATTTCATAACCAGAAGGTGGGTAGACTTAGTCAATCTATCGACTATCACCCAGATAGCCTCGTGATTCATCCGGGTCCTCTGTAACCCATCACAAAATTCATGGTAACTTGTTCTCATTCCCGTATCGATATAAGTAGAGGCTGTAATAACCCTGCAAACTTCTATTGCTCTACTTTAATCTCTAACATACAAGACACTTCTCCACAATTTCTACAATATCTCTTTTCATACCTAACCACCTATACCCTTTTTAAAGATTCCTATATATTTATTACTTCCCGGATGCATTGTATATCCCGAAGAGTGAGCTTATATCAATAGCACTATCTCATCAACTGTGGTCCTGGGAGCACTTATACTGTCTCTGAACCTCTGTAAGTCATCATCACTCACTGTGAACTTTGTCACTGTACCCTTGTCACGATCCGAATTACCTAAAAATCAGAGTAAATTTTTTTCGCTTCTTCATTTATTATTTAATTCTTACATTTCGCTCATCGTGACCATCCTACAACACAGTTGGGCTATGATTCGGTGTTAGTCACCTCACACTATTTACCATTCCATTTCCATAATCACATTCATATATCTGAGTTTACTATCCTTTGACTTTAATTAAATACATATACAATGGTATTTATAACTGTACATCCTCGACATCATATCCATTTACAGTACTGTGCATTACATATTTAGATACAAAACCATAAAAATGTGTATACCTGACTCTCGATGGGAAGCAGCGAATACCAAACATGCAAGTCCTCAGCCGCTTACTAATTTTTGTGAGTGCTCTGAAAATATGGGAAAATAAGGGGGGTGAGCAAACCACACGCTCAGTAAGGCAATTATGCAAGTAAGTAGATAGCTCCACTATCTACATGCTCATAATGCCATGCCCTTAAATCTATTTCTTTTCATTAAAATCATCAAGCAGAAAGTCATGCAACCATCAATGACGTAGTTTATAAAACTGTTCGTGCATATATAAATCATACTACTTATGCATCATAGCATTTTATGTGACATCATTAAATCATAATAAGCATGATATTAATCAAGATCATGCAGTCTTTCATGTCATGTAAGACAAATCATGGATTTCAAATGAAAGCATGGAAAACATCATTATGCTACTGCATTTAAATCAATTCATTAAAACTGCAGTATAAACTAACCCTTCCAGGTCAATCATCTCATAAAACAATTCAGTAAAATTCATTATAAAACTCCGGTTATAAAACCACCCTTCTTTCAGGATCACATATCATAAAATCATCTGAAATCTCATATCACAGTATAAAATCATAAAATCGGGGCCTGACCCCTCCCTCGGGTCTACCCTGGTCTAACAGACCACAAGTTATATCATGTGAGACAAGTAGGTAATTATCAGTAACATCGAGGACTATGGCCATATCCTAGTGATCCTTGGCAACACGGTACCTAGTGTGTGGGATATCACACCTGAAACGGGAGGTGGGTCGTCCTACCCGCTAGAACAGCATAACACCAGGATTGCGAGGGCAAGGCTTGCTGCCTTGTGGGTAATGCCACTCCACTCCAACAATCCCCATGGTACAGCGTACTCCGCGTGACATACACGGTACTACGTACTCCGTGAACCCAAGCTCAATCAGGGGTGCCTGTGATAGGTCTTATCCACCCAAATCATCTCTGTCTCAGAATGCACGTGTGAGCATATCATCTCATTGTGACACACAGTCTACAGGAGGCTCCAACACGGCTATATGCATGTAATATAAATCCCTGTGCGAGCGAAGCTCTAGCACGGCTCCATGCATATTCATGATATCAGAAAACCTCGTGCGAGCGAAGCTCTAGCACGGTTTCATAGAAATCAATGAAATCTACGTACGAGCAGCGCTCCAGTATGACTTAAACTGATTATAAATTCAAGTAAAATCCACGTATGAGAAATGCTCAAGTACGGATATGTATAAAAACTCAATGAAAATCTCGTACGAGAAAAACTCCAGTATGACTTAAAAATGAATGAGTTATAAATCCATATAAAACTTCGTGTGAGCAAGGCTCCAGCACAAGTGAATGCTCAAATAAATCAAATCTCGTGCGAGTTACACTCCAACACGGCTTTTATGCAATTATCATTTCAAAACTGGATGCGAGCTAAGCTCCAGCATCTCTCATGCATATCAAATCAGTAAAATTAGTACGAGCAATCGCTCCAGCACTTCTTTATGCATATTCAGTCAAAATAAGTCAAAACATGTCAAACATGTCAAAACAGAGTGCGAGCTAGGCTCCAGCAGCTCATGCATATCAAATCATAAAATCAGTGCGAGCAACCGCTCCCGCACATTTTATGCATATGATGTCACACAAATCAGTGCGAGCAACCTCTCAAGCATATTTATGCACTTTCACAAATGTAGATATAGTGCGAACTACGTGTCGGCACTATCTGTTTTCATATAAACTTGATAGTTGGCTTATTTTCCAAAGAAATGTCCATTTAAATATAAATAACACTTACGTAGTGTTATCATGTGAAATTCATGCAATTATTGGCCAATCTATCAATTTGCTTTGATTAAAACCAATAAAATCCTTAAACTATAAATTTCCTTAAATCATGCATTTCATGCATGTCATGCTTTCACCATCCTTAGGTGAACTTCCCTCAATAGGGGTAAAATAATCTTTTCACCTATTTCGATCCTTAAAATTATTTAAACCACTTTTAGGATCATTATACAATAACCGTGTATACATACATATTCAGTGTACAGAAAAACTATTAAAATACGCCTAGCTACCTCTAGCTACTCACACAATTCCCTTACCTCATTTTTTCTGTACAGCCTGACCTTTCCACTAATGACTCGTCACGCAGTCTGATTTGCTCCCAATCACATCTCCGGAACTGTGGATATATATTCATCAGGTCAATTACAATACAATTAATTGTATTTCATAATTTTTTGCGCTTAATTTAAATCATTGGGCCCGTTTACCCATATTGGGCCCGATTGCACCATAATAGGCCTTAATCGACCTTAAGCCCGTTTACTACTCTTTATCGAGGCCTATTGGGCTCATTGGGCCCATCAGTAATTTATTTAGCCTCGTTCTAAATTCTCAGATATCTCAATTTAGTATTTACGACAATTTATCCAATTTTCCATAATTTAATTCATTTATGCGGAAATTAAATCTGTAATTTATGCGTTAAATATCAATCACGCATAACAATATAAAATTGTCGTAAATAAGGGTTACTTACCCGTGATTCCATGATAGTACGCGAATCGAGGCTATCTCGAGCTCTCGATGGATGCCAATTGTCGAGCTACATAATTTAATATTTTTTTCGGGTAAATTTCCAGTCGGATAATAATCAAATTAAATATTTTGAAAATTAAATCGGTCAATTCGACCGCTTACCGACTTACCCGAAGCTCGATTGCATCACTAGAATTTTCTCCAATTTTTTCCCTTTTTCTTTTTCCCTTTTTCTTCCTTTTTTCCCCTCTCTTTTTGGCTGAACCGATCCGACCTCCTCTCCCTTCGCCGTCGGTGACTTCCTCTTTCCTCCACGTTTTCGGCGTTAGCCGCCGTTTTACCAGCCAAGGCTGCCACCAATCGAACCGTCGGCGCTTGGGGAACGCTCGGCTGGTGGTGGCCGGCCTCGAATCGGCGCCGGTCGCTGGGAAATGGTTTTCTCCCTCTCGGTTCTCTTTTCCTCTGTCTTTCTCTCGTCGATCCTCTCTCTTCACCGTCGATAATCGCCTGGGTTGGCGTCGGCTGTCTTCGCCTGGTGGGTGCGCCGTTGTCGATCGGCGGTGATGGTGAGGCACCTTTGGTTGCCTCGGTTTTCTGTAGAAATCGCGTTTCACGATTTTCTGCCTCTTTTTTTTTTTAGATTTCAATTATTTTATTTTTTTATAATATTATTTTATTTTTAATAATATTTTAATCAATTAAAATATTATTAAAGTCCAAAATATCTAAAAAAATACTATTTTATTCATTTAATTCGTAAATGAATTTCTCAGTCTAGTTTTGCCTTTCCGGTATATTTTTCGATTATTTTCGAGATTATTTTTCGATACGAAAATTTTGATTTATTCCAATAAATTCATATATTGATCAATTTAACCCGAAATTTAATTATTTCTTCGTTTTTTATCAAGATTTCTCAATCCCATATTTTTAATTAAATTTTCTTCTCAAAGTTATACCGACTTTCGGTCTTTTGATCGTTTTACCCTTGCATGTGTTCGGGAATACCTTTTTCAATCTTTATGCATTTTTAAATGCACTCGAAAATTTTTATTTATTCACTTTTTGCCCTTACGATAAAATCGGGTCTTACAACCCTTCTGAATCTGACCCACACTATCGACACCCTGCCAATCATCATGCTAAGCCTGTCAAATTCAAGCACTCAAATTCGGTTCTAATCTCAGGCTAGCTGTCACACAATCACTGTCATCATCAAAAGGGATCACATCACTACTGAGGCTCACAACTGCTCTAGCAGCTCACACTCCCTGACCATCATATGTATTACCATCCCGAGGCTCTTTCTCCTCAAGGCATTAGCCTTTCCTGGGTGGTACAATATCCACAATCATAATCCCTCAGAAGCTCTAACCCTCTATGTTATCTCATATCCGACTCTTTCTGTGAAAACAGATACTCGAGACTTTTATGATTAGTGCATACTCGACATTTCTCACCGTAAACATAGTAGTGCCATATACTCAGTACAAACACTGCCGCTGCCAACTTTAATTCATGGGTCGGATAGCTTCTGTCATGATCCTTGAACTATCTGGATCCATAAATGATTATCTTCCCATTTTGCATCAATGCATAGCCCAATCCTTTTGAGGTATCCATACACACTGAAACCTCTTGAGCTGTTGGTTAGGGTAAGAATAATTACAGTGGTCAGTTTATTACTTCAATATACCAAAACTCACGGAAACCATTTTCATACTTATCATCCCACTAGCATGCAATCTTTTTCCAAATGAGATGTGTCAACTGAGTAGCCCATTTCGAGAAACTCACAACACCTCGTCTGTAAGACAGTTTCCAGTTACTACTCATGCTCTTCCCTTGACTTCGAATACTTCAAAATATCATCGCCAAAGATGGCAACCAATCGATCCAGTTAAGGTTTAAATACCTTGTTCATCAATGTCCTAACAGTTCCGGCATATTCACCTTCCGAATTCTTAACGGTTGTTACCCAGACTTCAAATCGATCTCTATAAAGATATGCACTTTTCACAGCTAATCCAATAAATCATCTATAGTGGGAGGAAACACTTATTCTTGATGTTAACCTTGTTCGACAATCAAAATTCAATACATAGTCAGAGGCTTCCATTCTCTGTTCACAAACATAACAAGTGCTCCTCAAGTTACACATTCGGTCTGAGGAACACTTATCTAATAACTCTTGTAATTGTTTATTTAGTCCTTCTAGTTCCACTAATACCATTTTATACCGTGGCTAGGATATTGGCTCCGTACCAGGTACCAACTCAATATAAAAGTCTATCTCTTTATCTGATGGTAGCCCTGGTAGAAAATATCAGGAAACTCCCTGACCACTAGGATATCTGTTAATTTCAGATGTGCCATATCCATACCAACCACACAAGCAATGAAACATTCCCATCATTACTCATCTCATCCGTACAATCATTCACTCCTCTAATTACAATCGCTACACCTCTTTCATTATGTGTCAAACTTATAGTACACTTTTCAGGGGTGAAAACATCACTATATCATATGATAGCAATCTAAACAATATAGTTTGTAGCTGAATCAATCTATTCTCAAATATCACTTCAAAATTATTCATATTCCATTGAATAAAATCAGCTGACATATCCTTTTTCCCCTATTTTCAACTTACAATCCCTATACTCATATTCAGTTAGTGATAATCAGCTAACTAGCATCATCTTGCCTAAGGGTACAGGTACACATCTTTCACTAGCTTATAAGCAACTGAAGGTGGTATGAATAATTGCATGGCACCAGGATCAATTAAAATAATTACTTCATTATTCACAACCAGTGTGGTATTTTCCACCACATTCGATGAAAAATCATTAGTATCCTGGTCCAAGGTATACACTCGCCCTCATCCAACAACCTATTTTCCCTTGCTCTTCAGCTGTGGCCTCCCTTTTCGGTGTAGAGATATCAACAGGGTTTTCTTTGTCTCTTTGCCCTTCTGTGGGGTAATCTCACCTAAATCCGAGCAAACATTATATAAATGGCCCATCTTACCGCACTTAACGCCTATTTTAGTCAATAAGGTGTAGGTGTAGGCCCTACTTCCATAGTATCTACCACACATCCTACACTGCTCCGTAGTAGGTCGGGGTCCTCCAATCACAATACCCCTTAAAAGTGCTGAAATTGAATACACTATGGGTTACCAATCATCTTACCCTGTGACTCATCAACTCTAATCTCTTACCAAACTACCTTTTCCCGTTCTAACATCTTTGTCATTCTCTATTCTCTTCTGTCTCTATTTCGGCCCTTACTACCTTTCCCAATTTTAGAGGCATGCAACTCATGATCATATTCACACAACTATAGTGTGCGCACTGCCTCGGCTTAGGTAGTGATATCTAACGGCCCGATCGGACTCTAATTGACAATCCGAGCCATTTCATGAACTTTCAGACATTTTGACTCTCATTGTTCATAGTGTCAGGGTCATACCTGTCCAGGGATGTAAACTGAGTTTCATACTAGTCAATCAACCAATTCCTCGGGGTCAGAATAAAGAACTTTATCTGTAATTTCCTTTAAGCAGTGTTCGGGATATTATGTCACCGGAATACATTTAGGATTATTTCTCATGTCCATTCTAGATGTCTAACTCTTAAGATGGGTCAAGCAGACTGTGAAACCCAAATTTTTTTAAAGGGATTTAAATTGTTGGACAAAAAATACGAAATTTAAATGAGAAAAAATAGTGAGTCCGAGAAGGAAATCGGTCTAAATTAATCCCAAACGTGTAGTAGGGTAAAATGGTCAAAAGATCATAATTTCGGTGTAAATTCGACGAAAAAATTTCATTAAAAATATGGATTTAGGAAATCTTGATCAATAAAAGAGAAATTATGGAATTCCGAGTTCAATTGATCAAGATACGAAGATATTACGAATTTTCGTAATTTTTGCCCGGGACATTATCCCGAAAATATACGAGAAATACACCGAAATAATTAAAATAAATTAAATTAATTAAATAAATTAATTAATAAAATATAATATGATTTTTGAGATATTTTGTATGATTTATTATATTTTATTTGATTAAAATATAATATAATAAAATAATAATAAAGTTAAAAAAAATATACAGAGAAGAAACAGAAGACGAAGTCAGGGACCCGAACCCAGCCCCGTCTGCCCCGATCACAACGAGCCACCACCGAAGAACTGAACAGGCGAGAGAGCCGAGCTCGCCAGCACTGACAACTGAGGGAGAAACGGTGACCGACGGGAGAAGGAGAGAGAAAGAGAGAAAGAGTGAAACCGATAGAAAAGAGAGGAGAGAGAGAGATCGGTGGCCGAGGAGGGGAGGAGCGACCCACCACCGGCTAGAGGGGACCTCTGCGACGCCGATCCAGACGCAGATCGGCCTGAAACGCCACCAAAAGACGCCGATCGGAAGAAGAAAAATTGGGTGCCACCGTCGGAGGAGAGAAAGGCCGGACCGGCCACTTTTCGGCCAGCTTTGGCGAAGCCAACCCCAGATCCATGCATCGGACTACCCCGCGAACAAGCTGGAGGCAGAAGCCGGCGGAGAACCGGTCGAAAAGCCCCGAAAGGCGAGGGAGAAGTTGGACCGAAAATGAACGGGACTGAACCAGACCGGTCTAAACCGGTCTGAACCGGACCGAACCGGTTCAGCCGAAAAAGAGAGGGAAAAGGAGAAAAAGGGAAGAAAAAAGAGGAATAGGAAAAAGGAAAAAATTTTTGGGGATACACCGGACTTCGAGTAAGCCGGTAAGAGGTCAAAAGTGACCGATTTAATTTTCAGGAAATTTATTTAAATTATATTTGATCAAAAATTCACCCGAAATTAAATATATAAATTGTGCAGTTCGATGATAAATCACGTACGTGAGCCCGATCGAATTTCGATTTACGCACTATCGCAAAATCTCGGGTAAGTAAAGCTCATTTATGACAATCTATGTGATTATTGTGCATTAAAAGTTTATTTTATGAGTTACGGATTAAATTGCGCATTTAGTGGATTAAATCAAAATTTTTAATTAAATTGTTGTAAATGATTATATATATACAAAATGTATGTGATGTAATGAAATCCTGGAAAATGAGAAAGATTTTCAATCTAGACATGGACAGGAAAACAACATAGTTAATGGATAAAAAAGTTTAAATTAGCCCCATTTTTTCGCGCTTCCGAGGCGTGACATAAAAAACCCGGATTTTTTTAAAGGGATTTAAATTGTTGGACAAAAAATACGAAATTTAAATGATAAGTAAGGGATATAATGAGAAGAAACAGAAGACGAAGTCAGGGACCCGAACCCAGCCCCGTCTGCCCCTATCACCACGAGCCACCACCGGAGAACCGAACAAGCGAGAGAGCCGAGCTCGCCAGCACCGACAACTGAGGGAGAAATGGTGACCAGTGGGAGAAGGAGAGAGAAAGAGAGAGAAAGAGTGAAGCCGAAGAGAAAAGGAAAGTAGGCTGTTGGACGAAGGCTGAGGAGTGAATCGTTGATAGTGAGGCGATATTTTAGTTTTGGGGTGTACTGATAGGGAGAGAGTGACTATGGCAGGTTAAATGATAAAGGGACAGACTAAGTTCTGCAAGAGATCCACACAGACGATATTAGTCGAGGATCCCTCAGAGATCACAGGGAATGCTTTCTTAGTTGCATTCCGAGAGCAATATATAGGCGATTGAATTATGCAGTGGAGCTCAATTACGATGAGTTATTTAAACTTGACCTGGACCGATTCGTAATCATCGTGTAGTTAAAGTCCAGGGCAAATTGTAAGCAATAATTGGAAATTGCTCTTACAATTGGGTTGTTGTGAATTCTAAAAAATGGTATACCTTGTTGACACATTGAACTAAGAAAACGTGGTCTTGAATGAGAGAGGATAAATAAGATGATAGATGTGATAAAAAAAAATGTGAAACCCGGATTTTTTTTAAAGGGATTTAAATTGTTGGACAAAAAATACGAAATTTAAATGAGAAAAAATAGTGAGGCCGAGAAGGAAATCGGTCTAAATTAATCCCAAACGTGTAGAAGGATAAAATGGTCAAAAGATCATAATTTCGGCGAAAATTACGAAAATTCGTAATATCTTCGTATCTTGATCAATTGAACTCGAAATTCCATAATTTCTCCTTTAATGATCAAGATTTCTAAATCCATATTTTTAATGAAATTTTTTCGTCGAATTTACACCGAAATTATGATCTTTTGACCATTTTATCCTTCTACACGTTTGGGATCAATTTAGATCGATTTCCTTCTCGGACTCACTATTTTTTCTCATTTAAATTTCGTATTTTTTGTCCAACAATTTAAATCCCTTTAAAAAAATTTGGGTTTCACACAGACTTCCACCAATGCTCCCACTCGCCCTCAAATCCCATGCATACTCTAAGTAATTAACTCCTAAAATATTCACCACACTCCGCTCCAACCTCGTAAAACGTGTCTCGATACTGTCTGATTCTCTCTGTCGGACTATGTGGGGCATACTCAACATCAACTTCCACCTCGATCTCATATTGAGTCTCAAGTGGTGACTCAATACGAATCTCGAGCCTACCTCTACGGCCTCGAGCTCATTTACTCGCTCCTCAACCATAGCTGCTATCAGTAAATGAGTCTATATTCTTGCATTCAAAACCAAATTCTTAGTTGCAATTCCATCTCGATATAAACAATTGTATCTAAACAATGCACAGTACATAGGGATATAAACTTCCTTAAACACTAACGCCGACTCATATCAAGCCAACTTAGCTCTGATACCAAAAACTGTCACGACCCAAATTACCTAAAAATCAAAACAAATTTTTCATTTTTTGTTTATTCTTTAATTCTTACATTTCTCGCATCGTGACCATCCTACTAACAGTTGGGCTATGATTTTGTGTTAGTCACCTCTCACCTATTTACCACTCCATTTCCATAATCACTTTCACATATCAGGATTTACTATCCTTTGAATTTAACTAAATACATACACAATGGTATTTACATAACCTTACATCCCCGACATCATATACGTTTACAATATTGTCCAGTTACATATTTAGATACAAAACTATACAAATGTGTATACCTGACTCTAGATGGGAACCAGCGGATACCAAGATGCAAGTTCTTAGCCGCTCACTAACTACTGCGAGTGCTCTGAAAAGATAAAAAAATAAGGGGGTGAGCAAACCACACGCTTAGTAAGGCAATTATGCAAGTAAGTAGATAGCTCCACTATCTACATGCTCATAATGCCATGCCCATAAAATCCATTTCTTTTCGTTTAAATCTCACACACAAAATCATGCATACATCATTGCTATAGTTTATCAAAACTATTTGTGCATATAGAAATCATGCAACTCATGCATCAATGGCATTTTATGTAAAATCATAATTCGCATGAAGTAAATCAAGATCATGCATTATTTCATGTCATGTAAAACAAATCATGAGAGACAAATTATTTTCATGAATTTGTAATTAAAGCACGAAAAACTCCACATGCTACTACATTTAAATCACTTCATTAATGCTTAGTATAAAATAACCCGAAGGGGTTAAGCATCTCATAAATCAATCTCATTAAAAATTCATTATAAAATTCTGTTATAAAAGTCACTCTTCTTTTAGGGACACATTTCATAAAATCCTCTGAAAAATCTATCATTATAGTAGAAATCACAAAATCGGGGGCCTAACCCCTCCCTCTGGTCTACCCTGGTCTATCGAGACCAAATTTTATATCATGTGAGACATGTAGGTGACTATCTTAGTAACAACGAAGACTATGACCATATGTGAAACCCGAACGGCGAGGGAGAAGTTGGACCGGAACTGAACCGGACTGAACCGGTCTGAACCGGACCTAATCGGTTCAGCCAAAAAAGAGAGGGAAAAAGAAGAAAAAAGGAAGAAAAAAGAGGAAAAGGAAAAAGGAAAAAATTTTCGGGGATACACCGGACTTCGAGTAAGTCGGTAAGAGGTCAAAAGTGACCGATTTAATTTTTGAGAAATTTATTTAAATTATATTTGATCAAAAATTCACCCAAAATTAAATATATAAATTGTGCAGTTCGATGATAAATCGCGTACGTGAGCCCAATCGAATTTCGATTTGCGCACTATCGTAAAATCTCGGGTAAGTAAAGCTCATTTACAACAATCTATGTGATTATTGCGCATTAAAAGTTTATTTTACGAGTTACGGATTAAATTGCGCATTTAGTGGATTAAATCAAAAGTCAACTTTTGGTCAAAGCTTCGATATAATCACATATTTGGATATGTTGAAATGAATTTAAGCCATATGTGATAAATTGAACTTGTTTTGCAGTAGCTCGGTCTATCGACACATTTTACGAGGTAAATTCGAGCATCGAGGAAAGTGCTCTACATTAGTCGCTAAGAGGTAAGGGATATAATTTAGAGTAGCATTAGTACTCCTTTATCCTTACCAACTGTTTATATATGAGAATTGGATCAGATTTTAAGAAATAGATTTCTAACTGTATTTAAACCGAAGCCAAAACCATTTCCCGAGTTTTCAGCATGTTTTATATATATGAGATACATTTTGCAACATACATGTTTATAAAAGTGTTTTTTTCACTTTTGAAACGAAAGCATAGTATTTTCATGTGAGATTACAGGTTAAAGTCCTGATATGTTTTACAAAACCAGGTCTTCATGATACGGGTTAAAATCCCGAGACAGCTTTTAAGCTATATTTTCATAGTACGGGTATGAGTTCCAAGAAATAGCTATTATAACTATGCTTTCCATATTTACAAGGGTAGAGTCCCGCAATGATTTATGAAAATCATGTTTTCTATGAAAAACGGGTTAGAGTCCCGTAACGATTTTAATACACGGGTATGAGGCCCAAAATGATTTTGATAAATTGGGTAAGAGGCCCAAAATTATTTTTGTGGGGTAAAAAGGCATGACATGACGATAGTCAGAGGATCTGGGGTCGATCTCGTATGGAGACGATCGAGGATCTACCTAGCCGACGGCCAGAGAACGGGCAGGCTCTGACTTGATATGAGAAATGTGCGTATAGTCCACACTTGGAGATGCACGTGAGTTCATGCTTATAGTCCCCATTTAGTGGTGCACGAGAGATAGGGCAGCGTACGACCCTGATCCAGTCCTACGGCTCCCCTGTACTATAGCCATGAGTACCCATGATTTTGTCCTATGGGACCAAATGTATGATGTCCTTCGGGACTAGTATATGAGACGATTGCCTGACCCTACACGATGAATTGACGGAATGATATATATATATATGTTTTCGTACATTTCATGCTACCTGTTTCATGATTTTATTGAGCACATATTTTTATGATGAGATTTTAAAGGTAGCCATAAGTATGTTTTACGAAATGTGTATATGACAATACGATTTCCTTCTCGGACTCACTATTTTTTCTCATTTAAATTTCGTATTTTTTGTCCAACAATTTAAATCCCTTTAAAAAAATCCGGGTTTCACACCATAACCTAGTGATCCCCGGCTACACGGTACCTAGTGTGTGAGGTATCACACCTAAAACGGGAGGTAGGTCAATCATGTCGCCAAAATAACATAACATCAAGATTACAAGGGCAAGGCTTATTGCCTCGTGGCTAATGCCACTCCACTCAAATAATCCTCACGGTACAACGTACTTCATGTGATATACACAGTACATCGTACTCCGTGAACCCAGTCTCAGTCAGGGGGTGCTTGCAATAGGTTTTATCCACCGATGCCAAATATGTCTCAGTATGCACGTATGGACATATCATCTCACTGTGACACATAGTCTACAAGAGGCTCCAACATGGCTATATGAAATTAAATTGATTAAATCACGTATGAGCAAGGCTCCAATACGACTTTTATGCAATTATCATATCAAAACAGGATGCGAGCTAAGCTCCAACACCTCTCATGCATGTCAAATCATTAAAACCAGTGTGAGCAATCGCTCTAGCACCTTTGTATGCATATCAAGTCAAAACAAATCAAAACAATCAAAACAAAGTGCAAGCTAAGCTCTAGCACCTCTCATGCATTTCACAATAATAAAAATCAGTACGAGCAACCGCTTTAGCACATTTCAAGTATATGATGTCACACAAGTCGGTGCGAGCAACTGCGCTAGCACATTTTATGCACACTCACAAACACAGATATAGTGCGCGCTATGCGCCAACACTATCTATTTTCATATAAACTTTATAGTTGGCCCATTTTCCAAAGAAATTTCATTTAAAGTTTAATAACACTTACGTAGTGTTATATTGTGAAATTTATACAATTACTGGCCAATCTATCGATTTGCTTTGCTTAAAAACCATGAAAATTCCTTAAATCAGAAAATTCCTTAAATCATGCATGTCATGCTTTCACTATCCTTAGGTGAATTCCCTCAATAGGGGTAAAATAGTCTTTTCCTATTTTCGAGTCCTTAAAATCTTTAAACCATTTCTAGGACCATAATACATATTCAGATTATATAAAAGCTATTAAAATACGCATAGTTACCTCTAACTACTCACACAATTCCCTTACCTCATTTTTCTTTACAGTCTAACCTTTCCACTGATGACTCGTCACGCAGTTCAATTTGCTCACAATCCAATCTCTAAAACTGCGTATAAATATTCATCAGGCCAAATACAATATAATTAATTGTATTTCATATTTTTTGGGCTTTATTGAAATCATTGGGTCGTTTACCCCTATTGGGCCTGATTGTACCATAATGGGCCTAAATTGGCCTTAAGCCCATTTTCCACTCACTACTCACATTATCGAGGCCTGTTGGGCTCACTAGGTCCATCAGTATTTAATGGGCCTCATTCTAAACCCTCAGAGAGCTTAATTAATTATTTACGACAATTTATCTCTAATTCCATAATTTAATTCATTTTATGCGAAAATTAAATTCGTAATTTATGCGATAAATTTTTAACACGTATAACGATGCAAATTGTCATAAATAAGGGTTACTTACCAAAGATTCCATGATAGTACGCAAATTAAGGTTGACTCGAGCTCTCGTTTGACGTCAATTGTCTAGCTACACAATTACATATTTTTTCGAGTAAATTTTCAGTCGAATATTAATCAAATTAAATATTTCAAAATTTAAATCAGTCAGTTTTAACTGTTTACTGGCTTAGCTGTAGCTCAATTGGATCACCAAATTTTTTTTCCAGTTTGTCCTCTTTTTCTTTTTCCTTTTTTCCTTTATTTTTCTTCTTTTTTGGCTGAACCGGTTCGGTCCAGTTTGGCCCAGTTTAGACTGGTTCGGTTCAGCTGATTTGGTCCGGTTCGACCAGTTCGGGGCTTCGTCTATCGGTTCTTCATCGATTTCCGTCACCAACTGCTCCGCGGGGTCGTTCGGTGTATAGATCTGGTCTCGGTTTCGCCCGTGGTGGCCGAAAAGTGGTCAGTCAAGCTCTTGTCTCCTCCAGCGTCGGTGCCTTTCTTTTCTGCCGTCGTTGATGGTGCTTCCGGTCATTCCACTGGCCGATGCAGCCACCGATCACATCACCTGCGTTTGGGGAACCATCGACTAGGGTCGGTTGGGGTTAGATTGGCGTCGGTGACCGTCGATCTCTTTTTCTCCCTTTTCGGTTTCTCTCGATTTCTCTATCTCTCCTTTCTTCAGATTTCGGTGCTGTTGGCGGTCGTACCGATTCCTGGAGGGTCGTGCGATAATCGTCACCCCTCGTTGGTCATTCTCTGACCGTCCAAATCGTCGGTGGTCGTCCGGTGAGGGAAACCGATTCCCTCGGTTTCGTTTGATTTGTTTTTCCAGTTTCGCGTTTTCAGTTCTTTATTTATTCATTTATTTATTTATTTATAATTTATTTTATTATTATTTTATTCATTAACAATATTATTTAATCCCTAAAATATCAAAAATATATATATTTTATTCATTAAATCAATTGAATGAATTTATCAGTCTTATTTCGTCTTTTCGGTATATTTTTTTCAATATTTTCGGGATAATTTCTCGAAGTGAAAATTTCGGTTAATTCTAATAAATTCATATCTTAATCAATTAGACTCGAAATTCAATATTTTCCTCGTTTTTGATCAAGATTTCTCAAATCCACATTTTTAATGAAATGTTTCTTATCGAATTTATACCAAATTTTGATCTTTTGACAGTTTTACCCTTGCACGTGTTCGGGAACAAATCAACACAACTTCTATTCACGAACCCTTTCTCATTTCATGTTTTAAATAAAATCAGGTCTTACAATTTGATTGATAAAGCACTTGAGTAAGGTGCGAGTGATTAATAAAGTGTTTGTATTTGAGGTGATTGCGGGTGTTGATTGCTTTACTTACCCGAGTTGTAATTTTGAACGTTCTATTAATTTTTAGGGTTTTAAACTCTCTTACCCCAAAAATAATTTTGTACCTTATCCCTAGCCTCGTTACAACCCTTGAATTAAGTCCTTTTGATTTGTGTTATGCATGAATACTAAGTAGTGGAGATTAGATGATATGTAAGCTTATGGTAGGACATGTTTTATGGAATGAATGTGAGTGAAATACTTACCACTTAAACGCTTGAGTCAACAGAGAGAATATAGTGAGGATCTACCAATTTAATTTGCTTCGTTTTGAATGAAATTGCTATGCTGGCAAATTCTTGAGATTGTTGAGGATTTTGTTCATGACATGTTATGTTTCTCAAAAATGTTGGTTGACTTTTTTGTTTATGGTTTTTGTAAACTTGATGTGATTGAAAAGTTTTAGAAGGTGATTTAGTCTTAGATTTTGAGTTTGCTCGAGGACGTGCAAAAATTTAAGTGTGAGGGAATTTAATGAGTGTCATTTTTAATATTTATTTCCTTCTACATTTTAATATTTTGCTATGTTCCTCATATTAATTCGACTACTTATGTTAATTTGTGATTTTGGCAGATAAATTGGGCTTCAAAGCTTAACCGAAGAAATTGGACAGTTTTAGTGCTATTTGGGATTTTTGCTCTAAACGGAGTTCTAGACGTCGGATTAGGGCGATTTTAGCTCATTGGAAAGAAGATTAAAAGGCCTACGATTTCTCTGAAGCAAACTAAGCCCAGTTTGGACGTTTTATAGATAAAAAAAATTCCACAAAGTTGCAGCGAATCAGTTTTATATATTTCAAGTCAGTTTCGATTTCTAACATATATCTGGAGTTCTAGACCTCAAAATTATGTAAGGTCAGGCCCAGTGGAACATTGATTTACTGATTTACAACTTTGAAGAAGAGCCCAAGATCCAATTCGGCATGTTTCTACTCTAAAACCAGCTGTGAAAGAAAAGCCTGAATCTGTCAGCTTTTTCCCACTTGTAATAGGATTTTGAATTTAGGTTTTTTTCACGATATATATAGATTTCGTTTTCTTTTAAAAAAAAAAAGGAGAGAGGCGGCAGCAGTCAGAAGAAAAAAAAATTCACTCTCTATATTTTTATTTTTGTTTTCAATAATCATGTGCTGCTAAATCTTTTATTCGGTTCAAGGGAATCGAATCCAATGAATTTCAACAATTGAGAAACACATTTTATTGATCTAGATTATCTTTTGATTCAATTATCTATTGTTTCTGGTATTATTAGATTCAATTGCATGAGAAAATTATATGATCTGGCCAATTAGATAATCTTCGCATGTGATTGTAAGCTATCTAAAGTTTTCACAATCTGTAATTGTTGTAATAGAAATCAGAAAAAGTAGCAATTAGGGTTCATCAACTCTAAGTGAAACAATAGAACAGATTAAACATTCAACTCGTGGTTGAAGTGTTATTCGGTTTAGTAGTCTTCCTAGAACATTAATACTATTCCTAGTCTAAATAGGATTGCGCTAAAACCTACTAGATTAGGGAGAAGTATTTAATTCGGGTGCTGGGCTTGAGTTAATGATAACAGGGAAGAAGAGATATTATTCTACTGGTAGATAATACCTCAGCTAAGTAATTAAAGACAAGATGGTAAATTAGGTGTTAAGGATCAATTGTTAATGACTAGGCAGTTCCCTTGAATCGAAATTGTTAATCTTGGTTTACCCTTTTTATAATTAGTTGAATATAAATTCTGTTTTAGGATTTTAATTCAGTCAAATTAACCCCCCCCCAATTATTTCAGTTATTGCATGATAATTAATCCACCAGTCTCTAGGTCTCAAGACCCTTCCTGACTAAACCAAAACTACTACAAATTTTTCGCATTTTAACTTACTTTTCCTTTCATCAATGGTTGGGCTGTGATTCGATGTTAGCTCCCTCACATACCATCTCATCCATTATCATACAAACATGTCAATATACTATTACTGACTGTAACTTCTTTTATAATACATGTAAGATCATATAAAATCTAATACAAATACATTCCCCATAATATAGATCGTATACATCACTGCGCTGTTTCTATGTTTAGATACATAACCGTACAAAAAATGTATACTTGTCGATCGATAGGAAATAGCAGCGGACAATAGGAATACTATCCCTCAAGCGCAGTCACTTTACTGCTGATGCTCTGTAGAGAGGGAAAATAAAGGGGGATGAGCATACAACTCGCTCAGTAAGGAAATCAGGCAAGCAAGTAGACATCTACACTATCTACTCAAAATAATACTATGCCTCGAAAATATCATTTCCTTAACTTACTTTAAAAGCATGTCTTTAAATATATATATACCAGTACAGATTAAATCTCATGTACAGAAATCATGCTTGCTTTCTCAAATGTAGGCATGTAGTGCAAAATAATGCATCTTTATAATATCACAATGCCTTTAGATAAATCATGCCATGTATATTTAAATCACAGCAAATATGGCATTTAAATCATTCACAACACAAAATCAGATTTCGACTCATCCCTCAGGTCTATCCGTATCATAAATAACTCAGTCAGTCAGGTGATATATCATGTTGTCACGCCTCGAAAAAGCGAAAAATAGGGCAAATTTAAAAACTTTTTACTTATCAATTCACAATTAAGAGTGCGCATTCCTGTGCAGTGTCATGCATCATCATATTTATCATACCTCAGGATCTCAAGTTAATTAATCCTAATACATCCCATACAATGTTATACATCAAGTGTCTGTAACTACAATAATTGTCTGGGTACATGAAAAGATAAATAATACCACAAAACACAATATATGGCCTCGAGCTCAAGTCCTCCACTAGCCACTATTCCGTACGTCGCAGGGAAACCCTTTTTCACTTGAAGAAATCTGGGGGGAAAGAAAATAGGGTGAGCTTCTAAATCGCTCAGTAAGGGGGTAAAGGACTCGTTATATAAGCCATAATGCACATCATAAAATATTTATTTGTATGTGAAACTCATTATACTCATTTGAAAACCATAGCATGAAAGTACTCAAAACGACATTCTCATATCTCAAATCATGTGAAAACATGAAGTAAAAAGGCTTAGTCTAGAGCAATAACAAGCGTGTGAAAACAATACGATAATCGCTATCTCAATAAACGTGATAAAATCACTGTAATAACAATGCACCTGGCACAGCCACTAAACACACGTGGCATAGCCACTGATTTAAATTCACACGTGGCACAGCCACCGGATAGGGTTTCACGTGGCAACGACCACCAAATATATGTGGCATAGCCACTGATTTAAATTTACACGTGGCACAGCCACCGGATAGGATTTCACGTGGCAACGACCACCAAATAGGGTTCTCATGTGGCAACGGCCACCAAATAGGGTTCTCACGTGGCAACGACCACCAAATAGGGTTCTCACGTTACCAGAACGGAGAAGAATCGGGCTTACATGCTACCAGAGCAATGCCCGGTGTGTACTCAGAATCACACACCTAAGTCTTATCACATAAGACTGGTTTGCCTTCACATAGAACTCATGGTGGTTTTTCTCTCATAAAACTCATTTAAAACCATTTTGTACTCAACACAAAACATATTGAAACCAAGTCCCAACCGGCAAAACACGCACATATTTCTCAAATCTCAAGATCGCCTTAATATAGAGCCCAATTATAAACTCATAAAAACATTGGGCTCCAACCGGCTATAAAAATCGTGTGCATTCTCATCAAAACACAACACATCAAACATGCTTGTTTTATAAATCACAAATCATGCTATAATAGTACAAAATCACATACACAATTGGTTTAATTTCTCTTACCTATTTGCACCTCGTATAGTGCAATTGTTTCCCCCTTGTCACAGACTAGTCTCACATTCCACTCTGGAACTCCCGAGCTGTCCAAACGATGTTAAAACATCAATATTCATCATCACAGTACCTCAATTCTCAAAATCGAGCATAATTGCTCATAACACCTCAAATCTCTTGATTCTCATAACTCTACCCCAAACTACAATCTCATTCACAACATCTCAACGTCCTACATTTCTCATGCCAAATTATCTATGCTAATTCACCACATTGTCTAAATTTCCATTTATAGCTCAAAATTCCCAAAATTACCAAAATTGCTAAATATCAACATCACTCCAACTACATTGTAATTTCATCAATCCCTAATCATTTTCCAACTACTTCAACACAATACCCACAACTATCATTACCAAAATCATCTCAAATATCAAGATTGAGGTTTAGAAATTACCCAAAACTTGTGGAGAGCTTATCTCTTGCCTCGATTCAATCCGTCTTACAATTTCCAAGTATGTTGTTCTCCCTTTGATGAGGAACAACTTTCCTTCTTGCCACAGCCTCTGATTTGGGCGAAAATGGGTGCCTTGGATGAGTGAGAAAGCTAGGGCTCGGTGAAAATGGGGTTTGGAAGAGAGAGAAAATAAAATTACAGGAGAAAGCAAGGGTTCCTTATATAGACTGATGGTAGGAGATCGATCTGGCTCTTGGTGAGATCGATCTGTATTTGAATTTGGGGACAATTTAGGGTAATTTTATGCCTAGGAGATCGATCTGTCGAGGGGTGAGATCGATCTCTTTATGGCTTTATGAGATCGATCTGCTCCTTGAGGAGATCGATCTTCTCTCAAACAGAAACATTTGGAGATCGATCTCTTCCTCATGAGATCGATCTTCTCTCAAATAGAATCATAAGGAGATCGATCCTCTTCCATTGGAGATCGATCTGCTCCTTAAATTCCTCCTTCCTTGTCATTTTTAACTCACCAGATCGATCTCTCCTTCTCCAAGATCGATCTGACCTCTTAGTTTCACAATTATGTTAAACACTTACACATAAATCTCAAAATATAATTTCCACAATTCACTTAGCTCAATAAATTACACTTCAAGTTCTTATTACATCATTAAAATATATCTAAAATTCTCAGATCTCACATCCTCCCCACCTTAAAAAGAATTTGGTCCTCCAAATTCAACTCAACTAGTCAAATAGATGGGGATATTTTTCCTTCATGAGATTCTCTGGTTCTCACGTCGCCTCTTCCATTGAGTGATGTTTCCACAAAACTTTCACTAATGGGATGCTCTTAGTTCTCAGTACCTTCTCCTTTCTATCAAGAATCCGGACGGGTTCCTCAGTATAGCTCATATCCTCTTGAATGTCCATCTCGTCATACTCTATGACATGAGAAGGGTCCGGGTGATACTTCCTCAACATAGACACATGAAAAACATTGTGTATTCCGGACATCTATAGGGGTAATGCTAATCTTTAAGCTACCTCTCCCACTCTTTCAAGAATCTCGAATGGTCCTATGTATCGAGGACTCAATTTCCCTCTCTTCTCAAATTGCACGATACCCTTACTCGGTGATATTTTCAGAAATACTGCATCACCAACATCAAACTCGAGTGGCCGTCTACTCACATCCACGTAGCTTTTTTGTCTACTCTGTGCAGCCCGTAACCTTTCACATATGAGTTTTACATTCTGTACAGCTTGCTCAACAAGTTCAGGAGCATTTATCTTTCTATCACCGACTTCTTCCCAAGCTACAGGGGATCTACACCTCCTACCATATAGAGCCTTAAAAGGTGCCATTCCAATACTCGCATGATAGCTGTTATTGTACGCAAACTCTGCTAGGGGTAGGTGATCATCCCATGATCCCTTAAAATCCATCGTACACGCCCTCAACATATCCTCCAGGGTCTGAATAGTCCTCTCTGACTGACCATCTGTCTGAGGATGATAGGCGGTACTGAAACTCAATCGAGATCCCATGGACTCCTAAAACTGGGTCCAAAATCTGGAAGTAAATCGAGAATCTCTATCAGAAGTAATACTCACTGGAGCCTCATGTAATCTAGCTATCTCGCTGACATATAGCTCAGCTAAGGCATCCACAGTATCTGTGCTCTTGATGGCAAGGAAGTGGGCACTCTTGGTCAATCTATCTACTATAACCCATATAGCTTCACGACCTCTTCGGGTCCTCGGTAAACCCATAATAAAGTCCATGGTGACATGCTCTCATTTCCATGTAGGTAAGGTAAGGGCTGTAGTAGTCCTCCGAGCTTTCGATGCTCAGCTTTCACTTACTGGTATACTAAACCTAGCCACATATTCCGCCATGTCTCGCTTCATACCACTCCACCAGTACACCTTTCTCAAATCTCGGTACATCTTAGTACTTTCGGGGTGCATGGTGTATCGCGAGCAATGAGATTCTCTCAGTATCTGTCTCTTTAGGGTATCATCATCCGGTACACAAATCCATCCTCTGAATCTCAACAATCCATCCTCACTGACTGTGAGATCCGACTGCGAACTCTGTTCAGCTTGGCTAACCATATTTATCAATCTCTGATCACTACGCTGCCCATTTCTCATCTGATCCATGATCTTGGGCTCTATTCGTAAGCTAGCCAAAAATCTAGTCTCTATCTCTTTAACTCTGATCCGAAGTTCGGTGAACTGCTCTAGTAAATCCCATTCCCTGATAATTATAGCAGATATCATACTCTTCCTGCTCAGGGCATCAGCAACTACATTCGCCTTACCCGGATGATATAGAATCTCGTAGTCATAATCCTTAAGGAGTTCCATCCATCTCCTTTGTCTCATGTTTAACTCTTTCTGATCAAAGAGATATCATAAACTCTTATGATCAGTGAAGATCTGGAATCTTTCCCCATATAAGTAGTGTCGCCGATCTTCAAGGCAAATACCACAGCGGCTAACTCCAAATCATGTGTCGGGTAATTCTGCTGATGGTCTTTCAACTGTCGCGATCCATATGCGACCACTCTTCCATGCTGCATAAGCACACACCCCAATCCTTGATGAGATGTATCACTATACACTGAAAATCCTCCTGATCCCTCAGGGATAGTTAACACAGGTGCCGTTGTTAATCTCCTCTTTAATTCCTGAAAACTGAGCTCACATTGATCAGTCCATATAAACGGAGTTTCCTTGTGCGTGAGCTTAGTTAAAGGAGCGGCAATCCTGGAAAATCCTTCCACAAATCGTCTGTAATACCCTCCCAAACCAAGGAAGCTTCGTACCTCAGTAACTGTCCTCGGTCTCTCCCAATTAAGCACAGCCTCCACTTTACTTGGATCCACTGATACTCCTTCCTCTGAGACTATATGACCAAGGAAAGCTATCCGATCCAGCCAAAATTCACACTTACTAAGCTTTCCATATAATTGCTTATCTCGGAGTATCTGAAGTACTAACCACAAATGCTGTGCATGCTCCTCATACGACTGAGAGTATACCAAGATATCATCAATAAAGACTATCACAAATTTATCCAAATAGTCTCTGAACACCTCGTTCATCAATCTCATAAATGCTGCAGGGGCGTTCGTCAATCCAAATGACATCACCAGAAATTCATAATGGCCATACCTTATCCTGAAGGCCGTCTTTGGAATATCTTCTTCCTTGATCCTCAATTGGTGATAGCCCGATCTCAAATCAATCTTAGAAAAGACTGATGCCCCTCTCAGCTGATCAAGTAGATTATCAATCCTGGGCAATGGGTATTTACTCGTCACTGTGGCTTTATTCAACAACCGACAGTCTACGCATAATCTGAGACTACCATCCTTCTTCTTAACAAATAACACTGGTGCTCCCCACGGTGAAACATTGGGCCTAATGAACCCTTGATCCAATAACTCCTGTAGTTGTTTCTTCAATTCCTCGAGTTCTACTAATGCCATCCTGTAGGGAGGTTTAGAGATCGGCTGAGTATCTAGTACCAAATCAATAGTAAACTCTAGCTCTCTCTCTGGTGGCAAACCTGGCAACTCATTTGGGAAAACATCAAGAAATTCGCAAACCACAGGTATATCCTCAATCCTCGGATGTTCCCGCTCATCGTTTGAGATGAGTGTCTCATAACCTTCACATGAACAATCATATTTAATATCCTCCAAAATAATATTAAAATTCTCAAATTACTTACTAGAATTCCACATATTCATTTCCTCAATATCTCAACCGTACACTGTAAGGTTCAGGTAGGGAGAAAGTTACAATCTTAGTATAGCAATCTAAACTCACTCGATTGGTTGCTAACCAATCCATTCCCAAAATTACATCAAACCCATGTATATTCAACATGATTAGATCTGCTAACATCACTCTATCTCCCACCTTTATCTCACGTCCTTTATAGATTAACTCAGTTTTCTGGGATTCACGCATAGGGGTATTTATATGTAGTATATACTCTAGGGGTTCAAACTTCAAATTTAATCTACATGCAAAATGCTCAGAAATGAACGAATGCATAGATCCTGGATCTATCAACACATGAGCCTTATGATTACAGACAGAGAGTGTACCTCTTATAGTTTTTGCAGAAGTGTCAACGGTCTCTTTATCTAGGGCAAACACAAGTCCTTGTGTAACAGGTCTCTTTCCTTTCTCTGCAACAGTGGCCCGTCTCTGGTGGTTCACTCTTTGAGGCTGTTGTCTAGTGGGCTCCAAGACATGTGGTTTCTGAGGTTGAGGGCAATCCTTCACCATGTGACCCATGTCTCCACATCTAAAACATCCATGGATCAACCCAGTACAACTTCCCTCATGCATTTGGCCACAATTTCTGCAAAACCTTGTCTCAGGCCTGACATCTCGAGGGGTCTCTATAATGTTAGGGTAACCTCTGGGTCTCTCTAATCTGCCCTTCTACACCTCAATCCTTCCTCTTCTGAAGGAACCTCTCCGAGCCTCTGTTTGGAAAATCGCTGGCCTCTTGCCCTTATCTCTATTCATCGCTCTGAGCTCATTCTGGGATTGTACCATTTCAATTCCTCTTTCAATCTCTTGTGCTCGTCTCAAAGCATCTCCAAACTCAGTAATACATAGCCCTATCAATCTATCTCTGATGACGAGCTTCAATCCATACACAAACTTCTCTGTGCGGAGGTCTTCATTCTTAAAGGTCTCTGGGTCATATCTCAATAGCGCGATGAATTGGCTCTCATAGTCATCCACAGACATGTCACCCTGTACCAAACTCAAAAACTCGGCATGTTTCTTTCTCTAGGCGGCTCGTGGTACATATTAGGTCCTAAAGGCTGTCTGAAACTCTTCCCAACCAATCACATCCTGGTGGGACATCAGAATACCTTGGGTAGTACCCCACTAATCTCGAGCTCTCCCCTTTAACATATAGATACTCATACTAACCCTCTCAGCATCGGTGCATCCCAGATAATCAAATATAATTCTTAACTCCGTCAGCCACTCCTCAGCCTCTGTAGGATCCTTCTTTCCCCTAAATACGGGTGGATTCATCTTTAGAAAATCCTTCAGTCGGACTATACTTCTGTCCTCAAGTTGAGTGACGGGAGGCACTGGGGGTATGGGAGGTCCTGGTGGTGGTGTAGGAGTAGTACCCGAGGCATTAACTCAAAAGTGTTGCGCGAATAGCGCTACCATCTGCTCAAAAACTTGCCTCACATCGATCTCAATCCGATTAAATCGAGAGTTAGGACTCTCTGGTTGAGGGGCAGGTGGCGGAGGGGACTCTGCCTACCTCCTCGAACGACCTCGTCGTCTACTCATTCTCTATCTCAACTCGTCTCCTGTGCGTATATATCAAAATCGATTGAAATCTCAATCCTCAGATTCAGTTCATGACCAGACTATTACAGACACTTGGGATGTATTCTATTTCACGTAACCGACACTGATAATACTAGACACCCTAAGCTCTGATACCAAGAAATCTCTGTCACGCCCTGAAAACGCGGAAAATAGGGCAAATTTAAGAACTTTTTACTTATCAATTCACAATTAAGAGTGCATTCCTGTGCAGTGTCATGCATCATCATATTTATCATACCTCAGGATCTCAAGTTAATTAATCCTAATATATCCCATACAATGTTATACATCAAGTGTCTGTAACTACAATAATTATCTGGGTACATGAAAAGATAAATGATACCTCAAAACACAATATATGGCCTCGAGCTCAAGTCCTCCACTAGCCACTACTCCGTACGTCGCAGGGAAACCCTTTTTCACTTGAAGAAATCTGGGGGGAAAGAAAACATGGTGAGCTTCTAAATCGCTCAATAAGGGGGTAAGGGACTCGTTATATAAACCATAATGCACATCATAAAATATTTATTTGTATGTGAAACTCATTATACTCATTTGAAAACCATAGCATGAAAGTACTCAAAACGACATTCTCATATCTCAAATCATGTGAAAACATGAAGTAAAAAGGCTCAATCTAGAGCAATAACAAGCGTGTGAAAACAATGCGATAATCGCTATCTCAATAAACGTGATAAAATCACTGTAATAATAATGCACGTGGCACAGCCACTAAACACATGTGGCATAGCCACTGATTTAAATTCACACGTGGCACAGCCACCAGATAGGGTTTTACGTGGCAACGGCCACCAAATATACGTGGCATAGCCACTGATTTAAATTACACGTGGCACAGCCACCGGCTAGGGTTTCACGTGGAACAGCCACCAAATAGGGTTCTGACGTGGCAACGGCCACCAAATAGGGTTCTCACGTGGCAACGGCAACCAAATAGGGTTCTCACGTGGCAACGGCCACCAAATATGGTTCTCACGTGGCAACAGCCACCAAATAGGGTTCTCACGTTACCAGAACGGAGAAGAATCGGGCTTACATGCTACCAGAGCAATGCCCGGTGTGTACTCAGAATCACACACCTAAGTCTTATCACATAAGACTGGTTCGCCTTCACGTAGAACTCATGGTGGTTTTTCTCTCATAAAACTCATTTAAAATCATTTTGTACTCAACAAAAAACATATTGAAACCGAGTCGCAACCGGTAAAACACGCACATATTTCTCAAATCTCAAGATCGCCTTAACGTAGAGCCCAATTATAAACTCATAAAAACATTGGGCTCCAACCGGCTATAAAAATCGTGTGCATTCTTATCAAAACACAACACATCAAACATGCTTGTTTTATAAATCACAAATCATGCTATAATAGTTCAAAATCACATACACAATTGGATTAATTTCCCTTACCTCTTTGTACCTTGCATAGTGCAATTATTTCCCCCTTGTCACGGACTAGTCTCGCATTCCACTCTGGAACTCCCGAGTTGTCCAAACGATGTTAAAACATCAATATTTATTATCACAGTACCTCAATTCTCAAAATCGAGTATAATTGCTCATAACATCTCAAATCTCTTGATTCTCGTAACTCTACCCCAAACTACAATCTCATTCACAACATCTCAACGTCCTACATTTCTCATGCCAAATTATCTATGCTAATTCACCACATTGTCTAAATTTGCATTTATAGCTTAAAATTCCCAAAATTACCAAAATTGCTAAATATCAACATCACTCCAACTACATTGTAATTTCATCAATCCCTAATCATTTTCCAACTACTTCAACACAATACCCACAACTATCATTACCAAAATCATCTCAAATATCAAGATCGAGATTTAGAAATTACCCAAAACTTGTGGAGAGCTTATCTCTTGCCTCGATTCAATCTGTCTTACGATTTCCAAGTATTTGTTCTCCCTTTGATGAGGAACAACTTTCCTTCTTGCCACAGCCTCTGATTTGGACGGAAATGGGTGCCTTGGATGAGTGAGAAAGCTAGGGCTCAGTGAAAATGGGGTTTGAAAGAGAGAGAAAATAAAATTACAGGAGAAAGCGGGGTTCCTTATATAGACTGAGGGTAGGAGATCGATCTGGCTCTTGGTGAGATCGATCTGTATTTGAATTTAGGGACGATTTAGGGTAATTTTATGCCTAGGAGATCGATCTGTCGAGGGGTGAGATCTATCTCTTTATGGCTTTATGAGATCGATCTGCTCCTTGAGGAGATCGATCTTCTCTCAAACAAAAACATTTGGAGATCGATCTCTTCCTCCTGAGATCGATCTTCTCTCAAACAGAATTATGAAGAGATCGATCCTCTTCCATTGGAGATTGATCTGCTCCTTAAATTCCTCCTTCCTTGTCATTTTTAACTCACCAGATCGATCTCTCCTTCTCCAAGATCGATCTGACCTCTTAGTTTCACACTTATGTTAAGCACTTACACATAAATCTCAAAATATAATTTCCACAATTCACTTAGCTCAATAAATTACACTTCAAGTTCTTATTACATCAGTAAAATATATCTAAAATTCTCAGATCTCACACATGTGAGACTCTGTGGTGAAATGCAATAATATCCTGGACTATAGCCATATCCTAAAATGGTGATCCCAGCCTACACATATATCGGTGTACGAGGCATCACTGCTGCAACAGGAGGGGGTCAGTCCATCACAACCACCAGCTATCAATGCTCAACTCCAAATAGCAAATGGTACAGTGTACTCCATGCCACTCGCACGGTACAACATACTCCGTGGACCCTACATCACAGTCGGGGTGCATGTCATAGGTCTTAGCTCTCAAACCATGAAATATCATACCACGTCTCTAAATCCACATGTGAACCTCTCATAGTGTGACACTCAGTCTACACGAGGAAATCAAGCATGGTTTTCAACATGTATTATATATCACATAAATTACAGTGCGCGCCTTTGAGCGCGACTCACAATCGACACTCCGCTCAAACACTGTTTCACATCACAAACTCAAACTCTAGTGCGAGTAAACCTCCAGCATTAGGTCATGCATAGTTCATGTTTCAAATCAAGTATGAGCAATAGCTCCAGTACCATGTTATGCACAAAACTCATCAAATCAAGTACGAGAAATAACTCAAGTACTATGTCATGTATAAATCATGAAGAATCGAGTACGAGCAATGCTCTAGCACTCTCTCATGCATCTCATGAAAAATTCGAGTATGAGCTAATTACTCCAGCACTCTCTCATGCATATATCATATAAAACTGAGTACGAGTAATAACTCCAGCACTCTATCATGCATGTCATGGAAATCTAGTGTGAATCACAATCCAACACTAATATATGTGGAACATATATGAAATCAAGTGCGAGCTGTGCTATAGCACGATTTATTCTCACATAATTCGATAGATGGCTCTTTGAAAAGGGATGATTTTCAAAACATCAAAATTAGCACTATAAAGTGTGCTTAATTCACATCAACCTTAAAATCATTAGCCCATCTATTTATTCTTCTGCTAATCGCTAGAAAAAAAAAAACTCAAAATGGCGGTTTCCATGTTTTTTACAACTTTTCACAAAAGTTGACTTTTTGACTACCTAGGGGAAAAATCGTAATTTACCACTATCGGGTCACAATAATTATTATTCACTTTCTCTGACCCTCAGAGTTTTTAAGTGAATGTAAAAGTAGACGAAAATATGGGCAGGTATCTCTAACTACTCACAAAAGTCCCTTACCTGTAATCACTTGAGAAATTTTACTTTCTCAACGCTGCTCAATCCAGCAGTCCAATTTGCTCGTTCAATAATCTCTAGAGCTGCATATAACCATTTATCAGGTTAATTATACTTTTCCTATTGTATTTCACATTAAATACAGTCTATTCCACTTAATGGGCTTTAATAAACCTTAATGGGCCTAACTATGCCTTAAGCCCATTTCCATTTTACTATTCATTTTTGTTGGGTTTATTAGGCTTGTGGGGCCCACAAACTCTTATTGGGCTTATCCGAGACCCATTTACATCACATTGGGCCTAAAATAATTGGGCTTGGCCCATTGGACCTCTCGGCCACATGCCATGGGCTAGAGCAGCCCATGCCGTCGGTCACACTATGGCATGCCGTCCATGTCCATTTGTTTAGCCAATTCACTTATGCATTTTCACATACACTTGGTTGGCAATGTAATACAGGTATTAATTAATCAAATTGATTAATTCTAACTATACCATAATCATTAACACATCTATATCAATTCAATTGTGCCTTAAAATCATATGGGCATTCATCAATATTTCACTACTCACTCTCGGCCTAACCATGATCATAGTGATTTCATATGTTTCAATGCTTAAAACATATACCAATATACTTAAAATCATTCATACATTAACATATATGAATTTGAAAGCTTGAAAATATACCTAGTATTTGTGTTCACACTTGGCCGAAACTTTGGAGCCTCACAGTTTGCACACTGTGGCTTCTTGATATCTAATTCCAACATATGTCACACTCCTCTCAATTTGGAACAACTTTCATGCAGATTGCAAGTTCCAAATATGCCTAAATCCTAGTGATTTCTAGAGAGAGAAAGCTTGGATAAATGTATTTCAATGGTTTCTTCTTTTAGCCGAGAATGGTATGGTGAAGATGACAATGGTGTGGCTGATTTTATAAGCCATTTACTTAGCCATTAAGGCTTACTTTCCACCCATTATAATTGACTTCCTAAGGTTTAGTTATGAGTCACCTAATGAGTCATCTAATGAGTCATAGTTAGCTTTAACTAAGGTTAGATATTTAATCATAATGGGCCTCTCGGTTTGGGCTTTCTTAATGGGCTTTCAGGCTGAAATTTTTACTATACCTCGGGCCTTTAATTGTCTAAATATTTGGCCTATCAATTGGTCCAACAATTCGGTCTAAGGGACCTAAGAATTTCGATCTACGTTTAGTATACCTTAATGGGCTTTAAAATCTTCACTTTAGGCCCATTACGTTTTTATCCATTAAATTTAATCTGGAATCCTTTCGAATAAATTTTCCTTACTTTCGGAGATGATTATATTGTATTCTGACCAAAAATATTTTTCCCCAATTTTTTTCTCCATACTTAGGTTAATTTTTAACCATGGTTAGTCAACTATGGTAAAAGTCCACTTTTCTTGACTATAGTTGACTTTTTCCTTAATTACTGACCACGTTGACTTTTTCTCAAAATTTCGAAAGTGTCATATCTTATGTTTTACACTCGTCTTTACGTTTTAGCTATTTTCGGTGTGTAAATATACACGAAATACCTTTAATACTTTAACTCGCTAAAAAGGTTTGTTTTACCCTTTTTAGCTTTTTATTCTCGTTCTTTGTGTTCGGGTCTAAATCAAACTGACTTTCCTTCATAAGCTCTCTATATTTTCTCATTTTAAGTTCTTCTCTTCAGTTAGAATGATTCAGATCCACTCGGCTTAGCCTGTGACTCTTATAGCTCACATTAGGCTTTTATGTAGCTTTATGAGTGCTAAATCATTTCACATACACTTTAAATCTAGTAAATACTCTTCTTATTATTCAACTATAATAATAGAGTGTTCATACACATAGGAATCATAAGGAACAAAATACATAAAATACGGGTTTGACAATCCTCCCCTACTAAGAAAATTTGGTCCTCCAAATTAGAACTAAGTCAGTCATCAAATAGATGGGGGTGCTTCTCTCGCTTCAGACTCTCCAGCTCCCAAGTAGCCTCCTCTGAAGTATGATGCTGCTAGAGAACCTTCACTAATCCGATAGTCTTTGATCTCAATACCTTCTCCTTCCTATCCAGTATCCGAATCGGTCTCTCAACATATGACATGTCCTCCTGGAGCTCCAATGGCTTATAACTAATCACATGTGTCGGATCCGGGTGATACTTTCGAAACATCGATATGTGGAACACGTTATGGACACTTGATAAGTCCGGTGGCAATGCCAACCTATAAGCCTTATCTCCCACTCAATCAAGTATCTTAAAGGGTACAATATAGCGAGGATTCAGCTTTCCTCTCTTACCAAATCTCGCTATGCCCTTAGAAGGAGAAACTTTCAGAAACACTGATTCACCAACTGCAAACTCTAGTGGCCTTCGTCTCCTATCAGCGTAACTCTTCTGTTTACTCTGAGCTATCCTCAATCTCTCTATAATCAAATGGACATCCTCAGATGCTTGTGTAACCATGTCAAGAGCAAAAATCATACGGTCACCCACTTCTTCCCATCCAATAGGGGAACGACATCTACAGCCATATAAAGCCTCATACGGTGCCATCCCGATACTCGAATGATAATTGTTGTTGTAGGCGAACTCGGCTAGTGGCAAGTGGTCATCCCAGGAGCCTCTAAAATCTAGAACACATGCTCTCAACATATCCTCTAGAGTCTATATAGTCCTCTCTGACTGACCATCTGTTTGAGGATGGAAAGCGGTGCTCAAACTCAACTGGGTTCCCATGGCTTCCTGAAAATGTTCCCAAAAGTGGGAAGTGAAGCGAAAATCCCTATCAGAGACTATGCTCACTGGTACACCATGTAACCTCACTACCTTGCGTACGTACAGCTCTACTAATATGCTCAGAGTATCGATAGCTCTCATAGCTAGGAAGTGGGCTAACTTCGTCCGTCTATCGACGATTACCCATATAGCATCGTGATTCCTATGGGTCCTCGGTAAACCCATCACGAAATCCATGGTGATATGCTCTCATTTCCATGTCGGTATAGGTAGAGGCTGCAATAGCCCTGCAAGCTTCTGATGCTCTACGTTCACCTGCTGACATACGAGACACTACGCCACAAAATCTGCTACATCTGTCTTTATACCCAACCACCAATACACCTTCTGGAGGTTCTGATACATCTTGTTACTCCCCGGATGTAAAGTGTACCTCGACGAATGAGCTTCCGCCAATATCAATCTCCTGACTCCTAGATCCTCAAGAACACACAATCTGTCTCTAAACCTAAATAGTCCATCAAAATATAACTCAAAATTTGTCATTGTGCCCTTCAACATCTTACCACTCACATCCATACAAAACGGATCAGTCTGCTGAGCCACTATAATCCTATCCAACATATCTGACTCCAAGCGTAGACTAGGTATCACATAGCCTGTATCCATGTTAGAAGGCACGACTCTCAGACTGAGACTAGTAAACTACTCTAGGAAATCATGTTCCCTAACCATCATGTACGATACCATCCCTAGGCTCTTCCTGCTCAAAGCATCAGCTATAACGTTAGCCATACCCGAATGATAAAGTATCTCACAATCGTAGTCCTTCAGAAGTTCTAGCCATCTTCTCTGTCTCATGTTCAGCTCCTTCTGTGAGAACAGATACTTGAGGCTTTTATGGTTTGTAAATATCTGAAACTTCTCGCCATACAACTAGTGGCGCCATACTTTCAATGCAAACACTACTATTGCTAACTCCAAATCATGGGTTGGATAGTTCTTCTCATGATCCTTCAGCTATCTAGATCCATAAGCAACTACCCTTCCATCCTGCATCAATACACAGCCCAGTCCCTGATGTGAAGCATCGGTATACACTGTAAATCCTTCTGAGCTGGTAGGGATAGTGAGAATCAGAGCGGTGGTCAATCGACGCATCAACTCCTGAAAACTCTTCTCACAATCCTCGTTCCATACGAATGGTACACTCTTTCGAGTAAGACGTGTTAACGGAGCAGCCAACTTCAAAAATCCCTCTACGAATCTCTGATAATATCTAGCTAAACCCAAAAAACTCCTGATCTCGGTGACTATCCTCGACTGTTCCCACTGAACTACAACATCTATCTTGGATGGATCTAGTGATACACCATCTCTCGATACAACATGTCCCAAAAATGAGATCTGTGACAGCAAAAAGTCATACTTACTGAGCTTAGCATATAACTTCTACTCTCATAGAGTCTGCAATACGATCCTGAGATGCTCCTTATGCTCCTCCTTGGATCTCGAGTACACCAATATGTCATCGATGAAGACGATAACAAACTGGTCCAAATATGGCTTGAACATATCGTTCATCAAAGCCATGAAAGCAGCTGGAGCATTCGTTAATCTGAATGGCATGACCAAGAACTCATAATGGCCATATCGAGTACGAAACGCTGTCTTGGGTACATCTCCACTCCGAACTCTCAGCTGATGATACCCAGACCTTAGATCAATCTTGGAAAAGGCCTTTACTCCCCGAAGTTGATCTAACAGGTCGTCAATGAGTGGAAGGGGATACCTATTCTTAATGGTGGTCTTTTCAATAATCGATAATCTATACACAATCAGAGGCTCCCATCCTTCTTCCTCATGAATAAAACTGGTGCTCCCCAAGGTGAAACACTCGGTCTAATGAAACTCTTATCCAACAGCTCCTGCAACTGCCTCTTAAGCTCCTCCAGCTCAACTAAGGCCATGCGATATGGTGGTCTCGAAATAGGCTCTGTACCAGGCACCAAATCTATACAGAACTTCATCTCTCTATCTGGTGGTAACCTTGGCAACTCATCCAAAAAAACATCTGGGTACTCACTGACCACAATAATATCTAGCAACTCCGGATGTGCCTTATCCATATCTACCACGTACGAAATGAAACCTTGATATGTTGAAGGTTTTCTAAGTCCGTATATCATATTATAATCATAACTACTTCTTTCATTTATTTTTATTGAACTTTACAAGATATCTAGTAGGGTTAGGAAACATAGCTGTCTTAGCATAACAATCTAAAATAGCAAGGTTTGCAGATAACTAATCCATTCCTAAGATTATATCAAAGTCACTCATACTTAGCAATATTAGATTAGTTGTCATCTCCTTGTTCCCTACTCTCAACTTACAATCATTAAATACATACTCTACAACTTGACTACTATTCATAGGTGTACTAATCAACATCATCATACGTAATGGTGTACGCTCTACATGTCTTGCTAATTTACATGCAAATGAAGGCGATACAAAAGAATGTGTGGCACCAGGATCAATTAAAACATATACTTCAATATCATAAATCAGGATGTTACCTCGTATCACATCCGGTGAAGCATCAGCTCTACCCTAGTCCAAAGCATGTACGCGCCCTTGACCAATCAATTGCTTCCCCTTTTCTTATGCTGTCGCTCTCCTCCTCGAAGCAGAAGGATCAACTGGAGCTCTTTGTGGCTCCCTGCCCTTCAGTGGAGCAGTCTCAACCATCTCTAGGTAAGTTCTAGCAATATGCCCCTGTTTCCCTCATCAAAAACACACTATAGGAGTCAACGGACATGATCTACCTCCATGTTGTCTACCGCATCTTCTGCACTGATCGGTAGTAGGTCTCTCTCGTGCCTCCTCAACCCGTGGTCTCTTACCGAAGAGTTTCCTCTTTCCTCGATAACTGAAACCTCTATCTCTAGCCGGCCTCTTCCTCTATATATCTCAACTTTGGCTAAACTTTCCAAACTCGAAAGCATTCCTCTCACAATCTTGCTCGTATAATTGCGCTCTGCGCACTGCTTCCTCATATGTGGTTATATCTAATGGGAGCAACCTGGACCGCAGAACCGGTTTCAATCCATTGATGAACTATGGACCTTCCTAGCCTCACTATCCATGGTATCTGGGTCATATCTCCCCAGGGATAGGAATCGAGCCTCATACTCGTCCACGGACAAACTCCCCTGGATCAGTCTCAAAAACTCAGCCTGTAGTTTTCGCTTTGTGGTATCTGGAACAAACTACCTCCTAATGGCATCCCAAAATGTCTCCCAACTAATATCTGCATGTCAGGCTCTCAATTGGGTCTGGTGGACTTCCACCAATGCTCTGCAGCTCCCTTCAGTAGGAACGCAGCAAATGCGACCATCTTCGATGTCATGCACTCAAAGAATCCATAAAACTTCTCCATCTCAGCAACCCACTCCTCAGTAGCTACAGGGTCCTTAACTCCACTAAAAGATGGAGGTCTAAACGTCTGGAACTGTCGTAATCGATCCAGATCACATCCGTACCCTAATCCACTACTACCCAAAACTAGTGAGGTGTAGGAGTATCTACAGTCCTCGATGCATGAGCTGGTTGTGTAGGTGTATCAAGGGTAACTGCCTCTCCTGTCCCTGCCTACCTGGTATCGTCTATGCCAATATCTCTACTATCATCTCTAGACTACACTCTAATCTCGTAAAGTGCATCTCAGGACACTCTGGTGCCTCAGTAGCACTTGGAGTCTCATGGGTAGGTAATGGTTCGGTAGCAGCTCGTCTCTTAGGCCTATCTCCATGGCCTCGAGCCCTACCTCTCATCCCTCTACCACTACGAGTATTTGCCATATAGGCAAAGTTCTTGCGTTCACAATCATGAATTAGTCCGTCTCCCATCTGGTATACATAGTTGTATCTAAACACAGCATAGCACTATGGGGATGTACACTTTCCTATTTTCTAACACCGACTCACATCAGACCAACCTCTGCTCTGATACTATTCTGTCAAGACTCTTCCTGACTTAACCAAAACTACTACAAATTTTTCGCATTTTAACTTACTTTTCCTTTCATCAATGGTTGGGCTGTGATTCGATGTTAGCTCCCTCGCATACCATCTCATCCATTATCATACATACATGTCAATATACTATTACTGATTGTAACTTCTTTTATAATACATGTGAGATCATATAAAATCTAATACAAATACATTCCACATAATATATATCGTATACATCACTTTGTTGTTTCTATGTTTAGATACATAATCGTACAAATTATGTATACCTGTCGATCGATAGGAAATAGTAGTGGACAACAGGAATACTATCCCTCAAGCGCAGTCACTCTACTATTGATGCTTTGTAGAGAGGGAAAATAAAGGGGGATGAGCATACAACACGCTCAGTAAGGAATTCAGGCAAGCAAGTAGACATCTACACTATCTACTCAAACTAATGCTATGTCTCGAAAATATCATTTCCTTAACTCACTTTAAAACCATGTCTTTAAATATATATACATACTTATACAGATTAAATCCCATGTACAGAAATCATGCTTGCTTTCTCAAATGTAGGCATGTAGTACAAAATAATGCATCTTTATAATATCACAATGCCTTTAGATAAATCATGCCATGTATATTTAAATCACAGTAAATATGGCATTTAAATCATTCACAACACAAAATCAAATTTCGACCAATCCCTTAGGTCTATCCGTATCATAAATAAATCAGTCAGTCAGGTGATATATCATGTGAGACTCTGTGATGAAATGCAATAATATCCTGGACTATGGTCATATCCTAAAATGGTGATCCCAGCCTACACAGTCTCTGTGTGTGGGGCATCACTGCTGCAACTGGAGGGGGTCAGTCCGTCACAACCGTCAGCTATCAACTTCTCAACTCCACAACAGCACATGGTACAGTGTACTCCATGCCACTCACACGGTACAACGTACTCCGTGGACCCTACATCACAGTCGGGGTGTCTGCCATAGGTCTTAGCCCTCAAACCATGGAATATCATACCACATCTCTAAATCCACATGCGAACCTCTCATAGTGTGACACTCAGTCTACATGAGGAAATCAAGCATGGTTTTCAACATGTATTATATATCACATAAATTATAGTGCGCACCTTTGAGCGCGACTCACAATCGACACTCTACTCAAACACTGTTTCACATCACAAACTCAAACTCTAGTGAGAGTAAACCTCCAGCATTAGGTCATGCATAGTTCATGTTTCAAATCAAGTACGAGCAATAGCTCCAGTACCATGTTATGCACAAAACTCATCAAATCAAGTACGAAAAATAACGCAAGTACTATGTCATGTATAAATCATGAAGAATCAAGTACAAGCAATGCTCTAACACTCTGTCATGTATCTTATGAAAAATTCGAGTACGAGCTAATCGCTCCACCACTCTCTCATGCATATATCATATAAAACTGAGTACGAGTAATAACTCCAGCACTCTATCATGCATGTCATGGAAATCTAGTGTGAATCACAATCCAGCACTAATATATATGGAAAATATATGAACTCAAGTGCGAGCTATGCTATAGCACGATTTATTCTCACACAATTCGATAGATGGCTCTTTAAAAAAGGATGTTTTCAAAATATCAAAATCAGCACTATAAAGTGTGCTTATTCACATCAACCTTAAAATCATTAGCCCATCTATTTATTTCTCTGCTAATCACTAGAAAAAAACACTCAAAATGGTGGCTTCTATGCTTTTTAAACTTTTCACAAAAGTAGACTTTTTGACTAACTAGGGGTAAAATCTTAATTTTCCACTATCGGGTCATAATAATTATTATTCACTTTCTCTGACCCTCAGAGTTTTTAAGTGAATGTAAAAGCAGGCGAAAATACGTGCAGGTATCTCTAACTACTCATAAAATCCCTTACCTACAATCACTCAAGAAATTTTACTTTCTCAAAGCTACTCGATCCAGCAGTCCGACTTGCTCCTCCAATAATCTCTGGAGCTGTATATAACCATTTATCAGGTTAATTATACTTTTCTTACTGTATTTCACATTAAATACAGTCTATTCCACTTAATGGGTTTTAATAAACCTTAATGGGCATAACTATGCCTTAAGCACATTTCCATTTTACTATTTATTTTCGTTGGGCCGATTGGGCTTGTGGGGCCCACAACTCTTATTGGGCTTATTCGAGGCCTATTTACATCACATTGGGCCTAAAATAATTGGGCTTGGCCCATTGGACCTCTCGGCCACATGTCATGGGCGAGAGCACCCCATGCCGTCGGTCACACCGTGGCATGCCGTCCATGTCCATTTGTTTAGCCAATTCACTTAGGCATTTTCACATACACTTGGTTGGCAATGTTCTTAAGTTTCACATAGTTCATTTAGGCATTTTATCAAACACCTTGATTGCCAACTTAATACAGGTATTAATTAATCAAATTGATTAATTCTAACTATACCATAATCATTAACACATGTATATCAAATCATTTATGCCTTAAAATCATATGGGCATTCATCAATATTTCACTACTCACTCTCGGCCTAACCATGATCATAGTGATTTCATATGTTTTAATGCTTAAAACATATACCAATATACTTAAAATCATTCATACATTAACATATATGAATTTGAAAGCTTGAAAATATACCTAGTATTTGTGTTCACACTTGGCCGAAACTTTAGAGCCTCACGGTTTGCACACTATGGCTTCTTAATATCCAATTCCAACATATGTCACACTCCTCTCAATTTGGAACAACTTTTATGCAGATTGCAAGTTTCAAATATGCCTAAATCTTAGTGATTTCTAGTGAGAGAAAGCTTGGATAAATGTATTTCAATGGTTTCTTCTTCTAGACGAGAATGGTATGGTGAAGATGATAATGTTGTGGCTGATTTTATAAGCCATTTACTTAACCATTAAGCCTTACTTTCTAGCCATTATAATTAACTTCCTAAAGTTTAGTTATGAGTCACCTAATAAGTCATCTAATGAGTCATAGTTAGCTTTAACTAAGGTTAGATATTTAATCCTAATGGGCCTTACAATTGGGCCTCTTGGTTTGAGCTTTCTTAATGGGCTTTCGAGCTGAAATTTTTACTATACCTCAGGCCTTTAATTGTCTAAATATTTGGCTTGTCAATTGGTCTAAAAATTCGATCTAAGGGACCTAAGAATTTCGATCTACGTTTAGCATACCTTAATGGGCTTTAAAATCTTCACTTTGGGCCCATTACGTTTTTATCCATTAAATTTAATCTGGAATCCTTCCGAATAAATTTTCCTAACTTTCGAGGATGATTATCTTGTATTCTGACTAAAAATATTTTTTCTCAATTTTTTTCTCCATACTTAGGTTAATTTTTAACCATGGTTAGTCAACTATGGTAAAAATCCACTTTTCTTAACTATAGTTGACTTTTTTCCTTAATTACTGACCACGTTGACTCTTTCTCAAAATTTTGAAAGTGCCATATCTTATGTTTTACACTCTCGTCTTTACGTTTTAGCCGTTTTCGGTAGGTAAATATACCCGAAATACCTTTAATACTTTAACTCGGTAAAAAGGTCTGTTTTACCCTTTTTAGCTTTTTATTCTCGCTCTTTGTGTTCGGACTAAATCAAACTGGCTTTCCTTCATAAGCTCTCTATATTTTCTCATTTTAAGATCTTCTCTTCAGTCAGAATGATTCAGATCCACTCGGTTTAGCCTGTGACTCTTATAGCTCACATTAGGCTTTTGTGTAGCTTGTGAGTGCTAAATCATTTCACATACACTTTAAATCTAGTAAATACTCTTTTTATGATTCAACTATAATAATAGAGTGTTCATACACATAGGAATCATCAGGAACAAGCTACATAAAATACAGGTCTGACACTTGGGTTCGACCTGGATTTACCACCACTGTAAAATTTTGACAAGACCTATAATTTAAATTTGGTTGAGTTCAATACTCACCACTCACCTAACTTGATTTTCTCCTTGCTCCAGATGAGAACTCCCCTTGATCCTTCAATCTAATCAATGGGATATTGATTTCAAACTATGTTGTTCTTCTCTTTAAGATGAACAACTTTGGTCTAATGGTATTTCCTCAAATCTTAATGAAAATGTGATGATTTTAGAGTGAGAAAGTTAGGTTTTAAGATTGAAATGGAAGAAAATGGTTTTATCCCGTGAAATGCAGATCCAACTGCTCCATATTTATAGAATTGGGTTGATGAGATCGATCTGCATAGGGTGGAGATCGATCTTGTCCTATTAAATCCCTTATTTTCATGGCATATTAAAGGCATGAGATCGATTTGCTTCAGTGAATGGGATCGATTTGCTTCAATGGAACAGGATCGATTTATCTCAGACAGATAGCTAAGGAGATCGATTTGGCCTTAAGGGGAGATCGATCTGCTCCAGCCCGAGAGTTAAGGAGATCGATTTTCTTTGAATGAGGGATCGATCTTCCTCTTCCAACATTCTTGATTCTGCATTCTCTAGGCCTTGAGATCGATCTCTTCTTGCATGGGATAGATATGGCCTTCATCCAACACCCTTTTTGCTGTAATTCCCTCATTCAAACTCATACTTTATCATTCCAACACCCAACTATCAATCCATTTACTCTTAGAACTTATAAACATTCATCTCTTATAATTCATACATAATTCAACTTGTTTGTACATCATAAAATTATATACATCACATCAAAAATTAAAGGCCTTACAGTGTGAATGTTGGAAGACTGTGCGAAAGTCCGACAACTGTGTAAATGTCTGTCAATTAGTGAAGGTAGTTACCTCAGCTACTAGATGATCACTGTTACTGAGATGATTCACGATTATGGATAGGAAATTAATGTAATCTTACCATAGCTCATGATCATGGATGCTTCATATGAAGCTTGCTTTGTGCGACATGCTGTGTGCGACATGTTGTGTACGAAGACCTAATAGGGGTGTATTGCCTTGTCTCTAAACATGATATGTCACATTATATATGAGTTAAATGTGAAATCTTTGATTTCCATAAAAAACTGCATAGGAAAAATACATGTGTTAATGCAACGAGATTTTTATATGACATAAAATTCATTATAGTCGAGGCATATGTGTAAGGACCACGTAGGATAGGTGTTAGTGCATGGGGAAATGAGCAGCTTTAAAGCCTCCTTTTAATTGATGCCCCTCAAAGCCCTAACACGAGTTCATATGTATTAATTCTAGCTAGGTTACTCTTTACACATGTATAAGACATGATTTTTGTGATATCAACTCGGCTTTTAACCTGCATACTCATGCACATTATACCATGTACGCTTAACTTACTTTTTATATATTTGCTTACTGGGCTTTAGCTCAACCCTTTCTCTCACCTCGTAGATTATTTTTGTTAGACTTGGACATTAGAGCTGTGTGTAGAATGTGCGACTTGCATGCCATGAAGTTGTATTTTTTTTAAGGTATAACTTGCGGTGTTTCTTTTGTTTATATCTCAAACTTGATTCTTTTTGTGTACACAGTGTATTGTGATTGGGATCTAAGTAACAAGACTTTATCGTGAAATATTTGTTACTGTACTTTGTGATATATAGTTGTTATAACATTTCCCAAGGTTAAATGCTAGACATTAATTTCATGGAGTCTCCACCAACCTTTTTTATCTAGGTGTGATCGGGTACCTATTTGTTTCTATCTTCCTAAAGAAATCCTAAGTAAAGTTTTCCTAAGAAAGATAGGTTTTGGTCTACGCTTTTAGGGTTTGAGTTCGGAAGTTCATTTACTTGTGAGAAAGGTTGTAGCCCCCCTACAACGCTCAAAATTGGTACAATTTTAATTGTATGTTATTTAACTTAGTCTTAATTTGATGGTCTTTTAAAATTTATTTTGATTGTTTAAATATTACTTTTTATTTTATCTTTATGAATGTATTCCTAATTTCTTTATATGATCTTATACAATTATTTTTATTATTATTATTTTATCATAAAAATTTTATTATAATTTTTTAATATTTAAAAGTTAAATTACTAATATTGAAAATATTTCCTAAATTTTCCATCATTATGGATAAACTTAGAAAACTTTTCTCAGCTAGGAATTCCTTGAGTGTTACTCGTTTGCAATCGCCTCAAAGATTCTATCATTAGAATTATTATTTTATTATTTATTCTTTTTATTCTTTTTTCATTACCTCTATTATTTTATTAAAAAGATAAATTTTGTTGTTATCTTTGCTATGCTGTTACATAATTATTATTTTCATGTAGCGTTTTTATTTTTATTTTTTTATTATTAAGAGAATAAAATGTCAAACGCTTTCTAAATCTGCCATCATTCTAGATAAACTTAGAAGGATTCTCTCACCTAAGAATTATTGAGTGTTACTCGTTTATAATCGCCTAAAGAATTCCATCATTGGAAAAAGTATACCTTATCTTCAAAATTTATTACAAGATTTATCTTTTTATTAGTATTATTATTATTATTCCTAATCTTATTATCTTTATTTAATTTTTTTTATCCTTTTCTATTTCATTAATTTATTTATTTATTGGTTTTATACTAATTCTATTATTTATTTTATTTTATATTTATTATTTGGAGAATAAATTTTAACCTTAATTTTTTTTGAAAATACATTCTAAATCTTCCATCTTTCTGAATAAATTTAGAAGGATTTTTTCACCTAGGAATTTCTTGAGTGTTCCTCGTTCATAATCGTTTTATGGATTCTATCATCCGAAAGGACTCACTTGTATTTGGTTTAAATATTTATTATTCAATATTTTTTAATTTAATTTCTTATACTAATTTAAATGTTTATTAAATATTTTTTGTTACTACATAATATTCTTTTTCTCTTGCTATATTTTTTTATCATTTATTCTTATTTTATAACTTCTTATTTCAAATATCCTCCTAAATTTATTAACATTTTTATTCTTATTATTTTACTGTATATTCTTTACTATTCTTTTACTATTGCTTTTATTATTGTTTATTATTTTAGTATTGTTTACTATAGCCTAACCTTAGCACCATCTTTATTACTATTATTATTTTATTATTGTTTTGCTAGTGTAATCATTTTTTTTCTTTTCTTGAATTATATCGGTTATTACTTTTGTAAGTATTTGCCACCTGTGATTTCTATTATCTTATTCTCTAAAGCACGTTAAATTATAATGGACATAGAGTACCAGTTTCAAGAGCTGTTTCACATATATTCACTAAGTAGTTGCTGCAAGGTGAACGTTTGTAATCTTAAAATGGAATTGGATTGGAAACTTCAGTGAGATGGAGACTGACTACACGAACTAGAGTTGCACTTGTGAGAACTATAAATTTTGGATTTCTTTAAATTAATTTAAAAAAATTAATATGATATTTTATTTTGATGATTTCAGGCCCCAGCCTATAGCTATAAGGAGTAGAGATGAGCTCGAGATTTGAGAAGGGTGGAGTAACTCGAAGTTCCCTTATTTTTAACTTTATATATTAAGTAAGGATAAGTGATGATTTTATGTACGTACTGACTAAGGAAGTATGTATAAAATGCATATGTAAGAATGGAAATAAATGTTTAAGGTTATGGATGAAAAAAAAAAAAGAATAACTAAGTTATTTAAGCTAACAATGTAGGAAATTGAGAGCTACCTTAAGGAATGATGTTTAAGCATGCAAATACCAACTTGATGCTATCCAAGGAATGGCCACCTTAATGTACATTGAACCTATAAGGTTCTAAGAGTTATTAAGGAAGAAATATAGGATGATTAAGAAAGAATAAAGGTTGGTTTTAAGCTTACAAAATCAGCCAAGCTTTCTAGAGGGTTACTATGAGTTTAGGGCTTTAAACATAGCCAAATGGAGATCAAAAGAATTTGATATTTACCCAAGATAAATATATGGTGTACTAAGTCAATTTGGAGATGAAATGAAGTTTTAAAATGATTAAATAAGGTTGATATCGTGGCAAAAATAAAATTGTAAAATTGATGACCAAAACCGCGGAATAAAGAGAGCTAGGTTAAGAAATGCACCTAAATTCCATGGAAATTATTCATATTAACATTTGGGGTTAATTTAGGTTCAAAGTAGACTTAAATAGGACAACGTTGCTGAAGAACCATGACCAAAAACTAAATGGAAGATTGAGAAATAAATTGATCAAAATAGTACCAAGTCTACCTATCGCTGCCAGCAACTAATCCAACATTATCCCATGATTTAAGGGATTAATTTGATCTAATTTCAATGATTGGCTAACCATGGACTTCAGCCACATTATATGCCATGTTTATAGTGAATTTAGGGTCCATGCCTCCTTTGAAAATGCTCCAACCCGAGGTGTCTCTGTAGCATGTTCATTATGGAATTTTTTTGAGCCATTAAACAACCTTGTTTGCTTAGGGCTATTGATACCAATTTTTGTACATTGAAGGTTACTACAACATTGATTTTTTTGGAGCATTTAAGAGCTCATCTTGATGGTGTTTTTGGGCCAAGAAGAACATGACACAAAAACTACCTCGCATCTAGGTAAGTTGAGTTTTAAGTTCTTTCTAAGGTTGCTATGCATGATTGTTGGTAATGTTTTAAGACTGGTTTTGGTGTTAAATTACAACTGAAAACTTGAGGAAAGAAGTGATTCAAGGCTGATCCAAGATCAAAGTTGGATAAGGAAATTTATGTGGTTGAAGATAGATATCAACTTGCTTGATTTGGCATGCTTTGATTGTTGTTTGAGTTGTGGTTTTAAAATGGAATAATGGGAAACAAACTTTAGGGTTTCGACCAAGAGATTAAGTTAGGGTTATGTTGATGCTAAGTTAGGGCTTAATATGTTGATTTATTTATAAGAATTGTATGAATAAATTGATGATGATTTAATGAGCACATCAAGCGAAAAACTAGTGAAGCTACACTTTGGGGTTTTGGCCACCATAGGGGTTTAGGGTTAGTGACTTTATTTTAGGGTTATAATAAAATATTAAATTAAGTACGACTATGTTAAGATGAATTTTGGAGTTTAAGGTTAAAAAGAATTATTATAAGGCTAAGTAAGGTAATGGAAGCTTAAGTTAAAAAAGTAAAAAGGCATAGATTATGTTTATGGAATTGTAAGAAAAATAAGGGTTTAATTTAGTTAGGTTAAATAAATTTTGAGATTAAGGATGAATTATGATGAAAATTATGGATTATGGGCTAATCGACCTGTCACGACCCTCTATACTAGTCCGTGATCTTTACCTTACCACTTATAGTTAGGCTGTGAGTCAACATCTGATCCATTTCTCATACATTTATAGTTTAATCATTTCAATTAAATTAAGTAGAATAGAAACTGGACTATTATAAATAAGTACGAAAGCGTCTGCATCTGTTTCTATTATATACATCCCCCAAAATACAAAATACAAGTTTCACTGTGCATTAATTTACAAGATACAAAATTTTTCTCATCTCAAGTGTATAACTCTTTGTACTGTTGGATGACTAGAGAAAATACGATAGTAGGGACGACTGTAATGTACTTACTACTGTGTAGTATCTGTGGAGGAGGGAATAGGGGGTTAGCTAACACGTTCAGTAAGGAAAATATGAAAGCAGGTAGATAACTACACTATCTACATGCTTTAAATACTTATATATTCATTTTCCTTATAAAACAATAAGCATGTTCTTTGAAACAACTTCCATCAATGCGAAACCATTAATTCGCTAGATGGGTATATGCATATTCACACAGTATCACAGCTTCACACAGCATAATCTATTCACACATTTCATATAAAGAAAATGCTTTATACTATGTAAATTAATACATGTTGAGACATAAATCATGGGTTATCATATCCCCAGACACACAGCAAGGGAAGACATCTGTCACCTCACACAGTAGTAACAATGTCGTATCACACAGATATAACAAGACTTATGGCCATAGTCGGATTCCAGGCAACATTGATCAGGTGTGCGGGAACCCTACGCTTGGGGAGGCGGATCAACCATCCTTTCAGCTCATACTCAATTCACGGCACATTGTACCCCATGGCTAACGCTCACAGTACATCGTGCTCCTGTGGATCTTTATTACCCATTTTCTATTGTCTCAAAATCTCGTGCGAGTAAGTCAGTGTCAGACACACAACAGTACACGACGGCTCAAGCACGATTTTGTACTCATCACATCACATACATAAACCTCGTGTGAGTAGGTCAATGCAAGACACACAACAATACATGACTGCTCTAACACGGTTTTACTTAATACACATCATAATCATAAAAATCTCGTGCGAGCAACTCAGTGTAAGACACACAGCATACTTGAGGCATCAAGCACGATATTACTAGGAATTTACATGCGAGCATAGTCAGAGCAAGACACACAGCAATACTCGAAGGCTCTAGCATGATTCCCAAAATCTAGTGCGAGTATCTATAGTAGAACACACAGCATCACCCGAGGCATCGAGCACTCTTTTACTTTTCTAAAAAATCCCTTTGAAAATAACGTGCGAGCAGGGCCGGTTAATCTACCGTTGCCTCTCATGCTCTAGTACGATTTCACACAGAAAAGAAATAGAATGGGATCCATGTATGACTATGAGTGAGAGGGCAAATCTCTCTTCAATCACTCGTTAGAAACATTTCATGAACATGGTTAAACCGGGAGCCCATCTATTGTTATTCTTTCTCAAAACGTTTGCAAAAACCTCTTTTCACAACAATCATAGAAGTCATGTAACTCGTACTATGGACTTATTCTCATACATAGTTTTCTACCTAGATATACAAATATCTATTTACGCATCACATACATTCGCACACAGTAGGTAAGAAAACATACGTATAGCTATCTCTATAGCTCGCATAAGTCCCTTAACTCGAATCACACTCAAATCGTTTTCCTTCGATTCTCAGTTCTCGCGATCCGCTTTGTCGATTCTAATGATATCCTCTGGAGCTGAAATTGTGTATTACACACATCAGTATATTGTCACATATTTCATTTCACTTGCATGATATTCAAATCAATGCATTTCTCCATTCATATCTCATTTGACCTCTTTATACTATTATCGGACTTTATCCTTTCTTAAGTCCATTCGAGTATATAACTCATTTTCGAGAATCTCTCCGACTCCTCTAGTTTATCGATTCGTATTAAACCGGTATTAAGCTTATAATACCTTCAGTTCATCATTTTCATTTCATTGTGGCATTTTATCAAACACCACATATACTCAAGCTTAGCTATTTTTATTTCTAACACATAGACTTCATCAAATCATTATACAATCATGTATTATGCTTAATAACATCTATTTATGCTTTAATCATCATTAAATCCATGCATACTCAACTTTCTCATCTTTTCTCACATTTCACCATGTATAGGTCATGGAGATTAAGCATGTTCTAAGATGTTTAAATCAACAATATATACACCAATCAACTCATAAAATTGTATAGCTTAACTTACATGAGATTGGTGCATTGAAATCTCACCTACATGGACATTTCTCCTTTTGGCTGAATTTGGAGAAATCCCATTGTTTCCTTCAATCAAATAGTTTCACCACTTGTTTTTGGACTAAGTTGTTCTCCTCTTCACTATGAACAACTTTGCTAAACCAACTTCTCTCAATTTTGTATGAAAAGTGATGGTTTCCTATGGTGAAAAGCTTTGTTACTTGCTTAGAATGAAAGGTTTGATGTTCTCCTGAAATCTGTAGTTCAGCAAGTCCTGTTTTATAGAAAATGCTTGATGAGATAGATCTCCATAAGTGAGGGATCGATCTGCAGCTATTTTTAGCCTTTCAGAATTCAGTTCTCAAGCTTAGGAGATTGATCTGTCGAGGAATATGAGATCGATCACTCCCAGGCCGAGAGCTTCATAGATCGATTTGGCAGGGTAATGAGATCAATCTACTTCAGGCCGAGGCTTAAGGGGATCGATCTGCTTAGACTGAGGATCGATTTCCTTCTTCAAATTGCCTCAAAGATCGATCTTCCTTGCATTGGAGATAGATCTCCCCTTGCCCTGTAGCCATACTTAGCCAATTTTCAGTCAAATTCTCAAAGCTAACCTCATTTCCATTTACCACACTACTCATTTTGCATTCAATACACATTCATCACTTCAAAAGGTTCATTTCTTATTATTCATACTAAATGAAACTTATGTGTACATTATGAATTCACATAATAAGTGTGTACATCGGATTTACAGACCTTACATCATTTATGATTCATATTACATAACAAACATATACTTAAGGAATCATAAGAGTTACATGTAAAAATATGGGTCTTACACAACCAACTTAAGAGATTAAGGGATTAAACTATGGAAAATAAGTCGTATAAACATTATGTTTAAGAAAAATGGAGTAAATTATGAAAATATATATAGAAAATATACTTTCGAATAAGAGAAAGAAATACATTATTTATGTAATGAATTTATTAAGGCTCCTTATGGATTCAAACAGGGCATTAGCACCACATTTACAAATTTTCCCTTATTTTTTAATTTTTTTAATTTTAATATAATATTTTTAATGGTCATTTCATCATTCATCTCACCGTTATCGCTGTGATTAAATCCAAACGCATCACTGTTTGATATCAATCTCACCGTCATCATTGTTTTTAATCTCATCGATGCTAATTGCACTGCCCATCCAAACTAACCCTAAGTTTGTTTAAGGAGAAATTAAAGATAAGGAAATTAATTAAGAAATTGGCTTGGTAATGTAGATAAGATCGTCCGGAGAGGAGTGATGGAGTAGGTTATATATATGTATAGCCAAAAGTAGTCTCGGAGGTCGAATCGACTCTCTGCACTGAAAATTTAGATAAGGGACGTGTGCTTGAGACACCCTTGTCTTAAGACCTAAATTAAGAAATTGATTTGGTAAAAAAACACACGATTTTCAATGAAGCTTTTTGATTTAAATTAGTTTCAATTTATTAGAATTCTTGTTAATTTCTAAGTGTGCCTTCTAAGTTTATGATTTAAGACTTAAGGTATGTTCTTTATGCATGAACCATGCATAAGCATAAGAATTTGTTTTAAGCTGATACGATCTAAACGTATTATCCGCAAGTGCACGAGTCGTACAAGTAATAATGGGATTTGAGTCCCGAATTATCGTCCCACAGAGAAGTTGATCAGCCTAATTAACTACCGATTAATCTTACCCTAAGTATATCCTAGCAAATTATGAAGTCTTAGTGGGTGATCTACAAAGCTAGAATTAAAAATACTGAAAATAATAAAAATTATAAACTGATGAAAATAAAATAGAGCAAAATTTACTTACAGTGCTCCAAGCAATTAAAAGCAAGTACTTACAAAAATAATTAAAACAGTTAAAAATTCTCTAATGCAATTAAAATATAATGCAAATATGAAAATAAAGAAACAAGATTAATTAACCTAAAATAAAATATGCATGTAATTAAACTACTTAATAAAAATTTCAAATTAAACTAACCTAAAATTTAATGAAATAAAATCCTAGAAAAATTTAAGAAAATAACTACAAGTCTAAATGTCTAAAATATTAATTCTAAATTAATCCTAATTATATCTAATTTAACAATAAAATCTAACTAATGCATGAGAAATATTTTATTTTTATTTTTCAATTTTAAAATGAAATTTAACTAAAAAATGCATAAAATGATTCTACCCTAAATGCTATACAAGAACACAACTTAAATGAAAGCCTTAATTCCTATTGTAAAAAGAAAATCAACTATTAATAAAATTAAAACTAAGCCTTAAACTAATAAACTAAGAAAATATAACTAATAAGCAAATTGATTAAATACTCTAACTCTACCTAAGTTAATAAACTAAAGTAAAAAGCAATAACAAATAATATAAATGCATGGTAAATTTAATTGAGACAAATCCACGTTGCCAAACATGGCCTTAACAGATTGCAAAATATCTTAGTGGTCCCGATAACTGCACTGTGCATGGTTCTTCAACATTTTGCTACCCAGGCGTATCCATCTCATGCCCTGCAACATCTACCAACTCTGCTCTTGGTTCCATGTACAGCATCCTTCCCTGTAACAAGCACAGCACGTTTCCAACCGCTTCAGCTATTCTCAATGCAGAGAAGACTCCCGCAAGCTTACAGCAGCAGCTCCTGCTCTCGATCTTGTTCTGTGCTCTGCTGCTTGCGTGTTCTGCATTCTGGTTCTATTGTCCTGCGTTGTTGGCACCAGCACCATGCACCTGCCCGAGCTCATTCCTTGCCCAGCTGCTTCTTGCCCAGACCTGCTCTACACCATCCATGCTCTACTCCACCACACGTTCTCGGCATGCTCCAGCTTTATTAACATCCTACTTCTCTGCTACTGCTCAACTTAGCAGCTGCTACTGTCTTCAATGTTGGTGTGGCTTGGTCATCATCTGTAACAACATGACAGAACGCATACAAGGAACTCCCCGATAAAATCAATGGTTCGTAGCAAGCAAAATGCAAAAAAACAAATGGAAGAACTCAGCAGAACTAATGAACAGAAAATGAACAAGCTGGACCCGAGCTTTAAGCATAAAGCCTTGCTCCATTCAAGACTTCAGCTACAACCTGCACATCCATGTCCAAAGTTATTCATAGCAGTTTGGTACTGGTGACAGCCCACATCCATGAAAACCTGCAGCTACCAAATACTAGATTAATGCAGAATAAAAACATGCGAAGAGGATGAACAGTACAGAGATACAAAAACAGAGTATAGCAGAGAAACATCATAGATTATGGACACTCTCCACTGCACCCATGGACACCAGCTTCTTCCAAACGTAAACTAACTAGCGAGTTTAGTGGGAGCAACGGGACATTGCCGAAATGAAGTGTAAAAAAATATTAAAAGGGACTACTAAAACATAAGGAATGCAGTAAACAAAATATGACATCTAATACTCTAAATGCAGTAAAAATATGAATCCATGTAATGCAGAAAAATGCAAACAAGAAAAAGAAACATGATGCAATCACACATTTTAAGATTGAAACCGAAATAAAATAAAGAAAATCGATCAACTGGAAATTAACACAAAACTGTCAACACTCGTAAATCACATGAACGTTGATGTCAAGCATCCTCGGGTAGCTTCATTTCCTGCTCCAAACATGATTCCACATTGCCATTGATGTGGAACAATGCTCAGCATCAGACCACATCAAAGCACCAGAACCGAGTGGACAGTACTGAAGGAAAATGAATCACCTGAATGAGTAAATGACTTAAATCAGTAAAACCATTAAAACCGAGAGCTTCATTACACAATAACGAAACAAAAATAACTACAAACAAGAAGCAAACCGAGAGCTTAACATTTGAGAACTATAAACTTTTAATTTAAAACTCACAAAATAAGTAACATCAAGGAATGAACTTTTATAAACTGAGAAGAAGAAGAATGGAAAATAGTTAATCTTCATTAATGTGAAAAAAAAATCGAGAACTAGAAATAAACAAAAGCTTTTCATCAACATAGAAATTGTATGAACAGTAACTATGAGAAATAGAATAAAATGATGGCTAAAAAATCTACTCGGGAAAGCTTCTAAAAGCAAAGAAATCTAAGACTATTTTTCCTATGCTACCTTAACTAGTTTTACACTAACACTACTTAGTCTTTTTCAATTGCTATCATGTCTTATTTATACACACACTTAGGGGTACAATTATAATTTTTTCATCCTAGATGAGTTAGCATTGTTTGGCCACTTATCTTCACACCATTGGCTCCTTGAAAAGATATTTTCATGTCATCTGTCTTCTTGTCCAATTGGATGTGCTAGGTGGCATGGCTCGTATTGTCCGCGTGGTCCAATCTCGATTTTAACCCAATTCCAGTCCATTTTCTACCGAAATTTTCTAAATTCATCTGGATTTAATTTATCTACAAACATGAGAATTTTAGTCAAAATGAGGAGATAATAAACAAAATAATTTGGGGATTAAAATAATTAATTAAGAAATTAAGCATAAATAATTCTATTTTTATAGAATTATCATAAGCCAAGTTAAGAGTTTAAGTACTCGATTTATAAGAAAATAAAAAATCCAACTAGATGCATTAAAATATTTATATTTTTGAATAAATAGTATAGTTTTAAATAAAATTGCATAAGTTATGATTTTTAAATCAATTTGAAATAAATAAATTTAATTAGTTGATTTCTTTTACTTTGGTTTTAGTATGGTTTTCTTAGTGGGACCATCAGGATATTATTACAAATAAGTTTGACTAAGGGGACAATGACCTCAATTTCTAAAAATTATGATTATGCTTTTAAATCTAAACACCATGAATTTTCATGTATTCGATCTTATCAAGGAATAGCAATTAAGCCATTGGAATCAGAGAATGTGATTCCTTGGTGAATGATTTAAATTAAAATTATAATTTACATGGGGGTCTAAGAGAATTTAATTAACTAAAATATTTTAGGTGGAGGAACAAATAATCATGAGAAATGGAAACAAACCTTGATGAGTTGGGAATATCTCTTTATATATATGTGTGTGTGTGTATATATATATATATATATATATATATATATATATATAAATATAATCCTTAGAATAAAATTCATATTGTACACTATTAGGAAAGTATATTAAGTATTTGACTATATGTGTATATGTGTAATATTTTATCGTTCATCAAGTAAGGAATATAGGAATATACAAATGTACATGAGAATGTATAAGTAAACATGAATATATCCAATCCCGAGAGCAACCATTACCATGCATACAAGAAAAGATAAATGAATGTATATGGGATGCAGTCGGAAGTATTGGTTATTGGTGGGAGACATGAAACATAAATAATTTATATAAGTATTGTTATGCATAGTAATTTGAATATGATTGTAGCTAATTATATGAAGACACTTGGCATATCCGAGAAATATCGGACATAATAAGAGATTTGAATAAAAGAGGACAAATGCGTAATTGCAGCAGGAGGAAATTCTCTATAAATAAGGAACAAGTATGATCTCAGGGGGGACTTTTTTTTGACTACTGAAATTCTGCAGAAATTATTCCTTGAATAAAGATTATTCTCTAACTTAAGCATCGGAGTGAAAACGCAGGGAATAAACCCTGCGTCCCTCAGAACATTTCTTCTTTTGCAGAACATTCCAAGGTACGAGGTATGAAGATCGAGATGAAGACGTCAGCAACACGTAATCACTGGCACTGACAACAACAATTGGCGCCGTCTGTGGGAATCGAGGAAAAAGTGATTCTGATGCGATGGTACAGACCCGATCAGCAGCAGTTAGACAGGAAGAAGATAGTGAAGACATGGCGAGTTCTCCCATGACAGGTGGCGGAGGTGCCGCGAGGGTGCACAACGAAACCAACATGATGGCTATCCCCGTCGCGGAATTCAAAGCAATGCGGAAGCAAGGAGAAGAGACTGTCCAAGCTCTACGGATAATGGTAGACCTGTTCAAAGGTGTCTTCCCGCATGTAACTTTGCTGCTATCCGTCCAAAATTTGGTAGGCGAAAGGCGCAATCAGATGGACGTTGAGGGCATGCCGCGGAGCCTTCATGGAAAGGAGATGCCGCGAAGGCAAGATGAAAGGGAGATGCCGCGAAGCCCTCATGGAGAGGATGTGCCGAGAAACCCTCATGGAGAGGGGATCCCGCGAAGCCCACATGGAGAAGAGATGCAGTGAAGGCGAGTTGGAGCAGAGCACACGCCGTCGGTGCCGCAGATCCTTCAAGAACAGGAGCTGCCGCAAATCCCCCATGGATTGCGGCATGCAGTGCCGATGCCGCACGCCGTTCCCGGAGTTCAAAACTCGACAAGCATACCGAGAAGTCCACAGGGCAGGGAGAGTCGCAGGGTGTCGCGATCAGTCCCCGGTAATGGAGACCAACCCGGCCTTACCAATTTTCCCGAAACTAGAGAGACCTGGGAGCAGGGGGATTTGGACGGCATGACCCGAAGTCCTCTAGAAGTGTCGAGCTCGGTCGGCATGCCACATAACATTCATGGCACAAGAGATGCGGTCAATCCCACACGGGATCCTGCAGAAGTAGCCACGGGAGATTTGTTACATGAAGCTGCAGTAAACCTCATGCAGGAGGCTGCGGGAAGAGTGGGAGGTCAAAGTGGAGGACATCAAGGAATGGATGGATCAAAACGTTATAGAACGAGGGATTCAATACGGGAAATTGATGGAAGTCGGTGACGTAGGAATAGGGGGAATCTTGAAAACCTCGAAGGCGAGGATTCTGGATACATAGACGAGGAAGAAGCAGGAGTACTGGGGTCTCCGCCCGAGAGAAGAAGATCAGGGATGGATCCGACTTGGAATCCTGAAATGTCATATTACGATCGAGCTGATTCAGTTGCACAAGACGCTACCAACATGAAGAAAATGGTGGAACGTATCCTGGAGGAAAAGAGGTTGGTTCCAGTTGAAGAAAATCAAAAGAGGAGGATTTCGTTCAGTGCAGTTATCATGAGAAAACCATTGCCCCCGAAGTTTAAAATGCCTCAGATAACAGCATATATGGGAAGAACCGACCCATATGATCATATTCAAAATTATGAGTTGTTGTTGCTTTTGCACGGATGGGAGGATGAGATTATGTGTAGAGCATTCTCCCTAACCTTAACCGGTTATGCTCTGAAGTGGTTCAACAGTTTGCCTGAAGGCTCTATTTCATCTTCTGATCAGTTAAGGACTGAATTCCTGCAGGCCTTCATGATGCACAGTCAAAAGAGGAAAGACGCCACCTACCTCTTAACCTTGAAACAAGGAAATAGAGAGTCGCTCAAGAGCTATATTGATCGATTTCGTGATGCCACACTGGAGATTCAGGATTTACAAGTTGGAGTAGCAGTGACCGCTATGTTATAGGGAACCAAGTTTGAGAAGCTACAGGAGTCATTATCTTTGGATCAGCCAGTAACGATATCAGATTTGTTTTCTAGAGCAAACAAATACATTGCTCAGGAAGAAGTAATGAAGATAGTCCTGGTAAAAGATCCAAGAGAGGAACTGAAGAGAGAGAGGGAGACCGATGATAAAAGAATGGGAAGGGCAGAAAGGCTGAGTAAAGCTCCTATGTTAAAATACTCTACCTACACACCCTTCACTGAGTCGTGAGCTTCGATATTGGCAGCCATAGAGAGAACAGGAATGATTCAATTCCCTAGAAAAGTTGAAGGGAACTTGAGACAGGACTTAAGGTCCTATTGTAGCTTTCATTCCACCTATGGCCACTCGACCGAGAAATGTCGAGATCTGATGAACCAGCTGGAGAAACTGGCCAGAGAAGGGAGATTAGATCATTACTTGCGAAGTCATAACCTTCCTCGGGGACAGATAGACAGTAGATGGCGAGACAGGCACTTTGATAATAGGAGCAATGTGAGAAGAAATGAAGAAAGAAGAAATGAAGTGAGACCGAGAGAGCACAGGAATCGAGCGGTCGACAACAAACCTATCGGGGCTGCCATTAATGTGATCTCTGGAGGAGAAGGAAGAGCGGGTGACTCATCGGCCTCGAGAAAGACTTACGCTAGACAGGCGTATCAAATTCGTTCTGTCATGAAAGTTGACAAGAATGAAGAGGCAATTACGTTTACACCAGCCGATCAAGGGGATGTGATCATTCGTCATGATGACCCTATAGTCATATCGACAGCAGTGGCTAAACACCCCGTGAGTCAGATTCTAGTAGATAATGGGAGTTTCATAAATCTTATCTGTTGGAATTGTTTCGAAAGAATGAATTTGAGTGAAGATCGCCTTAAACCAGTAACTACCCCACTTTTTGGATTTACCGGAGAAAGGGTAAAGGTTGCTGGATCCATTGAGTTGCCTGTCACATTAGGAGAGAATCCTAGATGTGTAACAAGGCAAGTTCTATTCATGGTGGTAAGATCAGCTTCCTTGGCCTACAACATCATCTTCGAAAGACCATTATTAAATGATATGCGGGTTGTGCTCTCCCCTTGCTACCTGCTAATGAAGTTTCCCACACCGGAAGGAACGGGACAGATAAGGAGAGATCAAAGGAGGGCAAGAACATGCAATGTGGCATCCACTACAGGTAAGGGTGTGCAAAGAAAAGAAACTCTTACCATAACTGAATCCCCCAAGCCCAAGCCCGTGGAAGAATTGGAGGAAATTAAGTTGGTAGCTGAAGATGAGAACAAGAAAATATATATTGGTAGCCAATTGAAACCTGTGGCTAAGGAAGAGCTGATGAGATGTTTGAAGGATAATGTTGATATTTTCGTATGGACCCCTGCCGACATGTCTGGGATCGATCCCTCAGTAATATGTCATGAACTTAATGTGCTGCCTGGAACTAAACCTGTCAAGCAAAAGAAAAGAAATTTCACCCCAGAAAGATAACATGTAATAGAGGAAGAGATTGAAAAACTACTTAAAGCTGGTTTTATCCAAGAAGTTCTATACCCAGATTGGTTATCGAATGTGGTAATGGTGAAGAAGGCTAATGGAAAATGGAGGATGTGCGTAGACTTTACTGATTTAAATAAGGCCTGCCCGAAAGACTCATACCCGCTGCCTCGAATCGACAAATTGGTGGATGAGACGATTGGGTACGAGTTACTTAGCTTCTTGGACGCCTTTTCTGGTTATCATCAGATCTCAATGCACCCGACAGATGAAGAAAAAACATCCTTTATTACAGACAAGGGCACATATTGCTACAGAGTAATGCCGTTCGGCTTAAAAAATGCAAGGGCTACATATCAACGGATGGTGAACAAAATATTCAAGGATTTGCTTGGAGACACCATGGAAGCTTTTGTAGATGACATGATTGTAAAGAGTAAAGAGGGAGAGTCCCACGCCTCGAGACTATCCAAGGTCTTGGCAGTATTGAGGAAGTATGATATGAAACTAAACCCCAATAAATGCTCATTCGGGGTTCAATCTGGAAAATTCTTGGGCTTCATGATAACTAGTCGAGGGGTTGAAGCTAATCCTGAAAAGGTCCAAGCAATTTTAGATATGAGACCCCCAGCGACCGTCAAAGAAGTACAAAGATTAACAGGGAGGGTGGCTGCTCTGAATCATTTTTTGTCAAAATCGACGGAGAGAAGCTTACCCTTTTTCAAGACACTTCGGGGCGAGAAGAACTTTCAGTGGACCGAAGAATGTCAGAAAGCTTTTGAAGAGTTAAAAGAGCATCTGAAATCGCTCCCATTACTCTCAAGACCCTTGACCGGAGAGCAATTATTTGTGTATCTCGGTATAGGAGGCAAAGTGATAAGCGCAGTGCTTCTAAGAAAAATCGCCAACGGAGATAAACCAATTTATTATGTGAGCAAAGTACTTTTAGGAGCTGAAATACGGTATCCACAAGTGGAGAAAGTAGCCTTGGCACTTGTTACTACTGCAAGAAAGTTGCGCCCTTATTTCCAAGCACATCCTATAGTAGTACTGACAGATCAACCTCTGAGACAAATACTGCAGAAGCCTGAACATTCGGGACGATTGGTGAAATGGGCAGTGGAGCTCAGTGAATATGATATCAACTTTCAGCCTCGTCAAGCAATTAAGGCACAAGCATTGGTAGACTTCATAGTGGAGTGTACTTGCCGAGAAGACTCAACGGGACAAGAGTTAGCATGGTGGAAGTTATTTGTAGATGGGGCATCCAATCATCAAGGAAGTGGAGCAGGCATTGTGCTAGAGTCACCGGAAGGAGATATGCTTGAGTATTCTCTACGCTTCAATTTCCTTTGCTCCAACAATTCGGCTGAATATGAAGCTTTAATCAGGGGTATGAAGTTGGAGAAGGAGCTTCAGGTGAAAAACTTGTCCGCTCATAGTGATTCTCAGCTGGTGGTCAATCAGTTTAACGGATAATTTGAAGTCCGGGAACCCTCCCTTGTTCCATATCTGCAAAAGGTTCAAACTTTGGCCCATTCATTCGATAAATTTAAGCTCACCCTGATTAACCGATCAGAAAATAATCAGGCTGATGCTCTATCGAAATTGGCTTCTTCCAAAGAGACAACTGGAAGATTAGTCAAGGTAGAGAGGTTGGAGCGACCTAGTATAGAGGAAGATGATGTACTGGATATTGAAGTTGGCGAAGATTGGAGGACCTCGATTAAACAATACCTGATGGAAGGAATTCTCCCCGAAGGCAAAGAAGCCGCTCGAAAGGTCAGAATCCAGAGTGCCAGATTTGCTCTAATGAATGGGGAGCTATACAAGAAAGGATTCACCATGCCATTATTGAAATGTCATGGTCTAGAGTAAGCGAAATATGCTTTAGCTGAAGTTCATGAAGGAATATGTGGAGAACACCTAGGAGCCAGAGCCTTGGCAACAAAAATACTCAGAGCAGGGTTTTATTGGCCAACGTTAAAACAGGATGCAACAGACAAAGTACAAAAATGTGACAAATGTCAAAGGTTCACTCCCTTAGCAGCCGCACCAGTGACAACACTCCAAAGTATCTTTCAACCGACATCATTCGCTCAGTGGGTATTGGATATACTGGGACCTTTCCCAATGGCCATAGGACAAAGAAAGTACTTGCTAGTAGCCACAGATTATTTCACTAAGTGGATAGAAGCCGAGCCGCTAGAATCAATCACAGAGAGGAAGGTCGAGGCAATGATATGGAAAGATATAATCTGTCACTTTGGGATTCCAAAGATTTTGAATGCTGATCATGGAAAACAATTCGATTGTACCGCTTTTCGAAGTTTTTGTGAAGGACTTGGTGTTCAATTGAAGATCTCATCAGTATCATACCTGCAAGCTAATGGTCAAGCTGAAGTCAGTAACAGGACTATACTGCATGGCCTTAAGACTCGTCTCGACAAAGAAAAAGGAGCCTGGGTTGACGAACTTCCTAGCATCTTGCGGGCATACAGAACCACTAATAGAGTGTCAACAGGAGAAACACCATTCAATTTGGTATATGGGACAGAAGCATTAATTCCAGTTGAGATAGGAGCTGTTTCTCCAAGAATAATTCCTTATGAACACGAAGAAAACTCTCAAGGCCTCAGGGGGAATTTAGACTTTCTCGATGAACAACGAGATTTAGCAGCCATACGACTTACAGCTTACCAACAAAGGATGGCTCGTTATTACAACTCAAGGGTAAAGGACAGGCTTATCCAGGAAGGAGATCTAGTGTTGCGAAAAACAATCATCACCAACGCTTAGAGAGAGGATGGTAAACTCAGAGCAAATTAGGAGGGGCCATACAGAGTCAGGAAGATGATCGGACCCGGCACATGCATTTTGGAGAATCTACAGGGCAAGAAAATGATGAAAACATGGAATGCCAACCATTTGAGGCTTTATTTACAGTGACAATCTTTCATTAGTTAATTGTTCAAGTTTTCTTTATAACTTATCATTACCAGGAAAATACTATTATTTCATAAATAACGATATTACATCATTCATCAAGATCTCTCTTTTTGACTGTCTTAACTATATAATGTAAGGGCTTGAAGTGAAAAATGCGCGAGGTAAGCCAAGCATTCAATAAATAAAGGGCTTGAAGCAAAAAATGCGCGAGGTAAGCCAGACATTCAGTAAGTAAAAGGCTTGAAGGAAAAAATGCGCGAAGTAAGCCATGAAATATAATACAAGGGCTTGAAGCGAAAAATGCGCGAGGTAAGCCAGGCATTCAATAAATAAAGGGCTTGAAGCGAAAAATGCGCGAGGTAAGCCAGAAATTTAGTAAGTAAAAGGCTTGAAGCGAAAAATGCGCGAAGTAAGCCATGAAATATAATGCAAGGGCTAGAAGCGAAAAATGCGCGAGGTAAGCCATGCACTCAACAAATAAAAACTTAAATTAAACAACATCTCAGATTAAAGAAAGACAAAATGATCTATTGAAAGTAGTAAGATACGCTTAAAAAAGAGCAATATGAATTCCAAATAACAAACTATGTTATATATATATGTCTAAATGAAAGAGGCAACAAAACAAAAAAAATTAATAATAATAAAATTAAACTACTCCTAAAAACTATTTCTCTACAACTGGAGAAGCACCTCCATTGGGAGAGTCAAGATCCTCGTCATCCAAATCTTCTAATGCATCAATTACACCCTCTGGTCGACGAGGCTCCCAAGGACCCGAAAGATTAGAAAGATTGTCGTGAGCACCCTTCTCCATGTATGTAGCGAAGTCTTCACTATTTGGCTCATAGTCAGTCCAGTCTAAGAATTCGTTTGTGTATTGTTTCACTTGCTTGGACCATTGCAATTCGGGACAGGGTTCGCCTGACCTCTCTTTCTCCAACCAAGAGCGCGCCATATAAAAGCCATATTTCACGAAAGCGGTAGAAAACAACACTTTCTTGTCATAACAATCTTGCGACAGTCGATATTCTTTGACCACCTCGGAACGAAGTTGGTCGCGCACCTCTGGGTTGACGATAGAAGATTGAGCCTCTTGACGCAATTTTGAATTTTCCTCCTCCAGCTTGCTATAATCAGTTCAAAGACCTTGAAGTTGTGTATGAACAGCTTCGTAGTCAGACTTGAAAGAACTCAACTCTTCACTGGTGGCAGCCTGTTCTCTTTTGAGACGAAAAAGCTCCATATTCAATTCTTCCTTTTCCTTCTTCAATCTGTCCACACGTTCAGGGAGCCTTATATATTGGTTCCTTTCATTATTCCACTCTGCTCTCTCAGCTCTCAGTTGGGCGAGTTCAGCATCAGCTTGAGAATGATAGGCTCTATGCCACGCGTTGTTGGCAATCACTTGTTGAGCAGTCTGCAATTTTCAACAAACAACAGAATAAAATTAACAGAGAAAAACACAATAAATATAAAGGAATACCTGCATGGCCAAATAATCAGCCCGATCGTCCGTAGCAATAAAGTTTCTGAATAACTCCGCCTCGTCTCGAGGCAGAATGGCTGACCAACCCAGACGAGAGGCTACTCCTGGATCATGGATCGAGTCATTATCATTCACGCCAGGATATACAATAAAGCTTTGGCCTCGAACAGCGGTGCCACCGTATATTTGATACCGTGAGGAGTTCAGCTCCGCTATTGGTGGAAGCACTAGGGTATTTCGCAGAGCTGATTCAATATGCAATAGTCGTCGATCGGTGCGAGAGGGACGAGTAAGATTGCATTCCACCCTGTTCCTCCGATGATGCTCTTCTAGCTCAGGATCATGTTCAGGAGTTTCAACTGCGGGTTGCTTGCCTCTGTCCTGAGTTCGAGAACCTGATCCCTCATGATGAGGAGAAGAAATGGCAGGAGGGGATATTCATCTGTCATCTCGAGCTCGAACTCGAGAAGAAGTTTCCTTAATTTGTCCAAAAACTGGTGGACGCCTTCGCTTTTGTGGACGAACGATTTCAAGAGCATCTTCTGACTCGTCTCGTTGAGTGAAAGCTCTTCCGAGAATACTCGTTCCTGAAAGAGGAAAAACCAAAAAAGAATCAGAATGGCTATTTAGAAGTTGAATAATTTTGTGAACATATGAATGCATCATGAAATCACCCAAGTTAAGATAAGCATCAAGTGAGTGAATGTTAGTCAAACTCTCATCTGAAGGAAAATCTAGAAAAGGGCTTCCAAAAGCCTCCCCTTGACCCCATTCTAAATTTTCATCAGAATTTTCTTCAGAGGACCTGGAAGGGTTCCTCACACCTTGACCCTCTTCCATGAAAGTAGGCGGTAAGACGGGTACAGGCACAGAAATGGGAACAGACGGGTTTAGACGCCCCCAACCAGCCACAATTATGTTCTCCGAAGTTAGAAGAGATGACAACGTACTCCCATCATCTACTTGTAATTGGGAAATTAAAGAGCTGTAGAAATGTCTTAAGTCCGAATGACGATTAAGCTTAGGGGGATCGCGAAGACACCAACTAGTGAGAATCTCTAATGACGATGAAAACTCAACAATAACCCATTCTGACGCGTAATTATGCAACTTGGATGTTAGTTTTCCAAAAAGCTTGCTACTTTGTCCTACCCCGGTAACCCTATGAATGCTAAAGCTGGTCTAGTTTGGAACACTACGGACTCGAAAAAATGATCAAAACAAGGGAACGGTGGGCATTACACCACACCTATGGCATATGATTGAAAACCCTACCACCTGCGCCCACCCATTAGGATGCAGTTGAGCAGGAACTATGCTAAAATGCTGAAGAAAAGCGACCCCAAAGTCAGGTAAGGGAAAACAGAATCCGAACTCTAGCGAAGCCAAATGAACAGGAATGCCACTACTAACTGCTTGAGGGGAGCTTTCCCTATCAGTGGGTAGTCTATAGAAATAATCCTCGGGTAAATGAAAATTGTTACGAACGGACTCAAGGTCAGATTCCTTTAGTCTAGAAGGGGAACCCAAGTTTAATTGTTTGCCTGTACCTCGTCTAGCCATCAGAGTGAGCAATGAAGATAAACAGTCATGAAAGCAATCTGCCTTGAAGGACTGCCGCGAATGCTTGAGCTTGCCGCGAAGGTTTATAGCTTCCCGCTCTCTTAGTTGCCGCGAAGAGTGAGCTGACTTCGAATGCTTGAGCTTGCCGCGAAGGTTTAGCTGACCTCGAATGCTTATAGCTTACCGCGAATTCTTTTAGCTTGCCGCGAATGCTTATAGATTCCTGCAATGCTCAATTGCCGTGAAGAATGACGACGGCCGAAAATGCTTGAGTTTGTCGCGAAGGTTGCCGCAAAGAATGATGCAGCCGTAGATGCTTGGAGCTTCCCGCAATAAGCCGTGAAGGGTTAATCTGCCGCGAAGACTGGGATCTTCCCGCGATAAGCCGTGAAGGGTTAATCTGACGCGAAGACTAGGCTCTTCCCGCGATGTACCGTGAATGGTTAGACTGCCGCGAAGATCAACGAAGGCCACCCAACATAAATTACAGTGAATATTGAAAATAGAAATCTCGCCTACCCCACTTCAGTATACATATGGGCACCGCGGGTCACACCAACGTAACGAAAATAAATAAATAAATAAATAAATATACATATATATATATACTACTAATAATAATGATAATAATAAATTTCTTATGTACTCTTTCGCTCATTATTGATTCGCAAAAGAGTGGGGAACAATTGTTATGCATAGTAATTTGAATATGATTGTAGCTAATTATATGAAGACACGTGGCATATCCGAGAAATATCAGACATAATAAGAGATTTGAATAAAAGAGGACAAATGCGTAATTACAGCAGGAGGAAATTCTCTATAAATAAGGAACAGGTATGATCTCAGGGGGGACTTTTTTTTGACTACTGAAATTCTGCAGAAATTATTCCCTGAACAAAAATTATTCTCTAAATTAAGCATCGGAGTGAAAACGCAGGGAATAAACCCTGCGTCCCTCTGAACATTTCTTCTTTTGCAGAACATTCCAAGGTACGAGGTACAAAGATTGAGGTGAAGACGTCAGCAACACGTAATCACTGGCAGTGACAACAACAAGTATGAAAGTCAGAATGAAGAATTGTGGTGGCTGACCGAAAGTAAAGAAAGGAAATTGGAGCTGGTGAAAGAAAAAAATAGAGAAGCCGAGAGAGAGGTGAAGCCTATGACTGCAGTAAAAATTATGTGAGGATTCGTTGGTGGTGATGACAGTCGGGTAAGAAGCAGGAGGCGGGGTGGATGGAAACAGGAAATGTGAAGGAGGGTGATGATTATGCAGGAATTAGGGTGAGAAACAGATAATGATGACGGTTTCTGGTGAAAGAAGAACATAGATAGGAGCTAGGATTAATGCATTAGGCAGTGAGAATACCAACTCGTGAAGCATGAGGACTGCGAGAGTGAGTCGGTTGCAGAAAAAGAGAAGGGGGACTGAAGTTGGCAGTGGTAGGAGGACAGAAAAAAAAAATCTTACACCTGAGGCTGGCACTGTAAGAGAAGTAATAAAAAGAATATATATATATATATATATATCGAGCTGCAGCAGAAAGGAAGATGGGAAAACCTGAAAACAGCCTGGGCATGACAAGAAAAGAAAGAAACCAAAGCTTGTGCAAGCTGGAAACCCGCTGTACGCAGTAACAAAAGTAATACATAACTGAACCCCATTTAATGGAAGCAACAGGTACTATGTACTGCACTATGAGGCCTAAAAGTGAACTGAAATAGTTGTTGAAAATTAGGATAAAAACCATGGGACAAAGGTTGGCCGTGGCAATGGACTATCGTATATACATGGGCACACAGAAACAATAGTAGAGGAAAACAATTGGGGAGGTCTGAATATCTGACTTGTAAGGAGAAGGAAAATGTAATATGAGAAGGCTGAAAAACCAATGAGCTAGGCAACTGACATAGACTAAATACAAATGAGTAAAATGATGTTAATTTAGGTTGAGATGAATCTGAAGTACCGAAACAAGTAAGGCTAGCTAAAGGAAAATAAATACTTATATTAATACAGACATATAATATATAAAGAAATCCTGATACTTCAGTAGGTAAAAGACACAAAAAAAGCATGAGGGAGTTTTTTGTTGGATACAAGCAGCAATTCGATGAAGAGTGATGCACGATGGGAGCAGCTCAATATTGGTTGAAACACGAAAAGGAAGAAAAATAGAAGAACGAGAGCAGAATGGAAGAGTTATGACCGAAGCTTGTTTAATGTTGCTGGTAATAGGAAGAACTGAATTGAAAGAGAGTATGTATCAGTGAGGCAGCGAGTGAAAACATAGAAGAAAATGAATTCATTTGTTTCTTGCACGTTCCTCCTACTACTATTGTTCCACAGTCGGCCTCTCATCCTTGTCTTCTTGCTCAAATTCGATCACACCATCTATCACACCCGATATTCATCTTGCTGCGTTTTCTATTATGACTGGCTGAAAGACGTGAAACAGGGGAGAGTGAAGAAGAAGAAAGAAGCTACTGTGAGACAAGGATCCCGCCTCAACAACAAGAAACAGAAAACTGAAGGTAGCGTTGGGGACTGCCATTAGAGCTCTATGAAAGCTGGGAAAAAGATAAGGCAGAGGACTCACGGTGGCTGAAGGAAGTGGAGATTGTGGCAATGTGTTGAAGGGTTCCAAGGACTGAACGGAGCCAACTAGTTCAGCGACTAATTAAGGGTGATTAGACACTAAATGAGGCTCTGAGAAACAATTTCATTGGATTGAAATGTGGCTGGAACAAAGTCAACAATATACAATAGTAAATTTAGAGAGATGATCAATTAATTTTTAATCTAGCAGAAAGCCCGAAGGAAGTGAACTTACGACCAACAAGACTGACTAACCCACATACAGAACCTTAAAGGAAACTATTGACATTCGTAGGAAGGTAAGGAAAATTGTTGTGAGCTCTTAGTGATATCTACACATATTTTCTGTTGAACTGTAGATAAATTTCTAGGAAAATTTTACAGTAAGGAAAATTTCTACGTGATGCTAGAGATAATTACACGTATTTTCTGTGGAATTGTAGACATAAGATTCTAGGCCGATATTATAGTCTTCAAAATTATCGGCTACTCTAGACCGATTTTATAGTTATCAAATTTATAGAAAAACCATAGCTTTGGTGGATCGGCCTATCTTTACCGATATAAATTTATTTAGTTTATTTATATAAATATCAATGTAGTCTTCAATTATTGATTTTAATCGAAAAATCCCTAGTCTTAATTGCCACTGATTGCATACTGAGATTTTTAACCCAAAAATAATGAGCCAATCTCTTTTTGAATTGTTTTATGTGTTGAACTGAATTTATAATTGATTTAATGAAAAGGATCTACTTATAAATTAGTACTGATAAAATGTGTTTGAGCGCGTGCTGACTATGTGTCACACGACCAGACTCGCACTGGTTTTGAGATAGAGGCAAAAGTTAATCATGCTACATTATTATTGTTACTGTCTACTGAATTACTATTGTTATTGTGGTCCACAAAGTACGATCTATCGTACAACACGCATGTGAGTACGTTTTATCGTGTTATCGATCTTCAGACATATTGTATTATTAGCCGTTTGGGTAGCTGACCACTCCCACGGCAATTAACATCCTAGCACACCTGATCGATAATGCTCGGAGTCACCGACATTGGCCAATTGTCATACTGATTATTGTTATAGTATGTTCTGCCTTATCTCGTCTATTTGATTTACTGAACTGACCGTATGAACTGTATTACTGTATAGAAATCGTTTATTCTACCATATAAAGTTTTAGAACCTATATTTATTGTAGTTCAATGTTTATACTATCGACTTTAATATCATTATTGATTTTCGATTCTGTTTTTACAGAATTGCCAATTACTCTATAAATTTTACATAATAACCCTATTATGCAAATATGTAGATAGTGTATCTATCTACCACATATTTTTCTTACTAAGCACATTGAGCTCACTCTATATTTTTCCCCATAGAGCCTCATTAGTAGCAGGATCGTTTTCGTAAGTATGGTTATTTTGCACAGCCATAGTTCTACAAAGTATTCTTCTACGCCGAAGTATACCCAGATTTAAGTATTCTTTGTAGCTAAAATTTTTGTAAGTACAGTAATGTATAGGAAAATATATATGGGGAATGTGAATGGTGATTATTTTGTGAAAGAATGTTGATAAATTGGAAAACATCTCCATTAGGTTTTCTTAAATTTGTCACCAAGAAATGTAATTGAACAGGCGAATTCACTATTTTGATCCATTATCGACTCGTAGCCTGTCACGACCCCAATTTACTAAAAAATTGCTACAAATTTCTCTTTTTACTTACCTTTCCTAATCGTGAACAGCTTCACCACCAACAATTGGGTTGTGCATCGGTGTTAATCTCATCCAATCATACCATTTCAATTTACATTTCGTTTTAAACGTAAACACTTGCATTTCATAATCAGAATTGTGATTTTACATGTGTTTACAATTCTTTACATCCCCAAAATGTTACATTCAAAATATTATTGTGTTATTGCATGTCTAGATACAAAACTGTACAAATGTGTATACCTTTATATGATAGGATGCAGCGGACTCCAAAAATTAAATTCTCAGTAGCTCTCAATCTATTGAAGGTGCGCTGTAGAGGGGGGAAATAAGGGGGTGAGCAACCGCACGCTCAGTATGGAAATCATGTGAGCAAGTAGATAACTGTACTATCTAAATGATCATGATGCCATGCATAAATCCACACAGTTACTCGTCATACCCAAAACATCAGTTCATGCATGTGTTCATGGTACATAAAGCAGTTGATGCTATTCAAATCAATGAACAAATCGATGCATAAAACATGGAAAATCATCTTGCAAGGTGCACTTAAAAACAGTTCATACTCAATACAAATCAGTTTCAAAACACCATTTGTCAGGACTCAGCCCTTCCTTCGGACTGTCCAAACTCACAAAATAATTCAAATAATGAAATCATCATAAACCAAGTGACATGTGAGATTAGGCAAATATAATAAGGTAATATCTCTAGGACTATGGCCATATCCTCTGTGATCCCAAGCTACACGGATCTTAATGTGCGGGGTATCACCTCTATATGCTTCCACACGGGAGGTGGGTCACGTCCAGCCTATCGATCCATAGTAGAATATCCCTCGTCCGAAGACGGTATATATATATAATATCCATACACGGTACAACGTACTCCATGCTATATGCACAGTACAACGTACTTCGTGGACCTATATCATCACATCAATATCAAGCCACATCTTAAATTACACGTGCAAGCCTATTTAATCGGTGTGACACGCAGTCTACTCGAAGCTCCCAGCACAGCTCTAAATATGTCATAAAATCACGTGCAAGCAAAGCCCTAGCACGGCTGTAAATATCTCATGAAAATCTAGTGCGAGCAACTCTCCAGCACTATGTCATAAAATCCATGTGATAACTAGTGCGAGCTAGGCTCCAGCACTCATGCATGTAAAACTCTAGTGCCAGCATTGCTCCAGCACTAATGAATGTATGAACATATCAAATCTCGTGCGAGCAATCGCTCCAACACGGTTTATTTCCACAAACTCATGTAGGTGGCTAATGCTTTTGCAAAACATGGTTATTAAAACCAAATCAAGATATTTTCTTGTAAACCATTTAAATGTTAGCCAGCCTACCTATCCACATCCTAAAAAGCAGTAAAAAGACTCAAGAACATCATGTTCTTGCTTTTCATGAACTTTTCTAAAATCCCAATTTTCTTTGCCCTTCAAACATTTATTTCTTTTCTATGACCCTCAGACATTCTAAAAGATTTCAAATTCACCGAAAACGCGTACAGATATCTCTAAGAGCCAACAAAATTCCCTTGCCTCAGTTTACTCTGAAGCTAGTTCTTCTTCTTTTCTCATTTTTCGTGATTGGGTCTAATTGGCTCCGGATATATCATCGAGAGCTGCAATATTCATAATTCACATCAGTCAACACTGATAACTCATTTTTTGACTTTATCACAGTCAATATATCTTATTAGACAGATTGCATCAAGCTTGGCCCATGATCATATTCGACCATGGTATAGTGGCCGAACATCCATCACGCCATTCCTAACCAATTTGGCTAACTAACTCTCTTAGTTATCCTATCAAACACTCTGCATGCATGCTTAACCTTAGTTTTCCATTCACTCATACATTTCCACAAACACCTTATATGCACATTTAATAACTTCATCCTATTCCATAAACTTGTTTCATAAAACCATCTCAAACTCATACACATAACATCACCAACACCATAGTATAATCAATTCATCATCATTAAATCAACGATATCTCATTTTCTCACACTAAACCCATTTTAGGTCATGGATGATTCGTCATGCTCTAGGTAGTTTCAACCAACAATACATACACCAATCAACTCATAATAATGTCTAATTAAACATACTTGAAGTTGGTGTATTGAAAACTTACCTAACTTGACTTTTCTCTTGTCCGAAATTGGAAAACGTTTTGGTCTTTCTATTCAACAGATTGAATGTTGATTCCTAAGTATGTTGTTCTCCTCCTCACAAGGAATAACTTTAGTCAAAGCAACTTCTCTCAAATCTAGTAGGAAGGTGAGGATATTCTAGAGTGAGAAAGCTAGGTTACTTTGTAAAAATGGAGAGGTATTTGATGTTTCAAGGAAGAAGACTCGACTGTCGAGCCCTTTTATAGAATTGGCATTGTGAGATCGATCTCCTAGGGTGAGATTGATCTTCCTTTGGTTGAACTATCGAAGTATTCATGTCAGTAAGTTGTGGGATAAATCTGCTCTTTGGGAAGGGATCGATCTTTGCTAGGCAAAAGCAAATAGAGATCAATCTACTCATCGGGATAGTTCGATCTACTCTTAGCAGAATTAACTCGAGATCATTTTACACTTAGGAAGGGATCGATCCTTTCTAAACAGAACCAAACTAAGATCGATCTGCTTTGATTAGGGGATTGATCTGGCCTTCATCTGCAGGTTTCCAACTATAGTTTTTTTCCCAAATTTTAAAGGACAACTTGCATTCAATTGCTTCACTATCCATTTTGCATTCTATTCACACTTAGAGCATAACAAAATCCATTTCTTATGATTAGCGTATTATATGACTTGTGTGCATAGCTTGAATTCATAAAGGGTACTTAAAATTCACAGGCCTTACACCATCATTTCGTGTCTTAAGTCCTCATATTCAGTCGAAATGGCTAAAATTCCATTCGTTTAGTCGATGGCCACTTTAGCTTTTATTTAGCCATTACATGAATTTATGAGTATTCATTCATTCTCTTTGCAATTTCATCAAGCAAAAGCTCTTCTTATGATTCAATCAACATATGGAGATGTACATCATATGGATCATAAGGAATATATCACCAAAAGTGGGTCTTACATAGCCCAACCATATTATACCGAAAAAGGGGTCGTTACAGAAGTTGGTATTAGAGAAAGGTCGATCTAATATGAGTCGATGATAGGAGCTAGAAAATTTAGAAAGTTCACATTCCCAACATTATTGTACATTGTTTAGATATAAACGAGTATACCTGGCTATATTTTACTGAGCAATTATGTCATGAATGAAGGAAAACTAATAGATATGGTTGGTAGGTATTGCAACCATATAAATAGATGAGAAGAAATCATTTCTCGAGGCCGTAGAGATAGGCCCGAGAGGTATAGTGAGTCCTCAATAGACCGTGCACCTCATAGCTTAATTGAAAATTTTGAAATACGCTTTGCAAGATTAGAGTAGAGACAATGATGATATTGTTTAGTCAGGTTATGGCAATCATTGATAGTTTGCAGGGCATGGCTGGACCTTTTATTATTACTATGCCATTGCCACCCCCAGCTGCACAGACTAATCTTGAATTGTCATCTACCCAATCAGTGGTAGTATCACAAGCCTCTGCAGAGCCTCAAACGACACTATAACAACGTAACAGTAAGAAAGATAATTTAGGGTATGACTATGACTTAGAGAGAGACTGAGGCGATTTTGAAAGTTAGTCCATTATTACTTATTGGAGTCAAGAATTTGGTTACAATGAAGAACTGGGCTAAAGAATTAGAGAAGTTATACAGATTTTTAAGGAGTACTACTTATGCAGTATTAATATTAAAATGGGAAGCCAAACCTTGGTGGAAGTCCCTCAATTAATTTTGAGGACTCGACATTTGAGAGTTACATGAGATGTGATTCTGTCTGCCTAGACGACAATACATCCCGAACATGGCACAACAACAATTACAGATGAACTTTTTGAATTGGACATAAGGTAATAAGTCCAAGAATGAATATGAATTTAATTTATAATTTTGGGGAGGTATAATCTGAACAAGTTAAGTGATGAAATGAAGAAGGTCCGAAAGATTATAAAGGGACTAAGACTCTCAATCTCAGCTAGGTTACCTTCATTTACTGTTACTACTCATAAGGAGGTAGCGCGCAAGGTGCAATTGTGTGATTATGATATGTATGTCTTTGAAATTATTTAGAAAAATGAAAAGTAAAGCGTGACAGAAAGAGATCTATTGAAGAAAGAGTGATAAAGAAAGAGTAAAGTCACTGTAATTAGAAGAATGAATTATGAAACTAATTGTATAAGTAAAATTATTAAGGCTTCATTGCTTACGTGATTGATACAGATAAGGCGCGTCCGGAGTAAGAGACATCCCTGTAGCCAGGGAGTTGTTCTCGAAGTATTCTCGGATGATTTACCAGGGTTACCTCCAGATTGGGAGATGGAATTCTATATCAATTTGATGTTTGGTATCGAACCGATATCTAAACCACTTTAAAAAATGACCCCAGTTGAGTTAGAAGAATTGAGGAAGCAATTACAAGAATTACTGGAGAAGGGGTTTATCAGACTGAGTGTTTCACCATGGGGTGCACCGGTGTTGTTCGTTAAAAAGAAAGATGAGAGTTTAAGGCTATGCATCGATTATAGATTGCTCAATAAGGCGACCATCAAGAACAAATATCCTCTACCCCGTATCGATGATTTTCTTGACCAACTGTGAGGAGTATAGATCTTTTCCAAGATTGATCTGAGGTCAGGGTATCATCAGTTGAAGATCAGAAGTGAAGATGTACCCAAGATGGCTTTCAGGACCCGATACGGACATTATGAGTTATTGGTTATGCCTTTTGGGTTAACGAATGCTCCTGCAGCTTTCATGGCACTGATGAATAAAGTACTCAAGCCGTAACTGGTCATATTCGTCATAGTTTTTATTAATGATAGTTTGGTATATTCCAAGTCCAAAGAAGAACATAAGCAGTATATGAGAATGGTTCTACAAACCCTTAAGGATAAGAAGTTGTATGCCAAGCTTAGCAAGTGTGATTTCTAGTTAGATCAGATAGCATTTTTGGGTCATATTGTATCAAAGGATAGAGTGTCTATGGATTCGTCCTAGATAGCAGTTATAGTTCAGTGGGGAAGACCCAAGACTGTTACCAAGATTCAAAGTTTCTTGGGTTTGGTCGGATATTACAGAAGGTTTGTCGAAGGTTTCTTTAAGTTGGTTGTCCCTCTAACACGACTTACAAGGAAGAATGTAAAGTTGAGTGCAGTGACTCGTGTGAAAGGAGTTTCTAGGAACTGAGGCATAGACTGACCACTGTACCTATTTTTGCCATACCCGTTAGTTCAGGAGGCTTCTCGGTGTATACAAATGCTTCCAATCAATGTCTGGGATGTGTGTTGATGCAGAACAGAAATATAGTTACTTATGGTTCTCGACAACTAAAAAACCATTAGAAGAACTATCCGACCCACGATTTGAAATTGGCAGCCGTAGTATTTGCACTTAAAATATGGCGCAATTATCTATGTGGAGAAAAGTTCCAGATCTTCACCGATCACAAAGCCTCAAGTACTTATTTTCACAAAAAGAGTTGAATATGAGGCAAAGGAGGTAGATAGAGCTTCTGAAGAACTATGACTATGAAATCTTGTACCACCCAGGAAGGGCAAATGTAGTAGTAGATGAGTTAAGCAGGAAGAACATCAGGATGGTATCGTACATGATGATTAGGGAATACGAGTTGCTGAAACAGATTGGGAACCTCAACTTGGACATTGAACCATCTGACACTGTCAGTTGTGGTGTGATAGCTAGCTTGAGAAAAGAACTAAATTTGATTGATAGAATTCGACAGGCTCAACGTACTGATCGATATTGTATAGATATGGTAGTCAGATCCAATTGGGAACTGCGACAGATTTTGGAGTTAACCTTGATAGTCTACTAAGGTACAGAGGTAAAGTTTGTGTTCCTAATGATGCACAATTGAAGAAACTGATATTGTCAGAAGCTTATTCCCCAAGGTATACCTTACACCCAGGAAGTAATAAGATGTATCATAATTTGTGGAAAGTTTATTGATGGTCAGGAAGGAAGAAAGATGTGGCCAAATTTATGGCCCGATGTATTGTGTGTCAGCAAATTATGGTAAAGCATCGGAAACCTGCAGGATTGTTTGATAATTCTATAAAAATAGAATTATTTGTGCTTAATTTCTTAATTAAATATTTAAATACCCATATTATTTTATTAATTATCCCCTTAATATAATTAAAATTCTTTAATGTGCAGGTAAAATAAATCCGGATGAAACTCAGTCGTTTCAGTCAAAAATAGGCTGAAAATGGGCTAAAGGAGACTAGACCATTTCAAATTTGCAGACTGAGTCACCAGTCGTCTGGACACGTGTGATGCTAGGTGCCCGTATTTTATTCGCTTCGAAATGATAAGATCGACGGACACCGTGTCAACCTTCTGGAAGACACATGTCGGGCCACATCGCACATCCAAGTGGACAAACAGACGAGTGACGTGGAAATATCTACTATGTAGCAAATCAAATGAAGACAAGTGGCCAAACAATGCCAACTCATCTAGGATGAAAAATTACCATTGTACCCCTAAGTTTGTGTATAAATAGAACATGATGAGTAATTGAAAAATTAGGTAGCCTAGGGTAGAATAGAAGTAGAATTTAGGAGTAGTTTTTAGAAGTAATTTAGGAGTAGTTTTTAGAAGTAATTTAGGAGTAGAAGTAATTCTAGGGTAGCTTTAGTTTTTTTTTATTTTTCCTTTTAAGCTTTCAGAGTAGTTTTGTTTTTCTAGCCACCATTTCCATTTTCTTCTCAGCTTTTGCTCAAGTTCCTTTCACTTATTGTTTCAGTGTTTAAGTTTAATGAAAGGCTTTCAATTTTATTGTCCTAAGCTCTCGGTTTGCACTTTCTTTCCTGTTTTTTACTCATTATTTCTATTTAACTTCTCAGGTTGCTTGTTGTTCTTTATTCTCTTTATTTTTCCACTGTTCATTCGGGTTCATGGTTTCAAAGGGGCAGCTGAGTAGTGGGAGAGGGTATACATAGCAGGTGACAGTGGCTAAGCATCCTCTCCTTGCTCCATTGCATCCATTAGCTTATTGGTTGTTTATTCATTTGTTTCTGAATCCATCATTTTTACATTAACTATGTGTTTCCTTGTTTTATATTACTTTTCATTTGCTGTTCAAAGTTTTTTTTTTACTGTATGTGTATTTCTCGGCATTTTCAAGTTGTATTGGTTTCTACTTGTTGCTTGTCACGACCCAATACTACCAAAATCAGTACAAATTTTTCACTTTTGGAAAATCTTTCTTACCTCCTCGTGACAATCCCTCTAAACAGGTCGGGCTGTGAATCAATATCAATACACCATTCTAACCATTTAAAAATCACACGTACATATATATATATAATGTCATCAATCATATTATAATAGAGTGGTCGGTATGTTTTATACACCACATGATTCTATATTTACATCCCCAAATATTCATTCATATACAATACTGTACTGTAAGCATACTGATACAAAATTTTGTACGTGGTGTATACCTGACAGTCGATGGGAATCACAGATAATCAGCTATGTCGTCTACTCTCTACACCCGCTATCTCTATGGTGGAAACACTGAAAGTGGGTGGAAAATTAAAGGGTGAGCTCCACATGCTCAGTAAGGCAATAATACAAACGGGAGATATCTATACTATCTACATGCTGATAAGAAATCAGGATATATGTGAGCATAAGGTAAAAACAATGATCTGCCATATATATGATATCATCTATTCTAAACTGGAAATCGGCATATTAAAACATGGAATAATTCTCATGTGAAAACATCTCATGCTCCAATGGATCGATACGTTTTAAAACACCCCATCTGGGTCAAAATATGATACACTCATCGAATCAAAATCCATTTCAACAAAATTCTTTATTTTCAAATTTCAGTTATAAAATCACCCTTCTCACGGGGTTACAAATTAATGAAAGTTTCATAAAATCCCTCAATGGGAAAAATTAAAACTCAACTCAAATCATAAGAAAATCGGGGCCTGGCCCCTCCCTCGGGTCTACCCTAGTCTATCAAGACCAATAGTTATATCATGTGAGACATGTAAGTGACTATATCGGTAATATCCAGGACTATGGCCATAACCTCGTGATCCCTGGCACACGGATCCTAGTGTGCGAGGTGTCACACCTGAAATGAGAGGTGGGTCGATCCTACCCGCCAGAACAGCATAATATCAGGATTGCGAGGTCAAGACTTGCTATCTTGTGGCTAATGCCACTCCACTCCAACAATCCCCACGGTACAACGTACTCTGCATGACATACACGATACAACATACTCCGTGAACCCAAGCTCAATCAGGGGTGCCTGTAATAGGTCTTATCCATCCATGTCAAGTACGTCTCAGTATGCACGTGTGAGCATATCATCTCACTGTGACACACAGTCTACAGAAGGCTCCAACACGGCTATATGCATGTCATATAAATTCTTGTGCGAGTGAAGCTCTAGCACGGCTCCATACATATTCATGATATCTGAAAACCTTGTGTGAGCAAAGCTCTATCACGGTTTCATAGAAATCAATGAAATCTGTGTACGAGCAGCGCTCTAGTACGACTTAAATTGATTATAAATTCAATTCAAATCCACGTATGGGCATTGCTCTAGTACGGATAGGCATTAAAACTCAGTGAAAACCTCGTACGAGAAAAACTCCAGTACGGTAGTCATATAAAATAAATCTGTAAAATAGTGCGAGCAAGGCTCCAGCACTCTGTGTATGAGTTAAAATATAAAATACAGTGTGAACAGTGCTCAAGCACAGTTTCAACTCATATAACACTCATAGGTGGCTCAATTTTATCAAAACATGCTAAATAAATATCAATTGGCACCTAACCTGTGCCTTTTCACTTAAAACATGAAAATAATAGCCAACCTATCCATAAATTGCTTGAATTAAAGCAATATCATCATGAAAACATTAAAATCATGAATTTCATGCAATTTCATAGCCTTACTACCCTTTTTGAAATTTTCCTAACTGGGGGCAAAAGTCATTTGTCACTATTTCCATATTTTTTCGCAAAAATTATTATTCTGTTTTCGGGTAGCTTACTGAATTTAACGTAATGTAAATCCCCTCGAAACTACTTACAGCTACCTCTAAGTGCTCATAAAATTCCCTTACCTGGAATCACGCACGAGCTTATCCCGACTCGGCTGTACCAGGTCTCTCAGTCCAATTCGCTCATCTACGGAGCTGTATATAACCACATATGGATTCAGTTCAAATATACTGATCAGTATTTCACTCTTACTAGTCGAATCTAAAGCTCTAGGCCTGTTTTACTCTATTGGGCCCGATTGCACTTTAATGGGCCTCGACCCATTTTTCAACCCGTTTTAACTTTTTAAATCTCTTCTTCGGGTTTACTGGGCTCATTTGGCTTATCAATAATCATCGGGTTTCGTTCCAAACTCATTGGATAGCCCGGATACTATTTACGATAATTACCTTGAAATTTCGAATAAAATTCCTTTTATGCAGAATTAATCCGTAAAATTTCGTAAAAGAATCTTAACTCTGCATTTAAGGATTCATATTATCGTAATTAAAATGTACTTACCCAATATGATGCGAGGTACAAAAATCGGAGCTAAATCGGCTCTCGTTCGGGCTCTGTAGTAACACTGCACAATTATATAAATTCGGGTAATTTTTCCACTAAAATAATATTAAATTGAATTCTCGGGATTTATCCGCAGGTCAATCCAGACTCTCGATCACTTACCCGAATTTCGAGTCGTTCCCGGGTACACTTTCTTTCTTTTCTTTTTCCCTTTCTTTCTTTTTCTTTTTCTTTTTCTTTTTCTTTTTCTTTTCCTTTTCTTCCTTCTCGGCTACGGTGCCATTTTGGCCTGTTTGCCGTAGCTGGTGATCCCGACCATCTCGTCAGTCGCAGTAGGCTCAAAAGAATCGCCTCGGCTAGAGGAGTGCTCGGTTGGGCTGAATTAGCGCTGGGACAACGCCGTTCGCCGGGACCGACGCGATTTCTCCTCGGATCTTTCAGTCGTCGATTCGCCGGAGATAGGGACCGTCGGTGCGCGTCACCGGTACCAATGAACCGTCGGGCTTTGCTCTTCCTTTTTTGACCAGTAGCTAGGCTCGTTGGTAGTCGGTGGGTTTGGGTTTGGCTGTCGGGTTGCTGGGTTTCCGTATCGATTTCTCTCTCCTCGAAAAATCTGATTTTTGTTTTTTTATTAATTAATTTATTATTATTTTAATACCTTAAAATATATTAAAATAATCCAAATATCCCAAAAAAATCTTAAAAATTATTATTTTATCCATTTAATCAATAAATGAATTTCTCAGTCTACTTTCGTCTTTCCCGATATATTTTTTGATTATTTTCGGGATAATTTTTCAAATTAAAAATCCCGATTAATTCTCATTTAATTTCGATTAATTCTCATAAATTAATATCTAGATCAATCGGACTCGAATTTAAATATTTTCCTCGGTATTGATCTAGATTTCTCTAAATTCCATAATTTAATGAAAATTACTTATCGAATTTATACCGAAATTCGATCTTTTGACCATTTTACCCTTGCACGTGTTCCGGACTAAATTGAATCGACTTTCTTTCATAAATCCATAATCTTTTCCCTATTTCTAATTCCTTATTTTTAGTTAACTCAATTAAATTCCTTAAACGAACTTGTTGCTTTGTTGTTTTTTCGATTTATCCATATTCGATTTTACGTAAATTATTTCGTTTCATCCACATTTATCAAATCTGAATCAACCATCTTATGAATCCATTAACATATAATAATGTCATAAAATAAGGAAATCATAAGGAATATCATACAAAGATGCGGATCTCACATTCCTGGCCGGTGATAAAGGTTGATGAGCTGATGCCATTCGGTGCAGCAGAGCCTCACGGTTGCAGGGACAGAAAATCATGTTTCCTTCTCTGTTCTCCCCTGTTCTAGGAGTCTTTTACTGTTCATCATTTTTTTTATTAACATGGTTATCATCATAGTTTACATTTTCAGTTTACATTTATAATTTAAAAACTTCCTCGTTAATAGCTGCTGCTTGTGTTTTATTTCTTGTTTTGCACTAACCCGTGTTTAGTAGCTGTAAGATAATGTCACGCCCCGAAAATGCGGAAAATAGGGCAAATTTAAAACTTTTTACTCGTTAATTCACAATTAAAGGTGCATTCCTGTGCAGTGTCATACATCATCATAATTATCGTTCCCCAGGATCTCATCATGATATAATAAATATCGTATTATACCAATTACTCGATTACAAGTTAATTAATCCTAATACATCCCATACAATGATATACATCAAGTGTCTGCAATTACAATAATAGTCTGGGTACATGAAAAGATAAAATATACCTCAAGATACAATATATATGGCCTGGAGCTCGAATCCTTCACTAGCCACTACTCCGTACGTCGCAGGGAAATCCTTATTCACTTGAAGAACTCTGGGAGGGAAAGAAAAACAGGGTGAGCTTCTAAATCGCTCAGTAAAGGGGGTAAGGAACTCATTTCATAAACCAAAATGCACATCACACAATGTTTATTTGTTTGTGAAACTCATTTGAAAACCATAGCATGAAAATACTCAAAGCGATATTCTCATATCTCAAATCATGTAAAAACATGAAGTAAAAGGGCTCACTCTAGAGCAATAACAAAGCATGTGAAAATAACGCGTTAAACGCTTTCTCAAATACGTGATAAAATCACAGTAAAAATAATGCACGTGGCACAGCCACTAAACACACGTGGCAAAGCCACTGATTCAAATTCTCACGTGGCATAGCCACAAAACACACGTGGCAAAGCCACTGATTTAATTTCTCGTGTGGCATAGCCACAGAATAGGGTTTCTCAACGTGGCACTGCCACCAATGGGGTATAACGTGGCACAGCCACCAATGGGGTTTCTCAACGTGGCACAGCCACCAATGGGGTTTCTCAACGTGGCACAGCCACCAATGGGGTTTCTCAACGTGGCACAGCCACCAATGGGGTATAACGTGGCACAGCCACCAATGGGGTATAACGTGGCACAGCCACCAATGGGATATAACGTGGCACAGCCACCAATGGGGTTTCTCAACGTGGCACAGCCACCAATGGGGTTTAACGTGGCACAGCCACCAATGGGGTTTCTCAACGTGGCACAGCCACAGAATAGGTTATTCTCACGTTACCAGAATGGAGAAGAAATCGGGCTTACATGCAACCAGAGCAATGCCCGGTGTGTACTCACAACTACACACCTAAGTCTTATCACATAAGACTGGTTTGCCTTCACGTAGAACTCATGATGGTTTTTCTCTCATAAAACTCATTTGAAATCGTTTTGTACTCAACACAAAACGTAATAAAACCGAGTTCCAACCGGCAAAGCACATGCACACATTTCTCAAATCTCAATATTGCCTTAACGTAGAGCCCAGTTATAAACTCATAAAACATTGGGCTCCAACCGGCTATAAAATCGTGTGCAATTAAATCTCAACACAAAACCCAACATGCTTGTTTTATAAACCACAGTTAAAATAGTTTACAATTCACATACACAAATGGTTTAGATTTCCCTTACCTCTTTGCACCTCGTATAGTGCAATCGTTTCCCCCGTATCACGGACTAGCCTCGCATTCCACTCTGGAACTCCCGAGCTGTCCAAACGATGTTAAAACATCAATACTCAATTATCTCATAACCCTCAATTCTCAAAATCGAGCATAATTGCTCATAACACCTCAAATCTCTTGATTTCTCGTAACTCAACCCTAAACTACAACCTCATTCACAATATCTCAATGTCCTACATTCCTCATGCCAATTATCTAGGCTAATTCTCCACATTGTCTATATTTCCATTTACAGCACAAATTCTCAAAATTACCAAAATTATCAAATATCTACATTACTCCAACTACATTGCAATTTCATCAATCCCTAATCCTTTCTCAACTATTTCAACGCAATGACAACCACCAATAGCATCAAAATCAGCTCAAATATCAAGATCGAGGTTTAGAAATTACCCAAAGCTTGTGAGACGCACAACTCACGCCTCGATCCGATTCGTCCTTCAATTTCCAAGTATGTTGTTCTCCCTTTGATGAGGAACAACTTTCCTTCTTGCCACAACAGCTGATTCGGTCAAAAATGGGGGATTTGGATGAGTGAGAAAGTTAGGTTTTTGGAAAAATGGGGGTTGGAAGAGAGAGAAAGTGAAATTGCAGGAGAAAACACGAGTTCCTTATATAGGCTGGAGGTAGGAGATCGATCTGCCTCTTGATGAGATTGATATGCGTTTGAAATTTGGGGACGATCTGGGCAATGTTATGCCTAGGAGATCGATCTGTCGAGGGGTGAGATCGATCTCTTTATGGCTTTATGAGATCGATCTGCACCTAAGGAGATCGATCTTCTCCCCAAACAGAATCATTTGGAGATCGATCTCTTCCTCATGAGATCGATCCTTTCTCAAACAGAATCATTTGGAGATCGATCTCTTCCATTGGAGATCGATCTGCTCCTCAAATTCCTCCTTCCTCGTCATTTTTAACTCACCAGATCGATCTCTCCTTCTCCCAGATCGATCTGTCCTCATGGTTCATGCTCATTTTACACACTTAACACATAAATCTCCAATTATAATTCCCACAATTTACTTAGCTCAATAAATTACACTTCGAATTCTTATTACATCAATAAAATATGTCTGAAATTCTCAGATCTCACATCCTCCCCACCTTAAAAAGAATTTGGTCCTCCAAATTCAACTCAACTAGTCAAAATAGATGGGGGTATTTCTCCTTCATGAGACTCTCTAGTTCCCAGGTTGCCTCTTCCCTTGAGTGATGTTTCCACAAAACTTTTACTAATGGGATGCTCTTGGTCCTCAGTACCTTCTCCTTTCTATCGAGAATCCGGACGGGTTCCTCAGTGTAGCTCATGTCCTCCTGTATGTCCATCTCATCATACTCTATAACATGAGAAGGGTCCGGGTGGTACTTCCTCAACATAGACACATGAAAAACGTTGTGTATTCCGGACATCTGTGGGGGTAATGCCAATCTGTAGGCTACCTCTCCCACTCTCTCAAGAATCTCGAATGGTCCTATGTATCGAGGACTCAATTTTCCTTTCTTCCCAAATCGCATGATACCCTTGCTCGGTGATACTCTCAGAAATACTGCATCACCAACATCAAACTCAAGTGGCCGTCTACGCGCATCCGTGTAGCTTTTCTGTCTACTCTGTGCAGCCCGTAACCTCTCACATATGAGTTTCACACTCTGTACGGCTTGCTCAACAAGCTCGGGAGCATTTATCTTTCTGTCACCGACCTCTTCCCAAGCTACAGGGGATCTACACCTCCTACCATATAGAGCCTCAAAAGGTGCCATTCCAATACTCGCATGATAGCTGTTATTGTACGCAAACTCTGTTAGGGGCAGGTGATCATCCCATGATCCCTTAAAATCCATCGTACACGCCCTCAACATATCCTCCAGGGTCTGAATAGTCCTCTCTGACTGACCATCTGTCTGAGGATGATAGGCGGTACTAAAACTCAATCGAGATCCCATGGACTCCTGAAACTGGGTCCAAAATCTGGAAGTAAACCGGGAATCTCTATCAGAAGTAATACTCACTGGAGCCCCATGTAATCTAGCTATCTTGCTGACATATAGCTCAGCTAAGGCATCCACCATATCTGTGCTCTTGATGGCAAGGAAGTGGGCACTCTTGGTCAATCTATCCACAATGACCCATATCGCGTCACGACCTCTCCGGGTCCTCGGTAAACCCATAATAAAGTCCATAGTGACATGCTCCCATTTCCATGTAGGTACAGGTAAGGGCTGTAGTAGTCCTCCGGGCTTCCGATGCTCAGCTTTCACTTGCTGGCATACTAAACACCTGGCCACATACTCTGCCACGTCTCGCTTCATACCACTCCACCAATACACCTTTCTCAAGTCTCGGTACATCTTAGTACTCCCTGGGTGCATGGTGTATCGGGAGCAGTGGGATTCTCTTAGTATCTATCTCTTCAGGGTATCATCGTCCGGTACACAAATCCGTCCTCTGAATCTCAACAATCCATCCTCACTGATGGTGAGATTCGACTGCGAACTCTGCTCAGCTTGGCTAACCATGTCTATCAATCTCTGATCACTGCGCTGCCCAGTTCTAATCTGATCCATGATCCTGGGCTCTATCCGCAGGCTAGCCAAAAATCCAGTCTCTACCTCTTTAACTCTGATCCGAAGTTCGGTGAACTGCTCTAACAAATCCCATTCCCTGATCATCATAGCAGATATCATACTCTTCCTGCTCAGGGCATCAGCAACCACATTCGCCTTACCCAGATGATATAGAATCTCGCAGTCATAATCCTTAAGGAGTTCCATCCATCTCCTTTGTCTCATGTTTAACTCTTTCTAATCAAAGAGATATCTCAAACTCTTGTGATCAGTGAAAATCTAGAATCTTTCCCCATATAAGTAGTGTCGCCAGATCTTCAAAGCAAATACCACAGCGGCTAACTCCAAATCATGCGTGGGATAATTCCGCTCATGTTCCTTCAGTTGTCGCGATCCATATGCGACCACTCTTCCGTGTTGCATAAGCACACACCCCAATCCTTGATGAGATGCATCACTATACACCGAGAATCCTCCTGATCCCTCAGGGATAGTTAACACAGGTGCCGCTGTCAATCTCCTTTTTAATTCCTGAAAACTGAGCTCACATTGATCAGTCCATATAAATGGAGTCTCTTTGCGCGTGAGCTTAGTCAAAGGAGCAGCAATCCTTGAAAATCCTTCCACAAATCTCCTGTAATACCCTGCCAAACCAAGGAAGCTTCGTACCTCAGTAACTGTCCTCGGTCTCTCCCAATTAAGCACAGCCTCCACCTTACTTGGGTCCACTGATACTCCTTCCTCTGAGACTATTTGACCAAGGAAAGCTATCCGGTTCAGCCAAAACTCACACTTACTAAGCTTTCCGTATAATTGCTTATCTCGGAGTATCTAAAGTACTAACCACAAATGCTGTGCATGCTCCTCATACGACCGAGAGTACACCAAGATATCATCAATAAAGACTATCACAAACTTATCCAGATAGTCTCTGAACACCTCGTTCATCAATCTCATAAATGCTGCAGGGGCGTTCGTCAATCCAAAGGACATCACCAGAAATTCGTAATGGCCATACCTTGTCCTGAAGGCCGTCTTTGGAATATCTTCTTCCTTGATCCTCAATTGGTGATAGCCCGATCTCAAATCAATCTTAGAAAAGACTGATGCCCCTCTCAGCTGATCAAGTAGATCATCAATCCTGGGCAATGGGTATTTATTCTTCACCGTGGCTTTATTCAACAACCGGTAGTCTACGCATAATCTGAGACTACCATCCTTCTTCTTAACAAATAGTACTGGCGCTCCCCACGGTGAAACACTGGGTCTAATAAACCCTTGATCCAATAACTCCTGTAGTTGTCTCTTCAATTCCTCAAGTTCCACTAATGCCATCCTGTAAGGAGGCTTAGAGATCGGCTGAGTATCTGGTACCAAATCAATGGTAAACTCCAGCTCTCTCTCTGGTGGTAAACCTGGTAATTCATCTGGGAAAACATCCAGAAATTCACAAACCACAGGTATATCCTCAATCCTCGGATGTTCCCGCTCATCGTCTGAGATGAGTGTCTCATAACCTTCACATGAATAATCATATTTAATATTCTCCAAAATAATATTAAAATTCTCAAATTACTTACTAGGAATCCACATAATCATTCCCTCAATATCTCAACCGTACACTGTAAGGTTCAGGTAGGGAGAAAGTTACAATCTTAGTGTAGCAGTCTAAACTCACTCGATTGGTCGCCAACCAATCCATTCCCAGAATTACATCAAATCCATGTATATTCAACATGATTAGATCTGCTAACATCACTCTATCTCCCACCTTTATCTCACATCCTCTACAGATTAACTTAGTTCTCTAGGATTCACGCATAGGGGTATTTACATGTAGTATGTATTCTAGAGGTTCAAACTTCAAGTTTAATCTACATGCAAAATGCTCAGAAATAAACGAATGGGTGGATCCTGAATCAATCAACACATGAGCCTCATAATTACAGACACAGAGTGTACCTCTTATAGTTTCTGTCGAAGTGTCTGCGGTCTCCTTATCCAGGGCAAACACACATCCCTGTGCCACAGGTTTCTTCCCTTTCTCTACCGCAGTGGCCCGTCTCCGGGGATCCACTCTCTGAGGCTGTTGTCTAGTAGGCTCCGGAGCATGTGGTATCTGAGGTTGGGGACAGTCCTTCACTCTGTGATCCATGTCACCGCATCTAAAACATCCATGGATCGACCCAGTACAACTTCCCTCATGCGATCGGCCACAGTCCCTACAAACCCTTATCTCCGGCCTGACATATCGAGGGGTCTCCTTGATAATAGGATAGGCTCTGGGTCTCTCTAATCTATCCTTCTGTACCTCAATCCTTCCTCTTCTGAGGGAACCTCTCCGAGCCTCTGTTTGGAAAAGTGCTGGCCTCTTGCCCTTATCTCTATTCACCGCTCTGAGCTCATTCTGGGATTGTACCATCTCAATCCCTCTTTCAATCTCTTGTGCTCGTCTCAGAGCATCTCCAAACTCAGTAATACATAGCCCTATCAATCTATCTCTGATGACGGGTTTTAACCCATACACAAACTTCTCTGTGCGGAGCTCTTCACTCTTGAAGGTCTCTGGGTCATATCTCAATAGCGCTGTGAATTGGCTCTCATAGTCATCCACAGACATGTCACCCTGTACCAAACTCAAAAACTCGGCCTGTTTCTTTCTCTGGGCGGCTCGTGGTACATATTGGGTCCTAAAGGCTGTCTGGAACTCTTCCCAACCAATCACATCATGGTGGGACATCAGAATTCCCTGGGTAGTACCCCACCAATCTCGAGCTCTCCCCTTCAGCATATAGGCACTCATACTGACCCTCTCAGCATCGGTGCACCCCAGGAAATCAAATATAATTCTTAATTCCGTCAACCACTCCTCAGTCTCTGTAGGATCCTTCTTTCCCCTAAATGCGGGTGGATTCATCTTCAGAAAATCCCTTAGTCGGACCATACTTCTATCCTCAGGCTGGGCGACCGGAGGCACTGGGGGTATGGGAGGTCCTTGTGGTGGTGTAGGGGTAGTATCCGAGGCATTAACTCCAAAGTGTTGCGCGAATAACGTTGCCATCTGCTCAAAACCTTACCTCATATCAGTCTCAATCCGATTAAACTGAGAGTTAGGACTCTCTGGTTGTGGGACAGGTGGCGGAGGGGACTCTGCCTGCCTCCTCGAACGACCTCGTCGTTTACTCATTCTCTATCTCAACTTGTCTCCTGCGCGTACATATCAAAATTGATTGAAATCTCAATCCTCAATTTCAGTTCATGACCAGACTATTGCAGACACTTGGGATGTATTCTATTTCACTTAACCGACACTGACAGTACTATACACCCTAAGCTCTGATACCAAGAAAACTCTGTCACGCCCCGAAAATGCAGAAAATAGGGCAAATTTAAAACTTTTTACTCGTTAATTCACAATTAAAGGTGCATTCTTGTGTAGTGTCATACATCATCATAATTATCGTTCCCCAGGATCTCATCATGATATAATAAATATCGTATTATACCCATTACTCGATTACAAGTTAATTAATCCTAATACATCCCATACAATGATATACATCAAGTGTCTGCAATTACAATAATAGTCTGGGTACATGAAAAGATAAAATATACCTCAAGATACAATATATATGGCCTAGAGCTCGAATCCTCCACTAGCCACTACTCCGTACGTCGCAAGGAAGTCCTTATTCACTTGAAGAACTCTGGGGGGGAAAGAAAAATAGGGTGAGCTTCTAAATCGCTCAGTAAAGGGGGTAAGGAACTCATTTCATAAACCAAAATGCACATCACACAATGTTTATTTGTTTGTGAAACTCATTTGAAAACCATAGCATGAAAATACTCAAAACGATATTCTCATATCTCCAATCATGTAAAAACATGAAGTAAAAGGGCTCACTCTAGAGCAATAACAAAGCATGTGAAAATAACGCGTTAAACGCTTTCTCAAATACGTGATAAAATCACAGTAAAAATAATGCACGTGGCACAGCCACTAAACACACGTGGCAAAGCCACTGATTTAAATTCTCACGTGGCATAGCCACAAAACACACGTGGCAAAGCCACTGATTTAATTTCTCGTGTGGCATAGCCACAGAATAGGGTTTCTCAACGTGGCACTGCCACCAATGGGGTATAACGTGGCACAGCCACCAATGGGGTTTCTCAACGTGGCACAGCCACCAATGGGGTTTCTCAACGTGGCACAGCCACCAATGGGGTATAACGTGGCACAGCCACCAATGGGGTTTCTCAACGTGGCACAGCCACCAATGGGGTTTCTCAACGTGGCACAGCCACCAATGGGGTTTAACGTGGCACAGCCACCAATGGGGTTTCTCAACGTGGCACAGCCACAGAATAGGTTATTCTCACGTTACCAGAACGGAGAAGAAATCGGGCTTACATGCAACCAGAGCAATGCCCGGTGTGTACTCACAACTACACACCTAAGTCTTATCACATAAGACTGGTTTGCCTTCACGTAGAACTCATGATGGTTTTTCTCTCATAAAACTCATTTGAAATCGTTTTGTACTCAACACAAAACGTAATAAAACTGAGTTCCAACCGGCAAAGCACATGCACACATTTCTCAAATCTCAATATTGCCTTAACGTAGAGCCCAGTTATAAACTCATAAAACATTGGGCTCCAACCGGCTATAAAATCGTGTGCAATTAAATCTCAACACAAAACCCAACATGCTTGTTTTATAAACCACAGTTCATGCTAAAATAGTTTATAATTCGCATACACAAATGGTTTAGATTTCCCTTACCTCTTTGCACCTCGTATAGTACAATCGTTTCCCCCGTATCACGGACTAGCCTCGAATTCCACTCTGGAACTCCCGAGCTATCCAAACGATGTTAAAACATCAATACTCAATTATCTCATAACCCTAAATTCTCAAAATCGAGCATAATTGCTCATAACACCTCAAATCTCTTGATTTCTCGTAACTCAACCCTAAACTACAACCTCATTCACAATATCTCAATGTCCTACATTCCTCATGCCAATTATCTAGGCTAATTCTCCACATTGTCTATATTTCCATTTACAGCACAAATTCTCAAAATTACCAAAATTATCAAATATCTACATTACTCCAACTACATTGCAATTTCATCAATCCCTAATCCTTTCTCAACTATTTCAACGCAATGACAACCACCAATAGCATCAAAATCAGCTCAAATATCAAGATCGAGGTTTAGAAATTACCCAAAGCTTGTGAGACGCACAACTCACGCCTCGATCCGATTCGTCCTTCGATTTCCAAGTATGTTGTTCTCCCTTTGATGAGGAACAACTTTCCTTCTTGCCACAACAGCTGATTCGACCGAAAATGGGGGATTTGGATGAGTGAGAAAGTTAGGTTTTCAGAAAAATGGGGGTTGGAGGAGAGAGAAAGTGAAATTACAGGAGAAAACACGAGTTCCTTATATAGGCTGGAGGTAGGAGATCGATCTGCCTCTTGATGAGATCGATCTGCGTTTGAAATTTGGGGACGATCTGGGCAATTTTATGCCTAGGAGATCGATCTGTCGAGGGGTGAGATCGATCTCTTTATGGCTTTATGAGATCAATCTGCTCCTAAGGAGATCGATCTTCTCCCCAAACAGAATCATTTGGAGATCGATCTCTTCCTCATGAGATCGATCCTTTCTCAAACAGAATCATTTGGAGATCGATCTCTTCCATTGGAGATCGATCTGCTCCTCAAATTCCTCCTTCCTCGTCATTTTTAACTCACCAGATCGATCTCTCCTTCTCCCAGATCGATCTGTCCTCATGGTTCATGCTCATTTTACACACTTAACACATAAATCTCCAATTATAATTCCCACAATTTACTTAGCTCAATAAATTACACTTCGAATTCTTATTACATCAATAAAATATGTCTGAAATTCTCAGATCTCACAGATAACGTTACTGTAAATCTGAGCAGCTGTGAAGGATGTAGGAGCAACAGAGCTGCAGCTGGGCTGATGCTGTGCAGGATGTATGTTGCTGGTATAATTGAACCAAGGCTGCTGGGACAGGGAATGAACAGCTGAGGCAGTAAGATGGCAGTACAGGGTGCTGTGTTGCTGGGAGCAGAGCAGTACTGTACCAAGCAGGGAATTAATCTGGTGTATGTTGTGCACAGAGCAGTGCTGAGCAGCGCCGGACAGAACCAGTGGCAGCAACAGACATCGCTAGGAGCAGAAGAGGATGAGGAACGTGCAACAGACAACACCTGGATGCAGCACGAACAAGTACAGGACAACGTCTGGAGCAGCAGCCTGGAGCAGGAACATGCACAGTGCATTCACGGGACTACAAGCTAGCTGGACTTTAGCTTAAGGCCATGTTTGGCATTGAAATGCTGCCACAATTCCATTTTTCACACATGTCTTTTATTTTATTTTTATTGTCATTATTCCTTTTAAATTTTAGTTCTTAGCGTAGTTAGATTTTTGAAATTAAATTTGCATGTTAGTTATATTTATTATTTAGTTTAAGCTTAGTTTTAATTATGTTAATAGTTGATTTTATGTAATGGGATTTAGGATTTAATGTTAGTATAGAATTTATGAGTTGCATTTAGAATTAAATTAGAGTAAAATTGTTTCATGCATTTTTAATTTAGTCTTCATTTTATACTTAAAAATCCAAAAATATTTATTTCCTAATGCATTACTTAAATTAGTAATTAGCTATAGTTAGGATTAATTTAGAATCAATATTTTAGGAATTTAGACTTATAGTTATTTTCTTAATTTTCTAGGATTTTATTTCATTAGATTTTAAGTTAGCTTAATGTGCATTTTTATTAATTAGTTTACTTACATGCATATTTTATTCTAGGATTGTTTAATTTTAGTTTAATTAATCTGTTTCTTTATTTTTATATTTGCATTCTAGTTTAATTGCATTAATTAATTTTAACTGTTTTAATTATCTTTTGTAGGCTATTGCTTTTAATTGCTTAGAGCTCTGTAAGTAATTTTAGCTCGGTTTTATTTCCTTTAGTTTATAATTTTTATTGTTTTCAGTTCTTTTAATTCTAGCCTTGTAGATAACTCCCTAAAAACTCATAATTTGCTAGGATATACTTAGGGTAAGATTAACCGGTACTTAATTAGGCTAATCAACTTCTCTCTGGGACGATAATCCGAGACTTAAATCCCATTATTACTTGTATGACCCGTGTACTTGCGGATAACACGTCTAGGTCACTTAGAGTGGGCGTAGTCTCGTATCAAGTTCTTGACGCCGTTGCCGGGGAAGATAATTAGCCAGTAATTAATATCGGTGAAATTATGCTTGGGTATAATTCTAGCTTGTAAATACTTGGGTTGTGAATATTTAGAGTTTTAATCTAGATCAGTTAATTTTCTCTTTCATAAAAAATTAAAAAAATTTAAAAAAACTTAAATTTTTTTTGAGGACTTTTTTATGTTTGCTTGCGTAGAGCCAAGAGTTATGATTGCTTTCCTTTAGATCCTGAAATTGAATGAACTATTAGGAAAATCAGAAAGGATTCTAGGAAATTAATACCTCCGCTGCAAAACACCATGGTAGAAAACATAGAAATTAGGACCGTAGGAGATTATGTGGTACCGACAATTAGAGGGTATTATACTGGCATTAGGCCACTAGCTGTCCCTGCAAACAATTTTGAAATTAAGCCTTTAGTCCTCCAGATGATCCAAACCTCGCTACAGTTCAATGAGCTTTGTCATGATGACCCATATGCTCACCTCGGGCAATTTCTGGACCTGTACAACACATTCAAGCACAATGGATTATCGAACGATGTGCTAAGGCTTAGATTATTTCCCTTCTTGCTTAGGGATAGGGTGCGACACTGGTTAACCTTTTTACCTCCAGGATCCATTTCCACTTGAGATGTGTTAGCACATCAATTTCTAGCTAAGTTTTTCCCTCCCTCTAAAATGGCCAAACTCTATAGTGACATATCTTCCTTTGCCCAATTTGATTCTGAATCTCTCTACGAAGCATGGGAATGATATAAGGACCTTCTTAGGAAGTGCCCTCATCATGGCCTACCATTGCGGCTGCAAGTCCAGACTTTCCACAATGGATTAACTAGCCAAAATAGGACCATCGTTGATACCGCTGCGGGAAGAGCTCTAATGTGCAAAACAGAGGAGGAAGCTTACGGTCTCTTAGACAAGATGGCTGCTAACAATTACCAATGGTCTTTGAAGAGGCAGCTGTCTAAGAAGTCGGCGGGTATCTATGAGTTAGACACACTGTCTATCTTAACGTCTCAAATAGCCAACCTTACGAAAAAGGTAGAGTCCCTCAGTACCCAGCATAATCCTTCCACCAGTTCTAATCCTGTTTATTCTGCAAAGTCCTTTTCTTTCTTGCGATTTGTGTGGTGCTACACCTGTAGATAGGTGTCCGCTTAACTTAGAATCGGTTCAGTATGTTGCCCCATCTCAGAAGCAACAAAACAACCTCTTTTTAAACACCTACAATCCAGGGTGGAAGAACCATCCTAATTTTTCCTGGAGCCAAAATCAAGGGCAACCTTCTAATTCCAGACCTATAGGACCTCCTAGTTCTCAAGCTCCACCAGTTCATGTACCACCACATCAATAGTTTCCATATCACCCGCCTCATCACCCATCCCCACATCAATTTCATCTTCCACCACCACAACCTATGCAGCCCCAACATTTACATGCACCAGCAGTTGAGAAGAAGCCTACATTAGAGGAGATGTTCACGATTATCCTGTAAAATCAAGCTGCTTCAATTAAGAATTTAGAAGTTCAGGTTGGACAAATAACTAGTGCTTTTAGCCAGCATCCACAAGGGACCCTTCCTAGTAACACTAAAGCTAATCCTGTTAGGTAGAGGGAGGGTAAGGAACATGTCAAAGCCATCACCCTTAGGAGCGGCAAAGAGCTAGATAATCCACAAGTTAAGTCCAATCCTGTTAAGCCCATAGTGGTAGAGCCCATAAGTTCTAAAGAAGCAGCTCAGAAAGAGCAGGAACATTAGGATGCAAAGGAATATAAGTTAGGCATTTCTTTATATATACCTTCTTCTTCTTCACAGCCTTCCTCATCCTCTGATGATACACATGTTACCACTACATCCCTTCCAGTTAGACCACTAGTACCTTTTCCTCAGAGGTTCCAAAATCAAAAGTTGGATCAACAATTTACCAAATTTCTTGAGGCTTGTAAGAAACTTCACATCAACATTCCTTTCGCAGATGCTTTAGAGCAAATGCCAAGTTATGTGAAGTTTTTAAAGGATATCCTCTTTAGGAAAAGAAGATTGGAAGATTATGAGACATAGCCTTAACTGAGGAATGTAGTGCAATTATTCAGAGGAAATTACTGCCCAAGCTCAAAGATCATGGGAGTTTTACCATACCCTGCACGATAGGAAATCTGTTCTTAGGTAGAGCCCTGTGTGATTTAGGAGCCAACATAAATATGATGCCTTGGTCAATTTACCAAAAGTTAGGAATAGGGGATGCCAAGCCCACCACAGTGACCGTTCGGCTAGCTGATCGATCCATTAAATATCCGAAGGGGGTCATTGAGGATGTGTTAATAAAGGTGGACAAATTTATTTTTCTTATGGATTTTATTGTATTAGACATGGAGGAAGACAAGGAAGTCTCCATTATACTAGGCAGACCTTTCCTAGCTACTGGTAGAGCGTTGATTGACGTACAAAAGGGGGAATTGACTATGAGAGTCTTAAATTAGGAGGTGACATTTCATCTTTTCAAACCATTGAAGATCCCTGATGACTCTCAAGAGTGTTTTAAGATGGAGGTTGAGGAGGATATAAGGCTTGAGCATAAGAAATCTGAGAGAAGGATGGAAGTAGATAGAGCTCAGGAGGATTTGACTATCAGCACTCTGTCACCACTTTGGCTGACCCTCCTACTCTTCGCCCTGCTGCTGAGTGTTGTTTTCTCCAGCTGCATTTGAAGTGGCTTAATTTTTCTTTTCACTTTTTGTATAGTTCTTTTCTCTTTTCCGTTGTTTCTTTCTTTGTTTATTTTACAGATTTCTTTTCTAGTATTACTCTTTCAATCAAGGTTCAGTTGTTCTGCATCATCATCAAAAAGGGGAGTACTCTATTCTTGAGCTTAAATGTTTATATTATCTGCACACTGAGGACACTGTGCACTTTAAGTATGGGGGAGGGGATATCACTTGAGCATCTTTAAAGATTTTGGGCAAAATTGAAAATTTGTTTTCAAAAATATGAGCTTTCATTATTTTGATTTTGGGATGATTTAGTACTTAGCATAGAGTTTTCCCATATTCCATTGATATAACCCCATGATTTAGTCTGACTTTGATTGACTAAGAAGCATGATTATAGGAAAAACATGAAGTTGAATTCTTGATTTTGTCTTGATTCTGATTGTGATTTCCTCATCTTATGCACATGTCATGTCATGAATCTGTATGTTTATTTAGAGTAAACTTATGTGGACATAGGATTGCATTTGTTCAGTTGATTTTGTGCATCATATTCTAGAATTTGTTTGATCTGATCTTGAGGTGAAATATTAGATCACACTTAATTAGGAAAATCATTTAGGCCATCTTCGGATCGTTTGAGCCTTTCTAGCCATCCCTGTACATATTTTACCCCTAGTTACCCATCTGGACCAAATAAGCTTTTCTCTGTAAATACACCTGCATAATTTTCCTTAGCTTAAACACTCTGTTCCTATCCTTTACCCCAAAAGCATGAAAATTCATTAGGATATATCTTGAGCTTTGTACATATAGGTATTAAGTCATAGTAAAGGAGTACAAAAAAGAAAAAGAGGAAAAAGAAAAAGAAGAAAAATACAAAAATAGAATAAAATGTTTAGCGAAATAAATAAGTTTGGGGGAAGCAAATAAGAGCTATTACATTAAAGATCCTAGAAGTAGTGCATGTTAATGGGTAATTAAACCTAAATCGACTTTATCACACCTTAGCCCCTGCCTTACATTAGAAGCTTAATGAAGTCCTACTGATCTTTGGTTAAGTGTGACTAGATTAGTGGAGAGATAAGTGAAAAGAAAACTTATGGGAATGATCACATGTCATTGACTTTGCATTCACTGTGTTTGCATAATCTGATCTGGGTAATGTACTGTGAAGTGGCTTTGACATTTTCACACACACACGAGGAGTCCAATTTGGGTTAGGACTTATGATTGGATGATTCTGAGTGTTGGACTTATAATTGTGAATCTTTGAGATCATCGTTTGTACTTTTTCTTTGAGGATAATATTGGAGAAATTATTATGTTAGTACTTGTCATTCCTACATTTGTTTTGTTTTGCTTGAGGACAAGCAAAAGCTCAAGTTTGGGGCTGTGATAATTCTATAAAAATAGAATTATTTGTGCTTAATTTCTTAATTAATTATTTAAATCCCCATATTATTTTATTAATTATCCCCTTAATTTAATTAAAATTCTTTAATGTGCAAGTAAAATAAATTCGAATGAAACTCAGTCGTTTTAGTAAAAAATGGGCTGAAAATGGGTTAAAGGAGACTGGACCACTTCAAATTTGCAGACTGAGCCACCAGTCGTCTGGACACGCGTGATGCCAGGTGTCCATATTTTATTCGCTTCGAAACGATAAGATGGACAGACATCGTGCCAACCTTCTGGAAGACACACTTCGGGCCACATTGCACATCCAAGTGGACAAATAGACGAGTGACGTGGAAATATCTACTCTGTAGCAAATCAAATGAAGACAAGTGGCCAAACAATGCCATCTCATCTAGGATGAAAAATTACCATTGTACCCCTAAGTTTGTGTATAAATAGAACATGATGAGCAATTGAAAAATTAGGTAGCCTAGGGTAGAATAGAAGTAGAATTTAGGAGTAGTTTTTAGAAGTAATTTAGGAGTAGAAGTAATTCTAGGGTAACTTTAGTTTTTTTATTTTTCCTTTTAAGCTTTCCTATTAGTTTTGTTTTTCTAGCCACCATTTCCATTTTCTTCTTGGTTTTTGCTCAAGCTCCTTTCACTTATTGTTTCAGTGTTTAAGTTTAATGAAAAGCTTTCAATTTTATTGTCCTAAGCTCTCGGTTTGCAGTTTCTTTCATTTTTTTTACTCATTATTTCTATTTAAATTCTTAGGTTGCTTGTTGTTCTATATTCTCTTTATTTTTCCACTGTTCATTCAGGTTCACGGTTTCAGAGGGGCAGCCGAGTAGTGGGAGAGGGTATGCATAGCTGGTGACAGTGGCTAAGCATCCTCTCCTTGCTCCGTTGCATCCATTAGCTTATTGGTCGTTTATTCCTTTGTTTTTGAATCCATCATGTTTACATTAACTGTGTGTTTCCTTATTTTATATTACTTTACATTTACTATTTCAAGTTTTATTTTTTTTTACTGTGTGTGTATTTCTCAGCATTTTCAAGTTGTATTGGTTTCTACTTGTTGCTGGCTGGTGATAAAGGTTGATGAGTTGATGCCATTCGGTGTAGTAGAGCCTCACGGTTGCAGGGACAGAAAATCATGTTTCTTTCTCTGTTCTCCCCTGTTCTAGGAGTCTTTTACTGTTAATCATTTTTTTTTGTTTTTCATTAACATGGTTATCATCATAGTTTACATTTTCAATTTACATTTATAGTTTTAAACTTCCTCATTAATAGCTGCTGCTTGTGTTTTATTTCTTGTTCTGCACTAACCCGTGTTTGGTAGCTGTAGGATAATGTTTTTGTAAAACTGAGCTGTTGTGATGGACATAAGAGCAACAGAGCTGCAGCTGGGCTGATGCTATGCAAGACGTATGATGCTGGTATAATTGAACCAAGGCTAATGGTGCAGGGAATGTGTAGCTGAGGCAGTAAGATGGCAGTACAGGGTGTTGTGTTGCTGGGAGCAGAGCAGTACTATACCAAGCAGGGAATTAAGCTAGTGTATGTTGTGCACAGAGTAGTGCTGAGTAGCACTAGATAGAACCTGAGGTAGCAGCGGACATCTCCAGGAGCAGAAGAGGACGAGGAACGTGCAACAGACAACACCTGGATGCAGCACGAACCAGTACAAGACAACGTTTGGAGCAGCAGCCTGGAGGAAGAACGTGCACAGTACATGCACGGGATTGCAAGCTAGCTGGACTTTAGCTTAAGGCCATGTTTGGCATTGAAATCCTGCCACACTTCCATTTTTCATACATGTCTTTTATTTTATTTTTATTGTCATTATTCCTTTTAAATTTTAGTTGTTAGCTTAGTTAGATTTTTGAAATTAAATTTTCATGTTAGTTATATTTATTAGTTAGTTTAAGCTTAGTTTTAATTATGTTAATAGTTGATTTTATGTAGTGGGATTTAGGATTTAATGTTAGTATAGAATTTATGAGTTGCATTTAGAATTAAATTAGAGTAAAATTGTTTCATGCATTTTTAATTTCGTCTTCATTTTAAACTTAAAAATCCAAAAATATTTATTTCCTAATGTAGTACTTAAATTAGTAATTAGCTATTGTTAGGATTAATTTAGAATCAATATTGTAGGAATTTAGTCTTATAGTTATTTTCTTAATTTTCTAGGATTTTATTTCATTAGATTTTAAGTTAGCTTAATGTGTATTTTTATTAATTAGTTTAATTACATGAATATTTATTCTAGGATTGTTTAATTTTAGTTTAATTAATTTGTTTCTTTATTTTTATATTTGCATTCTAGTTTAATTGCATTAATTAATTTTAACTGTTTTAATTATCTTTTGTAGGTTATTGCTTTTAATTGCTTAGAGCTCTGTAAGTAATTTTAGGGTGAGATTAACCGATACTTAATCAGGCTAATCAATTTCTCTGTGGGACGATAATCCGGGACTAAAATCCCATTATTACTTGTACAACCCGTGCACTTACGGATAACACGTCTAGGTCACTTAGAGTGGGCGTAGTCGGGCTACCATTGTTACAGCCTCTATCAATATCGACATGGAAATGAGAGCATATCACCATGGATTACATTATGGGATTGCCAAGAACCCGTAGAAACCATGATACAGTTTGGGTAGTAGTGGATAGATTAACGAAGTCCGCCCACTTCCTGGCTATGAATTCTATGGATACTTTGAGTGCTCTAGAGGATCTATATGTACAGGAAATTGTAAGACTATATGGCATACCGATAAGCATTGTATCTGACAAGGGTTCTCGGTTCACTTTGCACTTCTCAAAATATTTTCAAGAAGCCATGGGAACCGAACAAAATTTTAGCACAGCTTCCCACCCTCAAATAGATGGACAATCAAATAGGACTATCCAGACATTAGAGGATATGTTGAAAGCATGTGCTCAAGATTTTAAAGGCTTCCATTTGCCGCTAGCAGAGTTTGCATATAATAAGAGTTACCACTTAAGTATCGAACCGTACGAAGCATTGTATGGTCGAAGGTGTCGTTCGTCGATTGGATGAGAATAAATGGGTGAAAGAAAGATATTTGCTCTCGATCGGGTTAAACAAGCTTCTGAGGATGTTCAATAAATTTATGGAAGGTTAAGAATATCTTAAAGCAAGCAGAAAAGTTATGCTGAACAAAGACGAAGACCTTTGGAATTTTCAATAGGAGATTCAGTAATTTTGAAAGTTTCTCCCTCCAAGGGCATAATGAGGTTTGGGAAGAAGGGAAAGCTAAGTTTCCGTTATAGTGGGCCCTTCGAGAACTTAGATCGAGTGGGAGACAAAGCTTACAGATTGGCTTTACCCCTGGAGTTATCAAGTATTCACAATGTCTTCTACGTTTCGATGCTTCGCAAGTATCATCCGGATCCGACGCATGTGATTGAGTATGAACCACTAGAACTGAAGGAGGACACGACGTACGTGGAGAAACCGATTCAAATCTTAGATGTGAAAGAGAAAGCATTATGGTCTAAGACAATTCCTCTGGTCAAGGTTCTGTGGCCATATCACACATTAGAGGAGGCTACGTGGGAATTGGAAAGCTTAATGCGAGAGAAGTACCCACATTTGTTTAAGGATTAATGTACTTTTAAACTTGGGGACCAAATGTCACGACCCATTTTTCCTAAAAACCCTACAAATTTTTCGCTTTTTCATTTCCTTACCCGTCGTGAACAGTTTCACTACTAACAGTTGGGCTATGAGTCGATGTTAGTCCCTCATGTCATGTTACTTACCTTAACATCTAATTTTTTTCATATTTCATTTACATATCAATTTATTTAACTAAATACATCCCCAATATTACAATATGTGTACAGTACTATGCCTCTATATGTTCAGATACAAAAATTATATGAATGTGTATACCTGATCTTGATAGGAAGCAGTGGATAATCAAAATGCAAGACTACTGTCGCTCTCTTCTACTGAATGTACCCTGTGGGGTGGAAAATGAAAGGGTGAGCGAAACTTGCTCAGTAAGGCAATAATGTAAGCAGGTAGATAACTATACTATCTACATGCTGATAATGTCATGATATAAAATCGTTTACATTTGGAGCATGAGGTAAGATTAAAACGATGCCACGTGTATGTATATATCATATAAGAGAAATCATGAAATCAACATATAAAACAAACATGAAAAAATCGTCATGTATGACATCTCATGCTCGTCACATTAAAACTTATTTGTTTCATCATAAACTCATCACGTTAAAACTTATTTGTTTCATCATAAAACAACCATATCAAGGCTAAACCCATCTCTCGGGAATACCTTGATTCATTAAATCGTATCTCGTTTAAAAACATAAATCGGGACCTTACCCTCCTTCGGGTTTATCCTAGTCTATTCAGACCGTATGATATCATGTGAGGCATGTAGGTTACTGTAAGAAAATCGAGGACTATGGCCATATTATGTCCTATGATCCCAGGCTACACGGATCTCGGTGTACGGGGCATCACAACTGTAACGGGAGGTGGGGTCAAATCCTACCTGCCAGAATATCAAGTAACATCATCGAGTCATCATGACTGCACGGTACAGTGTACTCTGTGTGATATACACGGTATAACGTACTCTCCGTGTACCCATATCATAGTTTGGGGGTGCCTGCCGTAGGTCTTATCCACCCTAATACTATGTCGATAACCAACCCATATCTCAAAGTATACGTGTGAGCATATCAACTCTTTGTGACACACAGTCTACAGGAGGCTTCCGCACGACTATATGCATGACAACTCACGTCTAGTACGAGTGAAGCTCCAGCACGACGTTATGCATATCATGATATCTAAAATCTCGTGCGAGCGAAGCTCCAACACGGTTTTTGCACATACACAAATTTATCATACGAGCAATGATCCAGTACGACTTTTATAAGTAATAAATCAGTAAAATTTAGTGCGAGTAAGACTCTAGCACTCTTTTTACTCATGTAAATAATGATAGGTGGCTCAATCTTGATAAAACATCTTTTAAAATCGTAACGGGTACAAACCGGTACCCTTTCGTATAATTCATGAAATCAACAGCCAACCTATGTGTATATTTGCTTAAATCAAACCAATACATTCATATAAAACATTAAAACATGATAATCATGCAATTTATCTGCCTTACTACCCTTTTTTGTAATTTTTACTCTTAGGGGCAATATTGTCTTTTTTCCTTTATTCACCCATGCCCCGTTTTTCGTAAAAATTATTATTTCGTTTCTAGATACTTTAAGAAATTCTAGGCCATGTAAATCCCCTCAAAAATACGTATAGAAATCTCTATGCACCTATAAAATTCTCTTACCTCGATTCTCTGTACAGTCTGACTTTTCCAATTCTACCGATCACTCGATCCGTTTAGCTCCCAATATGTACTCCGGAGCTGCAAATAATTATTTACCATGTCAATTTAATCCAATAAATATAATTCTCGTGTTTACTACAGTCGATTTAACTAATTGGGTCAATTTACTCTTATTGGGCCCGATCGCACCTTAATGGGCCTCGACCAATTTTCAGCTCGTTTCTACTTATTAAATCCCTTCTTCGGTTTACTGGGCTCATTCATCTTACTAAGAATCATCGGGCTTCGTTCCAAACTCATTAGATAGCCCGTATACTATTTACGATAATTACATTACAATTTCGAATAATATTCCTTTTTATATAGAATTAATCCGTAAATTCCATAAAATAATCGAAACTCTGTATTAAAGGACTCATATTATCGTAATTAAAATATACTTACCTAATATGATGCGGGATACGAAAATCGAAACTAAATCGGCTCTCGTTCGGGCTTTGTCGAAAAATTGCACAATTATATATTTAATTTCGGGTTAATTTTTGATTAAATATAATTTAAATAAATTTCTCGAAAATCAAATCGATCACTTTTGACCTCGTATCAACTTACCCGAAGTCCGGTATATCCTCGAAAATTCTTCCCCTTTTTCCTTTTTCTCTTTTTTCTCTTTTTCCCCTCTTTCTTGGCTGAACCGGTTCGGTCTGATTCAACCCGGTTCAGACCGGTACCGTTCAGTCCGGTTCACCTCTTGCTGAAACGATCCAAACCGGTTCAGGCCTTTTCACCGCCATTCATGGCTTTTCTGGCCAGTTCCCGGTATTATTCTGGCACCATTCAGCGCACCATCACCTGGGCGTTCAAAATCGGGCCTCGATGTGGGTCGAAACGGCACCATCATTGGCGAATCTTCCTTTCTCCCCCGCGGCAGTCACCTCTCGATCCGACGGATTTCGACGATTTCTGCGCTTGTCGCCGGTACCAGTGGAACCGCGCTGTTGTCTGCTCTCCTCGTCGGCCTTCTGTCCGGCCGTTGGGTGGCCGGATTCTTGTCGGTGCAGAGGTCGGTCCTCAGTCACGTCTTTTCTTCGTTTCTCTTCTCTCGCGTTTTTCAATTCTATTTCTTTCTTCTTCTTTTTTTATTCTTATTATTATTATTATTATTATTTATAATTTATTTTATTAATATAATAATCATTAAAATATTCACAAATATTCTACAAATATATACAAATTTTTTATTTTATTCTAAATTCATTTATTTAATTTTATTTAGTTTATTTATTATACTTTTAATCCTTTTTCCGGTATAATTTCTTCGTATTTTCGAGATATTGTCCCGAGTGACTTTTCGGCATTTCTAAAAATTTCGGATCTTGATCAATTGGACTCGAAATTTAATTATTTATTCGTTATTGATCAAGATTTCTCAATCTCATATTTTTAATAAAATTTTCTTATCGGGTTTATACCGAATTTCGATCTTTTGACTGTTTTACCCTTGTACGTATTCAGGATTAATTTAACTCGACTTCCCTTCACGAACACTCACTCTTTTCGTATTTTAAATCCTTATTTTCAGTCCAAATCCTAGTTGTTTAATTTTGTGACCATTTTCAATCCTTTTGCATTTTTAATTTCGTGTTTTTGAATAAAATCGGGTCTTACATAATCTCCCCCACTTAAGAAATTTAGTCTTCCAAATTAGAACCAAGTTAAATGGATCCATAAACAACTCCGGGTACGTCTATTGTATCATATACTGTCATTATTGGCGAATTCGATTAGTAACAACTGATCATCCCAGGAGTTTATCAGATAAATGACACACGCTCTCATCATATCCTCCAGAACCTGTACAGTCCTCTCTGACTGACCATCTGTCTGAGGATGGAAAGCTATGCTAACACTCAGTCGGGTTCCCATAGCTTCCTGAAAAATATTCCCAGAAGTGAGAAGTGAAGCGAGAATGCCTATATGATACAATGCTCACTGGAAAAATACTTAGTGTTCCACAATTTTCCATACACATAAATCCGCCTACATACTCAGAGGATCTGGGGATTTCCTAACCAGAAGGTGGGTAGACTTAGTCAATATATCGATTATCACCCAGATAGCCTTATGATTCATCCGGGTCCTCTGTAACCCATCACGAAATTCATGGTAACTTGTTCCCATTTTTGTGTCAATATAGGTAGAAACTGCAATAACCCTGCAACTTCTTTTGCTCTACCTTACTCTGCTGACATACGAGAAACTTTTCCATAATCTCTACCATGTCTCTTTTCATATCTGACCACCAATACCCTTTTCTAAGATTTCGATATATTTATTACTTTTCAGATGCATTGTATATCCCGAAGAGTGAGCTTTTGACAATAACTCTATCTCATCACTGTGGTCATGGGGAGCACTTATACTGTCTCTGAACCTCAGTAAGTCATCATCACTCTCTATGAACTCTGTCACTGTACCCATCTGAATCTGACCCACACTATCGACACCCTGTCGATAATCACGCTAAGCCTGTCAAATCTGGTCACTCAAATCCGATTCTAATCTCAGGCTAGCTGTCACACAATCACTGTCATCATCAGAGGGGATCACATCACTACTGAGGCTTACAACTACTCTAGCAGCTCTCGCTCCCTGACCATCATATGTAATACCATCCCGAGGCTCTTTCTGCTCAAGGCATTAGCCATTACATTAACCTTTCCTGGGTGGTACAATTTCCATAATCATAATCCCTCAGAAGCTCTAACCCTCTTTGTTCTCATATCCGACTCTTTTTGTGAAAACAGATACTCGGGGCTTTTATGATCAGTGCTTATTGAAATTTCTCACTGTTTACATAGTAGTGTCATATACGCAATACAACCACTATCGTCGTCAACTTTAAATCATGGGTCGGATAGTCCTTTCATGATCCTTGAGTTGTCTGGATTCATAATCGACTATCTTCCCCTTTTGCATCAATACACAGCCCATTCATTATTTTAAGGTATCCATAGACTCATGAGAAACCTCTTAATCTGTTAGGTATGGTGAGAATAAATGTGGTGATCAGTTTATTACTTCAGTACACCAAAACTCCTGTCACGTCTATCATCCCATTCAAATACAACTTTTTCTGAGTTAAGCGTGTCAACAAAGTAATGCATTTTGAGAACTCTCAACAAATCTTCTGTAAAAACAATTTTCAATTGTTGCTTATAAATTTCCCTGGACTGTAAATACACCCAAAATATCATCAATATGGTTGATAACAAATCGGTCCAGGTAAAGTTTAAATACCTCATCATAGTTGTGTTACACTAAATATTTCAATCCCCATATCCTTGACCTATGTACACATAAACGTATAATGTCATTTTGAAATCACTTCCGTTCAAGATACTAACCCGCGTCATTTCATTTTTCTTATATTAACGGCTTTTATAAAATTTTTAATTAATTTTTTTACACCTTCATGATTAATCGAATTCTATATTTCTTTATCGTACAAGTAAAGGTACCCTAATTTTAAATGTATATATTACGACTGTTGATTTCAATTTATAGGTTGTGTATACTTTTAGTCACTGTCAAGTCTTCAGGCGGGGAGATATTTTGAAATACCTTTATTAACCCTCAGACTTGACCACATGGATTGGTTATGGATATATGTACCCCTTATCCTTGGTCGTAATTCATATCTACTACATATTGCTTAATCCAAATTATTTCACATATCAGAGATATTCGTACCTTGTATACGCCTCTTATTCCAATAGATTTTGTATTCAGGATCTATCACATCTAAAAGCTTTTCTCATTTCGTATATCTCTTATAACAAACTCTGTCATTACTCATTTCGTGAGTACAATCATTTACTCCTTAAATTTCAATCGCTGCACCCCTTTTTCGACGTAGAGATACCAATAGGGTTTTCTCTGTCTCTTTACCTTTCTGTGGGACAGTCTCACCCAACTCTGAGCAATAATTAAATAATTGGCTCGTCTTACCACACTTAATGCCTATTTTAATCAATAAAGTGTAGGTGTAGGCCCTACTTCCGTGGTATCTACCACACATCCTACACTGCTTACACTGTTTACACTGTTACCTTGTTACACTGCTAGACTGCTTACACTGCTTACATTATTACACTATCACACTGCTATACTGCTTACACTGCTACGGAGCAGGTCAGGGTCCTCTAATCATAATACCACTCATAAGTGTTGAAATTGGATAGACTGGGGCTTTACCACTTATCTTACCCCGTGACTCATCAACTCTAATCTCTTACCAACTCGTCTCTTTCCCGCTCTGACATCTCTGTCATTCTCTGTTCTCTTCTGTCTCTATTTCGGCCCTTAATACCTTTCTCAATCTCAGAGGCGTGCAACACATGATATTATTCATGCAACTGTATTCTGTGCACTGCCTCGACATAAGTAGTCAGCCAATCAGACTCTAATCGATAATTTGAGCCATTTCATGAACTTTTGGGCCTTTTAGACTCTCACTACCCATAGTGTTGGGGTAATACCTGGGCAGGTATATAAACTGAGATTCATACTCGTCAATCAACCAGTGTCTCTGGGTCATTGTAAGAAATTTTACCTGTAATTTCCCTTAAGTAGTGTCCGAAATATTCTGTCACAGGAATACATCCAGAAATATTTCTCATGTTGGCTCTGGACGTCTAACTCTTCAGACGGGTCGAGCGGACTTCCACCAATGCTCCGACTGCTCCGACTCGCCCTCAAATCTCATGCATACTCTGAGCAATTAGCTCGCAAAATATTCTCCACACTCCGCTCTAACCTCACGAAGTGTGTCTCAATACTGTCCGATCTCTCTGTCGGACTCTGTCCGATCTTTCTGTCGGACTCTGTGGAGCATGCTCAACATCAACCTCCACATCAATCTCATCTTGAGTCTCATATGGTGACTCAATACGACTCTCAGGCCTACCTCTACGGCCTCGAGCATGTGTAGTCGCCCTTCTACCATAGCGGCTATTAGTTATAAAAACTATATTCTTACATTCGAAACTAAATTCTTAGTTGCAGTTCCATCTTGATATACACAATTGTATCTAAACAATGCACAGTACATGAGGATGTAAATTTACTTAAGCACTAACACCAACTCATATCAGGCCAACTCTGCTCTGATACCACCTTTTGTCACGACCCATTTTTCTTAAAAACCCCTATAAATTTTTTTCTTTTTCATTTCCTTTCCCGTCGTGAACAGTTTCACTACTAACAATTGGGCTATGAGTCGATGTTAGTCCCTCCTGTCATGTTACTTACCTTAACATCTAATTTTTTTCATATTTCGTTTACATATCAATTTATTTTAACTAAATACATCCCCAATATTACAATCCGTGTATAGTACTGTGCCTCTATATGTTCAGATACAAAAAATATATGAATGTGTATACATGATCTTGATAGGAAGCAGCAGATAATCGAAATGCAAGACTACTGTCGCTCTCTTCTACCCAATGTACCTTGTGGGGTGAAAAATGAAAGGGTGAGCAAAACTTGCTCAGTAAGGCAATAATGTAAGCAGGTAGATAACTATACTATCTACATGCTGATAATGTCATGATATAAAATCGTTTACATTTGGAGCATGAGGTAAGATTAAAATGATGCCACATGTATATATCATATAAAAGAAATCATGAAATCGACATATAAAACAAACATGGAAAAATTATCATGTATGACATCTCATGCTCGTCACATTAAAACTTATTTGTTTCATCATAAACTCATCACATTAAAACTTATTTGTTTCATCATAAATTCATCACGTTAAAACTTATTTGTTTCGTCATAAAACAACCATATCAAGGCTAAACCCATCACTCGGGAATACCTTGATTCATTTAATTGTATCTCGTTTAAAAACATAAATCGGGACCTTACCCCTCCTTCAGGTTTGTCCTAGTCTATTCAGACTATATGATATCATGTGAGGCATGTAGGTTACTGTATGAAAATCGTGGACTATGGCCATATTATGTCCCTATGATCCCAGGCTAAAAGGATCCCAGTGTGCAGGGCATCACAACTGTAACGGGAGGTGGGGTCAAATCCTACCCGCCAGAATATCAAGTAACATCATCGAGTCATCATGATTGCACGGTACAACATACTCCATGTGACATACACGGTACAACGTACTTCGTGGACCCATATCATAGTCTGGGGGTGCCTGCCGTAGGTCTTATCCACCACAATTCTATGTCGATAACCAACCCATGTCTCAAAGTATACGTGCAAGCATATCAACTCTCTGTGACACACAGTCTATATGAGGCTTCCGCACGACTATATGCATGTCAACTCACATCTAGTGCGAGCGAAGCTCCAGCACGATGCTATGCATATCATGATATCCAAAATCTCGTGCGAGCGAAGCTCCAGCACGGTTTCTGCAAATACACAAATTTCTCGTACGAGCAATGCTCCAGTTCGGCTTTTATGAGTAATAAATCAGTAAAATTTAGTGCGAGTAAGACTCTAGCACTCTTTTTACTCGTGTAAAAAATGATAGGTGGGTCAATATTGATAAAACATCTTTTAAAATCGTAACGGGTACAAACTGGTACCCTTTCGTATAATTCATGAAATCAACAACCAACCTATGTGTATATTTGCTTAAATCAAAGCAATACATTCATATGAAAACATTAAAACATGATAATCATGTAATTTATCTGCCTTACTACCTTTTTTGTAATTTTTACTCCCAGGGGCAATATTATCTTTTTTCCTTTATTCACCCATGCCCCGGTTTTCGTAAAAATTATTATTTCGTTTCTAGATACTTTAAGAAATTCTAGGCCCTGTAAATCCCCTCAAAAATACGTATAGAAATCTCTATGCACCTACAAAATTCTCTTACCTCGATTCTCTGTACAGTCTGACTTTTTCAATTCTACCGATCACTCGATCCGTTTAGCTCCCAATATGTACTCCGGAGCTGTAGATAATTATTTACCATCTCAATTTAATCCAATAAATATAATTCTCGCGTTTACTACAGTCGATTTAACTAATTGGCTCAATTTACTCTTATTGGGCCCGATCGCACCTTAATGGACCTCGACCAATTTCCAGCCCGTTTCTACTTATTAAATCCCTTCTTCGGGTTTACTGTGCTCATTCAGTTTACCAATAATCATCGGGCTTCATTCCAAATGTCACAACCCGAACTACCCAAAATCAGAGTTAATTTTTCGCTTTTGTTTATTTTCTTACTTAAATTCTTACATGTCTTCTGATCGTGACCACACTCCACTAACAAATTGGGCTGTGCGTCAATGCCAGTCCCACCATATATTTACCATCTAACTGATTTCTTCTCCAGTCATTTATAATTGTTTACATTAATTATACATCCCCTAAAGTTACTTACAAATATGTTACTGTGCTATGCTTATGTAGATACAATATGTACAAGTGTATATACCTTAAATGATGGGCAGCAGCGGACATCCGGAATGCAGTACTGAGTCGCCTCAACTTCAACTGGAGATTATCTGTGGGAGAAAATGAAAGGGGTGAGCACATCAAGCTCAGTAAGGCAATCCTACGAACAAGTAGGTAACCATACTACCTACATGAACATGATGCCATGTATAAACCACCCTTTCTCCACACATTTTAAAACAAATGATATGAGGTATGATGTTATGTAAATCAAGTTTGCACGGAAAATTCAACATGCAATTATTACAAATCATTTATTTCTCGTTTAAAATTTCACAGTAAAGTCAGGACTCGACCCCTCCTTCGGGTGATCCTGACTCACACAAAATCATGAAAATCCATTTACATCACATATGGGTTTAAAAAGCATGAAAATAACCATCATGCACATTTAATTTAAAACCCGATTTGATCTCATGAAAATCGTCGACATGTAAGACTAGGCAACATCTGTATATCGGCAATAACCAGGACTATGGCCATGTGTGTCCTCGTGAGTCCCTCTAGCTACACGGATCCTAGTGTGCGAGGTCTCACCCTGATCGGGAACCGCCCGGGAGGTGGGTCAATCCAACCCATCAATCTTATCCGATCCCACGCATCCGAAGATGTCGTATCCGAAGATACCCCGTATCACAAAGATACCGTATCTGAAGATACCCCGTATCACAAAGATATCGTATCCGAAGATACCCGTATCACAAAGATACCGTATCCGAAGATACCCCACGGTACATCGTACTCCATGCTACTTGCACGGTACATCATACTCCATGGACCCATATCACTCTAGGTACTCCAGCCCAAATGGCATGCTTCCCACAGAGAGGTTTTGTTTCTCAATACTCATGCTATGTCTCAAAACGCACGTGCGAGCCTATTAAATCGATGACACGCAGTCTACCCGATGCTCCAAGCACGGCTCATCGCATGTTCTCATAAAATCAGTGCGAGCGATGCTCAGCACTCTCATCAAATCAAGTAAAATTGGCAGAGCCCGCTTTACATCCCCACAAGGCCGCCAACCTCATCCCTCACTCTCACCCCACTTACGAGGTCTTTTGAGCCTGTTGGGCCTTTTGGCTGACTCCAAGGGCAGACAACGCTACTCCACAAATCCAATAAAACTAGTGCGAGTTAGGCTCTAGCACTCTATATGTGAATCACATGAAAATCTTATAAAATCTTGTGCGAGCTAAACTCCAGCACCCTGTCTCGAAAATCATGTAAAAATATGGTGCGAGTTAGACTCTAGCACCCTGTCACGAAAATCATGTAAAATCTGGTGCGAGTTAGACTCTAGCACCCATGCATGTAAAACTCTAGTGCGAGCTCTCGCTCCATCACTAATGCATGCATCACACAAATCAACATCGTGCGAGCTGAGCTCTAGCACGTCACATGTAAATAAAAACACGTAGGCGGCTCGGTTATCTCCAAATAGTTTTCACAGAAATTACATCGTTTAAGGTATGCAATGCTATGCATTTTTCTTTAAAAGTGAGCTAGCCTACTCATGCATGTGTTAAAATACCTCCAGAACGAGCAGGAACCTCTTGTCCTTGCTCATCCCATTTTTTCCTAAAGTTGGAAACATTTACCCTTAACAAGGGTATTTCGGTAATTTTGCCCATACGGGGCACTAAAATTATTCTTCGACCTCTAGACCCTCCAGAACATTTTTAAAAGACAGTATATGAATTCAAAATTGCGTAAAGCTACCTCTAGTAGCCCGTAAAATTCCCTTACCTTATTTTTCTGTCGAGTCTGACCTTTCCATTGATGTCACGTCGCGCAGTCCGATCTACTCCCCCATCAAATGCCCGGAACTGCGTATAATTATTCCTCAGGTCAGATATTGTACAATTTAATTGTATTTCCTATTTTCTGGGCTTAATTTAAATCATTGGGCCTATTTACCCCTATTGGGCCCGATTGCACCTCAATGGGCCTTAATCGGCCTTAAGCCCATTTTCCACTTAATTTTCACCTTATCGAGGCCTATTGGGCTCATTGGGCCCACTAATAATTTATTGGGCCTCGTTCTAGCTCTCGAATATCTAAATTTAATATTTACGATAATTTATCCAAATTTTCATAATTTAATTCAATTTATGCGGAATTTAAATTCATATCACGCATAACGATGTAAACTGTCGTAAATAAGGGTCACTTACCCGAGATTCCATGCTAGTACGAAATTCAAGGCTGTCTCGAGCTCTCGGTGGATGCCAATTGTCGAGCTACATAATTTCATAATTTTTCGGGTAAGTTTTCAGTCCAAAATTAATTAAATTAAATACTTCGAAATTTAAATCGGGTCAATTTCGACCACTACTGACTTACCCGTAGCTCGATTGCATCGTCGGGATTTTTCTCCAATTTTTTCTCTTTTTCTTTTTCCCTTTTTCTTCCTTTTTTCCTCCTCTTTTTGGCTGAACCGGTTCAGTCCGGTTCGGACCGGTTCGGACCGGTTCAGACCGACCGGTTCACTTCGGTTCGGTCAGTTCACCGCCGGTTCAAGGCCTTGCCGGCCGATTCTCCGTCAGCTTCCACCGCCAGCAGCTCCGTGGTGTCGTCCGCAGCTCGAATATGGTCTCGGTTTCACACGAGGTCGCCGGAAAGTCGCCGGTCCGGCTGTTCTCCTCTTCGCCGTCGGTACCGTTCCCTTTTTCCGCCGTTTCCGACGTTTACCAACAGTTTCAATAGCTGTTTTCGGTACCAATAGGCTCACCGTCGCCTGGACTTCCAAAATCGAGCCTTGGTGGGGCTCAAATCGGCGCCGATCGCCGAAAAAATCTCTCCTATCCCCGTCGGTTTCTCTCCCTTGATCCGCCTGATTCCGACTGTTTCGTCGGCCAATACTGGTCTCAAAAGAACCGGCTCCTCCTCCTGAACTCGTCGGTACCCACCGTTCGTGCCCAGCTGCCGTGGATCACCGGGATCAACCCCGTTTTCCCCGCGATCTTCTCTTTCTCCGTTCGCCGGACACGACCATCGTCGGCGCGCTTCATCGGTGCCCAAAGCTTCGCCGGTCTCTCCTCTTCCTGCTCGGCCCTTTGTCGGAGTCGCTCGGTCGCCGTTGGCCGTGGATCGGTCGGCCACGCGCGGGTCTCCTTCTCCGTTTTCCATTCTTCTTCTCTCTCCCCGATAACACTTTCAGATTTCTCTTTTTTTTTTTTTCAATTCATTAATTTAGTTTTATATTTTTATTTATTTTTATTAATATTATTTAATTGATTAAATTAGTCTAAAATATTCAAAATATCTTAAAAAATTATATTTTATTCATTTAATCTATAAATTAATTTCTCGGTATTATTTCGGCTTCCCGGTATAATTTTCGATTATTTTCGGGACTATTTTTCCATGCTAAAAATTTCGATTAATCCCGATTAATTCCAATAAATTAATATCTTGATCAATTTAACCCGAAACAATTTTTTTCACCTTTATTGACCAAGATTTCTCAATCCATTATTTTTTTTAATTAAATTTTTCTTCTCGAATTTACACCGGCATTCGGTCTTTTGACCATTTTGCCTTACACGTGTTCGGGATTAATTTAACCGAACTTCCCTTCACGAATACTCATTCATTTCGTATTTTAATTAAATTCGGGTCTTACACCAAACTCATTGGATAGCCCGTATACTATTTACAATAATTACATTACAATTTCGAATAATATTCCTTTTTATACAGAATTAATCCGTAAATTTTGTAAAATAATCGAAACTCTGTATTAAAGGACTCATATTATCGTAATTAAAATATACTTACCCAATATGATGCAGGATACGAAAATCGAAGCTCAATCGGCTCTCGTTCGGGCTTTGTCGAAAAACTGCACAATTATATATTTCATTTCTGGTTAATTTTCGATTAAATATAATTTAAATAAATTTTTCAAAAATCAAATTGGTCACTTTTGACCTCGTATCGACTTACCCGAAGTCCGGTGTATTCCCAAAAATTCTTCTCGTTTTTTCTTTTTCTCTTTTTCTCTTTTTTTCCATCTTTCTTGGCTGAACCGGTTCGGTCCAGTTCAACCCGGTTCAGATCGGTCCGGTTCACCTCTTGCTGAATCGGTCCATACCGGTTCAGGCCTTTCCGCCGCCGTTCATGACGTTTTTGATCGGTTCCAGGCATGATTCCTGCACCATTCGGCGCGCCATCACCTGGGAGTTCAAAATCGGGCCTCGATGTGGGTCAAAACGGCACCATCGACGATGAATCTTCCCTTCTCCCCCGCGGCAGTCACCTCTCGATCCGACGGATTTCGACGATTTCTGCGTGTGTCGTCGGTACCAGTGGAACCGCACTGTTGTCTGCTCTCCTCACCGGCCTTCTGCCTGGCCGTTGGGTGGCCGGATTCTCGCCGGTGCAGAGGTCGGTCGTCGGCCGTGTCTTTTCTTCGTTTCTCTTCTCTCTCGTTTTTCAATTTTGTTTCTTTCTTTTTTATTTATTCTTATTATTATTGTTATTATTATTATTATTATTATTATTATTATTATTATTATTACTTATAATTTATTTTATTAATATAATAATCATTAAAATATTCACAAATATTCTACAAATATCTACAAATTTATTATTTTATTCTAAATTCATTTATTTAATTTTATTTAATTTTATTATTATACTTTTAATCTTTTTTTCGGTATAATTTCTTCGTATTTTCGAGATATTGTCGCGAATGAATTTTCGGTATTTCTAAAACTTCCGGATCTTGATCAATTGGACTCGAAATTTAATTATTTCTTCATTATTGATCAAGATTTTTCATTCTCATATTTTTAATAAAATTTTCTTATCGGGTTTATACTGAATTTCGATCTTTTGACCGTTTTACCTTTGTACGTGTTCGAGATTAATTTAACTCGACTTCTCTTCACGAACACTCACTCTTTTCGTATTTTAAATCTTTATTTTCAGTCCAAATCCCAGTCGTTTAATTTTGTGACCATTTTCAATCCTTTTGCCTTTTTAATTTCGTGTTTTTGAATAAAATCGGGTCTTACACGAAATTTCCTAAGTTGGGGTGAATTTAAACACAATGAATTATCATGTATTTGGTCTTATCGAGGAATAACAATTAAGCCATTGGGATTAGAGTATATGTTTCCTTGGTGAATGATTTAAATTATAATTATAATTTACATGGGGGTCTAAGAGAATTTAATTAACTAAAATATTTTAGGTTAGGGAACAAATAATCATGAGAAATGGAAACAAACCTTGATGAGCATGGAATATCTCTTTATATATATATATATATATATATATATATATATATATATATATATATATATATATAATCCTTAGAATAAAATTCATATTGCACATTATTAGGAAAATTTATTAAGTAAATGACTATATGTGTATATGTGTAATATTTTATCGTTCATCAAGTAAGGAATATAGGAATATACAAATGTATATGAGAATGTGTATATAAACATGAATATATCCAATCCCGAGAGCAACCATTACCATGCATACAAGAAAAAATAAATGAAAGTATACGGGATGCGGTCGAAAGTATTGGTCATTGGTGGGAGACATGAAACATAAAGAATATATATAAGTATGAAAGTCAGAATGAAGAATTGTGGTGGCTGGCCGAAAGAAAAGAAAGGAAATTGGAGCTGGTGAAAGAAAAAAAATAGAGAAGCTGAGAGAGAGGTGAAGCCTGTGGCTACAACAAAAATTAGGTGAGGATTCATTGGTGGTGATGACAGTCGGGAAAGAAGCAGGAAGCGAGGTGGATGGAAACAGGAAACTTGAAAGAGGGTGATGATTCTGCAGGATTAGGGTGAGGAACAGATGATGAAGACGGTTCCTGGTGAAAGAAGAATAGAGATAGGAGCTAGGATTAATGCATTGGGCAGTGAGAATACCAAGTCGTGAAGCATGAGGACAGGGAGAGTGAGTCGGTTGTAGAAAAAGAGAAGGGGGACTGAAGTTGGCAGTGGTAAGAGGACAGAAAAAAGAACCTGACACCCGAGGCTAGCACGGTAAAAGAAGTGATAAAAAGAATATATATATATATATATATATATCGAGCTGCAGCAGAAAGGAAGATGGGAAAGCCTGAAAACAGGCTGGGCATGACAAGAAAAGAAAGAAACTGAAGCTTATGTAGGCTGGAAACCTGCTGTATGCAGTAACAAAAGTAATATATAACTGAGCCCCATTTAATGGAAGCAACAGGTGTCATGTACTGTAGTATGAGGCCTGAAAGTGAACTGAATAGTTGCTGAAAATTGGGATAAAAATCGTGGGACAAAGGCTGGCCATGGCTGTAGACTATTGTATATATATGGGCACACAGAAACTGCAGCAGAGGAAAACAATTTGGGAGGTCTCGATGACAGACGTGAAAGGAGAAGGAAAATGTAATATAAGAAGGCTGAAAAACCAATGAGTTAGGCAACTGACAAAGACTAAATACAAATGAGTAAAATGATGTTAATTTAGGTAGAGATGAATCTGAAGTACCGAAGCAGGTAAGACCAGTTAAAGGAAAACAAATACTTATATTAATACAGACATATAATATATAAAGAAATCCTGATACTGCAGCAGGTAAAAGACACGAAAAAAGAATAAGGGAGTTGTCTGTTGGATACAAGCAGAGATTCGATGAAGAGTAATGCACGATGGGAGCTGCTCAATGTTGGTTGAAACACGAAAAGGAAGAAAAATAAAAGAACGAGAGCAGAATGAAAGAGTTATGACCGAAGCTTGTTTCATGTTGCTGGTAATAGGAAGAACTGAATTGAGAGAGAGAGTGTATGTATCAGTGAGGCAGTGACTAAAAACAAAGAAGAAAATGAATTAATTTGTTTCCTGCACGTTCCTCTTACTGCCATTGTTCCACAATCAGCCTCTCACCCTTATCTTCTTGCTCAAATTCGATCACACCATCTATCACACCTGATATTCACCTTGCTGCATATTCTGTTATGACTGGCTAAAAAACGTGAAACAGGTGAGAGTGAAGAAGAAGAAAGAAGCTGTTGTGAGATAAGGATCCCACCTCGGCAACTAGGGGTGTAAACGAACAGAACGTTCGGTGAACCGTTCGTGAACCGTTCGGTTACTGTTCGTTTATGTTCGTTTATTAAGCTTAACAAACGAACACGAACAACATTTTTTGTGTTCGTTTATTAAACGAACGAACATGAACAGAGGTGTGGTTCATTCGTTTATGTTCGCGAACAAACTCGTTTATGTTCGTTTATTATTCGTTCGATTAAAGTGTCATTTGTTGTTCGTTCGGTTATGTTCGTTTAGTGTTCGTTTGTTGTTCGTTTGTAATTTATTAAAGTATTAAAATTGCTTATATTATATAATTATATAAGTTATATGTTATATAATTATAATATATACTAAAATATTAAAGTCGTGTTTGGTGCATATTTTATTTATTTTATACTTTAAAATTTTTAGTATTAATTTTTGAACTTTTAATGTATTAATTCTTAAACTTCGTTGTGTTATATTTAATAATTTTAATTGGATGATTTCAAATTGTATTATTGTTTATGTAGGATTTAGTATTTATGTAAGATTTTTAATATTTAATATTTAATTTTCAATTTGTATTAATATTTAACGTGTTCGCGAACACATAAACGAACATGTTCGCGAACGCTTGTTCGTGAACATGTAAACGAACATGTTCGCGAACGCTTAAACGAACATGTTCGCGAACGCTTGTTCGCAAACACGTAAACGAACATGTTCGCGAACATGTTCACGAACGAAAACGAACAGTATTAAAAAATAAACGAACGAACACGAACGAACACCTTAACGAACACAAACGAACACAAACAGCACTAAAAAATAAACGAACGAACATGAACATCAATCGTTCATTCGTGTTCGGTTCGTTTACAGCCCTATCGGCAACAAGAAACAGAAAACTGAAGGTAGCGTTAGGGACTTCCATTAGAGCTCAATAAAAGCTGGGACAAAGATACGACAGATGACTCACGGTGGCTGAAGGAAGTGGAGATTGTGGCAGTGTGGTGAAGGGTTCCAAGGACTGAACGGAGCCAACTAGTTCAGCGACTAATCAAGGGTGGTTAGATACTAAATGTGTCATGACCCTATGTCACGACCCAAAAATCAGAGTAAATTTTTCGTTTTTCTTTCATACTTACCTATCCTCTGATCGTGACCACACTTCACTAACAATTCGGCTGTGCGTCAATGTCAGTCCCACTATTCATTCACCATATAACTTAATTTTTTATTAAAGGAAAGGTAAACATATAAGTTGTTCACTAATTCTTTCTCATTCATTTATAAGTGTTTACAGTGTCTATACATCCCCGAAAGTTACTTACAAACATGTTACTGTGCTATTCTTATTTAGATACTATATGTACAAGTGTATATACCTCAAGTGATGGGCAGCAACAGATATCAGGAATGCAGTATTCAGTCACCTCAAAGTCTACTGAAAGAAATCTGTGTAGGAAACTAAAAGGAGTGAGCACATCAAGCTCAGTAAGGCAATCCTACGAACAAGTAGGTAACCATACAACCTACATGAACGTGGTGCTGTGCATAAACCACCTTTTCTCCACACATTTCAAAACAGATGCTACAATTCATGATGTCATGTAAAACAAGTTCACATAAAGATTTCAAAGAGCATGGAAAACTCAACATGCAAATCCATTTAAATAATTTCATTCTCGTTGAAATTTCACAACACAACCAGGACTCAACCCCTCCCTCGGGTGTTTCTGACTCACACAAAACCATGACATCAAATGCTTTTCAAAGCAATAGTAACATGCAACACAATGAATGTCATGTAAAATCAGTTTACATCACGCCTGAGTTTAAATAGCATGGAAATAACGTCATGCAAGTTTTAGTTTAAATTCCAGTTTCATTCTCATCAAAATCACATCTCAGTCAGGATCCAACCCCTCTCTCGTGTGATCCAGACTCACACAAAAGTTCACAAAATATGATTTTCAAAACATCAATTTATAACATGCGAGACTAGGCAATATATATCTCAGGCAAATAACCAAGAGTATGGCCATATACTCGTGATCCCATTGCTACAAGGATCCTGTGTGCTGGGTCTCACCACAATCGGGAACCGCCCCGGGAGGTGGGTTAGTCCATCACGTCAGTCCTATCTAATATCTTGCATCCAAAGATGCCACTTGCATCCGAAGATGCCACTCGCATCCGAATATGCCACATAATCAATCCCAGCACGGTACAACGTACTCCATGCTATTTGTACGGTACAACGTACTCCGTAAACTCATATCTCATATCCACAATAGTGCCTGTCTCAAAACGCACGTGCAAGCATATTTAATCGACGTGACACACAATCTACACGACGCTTCAAGCACGGCTCATCGTATATCCCATAAAATCACTGCGAACGATGCTCCAGCACTCTCATAAAATCAAGGAAAATCTCATTCGAGCAAAGCTCCAGCACGCGTTTCATAAAATCTCATAAGATCTAGTGCGAGCTAAGCTCCAGCACTCTGTCAAAATTAGGTAAAACTAGTGCAAGCTAGGCTTCAGCATTGTGTCTTAAAAATCAAGTGAAAATCTGGTGCGAGTTAAACTCCAGCGCCCTGTCACGAAAATCATATGAAAATTCGGTGTGAGTTAGACTCCAGCACCTATGCATGTAAAACTCTAGTGCGAGCTCTTGCTCCAGCACTAATGCATGCATTACACAAATCAAAACTCGTGCGAGCTGAGCTCTAGCATGTCACACTTTCATCAAATCACGTAGGCGGCTCTGTTATCTTAAAATAATTTCCACAAGAAATCACATTGTTGAAAATATGCAATGTTGTGCATTTTTATTTAAAAGTTAGCCAGCATACCCATGCAAGTGTCAAAACACCTCAAAAACAAGCAGGAACCTCTTGTTCTTGCTCCTCCAAACTTTTCCTAATTTTGGAAATTATACCCTTCACAGGAGTATTTTGGTCATTTACCTATCTGGGGCACTCAATTTCTTATCTTAAATCAAGACCCTTCAGACAATTTTAGGGAATGTAAATGATGTGGAAATTGCGTAAAGTTACCTCTAGCAGTCCGTAAAATTCCCTTACTTGGAATCACGCACGAGCTTATCCCGTCTCGATCGTACCAGGTCTCTCAGTCCAATTCGCTCCAAACCAAGTCTACGGAGTTACATATAACCACGTATTTAGGTCAGTTCTAATATACTTATCAGTATTTCACTCTTACTGATCGAATCTAAAGCATTGGGCTCATTTTACTTTATTGGGTCCGATTGCACCTTAATGGCCCTCGACTCATTTTCAGCTCGTTTCCACTTATTAAATCCCTTCTTCGGGTCTATTGGGCTCATTTGGCTTATCAATACTCACCGGGCTTCGTTCTAAACTCTTTGGACAGCCCGTATATCATTTACGGCAATTAATTCAAAAATTCGAATATAATTTATTTTTATGCAGAAATTAATCCGAAAACAGCAAAATAAATTCTAATTGCGTAATAATCATACTGTTGTCATAAATGAGCTTTACTTACCCGAAATTATGCGGTGATGCGTAAATCGAAGTTCGATCGAGCTTACGTACACGATTTATCGTCGAACTGCACAATTTTATATTTAATTTCGGATAAATTTTCGATTAAATATAATTTAAATAAATTTTTCGAAAATCAAATTGGTCACTTTTGACCTCTTACCGACTTACCCGAAATCTGGTGTATCTCGAAAATCTTCCCCTTTTTCCTTTTTCTCTTTTTCTTTCTTTTTCTCCCTTTTTCCTCTCTTTCTTGTTTGAACCGGTTCGGTCCGGTTCAGCTCGGTTCAGACCGATCGGTTCAGCCCGGTTCTCTTCTGACTGAACCGGTCTATACTGGTTCAGGCTTCCCCGTTGTCGTTCACGTCATTTTCAGTCGGCTCCCGACTTGATTCCGATGTTGTTCGGCGCGTCTCAAGTAGGAGAACACTCGATTGGCCTCGGGTTAGGTGGAAAAGGCGCCTTTGCCGACGAATCCCCCTTCTCCCCCGCGGCACTTTCTCTCTCGATCCGGCGTTCTCCGGCGACGTCGACCCGTGTCGCTGCAGCTGGTGGGTCGCGCGGTGATCGTCGCCCTTCGTCGGCCCTCGCCTAGTGTTCCAAGTCGCCGATGCTCGCCATGCAGAGGATCTCCTCGGTTCGCATTCACTTCGTTTCTGTTTCTTCCTTTCGCATTTTCAGATTCGTTTCTTCTTTTCTTTTCTTTTATTATTATTTATAATTTATTTTATTATTATTTTAATCATTAAAATATTATAAAAATCCCAAAATATCTAAAAAAATCCTATTAAATTCATTTAATCCATAAATAAATTTATTAGTCTTATTTCATCTTTTCGGTATATTTTTTCAATATTTTCGGGATAATTTTTCGATATAAAAATTTTGATTAATTCCAATAAATTCATATCATGATCAATTAGACTCTAAATTTAATATTTTCTCCTTTATTGATCAAGATTTCTTAAATCCATATTTTTAATAAAATTTTCTTTTCGAATTTATACCGGATTTTGGTCTTTTGATCGTTTTACCCTTCTACACGTTCGGGATCAATTTAGGTCGATTTTCCTTCTTGGACCCACTATAAGTTCTCATTTAAAATTCGTATCTCTGTCCAGACAATTCAAATCTCATAAATTTAATTTCAAATTTCTTAACTGTCTGTTTTCAGATTTTACGTACGTTCGACTACTTCATTCAATTTATATGATCAAAATCATCTGTTTTATGATTCCATTAACGTATAACAATATCCATACAATGTGTGAATAATAAGGAAATAAGATAAAATCAGGTCTTACATAATTTCCCCCACTTAAGAAATTTGGTCCTCCAAATTAGAACTAAGTTAGTCTGTAACCCACTCCGGATACTTCACACATATCATACTCTTACTCTCCAGCTCCTATTTACATTCCTCCAAAGTGTTATACTGCCAAAAGACTTTAATTAGGGAGATCATCTTAAACCTCAACACCTTCTCCTTCCTATTTAATACCCGAATCTCATTATACCTTTAGAAAGAGAAACTTCCAAACACACTGATTCACACTCGATGAATCCTCACAATCCCCATCTCTTGTCAGCATAGCTTTTCTACCTGTTCTGAGGTGTTTTCATTCTCTCACAATCAGCTAAACACCCTCAGAGGCTTATTATACTAGATCAAGAACAATTTTCTATTTGTCACCCATTTCTTTCTATCCATTCGAAAAAGCAACCCTTACGGCTAGACAATACTTCACAAAATGCCATATCGATACTCGAGTGATAATTATCACTGTGGGCAATTTAGCTAATAACAAATGATCATTCCAGGAGCTTCTAACATCAATCGCACACGTTCTCATCATATCCTCCAGAACCCGTACAATCCTCTTTGACTGACCATCTGTCTGAGGACGAAAAGCTGTGCTTTCACTCAACTGGGTTCCCATGGCTTCCTGAAACATTTCCCATAAGTGGGAAGTGAAGCGAGAATCCCTATCTGATACAATACTTCCTGGAATGCTACCTATTGTTCCACAATCTTCTTACGTATATAAATCTGCTCATGCACTCAGAGTATATATGGCTTTCATAACCAGAAAGTGGGTAGACTCAATCAATCTATCGACCATCACTCAAATCGCCTCGTGATTCCTACGGTCCTCTGTAACCTTTCACACATCTATGGTAACCTGCTCCCACTTCCATGTCCAAATTGGTAGAGGCTGCAATAATCTTGTAGACTTCTAGTGCTCTACCTTAATCTATTGGCATACGAGATACTTCGCCACAACTCTCCGATATCTCTCTCATGCTTGACCACCAATACCTTTTTTCAAAAATTTTGATATATTTTATTACTTCTCGGATGCATTGTATATCTCGAAGTGTGAGCTTCTAACAATAACACTATCTCATCAACTGTGGTCATGAGGAGCACTTATACTATCTTTGAACCTCAGTAAGCCATCATCACTCACTGTGAACTCTGTCACTGTACCCTTCTGAATCTAACCCACACTATCGACACCCTGTTGATCATCACGCTAAGCCTTTCAAATTTGGTCACTCAAATCCGGTTCTAATCTCAAGCTAGCTGTCACACAATCACTGTCATCATCAGAAGGGATCACATCACTACTAAGGCTCACAACTGCTCTCGTAGCTCACAATCCTTGACCATCATCTGTGATACCATCCCGAGGCTCTTTCTGCTCAAGGCATCAGCCATTACATTAGCCTTTCCTGGGTGGTATAATTTCCACAATCATAATCCTTCAGAAGCTCTAACCCTCTATGTTATCTCATATTCTACTCTTTCTGTGAAAACAGATACTCGTGGCTTTTATGACCAATGCATACCCGAAATATTTCATCGTATATATAGTAGTGCCATATACTCAGTACAAATACTACCGCTGCCAACTTTAAATCATGGGTCGGATAGTTTCTTTCATAATCCTTAAGTTGTCTGGATCCATAATCGAATATCTTCCCAATTTGTATAAATACACAGCCCACTCATTATTTTGAGGTATCCATATACACTACGAAACCTCTTGAGCTATTGGATATAGTGAAAATAATTATGGTGGTCAGTTCATACTTCAATACACCAAACTCCTATCACGTCTATCATCCCATTCAAATACAACTTTTTCTTAGTTAAACGTGTCAACAAAATAGTCCATTTCGAGAACTCTCAACAAACCATCTGTAAAAACAATTTTCAATTGTTGCTTATGATTTTTCCTAGACTTTAAATACACCCAAAATATCATCAATAAGGATGATAACAATTCGGTCCAGGTAAAGTTTAAATACCTCATTCATCAATGCCCAAACAAGTACAAAGAATTGTCTTGGGCACATCCACATTCCAAATTCTCAACGGATAAAACCCAAACTTCTAATTGATCTAAAAAAAAATTTGCGCTCTTTGCAGCTAACCCATTGGATTATCAATAGTAGAACGGAATACTTATTCTTACGCTGATTCTGTTCGATTCGATACATCAAGCCTAGTTTTCAACTCTTAGGCTCACTACCACAGAACAAATGTCCGTACGAGAAAAGAACCTCATCATAGTTGAGTTCCACTAAATATTTCAATCATCCATATCCTTGACCTATGTACACATAAACGTATAATGTCATTTTAAAATCGCTTCTGTTCAAGATACTAACCCGTGTCATTTCTTTTTTTCTTATATTAACGGCTTTTATAAAATTTTAATTTTTAAACCTTCATGATTAATCGAATTCTATATTTCTTTATCGTACAAGTAAAGGTATCCTAATTTTAAATGTATATATTACGACTATCGATTTCAATTTATAGGTTATGTGTACTTTTAGACGCTGTTAAGTGTTCAGGCGGGGATGTATTTTGAAATACCTTTATTAACCCTCAGACTTAACCACATGGACTGGTTATGGATATATCCACCCCTTGTCCTTGGTCGCAATTCATATTCACTACATATCACTTAATCCAAATTTCTTCACATATTAGGGATATCCTTACCTTGCATAAGCCTTTTATTCCAATATATCTTGTATTTAAGATCTATCATATCTCAAAGCTTATCTAATTTCGTATATCTACTATAACAAAACTCTTTCATTACTTGTTAAAACTTACTGTACACTTTTCTAGGGTGAAACATCGCTATCTTAAAATAGCAATTTCAACAGCATTGTTTGCAGCCAATCAATTTATTCCCCATATTACATCAAAACACTCATATTTCATAGAATGAGATTGGTCTGCATGTTCCTTTCCCCCACTTTCAACTTACAATCTCTTCTGACATTTTTAATTAGCAGACTATCCTTCATTGGGGTGCTAACTATCAGCATTTCGCCTAATGATATAGGCTTCACATATTTCACTAACTTATATGCAAATTACGACGATATGAATAAATGTGTGGTACCAGGATCAATTAAAATAATTGCTTCAATATTAACAATCAAGATGGTACCTTACACCACATCAAATGAAGTATCAAGATGGTACCATACACTCTCCATCATTCAACAGCCTATTTCCGAGGTAACTACAACATATTCAACACTACCCATTAGCAGGTTAGGGTTCTCCAATCACAATATCCGTATGAGCGCTGAAACTGGATACACTGGGACTTACCAATCATCTTACCCCATAACTCACTAACTCTAAATGTCCTACCAAACCACCTTTTTCTCGCTTTGACATCTCGATTATCCACTATTTCCCTTTTGTCTCTATTTCAGCCCTTATTGCCTTTCTCAAACTCAAAGGCATGCAATTCTTAATCGTATTCACGCACTGTGATCTGTGCACCGCCTCATCGTAAATAGTGATATCTAACGGGGCCAAATCAGACTCTGATAGATGGTCTGAGTCTTTTCATGATTTTTAGACCTTCCGATTCTCACTGTCCAAAATATCAGGTTCATACCTGCCCAGGGATGTAATCTGAGATTAATACTCATCAATATATTTGGTTTCCCTGAACTCAACTCATAAATTCATCTATAACTTCCTCTGAGCAGTATTCGGGACATACTTTACCTGAAATGCATCCAGAATTATCTCTCATATCAGTCCTGAATGTCTAACTCTTAAAATGGGTCGAGCGAATTTCTACTAATGCTCCGGCTCACCCTCCAACATAAATGTATTTAAAAGTGACTTTCTCGGTCAACATACACCGATCGAACCCATACAACTTCACTATCTCATTCACCCAGTCCTTAGTAACTATTGGTTTCTTTACTTCACTAAATACGGGAGGGGTGTGAGAATCTCTATAGTCTGAGGCATCTATTCATGATTTACTCTACCTATCCTTAACTACCTGTATAGACTGAGTAAACAACTCCAAAATATTTTCTACACTCCATTCCATCCTCGTGAAGCATGTCTCAATACTGTCTAATCTCTTTATAGGATCCTGTGGAGTATACTCAACATCAGTCTCCACCTCAACCTCCTCATGGGTCTAATGGGTCGACTCAGCATGACTAGCAGGCTCAGGCCTACCTCTATGGCCTCGCCTCGTGCTTGACCTCCTCTACCACGACTGTTGTTCGGCATAATGCCCATATTACTGTATTCTCAACCAATTTTTAGTTAAAACCCATCTCAATATACACGATATTATCTAACCAAGCACAGTAACACGAGGATATAATTTCTTAATTACTGACATTGACACACATTAGACTGATATCGCTCTGATACCACCATTTGTCACGACCCAAAAATCAGAGTAAATTTTTTGTTTTTCTTTCATTCTTATCTGTCCTCTGATCGTGACCACACTCCACTAACAATTGGGCTATGCGTCAATACCAGTCCCACCATTCATTCACCATATAACTTAATTCTTTAATAAAGGAAAGGTAAACATATGAGTTGTTCACTAATTCTTTCCCATTCATTTACAAGTTTTTTTACAGTGTCTATACATCCCCGAAAGTTACTTACAAATATGTTACTTTGCTATTCTTATTTAGATATAATATGTACAAGTGTATATACCTCAAGTGATGAGCAGCAGCAGATATCAGGAATGCAGTACTCAGTTGCCTCAAAGTCTACTGAAAGAAATCTGTGTAGGAAAATGAAAGGGGTGAGCACATCAAGCTCAGTAAGGCAATCCTACGAACAAATAGGTAACCATACTACTTACATGAATGTGGTGCGGTGCATAAACCACCCTTTCTCCACACATTTCAAAACAGATGCTACAATTCATGATGTCATGTAAAACAAGTTCACATATGGATTTCAAAGAGCATGGAAAACTTAACATACAAATCCATTTAAATCATTTCATTCTTGTTGGAATTTCACAACACAGCCAGGACTCAACCCCTCCCTCGGGTATTCTTGACTCACACAAAACCATGACATCAAATGCTTTTCAAAGCAATAGTAACAAGCGACACAATGAATGTCATGTAAAACTAGTTTACATCACGCCTGGGTTTAAATAGTATGGAAATAACATCATGCAAGTCTCAGTTTAAATTTCAGTTTCATTCTCATCAAAATCACATTTCAATCAGGATCCAACCCCTCCCTCGGTTGATCCAGACTCACATAAAAGTTCACAAAACATGATTTTCAAAACATCAATCTATAACATGCGAGACTAGGCAATATATATCTCAGGCAAATAACCAGGAGTATGGCCATATACTCGTGATCCCACTCCTACACAGATCTTGTGTGCGGGGTCTCACCACTATCGGGAAACGTCTCGGGAGGTGGGTCAGTCCATCCCGTCGGTCCTGTCCGATATCTCGCATCCGAAGATGCCACTCGCATCCGAAGATGCCATTCATATCCGAAGATGCTGCTCGCATCCGAAGATGCCACATAATCAATCCCAGCATGGTACAACGTACTCCATGCTACTTGCATGGTACAACGTACTCTGTGGACCCATATGTGACGCCCCGGAACGCAAAAAAAAAAATGGGCTATTTTTTTTTTATATCCTTTACTTAAGTTGTATTCCTATCAGTGCCAATTTCTTAATCTTTCGTTAATGTACCGAGACGCAGTTTATAATCGTAACCAGTCGAATTCAATATCTTTAATGAAATTTATTCATCGAATTTACACCGAAATTAAGATCCTTTGACCATTTTACCCTTCTACACGTTCGGGATTAATTTAGACCTATTTTCCTTCTCGGACTCACTATCTTTTCTCATTTAAATTTGGTATCTTTGTCCACGATTTAAATCCCTTTAATTTAAATTATGGTCCCAAATAATGAACATAATGGGAAAAATCCGGGTTTCACACCATATCTCATATCCACAATCGTGCCTGTCTCAAAACGCACGTGCAAGCATATTTAATCGACGTGACACACAGTCTACCCAATGCTCCAAGCACGGCTCATTGCATGTCCCATAAAATCAGTGCGAACGATGCTCCAACACACTCATAAAATCAAGAAAAATCTCGTGCGAGCAAAGCTCCAGCACGTATTTCATAAAATCTTATAAGATCTAATGCGAGCTAAGCTCCAGCACTCTGTCAAAATCATGTAAAACTAGTGTGAGCTAGGCTCCAGCACTGTGTCATAAAAATCAAGTGATAATCTTGTGCGAGTTAGAGTCCAGCACCCTGTCACGAAAATCATATGTAAATCTAGTGCGAGTTATACTCCAGCACCTATGCATGTAAAACTCTAGTGCGAGCCATTGTTCCAGCACTAATGCATGCATCACACAAATCAAAACTCGTGTGAGCTAAGCTCTAGCACGTCACACTTTCATAAAATCACGTAGACGGCTCTGTTATCTCAAAACAATTTCCATAAGAAATCACATTGTTGAAAATATTTAATGTTGTGCATTTTTATTTAAAAGTTAGTCAGCCTAGCCATGCATATGTCAAAACACCTCAAAAATGAGCAGGAACCTCTTGTTCTTGCTCCTCCAAACTTTTCATAATTTTGGAAATTAGACCCTTCACAGGGGTATTTTGGTCATTTGCCCATTCGGGGCACTAAAATTCTTATCTTAAATCTAGACCCTTCAGACAATTTTAGGGAATGTAAATGATGTGGAAATTACGTAAAGTTACCTATAGCAGTCCGTAAAATTCCTTTACCTGGAATCACGCACGAGCTTATCTCGTCTCGATCGTACCAGGTCTCTCAGTCCAATTCGCTCCAAACCAAGTCTTCGGAGCTGCATATAACCACGTATTTAGGTCAGTTCTAATATACTTATCAATATTTCACTCTTACTGATCGAATCTAAAGCACTGGGCTCGTTTTACTTTATTGGGTCCGATTGCACCTTAATGGCCCTCGACCCATTTTCAGCCCGTTTCCACTTATTAAATCCCTTCTTCGGGTCTATTGGGCTCATTTGGCTTATCAATACTCATCGAGCTTCGTTCCAAACTATTTGGATAGCCCGTATATCATTTACGACAATTAATTCAAAAATCTGAATATAATTTATTTTTATGCAGAAATTAATCTGAAATCTACAAAATAAATTCTAATTGCGTAATAATCATACTGTTGTCATAAATGAGCTTTACTTAACTGAAATTATGTGGTGGTGCATAAATCGAAGTTCGATCGGGCTCACATACACGATTTATCGTCGAACTGCACAATTTTATATTTAATTCCGAGAAAATTTTCGATCAAATATAATTTAAATAAATTTCTCAAAAATCAAATCGATTACTGTTGAGTTCTTACCAACTTACTTGAAGTCCGATGTATCCCCGAAAAACTTTCCCTTTTTCCTTTTTCTCTTTTTCTTTATTTTTCTCCATTTTTCCTCTCTTTCTTGGCCGAACCGATTCGGTCCGGTTCAGCCCAGTATAGATCGATCGATTTAGCCTGGTTCTCTTCTTCGGTCCGGTTCAGCCCGGTATAGATCGATCGATTCAGCCCGGTTCTCTTCTGACTGAACTAGTCCATACCGGTTCAAGCTTCCCCGTCGCCGTTCACGGATTTTTCGATCGGTTCCTGACTTAATTCGAATGTTATTCAGCGCTTCTCAGGCACGAGAACACTCGATTGGCCTCGGGGTGGGTCGAAACGGTGCCATCGCTGGCGAATCCCCCTTCTCCCCCGCGACACTTTCCCTCTCAATCCGGCGTTCTCCAGCGACATCTGCGCGCGTCGCTGCCGCTGGTGGGTCGCGAGGTGATCGTCGCCCTTCGTCGGCCCTCGCCTGGGATTTCTAGTCGCCAGTGCTCTCCGATGCAGAGGATCTCCTCGGTTCGCCTTCACTTCGTTTCTGTTTCTTCCTTTCGCGTTTTCAGATTCGTTTCTTCTTTTCTTTTTTTATTATTTATAATTTATTTTTTTATTATTTAAATCATTAAAATATTAAAAAAATCCCAAAATATCTCAAAAAATCCTACTAAATTCATTTAATCCGTAAATGAATTTATCAGTCTTATTTCGTCCTTCCGTTTTATTTTTTCAATATTTTCGGGATAATTTTTCGATGTGAAAATTTCGATTAATTCCAATAAATTCATATCTTGATCAATTGGACTCTAAATTTAATATTTTCTCATTTATTGATCGAGATTTCTTAAATCCATATTTTTAATAAAATTTTCTTTTCGAATTTATACCGAATTTTGGTATTTTGACTATTTTACCCTTCTACATGTTCGAGACCAATTTAGGCCGACTTTCCTTCTTGGACCCACTGTAATTTCTCATTTAAAATTCGTATCTCTATCCAAACAATTCAAATCTCATAAATTTAATTTGAAATTCCTTAACTATCCATTTTCAGATTTTACGTACGTTCGACTACCTCATTCAATTTATATGATCAAATCATCTGTTTTATGATTCCATTAACATATAACAATATCCATACAATGTGTGAATCATAAGGAAATACGATAAAATTGGGTCTTACACCCTATTTGTCCAATGTCATGACCCTCAATGACTTAACCAAATCACTACAAATTTTTTGCATTTTAACTTACTTTTCTCCTTATCAATGGTTGGGCTGTGATTCGATGTCAACATCCTCGTTTACCATATCATCCATTTATTTACATACATACAAGTCAATGTACTATTTCTGATTATAACTTCTTTTTATAATACATGTGAACTCATATAAAATCTGATACAAATACATTCCCCATAATATATATCGTATACATCACTGTGTTGTTTATATGTTTAGATACAGAACCGTACCAAATATGTATACCGTCGATCGATAGGAAATGGCAGCGGACAACAAGAATACTATCCCCCAAACTCTCTCACTCTACTGCTGATGCTATGTAGAGAGATGTAAAAGAAAAGGGGGGTGAGCTCACACGTCAGTAAGGAAATCAGGCAAGCAAGTAGACATCTACACTATCTACTCAAAATAATACTATGCCTCAAAATATCATTTCCTTAACTCACTTTCAAAACATGTTTTTAATATATATATGTATACACTTGTACAGATTAAATCCCATGTACATAAATCATGCTTTCGTTCTCAAATGTAGGCATGCAATGGAAAATAATGCATATTTATAATATCACAATGCCTTTAGATAAATCATGCCATTTATGTTCAAATCACAGTAAATATTGCATTTAAATCATTCACAACACAATAATCGAATTTCGACCCATCCCTCAGGTCTATCCGTATCATAAAATAAATCAGTCAGGTGATATATCATGTGAGACTCTGTGGTGTAATGCAATAACATCCTGGACTATGGCCACATCCTATAATAGTGTTCCCAAGCAACACGGAATCCTAGTGTGAGAGGCATCACTGCTGCAATGGGAGGGGGGTCAGTCCATCACAACTGCGAGCTATAACCTCCTCAACTCCACAACACCACACGATACAAAGTACCCCATGCCACTCGTACGGTACAACGTACTCCGTGGACTCTACATCACAGTCGAGGTGCCTACCATAGGTCTTAGCCCTCAAACTATGAAATATAAATACCACGTCTCTAAATCCACATGCGAACATCTCATAGTGTGACACTCAGTCTACACGAGAAAATCAAGCACGATTTTCAACATGTCTTATAAATCACATAAAATACAGTGTGCGCCTTTGAGCGCGACTCACAGTCGACACTCCAATCAAACACTTTTTCACATCACAAACTCAAACTCTAGTGTGAGTAAACCTCCAACACTAGGTCATGCATAGTTCATGTATCAAATCAAGTACGAGTAATAGCTCCAGTACCATGCTATGCACAAAACTCATCAAATCAAGTACGAGCAATAGCTCAAGTACTATGTCATGTATAAATCATGAAGAATCGAGTACGAGCAATGCTTTAGCACTATGTCATGCATCTCATGTAAAATTTGAGTACGAGCTAATCACTCCAGCACTCTATCAGGCATAAATCATATAAAACTGAATATGAGTAATAACTCAGGCACTCTATCATGTATGTCATGGAAATCTAGTGCAAATCATACATCAACACTAATACATGTGAAAAATATATGAAATCAAGTGCGATATGTGCACTAGCATGATTTATTCTCACATAATTCGATAGATGGCTCTTTAAAAATGGATGATTTTCAAAATATCAAAATCAGCACTATAATGTGTGCTTAATTCACATCAACCTTAAAAACATTAGCCCATCAATTTACTCTTGTACTAAACAGCAGTAAAGCACTCAAAATGGTGGTTTCCATGCTTTTTACAACTTTTGCCAAAAGTTGAATTTTTTCCTAACTAAGGGTAAAATCGTAATTTGCCACTATCGGGTCATAATAATTATTATTCACTTTCTTTAAACCTCTGAGTTTTTAAGTGAATGTAAAAGCAGACAAAAATACGTGCAGGTATCTCTAACTACTCACAAAAGTCCCTTACCTGCAATCACTCGAGAAATTTTACTTTCTCAATGCTGCTCGATCCAGCAGTCCAATTCGTTCCTCAACTAATTTCTGGAGCTGCATATAACCATTTATCAGGTTAATTATACTTTTTCTACTGTATTTCACATTAAATACAATCTATTTCACTTAATGGGCTTTAATAAACCTTAATGGGCCTAACTATGCCTTAAGCCCATTTCTATTTTACCATTCATTTTCGTTGGGCTTATTTGGCTTGTGGGGCCCACTAACTCTTATTTGGCTTATCCGGGGACCCATTACATCACATTGGGTTGAAACCAATTGGACTTGGCCCATTGGATCTCTCGGCCACATGCCATGGTAGAGAGCATCCCATGCCGTCAGTGACACGCCCTAAAGGTAATGTCCGCAAGTGCACGAGTCGTACAAGTAATAATGGGATTCGACTCCCGAGTTATCGTCCCACAGAGAAGTTGATCAGCCTAATTAACTACCGGTTAATCTTACCCTAAGTATATTCTAGCAAATTATAAAATTAAGGTGGGTGATCTACATAGCTAGAATTAAAAATATTGAAAGCAATAAAATAATAAAAGCTATAAAATAAAGAAATTAAAACCGAGCAAAATTACTTACAGTGCTCCACGCAATTAAAATAAAAAACCTACAAAAGAAATTAAAATAGTTAAAGCTAATTAACGCAATTAAAATAAAATGCAATTATGAAAATAACAAAGCAAGATTAATTAAACTAAAATTAACAAACCTAAAATGCAATAAGACTACGTAATCAAAATGCAATTTAAACTAACTTAAGATTTAATGAAATAAATTTACTCCAAATCTAATTTTAAATGAACACTTAATCAACTATCATCCTATTTAAAATAAGTTTTATACTATTATGCAAAAATACTAACATGCAATTTAATTAAAGACTTTAAGCTAAGCTTAACAAATTAAATTGAAATTAAACTTATACTAACAATGGATAAAAATGAGTTAATTAACTAAAATGAACTAGCCAAACAAAGCCTTAACAACTTTTAAATCAACAAATTGTCCCTCCAAACACTATTCACGTGTCTTCTAAAACATTTTCAGTCCACGCTTTCACGGTTTTGGCAAGGCGTGCTGCTGTTGTCCTCTGGTCCAGGCTACTCTAGGTCTGCATTCGTTCTGCTCCAGGTTCGGACTACACACTGCATCGAGGTTGCTGTCCATGCTGCATCCAGGCTACTATTCTCTGCCTCGGTTTCTGGCTGCCGACTGCCCTGCTCTCTTTCTTGTGGAAATGGCACTGTACACATCTTCTTTGTTTCATTTTGCTTTGGTCTGTTAAGGCGTGTCTAGCTTGCTTTCATGGCTGTCCGGACATGCCCATCTTCTGCTCTGCAATCATACACCAACTCTGCCTTGGTTCCATGCTCAGCTCTATTCCTGCAACAAATCCAACACATCACGTTACCAACTGCTACAGTTCTGGCCAGACCTGCTCTCGCTTCTTCTCCATTTCCAGGTTTGAGTGGTTTCCGTGGCTATATCCATTAGGCGTTATTCGGCTCCTATACTGCACTGCAATGCAGCAACCTCCTCTAGTTCTGTCTGCTTTATTAGATCCTGGTACAATTGGCAGCATCATCTTCGACCTCCTCATGCCCAGCTCATCTTTTTCCTCATTTGGAGTGCATCCATTTTGCAATAAATCTTTTGCAGTCAGCTGCAAACCCGAGCAACACTGTGCACTAATGCTATCTCCTCTTCTATTCTAGCTGTGCGAGAAATGGCGATACTAAATCATCCAACATTGTAGATCACACCGAGAGATGTCCAAGGAAGGCATCAGCAACACACAGCCCGTACTTCTCCTGATTAAATGAAACTAATGAACAGTACGTTATCAATATAATAGGGCAGAGGATGCTATTGTCTATCATGCCTATCCCGAGAACTCAGCACAAAGCCCATCTACAGCTCTGGTAAGACCATATAACAACCCAGAAAACATTAGACAATTCATGCCAAACACCGATAGCAAAGAAATATAATAGAGCAGTTATGCAGAACAGAGGAAGATTGTCGATCCCAGTTTACTGCTATGGTGCACTCATCCTATGCTCTGAAAATTGACAAGCAACCAACGATAGTAGTAGCACAATCTCACAAATTCAGACTGAGAAGGGATGGTAGCAACTCGTTAAATGGAATAAAAACAGAACAAGATGATGACAATAAGAAATGCATAATCTAAATTTGCTATTAAATAAAACATCATTACAAGTTAAACTGGAAATTCCTATTCAAAATATGATATCCATGAAACAAAATAGAAAACGAAGAAAATAATGAGGATTAAGCTGCTGTCACCAAGCTAGTCCTCGGTCCAAACATCAGTATCCATGAAAATGAAACAAAAGAATAAAAATGATTTTTTTTCTTTGCAACCGAGAACCACAATGGAAAATTAATTGCTTTTCATTAACCCTTAACATTAAAACAAGAAGTGAAAGGAACTTGATTTAAACCGAGAACAAAGGAAATGCAAGCTTTTCATAAAGAAAATGGAAATTACATGAACAGTAACTAGAACAAACTTTAAAAATGCTAAGAGAAAAATGCTTGGAAAATTAAACTAACAACAAACTTAAAAACTAAAGCTACCCTAGGATTACAACTACTCCTAAATTATTCTACACTACTCCTAACCTCAACTTCTACACTCTTTCAATTGCCATCCTTTCCTATTTATAAACACAGTAGGGGTAAAATGGTAATTTCCACATCCTTGATGAGTTGGCATTTTTTTGGCCACTTGTCTTCACACCATTGGCTCCTTGAAAAGATATTTCCATGTCATCGGTCTTCTTGTCCAATTGGATGTGCTAGGTGGCATGACTCGTGTTGTCCGCGTGGCTCAATCTCGATTTTAGCCCAATTTCGATCCATTTTCTAATGAAATATTCAAAATTCATCCGAATTTAATTTATCTGTAAACATGAGAATTTTAATTAAATAAAGGGGATAATTAACAAAATAAATTGGAGATTTAAATAATTAATTAGGAAATTAAGCACAAATAATTCTAATAATATAGAATTATCACACCCCTAAACTTGAGCTTTTGCTTGTCCTTAAGCAAAACAAAATGATTATAGGAATGATAAGTACAAAACATAATAATTTTCTCAATATTATCCTCAAAGAAAAAGTACAAAGTATGAAATCAAAGACTCACAATTACAAGTCCTGCTCTTAGAATTATTCAATCATAAGTCCTAACCCAAATTGGACTCCTCGTGAGTGTGTGTAAAATGTCTAAGTCACTTCACAGTACATTATCTGGATCAGATTATACAACATAGTGAATGCAAAGTCAATGACATGTGATCATTCCCATAAGTTTACTTTTCACTTCTCTCTCCACTAATGTAGTCACCCTTAACCAAAGATTAATAGGACTTCATTAAGCTTGTAATGTAAGGCTGGGGCTAAGGTATGATAAAGTCGATTTAGGTTTAATTACCACTTAACATGCATTACATCTAGGATCTATAATTTAAGAGCTCTAATTATTTCCCATAAACTTATTTCTTTTGCTAAACATTTTTTTTAAAATTTTTCTTCTTTCTTATTTTCTTTTTCTTTTTCTTTCTTTTTCATCATTTTTTTATACATGCTCTTTCACTATCACTTAATACCCATATAGCTCACAATATATCTCAATGACTTTTCATGCTTTTGGGGTAAGGGAAAGGAATAAAGTATTTAATCTAAGGAAAATAACGCAGGTATATTTACAGAGAAAAGCTTATTTGGCCCAGATGGGTGACCAGGGGTAGAATATGTACAACGAAGGCCAGAAAGGCCCAAACGATCCAAAAATGGCCTAAATCATCTCCCTAATTAAGTGTGATCTAATATTTCACCTCGAGATCAGATTAAACAAATTCTAGAATATGATGCACCAAATCAACTGAACAAATGCAATCCTATGTACACATAAGCTTTCTCTAAATAAATATACCGATTCATGACATGACATGTGCATAAGATGAGGCAATCACAATCAGAATTAAGACAAATTCAAGAATTCAACTTCATGCTTTTCCTATAATTATGCTTTTTAGTCAATCAAAGTCAAACTAAATCATGGGGTCATATCATCGGAATATGGGAAAACAACAAGCTAAGCACTAGATCATCCCAAAATCAAACAATTTAAGCTCATATAATCGAAAAAATTTTGAAAATTCTTTCTCAGATTTTTGAAAAAAATTTAAAATTTTTTTCCAATTTTTCACAAAACTGCTCAAGTGATATCCTCTCCCCCAAACTTAAAATGCACAGTGTCCTCAGTTTGCAGATAATATAAGAATTTAAGCTCAAGAATAGAGTACTCCCTTTTCTGATGATGATGACCAATCGAAGCTTGATTGAAAACATAAAACGAGAAAAGAAACTTGCAAAATAAAGAAACAACAGAAAAGAAAAAGAAAAACGAACTATATACAAAGTGAAAAGGAAAACACAACCACTTCAAATGCAGCTGAAGAAAACAACACTCAGCAGCAGGGCGAAGAGTAGGAGGATTAGCCAAAATGGTGACAGAATGTTAACAGTTAAATCCTCTTAAGCCCTATCTACTTCCTTCTTTCTTTCGGATTTCTTATGCTCAAGCCTTATATCCTCCATCCTAAAACAATTTTGAGAGTCATCAGGGAATTTTAAAGGTTTGAAAACATTAAACTTTACTTCCTGATCTTGGACTTTCATCGTTAACTCCCCCTTTTGTACATCAATTACTTTTCTACCAGTAGCTAGGAAAGGTCTACCTAGTATAATGGGGACTTCCCTGTCTTCCTCTATGTCCAACACGATAAAATCCGCAGGAAAAATAAACTTGTCCACCTTTACTAAGACATCCTCAATGACCCCCTTCGGATATTTAATTGATCGATCGGCCAACTGGAGGGTCACTGTGGTGGGCTTGGCATCCCCTATTCCTAACTTATGATAAATAGATGATGGCATCAAATTTATACTAGCTCCTAAATCGCATAAGGCTCTACCAAAGAATAAATTTCCAATAGTGCATGGTATGGTAAAACTCCTGGGATCTTTGAGCTTGAGGGGTAATCTTCTATGGATAATGGCACTACATTCCTCAGTTAAGGCCACTGTCTCATAATCTTCCAATCTCCTTTTCCTAGAGAGGATATCCTTTAGAAACTTCACATAAATTGGCATTTGTTCTAAAGCATCTGTGAAAGGAATATTGATGTGAAGCTTCTTAAAAACCTCAAGGAATTTAGCAAATTGTCGTTCCAACTTTTGATCTTGGAACCTCTGAGGAAAAGGTACTGGTGGTCTAACTAGAGGCAATGTAGTGGGAACCTTTGTAGCATTAGAGAATGAGGAAGGTAAAGAAGAAGAAGAAGGTATAGATGAAGAAGTGCCTAGCTTAGATTCTTTTGCAGCTTGATCCAGATGTTCCTGCTCTTTCTGAGCTGCTTCGTTAGAACTTACGAATTCTTCAACTATGTGCTGTTCAGGTTGGAACTTAACTTGTGGCTCCTCTATCTCTCTGCCACTCCTACGAGTAATACATCTAACATGTTCCTTACCCTTCCTTTGCCTAACAGGATTACCTTCAGTGTTACTAGGAAGGGTCCCTTGAGGACGTTGGCTAAGAGCATTTGCCATTTGTCTCACATGAACCTCTAAGTTCTTAATTGAAGCAGCTTGATTTTGTAGGATCTTTGAGAACATCTCCTCTAATGTAGGCTTCTTCTCAGCTGCTGGTGCATGGTAGAGTTGGGGCTGCATAAGTGGTGGTGGTGGTGGTTGAATGAAGTGAGATGGATGATGCTGAAATTGTGGTGGGGATGGTTGATGAGGCGGATGAAATGGAAATTGCGGTTGTGGTGGTACCTGAATCGGTGGAGCTTGAAAACTAAGGGGTTCTACAAATCTAGAGTTAGAAGGTTGCCCTTAGTTTTGGCTCCAGGAGAAGTTGTGATGGTTCCTCCACCCTGGGTTGTAGGTGTTTGAAAAAGGGTTAATCTGTTGCGTTTGAGAAGGGGCAACATACTGAACCGATTCTAAGTTGAGCGGACACCTATCTACAGAGTGGGTACCACTACACAGCTCGCAGGAAAGAAAAGGACTTTGGACAGAATACACAGGGTTAGGACTAGTGGGAGGATTATGTTGGGTATTGAGTGACTCTACCTTCTTCGTAAGATTAGCGATTTGAGAGGTCAAGGTAGACAGTGTGTCGAGCTCATAAATACCCGCCGGCTTCTTCGACATTTGGCTCTTCGAGGACCATAAATAGTTGTTAGCCGCTATCTTGTCTAAAAGCTCGTAAGCTTCCTAATCTGTTTTGCACATCAGGGCTCCACCTGCAGTAGCGTCAACAATGGTTCTATTTTAGCTTTTAAGTCCATTGTAGAAGGTCTGGACTTGCAGCCACAAAGGTAGACCATGATGAGGGCCCTTCCTAAGAAGCTCCTTATATCATTCCCATGCTTCGTAAAGAGATTCAGAGTCGTACTGGGCAAAGGAAGATATATTACTACGAAGTTGGGCCATATTAGAGGGAGGGAAAAGCTTAGATAGAAATTGATGGGCTAACTCATCCCATGTAGAAATGGATCCTGGAGGCAGGGAGGTTAACCAGTGTCTCGCCCTATCCTTAAGTGAGAAGGGGAATAGTTTAAGCCTAAGCGCATCATCAGATAATCCATTATGTTTGAACGTGTTGCACAAGTCAAGGAATTGCCCAAGGTGAGCATGTGGGTCATCGTGTGGAAGCCCACTGAACTGTAGAGAAGTTTAGATCATTTGGAGGATTGCGGGCTTATTTTTGAAGTTATTTGTAGGGACAACTGGTGGCCTAATACCGGAATAATATCCTCCAATTGTCGACATCGTATAATCTCAATAGTTCTAATTTTCCTATTTTCTGCCATGGTGAATTACAGCCTAGCTAATAATTTCCTAAAGTCCTTTCAAATTTTTCTAAGAGTGTGTTCGATTTCAAGATCTAGACGAAAGCAATCAAAACTTCTGGCTCTACGCATGCAATCATCGAAAAGTCCTTAGAATTTTTTTTAATTTTTCAATTTTTCAATTTTTTTTGATTTTAATTTTTCAATTAACTAATCTAGATTGAACTTCTAAATATTTACAAGCTAGAGTTACACCTAAGCATAATTTCACCGATATTAACTAATGGCTAATTAAGACTCCCCCGACAACGGCGCCAAAAACTTGACACGCCCTAAAAGTAATGTCCACAAGTGCATGGGTCGTACAAGTAATAATGGGATTTGAGTCCCGAGTTATCGTCCCACAAAGAAGTTGATCAGCCTAATTAACTACCGGTTAATCTTACCCTAAGTATATTCTAGCAAATTATAAAATTAAGGTGGGTGATCTACATAGCTAGAATTACAAATACTGAAAGCAATAAAATAATAAAAGCTATAAAATAAAGAAATTAAAACCGAGCAAAATTACATACAGTGCTCCACGCAATTAAAATAAAAAACCTACAAAAGAAATTAAAACAGTTAAAGAAAATTAACGCAAATAAAATAAAATGCAATTATGAAAATAACAAAGCAAGATTAATTAAACTAAAATTAACAAACCTAAAATGCAATAAGACTACTTAATCGAAATGCAATTTAAACTAACTTAAGATTTAATGAAATAAATTTACTCCAAATCTAATTCTAAATGAACACTTAATTAACTATAATCCTAATTAAAACTAAGTTTTATACTATTATGCAAAAATACTAACATGCAATTTAATTAAAGACTCTAAACTAAGCTTAACAAATTAAATTGAAATTAAACTTATACTAACAATGCATGAAAATGAGTTAATTAACTAAAATGAACTAGCCAAACAAAGCCTTAACAACTTTTAAATTAACAAATTGTCCCTCCAAATACTATTCACGTGTCTTCTAAAACATTTTCAGTCCAGGCTTTCACGGTTTTGGCAAGACGTGCTGCTGTTGTCTCTGGTCCAGGCTACTCTAGGTCTACATTCGTCCTGCTCCAGGTTCGGACTACACACTGCATCCAGGCTGTTGTCCATGCTGCATCCAGGCTGCTATTCTCTGCTTCGGTTTCTGGCTACCGACTACCCTGCTTGCTTTCTTATGGAAATGGTATTGTACACATCTTCTTTGTTTCATTTTGCTTCGGTCTGTCCAGGCGTGTCTAGCTTGCTCTCGTGGCTATCCAGACATGCCCATCTCCTGCTCTGCAATCATACACCAACTCTGCCTTGGTTCCGTGCTCAGCTCCATTCCTGCAACAAATCTAACACATCACGTTACCAACTGCTACAGTTCTGGCCAGACCTGCTGTCGCTTCTTCTTCATTTCCAGGTTTGAGTGTTTTCCATGGCTATGTCCATCAGGCGTTATCCGGCTCCTGTACTGCACTGCAAAGCAGTAACCTCCTCTAGTTCTGTCTGCTTTATTAGATCCTGGTATCGTTGGCAGCATCATCTTCGACCTCCTCATGCCCAGCTCATCTTTTTCCTCATCTGGAGTGCATTCATTTTGCAATACATCTTTTGCAGTCAGTTGCAAACCTGAGCAACACTGTGCACTGCTGCTGTCTTCTCTTCTATTCCAGCTATGTAAGAAATGGCGATGCTGAATCATCCAGCATTGCAGATCACACCGAGAGATGTCCAAGGAAGGCAGCAGCAACACACAGCCCGTACTTCTCCTGATTAAATGAAACTAATGAAAAGTACGTTATCAATATAACAGGGCAGAGCAGAGGATGCTATTGTCTATCCTGCCTATCTCGAGAACTCAGCACAAAGCCCATCTACAGCTCTGATAAGACCATATAACAACCCAAAAAACATTAGACAATTCATGCCAAACACCGATAGCAAAGAAATATAATAGAGCAGTTATGCAAAACAGAGGAAGATTGTCGATCCCAGTTTACTGCTATGGTGCACTCATCCTATGCTCTGAAAATCGACAAGCAACCAACGATAGTAGTAGCACAATCTCACAAATTCAGACTGAGAAGGGATGGTAGCAACTCATTAAATGGAATAAAAACAGAACAAGATGATGACAGTAAGAAATGTATAATCTAAATTTGCTATTAAATAAAACATGATTACAAGTTAAACTAGAAATGCCTATTCAAAATATGATATCCATGAAATAAAATAGAAAACGAAGAAAATAATGAGGATTAAGCTGCTGTCACCAAGCTATTCCTTGGTCCAAACATCAGCATCCATGAGAAGGAAACAAAAGAATAAAAAAGATTTTTTTTTCTTTGCAACCGAGAACCACAATGGAAAATTAATTGCTTTTCATTAACCCTTAACATTAAAACAAGAAGTGAAAGGAACTTGATTTAAACCGAGAACAAAGGAAATGCAAGCTTTTCATAAAGAAAATGGAAATTACATGAACAGTAACTAGAACAAACTTTAAAAATGCTAACGAAAAAATGCTTGGAAAATTAAACTAGCAACAAACTTAAAAACTAAAGCTACCCTAGGATTACAAGTACTCCTAAATTATTCTACACTACTCCTAACCTCAACTTCCACACTCTTTCAATTGCCATCCTTTCCTATTTATAAACACAGTAGGGGTAAAATGGTAATTTCCACATCTTTGATCAATTGGCATTTTTTTGGCCACTTGTCTTCACACCATTGGCTCATTGAAAAGATATTTCCATGTCATCGGTCTTCTTGTCCAATTGGATGTGCTAGGTGGCATGACTCGTGTTGTCCGCGTGGCTCAATCTCGATTTTAGCCCAATTTCGATCCATTTTCTACCGAAATATTCAAAATTCATCCGAATTTAATTTATCTGCAAACATGAGAATTTTAATTAAATAAAGGGGATAATTAACAAAATAAATTGGGGATTTAAATAATTAATTAGGAAATTAACCACAAATAATTCTAAAAATATAGAATTATCAGTCGGTCACACCATGGCATGTCGTCCATGTCCATTTGTTTAGCCAATTCACTTATGCATTTTCACAAACACTTGGTTGGAAATGTTCTTAAGCTTCACGTAGTTCATTTAGGCATTTTATCAAACACCTTGATTACCAACTAAATTCATGTATCAATTAATCAAATTGATTAATTCTAACTATACCATAATCGTGAACATATGTATATTAACTCATTTATGCCTTAAAATCATATGGGCAATCATTAATATATCACTACTCACTCTCGGCCTAACCATGTTCATAGTGGTTTCATATGTTTCAATGCTTAAAACATATACCAATATACTTAAAATCATTCATACATTAACATATGTGAATTTAAAAGCTTGAAATTATACCTAGAATTTGTGTTCACACTTGGCCAAAACTTTGAAGCCTCACAGTTTGCACACTATGGCTTCTTGATAGTCAATTCCAACATATGTCACCCTCATCTCAATTTGGAACAACTTTCATGAAGAATGCAAGTTCCAAATATGCCTAAATCCTAGTGATTTCTAGTGAGAGAAAGCTTGGATAAATGTATTTCAATGGTTTCCTTGTGTAGCCAAGAATGGTATGGTGAAGAAGACAATGTGGTGGCTGATTTTATAAGCCATTTACTTAGCCATTAAGCCTTACTTTCCAGCCATTTTAATTGATTTCATAAAGTTTAGTTAATGGTCATCATATGAGTCATAGTTAACTTTAACTAAAGGTTAGATATTTAATCCATTTGGGCCTTACAATTGGGCCCTCGGTTTGGGCCTTCCTAATGGGCTTTCGGGCTGAAATTTTTACTATACCTCGGCCTTTAATTGTCTAAATATTTGGCCTATCAATTGGTCCAACAATTTGGTCTAAGAGACCTAAGAAATTCAATCTACGTTTAGTATAACTCAATAGGCTTTTAAAATATTCATTTTGGCCCATTACGTTTTTATCCATTAAACTTAATCCGGAATCTATCCGAATAAATTTTTCTTACATCCGGGGATGATTATCTTGTATTCTGACCAAAAATATTTTTCCCCAAATTTTCCTCCATACTTGGTTAATTTTTAACCATGGATAGTCAACTATGGTAAAAGTCCACTTTTCTTAACTATAGTTGACTTTTTCCTTAATCATTAACCAAGTTGACTTTTTCTCAAAATTTTGAAAGTGTCATATCTTATGTTTTACACTCTTGTCTTTACGTTTTAGCCGTTTCTGGTAGGTAGACATACCTTAAATACCTTTAACCGTTAAAAAGGTATGTTTTACCCTTTTTAGCTTTTACTCTTATTCTCTGTGTTCGGGACTAAATCAAACCAACTTTCCTTCATGAGCTCTCTATATTTTCTCATTTTAAGTTCTTCTCTTCAGTCAGAATGATTTAACTCCACTCGGTTTAACTCGTGGCTCTTATAGCTCAAATTAGGCTTTTATGTAGCTTTTAAATGTTAAATCATTTCACTAACACTTAAATCTAGTAAATACTCTTCTTATGATTTAAAAAACTTAATACATGTCAGTACATATATAAATCATAAGGAACAAGCTATATAAAAATATGGGTCTGACAATCCTCCCCAACTAAGAAAATTTGGTCCTTCAAATTAGAACCAAGTCAGTCATCAAACAGATGGGGGTGCTTCTCTTGCATCAAACTCTCTAGCTCCCAAGTAGCCTCCTCTGAAGTATGATGCTGCCAGAGAACTTTCACTAATCCGATAGTCTTCGATCTCAAGACCTTCTCCTTCCTATCCAGTATTCTAATCGGTCTCTCAACATATGACATGTCCTCTCGGAGCTCCAACGGCTTATAACTAATCACTTGTGCCGGATCTAGGTGATACTTTCGAAGCATTGATATGTGGAAGACGTTATGGACACCTGATAAGTCCGGTGGCAATGCTAACCTATAGGCCTTATCTCCCACTCGATCAAGTATCTCAAAGGGTCCAATGTAGCGAGGACTCAGCTTCCCTCTCTTTCTAAATCTCACTATGCCCTTGGAAGAAGAAACTTTCAGAAATACAGATTCACCAACTGCAAACTCTAGTGGCCATCGTCTCTTGTCAGCATAACTCTTCTATCTACTCTAAGCTGTCCTCAGTCTCTCTACAATCAAAAGGACATCCTCAGATGCTCATGTAACCAGGTCAGGAGTGAAAATCTTATGGTTACCCACTTCTTCCCATCTAATAGGGGAACGACATCTACTACCATATAAAGCCTCATATGGTTCCATCCCGATACTCGAATGATAGCTGTTGTTGTAGGCGAACTTGGCTAGTGGCCAGTGATCATCCCAGGAGCCTCAAAAATCTAGCACACATGCTCTCAACATGTCCTCCAGAGTCTTTATAGTCCTCTCTAACTAACCATCTGTTTGAGGATCGAAAGCGGTGCTTAAACTCAACTGGGTTCCCATGACTTCTTGAAAATGTTCCCAAAAGTGGGAAGTGAAGCGAGAATCCCTATCAGGGACTATGCTCACTGGTACACCATGTAACCTCACTACCTTGCGTATGTACAGCTCTGCCAATGAACTTAGAGTATCGGGTAGCTCTCATAGCTAGGAAGTGGGTTGACTTCGTCAGTCTATCGACGATCACCCATATAGCATCGTGATTCCTGCGGGTTCTCTGTAAACCCATCACGAAATCCATGGTGATATGCTCCAATTTCCATGTCGTTATAGTAGAGCCTGCAATAACCCTACAGGCTTATGATGCTCTACCTTCACCTGCTGACATACAAGACATTTCGTAACAAAATCTGCTACATCTCTCTTCATACTTGACAACCAGTACACCTTTCGGAGATTCTGATACATCTTGTTACTTCTCGGATGTAACGTGTACCTTGACGAATGAGCTTTCGCTATTATCAATCTCCTGAGTCCTAGATCCTCGGGAACACACAATCTGCCTCTGAACCTTAGCAGTCCATAAGAACTCAACTCAAAATCAGTCACGGTGCCCCTCTACATCTGACCATTCATATCCATGCAAAATGGAACAGTCTACTGAGCCACTCTGATCCTGTCCAACAGATCCAGCTCCAAGCGTAGACTAGCTATCACATAGCCTGTATCCATGTCAGAAGGCATAACTCCCAGATTGGGGTTCGCAAACTGCTCTAGCAACTCATGTTCCCTAACCATCATGTACGATGTCATCCCTAGGCTCTTCCGACTCAAAGCATCCGCTACAACGTTAGCCTTACCCGGATGATAAAGTATCTCGCAATGGTAGTCCTTCAGAAGCTCTAGCCATCTTCTATGTCTCATGCTCAATTCTTTCTGTGAGAACAGATACTTGAGGCTCTTATGTTCAATTCTTCTCATGATCCTTCAGCTGTCTGGATCCATAAGCAACTACCCTCCCATCCTGCATCAATACACAGCCCAGTCCCTGATGCAAAGCATCGGTATACACTGCAAATCCTTTTGAGCTGGTTGGGATAGTGAGAATCGGAGCGGTGGTTAATCGACGCTTCAGCTCTTGAAAACTCTTCTCACAATCCTCGTTCCATACAAACGGTACACTATTCCGAGTGAGACGTGTCAATGGAGCAGCTAACTTCGAAGATCCCTCAACGAATCTCCGATAATATCTTGCTAAACCTAGGAAACTCCTGATCTCGATGACTGTCCTCGACTGTTTCCACTGAACTACAGCCTCGATCTTGGATTGATCAACTGATACACAATCCCTTGATACAATATGTCCCGAAAGCAAGATCTGTAACAACCAAAAGTTACACTTACTGAGTTTAGCATATAATGTCTACTCTCGTAGAATCTGCAATACAATCATGAGGTGCTCCTCATGCTCTTCCTCGGATCTCGAGTACACCAATATGTCATCGATGAAGATGATAACAAACCTATCTAACTATGGCTTGAACACATCGTTCATCAAGGCCATAAAATCCACGGGAGCATTTGTCAATCCAAATGGCATAACCAAGAACTCATAATAGCCATATCGGGTACGAAACGCTATCTTGGGTACTCCACTCTGAACTTTCAGCTGATGATACCTCGACCTCAGATCAATCTTGGAAAAGACCTGTGCTCCCCGAAGCTGATCCAACAAGTCGTTAATGCGTGGAAGGGTTCTTGATGGTGGCCTTATTCAACAATCGATAATCTATACACAATCGGAGGCTCCCATCCTTCTTCCTTAAGAATAAAATCGGTGCTCCCCAAGGTGAAACACTCAGTCTAATGAAACCCTTATCCAACAGTTCCTACAACTGTCTCTTGAGCTCTTCCAGCTCAACTAAGGCTATGTGATAAGGTGGTCTCAAAATAAGCTCCGTACCCGGCACCAAGTCTATACAGAACTCCATCTCTTTGTCTGGTGGTAATCCTGGCAATTCATTTGGGTACCCACTGACCACAGGAATATCTAACAACTCCGGATATACCTTATCCGTATCTACCACGTATGCAATGAGACCTTCAACATATTCGTTATTGTAATCGTAACTATTACTTTCATTTCTTTTCGTTAAACTTTACAACATATCTTGTAGGGTTAGGAAACATAACTGTCTTATCATAACAATCTAAAATAGCATGGTTTGCGGATAACTAATCCATTCCTAAGATTACATCAAAGTCGCTCATACTTAGCAATATTAGATTGGCTGTCATATCCTTGTTTCCTATTCCCAACTTAAAATCATTAAATACATACTCTACTGTTGAGTTAATGTATTTTGAAATGACAAAACAAGTTAATACAATAATGTTAAGATGGTATACAAACATGTTTAGAAGATATCAGGACCAGAACTTAGAGTTCTGCTGATGAGAGATCGATCTGAGGTGTGAGAGATCGATCTCCTGGGTTTATACTTGATGAGAGATCGATCTCATAATGGAAGAGATCGATCTGGCAAGCCTTAAAATGTTGTAAAGGGATTAAGGTAAAGAGAGATCGATCTGCAAGGGTTAAGAGATCGATCTGCTCTGAGTCAGAGAACTTAGGAGATCGATCTGGTAAGGAAGAGATCGATCTGCTCAAAGTCAGTGAGCTTAAGAGATCGATCTGGTGTATTGAGAGATCGATCTTGCCTCAAACAGAGAGGATAGGAGATCGATCTGCCTATTCGACAGATCGATCTGCCTCTGCCTATTCAAACTAACAGATCGATCTGGTAATGTATGAGATCGATCTCCCTGTGTATTTGTGCTTTGTCATTGCAGGATTTAAAACTAGGAGATCGATCTGGCCAAGATAGGAGATCGATCTGTCTGACCACTGGAGGTTCCCAACGGCTATTTTCTTCAAATCTCAACGGGAAAAACTGCATTTAATGCTCCAACTACCCAACCTTCAGTATATAACCAAGCATTGAAGATAGAGCAGACAGAGGGACTATCACTGAACATTCCAAACATTCTCAAGCTTTAATTCTTTCATTCCTTGTATCCCTATTGCTCATTAATTGAGATTTATTGTACAAGCTTAAGTAATACAAGCTTTGTTAGTCCTACCCACTGAAAAGCCTTATTCTGTATTCATCCACACCTTAAAAGAAAAGAGGATTGTTCCTCAGTGAGAGTTATTGTAAAAGGGTGAATACATTTTCTGTATTGCTAAGGGTAGAGAGGTTATTCCTTAACCTGTAAAAGGAACTTTGTAAACTCTATTGAAAGAGAGAAAGAAACCACTTGACAAGAAGGTCAAGGAGAGAGGACGTAGGCAAGAGTTGGCCGAACCTCTATAAGTCGCTGTGTTTGTTTCTCTTTCCCTCTCTTTGCATTAAATTGTTATATTGCACTGTTTTATTCATTATCATTTGTGTTTAAATTGCGATTAATTTAAAATCTGCCATAATTGTTAGAAAACCGATTCACCCCCCCTCTCGGTAGAGCCAACAATTGGTATCAGAGCTAGGACTCTTTAATCACGTAGGAACAACTTCCTAAGAGTTAGAAAACGATCAAATGGCTCTTAATAATGTTGCAACTAGTTTGATAGGAGAGGGGCACTCCACGGTTAGACCTCCCATGTTCAATGGTGAACATTATTCATATTGGAGGACTAGGATGATGCTATTTATTCAAGCAAACGATTATGAAGTATGGAGAATTATAGTTAAGGGACCTCAAATCCCTACGAAGAAAATAGAGGGAAGAGATATTCCCAAAGAAGAAGATGAATGGGATTCTAATGACATTAAATGTGCACAGCTAAATGCTAAAGCTATGCACACATTATTTTGTGCTTTAGGACCTAATGAATATAATAGAGTCTCCGGGTGTGATAATGCCAAGCAAATATGGGATAAATTGGCAATAACTCATGAGGGTACAACCCAAGTGAAGGAGACAAAAGTAGGTATGCTCACACATGATTATGAGCTCTTTAGGATGAAGGAAGAAGAATCCATTAGTGATATGTTCACTAGGTTTACCGATATAATTAATGGATTAAAATCTTTAGGAAAAATATATTCTAATATTGAAATGGTAAAGAAAATTCTAAATAGCTTACCTAAATCATGGGAAGCTAAAGTGACAGCAATAGAGGAATCTAAGGATCCACACACATTGTCCTTAGATGAATTAATAGGTTCTTTGCTAACTTATGAGATGAAGCTTAAAAGAAATGAAGAGCCACCCAAGAAAGTGGGTGTTGCTCTAAAATCCACTGCTGAAAAGGAAATTAAAAATGAGAGTGGCAGTGAGGAGGATATTGAGATGGCAATGTTTGCCAAAAGATTTAATAAATTCATGAGGATGAGAACTAGTAATAGCAATAGGAGAAACAATAGGAGAGAACAAGAGGAAGTAGGTAGAAAAGACTCTATTGTGTGTTATGAATGTAAAAAACCTGGACACATAAAATTTAACTGCCCTCTCCTCAAAAGATCCAATGATAGGTTTCATAAAAAGAAGGCGATGGTAGCAACATGGAGTGACAGTGACTGCTCCGATGATGAATCAAATGAGGAAATTGCCAACCTATGCTTCATGACAATTGATGAGGATGAAAAGGTAACATCTAATATCAATGAATACTCTTTTGATGAACTGCAAGATGCATTTGATGATTTAGCATTAGAGTATGAATCTATGAGCATGAAGTATAAAAAGTTAATATCTAAATTAAAAAGGGAAAATGAGATAATGCTACAAGATAAATTGAAATGTGAGAAGAAACTAGAGATTGCAAATCTAGAAATTTGTGACCTTAAGGAGAAAAATAGCAATTTACATAACTCCTTTAATAGGTTTCACATGGGGCAACAAAAGCTAGATAGCATGTTAGAAACCCAAAGGGCATTTTTTGACAAAAATGGCTTAGGGTATAATGCACAAAGTAGGGAAACCCATCTTAAGAGTTTTATTGCTAGGAAGAGCATGAATAAACCTGCAATTACTTGTTCATATTGTAATAAGAAGGGACATAAGTCACATTATTGCACTATAAAGATGAGGAATCTTAAAGGAAAAATTGTAAAAAGGATATGGATTCCAAAAGAGGTAATTCATTCCAAGGACTGCAATGCATTAGCAAAATGGATCCCAATGGGATCAAGAATTTCATTTACTAACCTCCAAGGACCCAAGAGAATTTGGGTACCTAAGACTTGAGTGTGTTTATTTTTTTGTTGTAGGTGATTGAGCATAGCCACAAAGCTAAAACAAAGGAAGCTTGGTACTTAGATAGTGGATGCTCAAGGCACATGACGGGTGATAAAAGCCATTTCAATTCCTTCAAATCGAAAATTGGTGGAGAAGTCACTTTTGGGGACAACTCCAAAGGCCAAGTGGAAGGAAGTGGCTCAATAGGTAATAATCATTTCTCTTTAGAAAAAGTATTACTTGTTAGGGGTCTAAAGCATAACTTGCTAAGCATTAGTCAACTTTGTGACAAAGGTTACAAAGTAATTTTTGATTGCATGAAATGTAATGTTATAGATCCTAAGTCAAATAAAATTCTTCTTCTAGGTCATAGGCAAGGTAACATATATATAGTCTACCTTAATGAACTCAAAAACGAAAACATATGCTTAATGATAGATAACAAAAAGGAATCTTGGTTATGGCATAGAAGACTAGGTCATGCTAGCATGCATGTACTATCCAAATTAGCTAGAAAGGAACTAGTTATAGGCTTACCCAAAATATCCTTTGATCATGAAGAAATATGTGAAGCTTGTGTTAAAGGAAAACACAAGAGAACAACTTTTAAGCCTAAGAATAGTGTATCCACCACTAGGCCTCTTCAATTACTGCATTTAGACTTATTTGGACCAACTAGAACCACTAGCCTAGGTGGGAAACACTATGGTTTTGTAATAGTTGATGATTACACTAGGTACACTTGGGTGTTCTTTTTGAGAGTAAAAAATGAAGCCTTAGAGAAATTCATAACTTACTCAAAGGTGACTCAAAATGAAAAAGGATATACAATAACAAGCATTAGAAGTGATCATGGCAAAGAATTTGAAAATATAGGATTTGATGAGTATTGCAATGATCAAGGAATTAGCCATAATTTTTCAGCCCCTAGGACACCGCAACAAAATGGTGTAGTTGAGAGAAGAAATAGAACTTTGGAAGAGATGGCTAGGACCATGTTATGTGAAAATAACTTGCCAAAGTACTTTTGGGCTGAAGCTATAAACACATCATGTTATATAATCAATAGAGCTATGATAAGACCCATGCTAAAGAAAACTCCTTATGAGCTCTACAAAGGTAAGAAGCCTAACATTAGTTACTTCCATCCTTTTGGCTGCAAATGCTTTGTTCTAAATAATGGAAAGGATAATTTAGGAAAATTTGATGCCAAAAGTGATGAGGGAATATTTCTAGGATATTCATTGAATTCAAAGGCTTTTAGAATATATAACAAAAGAACATTAGTGGTTGAAGAATCTATTCATGTTGTATTTGATGAATCAAATAATATATCTAAAGATTCAACCAACAATGATGAAAATGTTGAGATATTTGATGAAGGCTTAGAAGATGACTTTCTAGAAAAGCTTGATTTGAATAAAGAAGATGAAATAGAAGTTTTAGAAAGAGAACCTAGAGCACCAAGAGAGTTAGGATATGTAAAAGATTGTGAAATAGTAGGAGATCCAACTCTTGGAGTTAGAACTAGGTCATCCTTAAGGAATATGTGTCAATATATAGCCTTTGTATCTCAAATAGAGCCTAGGAATGTCAATGAAGCCTTAGAGGATAATAATTGGTTCCTAGCAATGCAAGAAGAGTTAAATCAATTTGAGAGAAGCAAAGTATGGAAACTAGTTCCAAGGCCTAGTGATCACTCTATAATTGGAACTAAATGGATATTCAAGAACAAAATTGATGAAAATAGTGTGATCATAAGGAATAAGGCTAGGCTAGTTGCTCAAGGCTATAGACAAGAGGAAGGCATAGACTATGATGAAACATATGCACCGGTAGCTAGATTAGAGGCAATAAGAATGTTACTTGCCTTTGCATGTTATAAAGATTTCAAGTTATATCAAATGGATGTAAAGAGTGCATTCTTGAATGGTTTCATTAATGAAGAAGTCTATGTAGAGCAACCTCCCGGATTTGAAAATCATGAATTTCCTGAACATGTTTTCAAATTGTCTAAGGCACTTTATGGGTTAAAACAAGCTCCTAGAGCTTGGTATGAAAGGTTGTCAAAGTTCTTAATAGAAAAAGGATTCTCAAGAGGAAAGGTAGACACCACATTATTCATCAAAAATAAAAATAAGGACTTACTAGTTGTACAAGTATATGTAGATGATATTATTTTTGGTTCAACTAATGAGTCTTTATGTCAAGAGTTTGCTAAGATCATGCAAGGGGAATTTGAGATGAGCATGATGGGAGAACTCACATTCTTCTTGGGACTTCAAGTGAAGCAAACAAAGGATGGAACTTTCATCAATCAAGCAAAGTACACCAAGGACTTGCTCAAGCGTTTTGGAATGGAGAGTTGTAAACCTCAAGCCACTCCAATGGGCACCAACATCAAGCTTGACAAAGATGAAGGTGGTAAGTGTGTAGACACTAAACTCTATAGGTCTATGATTGGATCATTGCTTTATTTAACTGCAAGTAGACCAGATATATTGTTTAGTGTATGCCTTTGTGCTAGATTTCAATCCTCTCCTAGGGAATCACATCTATTGGCAACTAAGAGAATTTTTAGATACCTCAAAGATACTCCCTCACTAGGACTTTGGTATCCCAAAGACTCCACTTTTGCCCTTCATGCATTTTCAGATGCTGATTTTGGAGGCTGCAAAATAGATAGGAAAAGTACTTCAGGTACTTGCCAATTCTTAGGAAATAGGTTAATTTCTTGGTTCTCCAAGAAGCCAAACAGTGTAGCTCAGTCCACAACTGAAGCTGAATATATAGCAGCTGGTAGTTGTAGTGCTCAAGTGTTGTGGATTAAACAACAAATGAGAGATTATGGTATTGACATGAAGCAAGTCTCAATTAAATGTGATAATACCAGTGCCATTAATCTGTCTAAGAATCCTATTCAACACTCCAGAACCAAGCACATAGAAATTAGACATCACTTCCTTAGAGATCATGTACAAAAAGGGGATATAATCTTAGAGTATATTGATACTACACATCAAATAGCTGATATATTCACCAAACCCCTTGATAGAGATAGGTTCTGTTTCCTTAGAGGTGAATTAGGACTCATGGATAAGCCTTAGGATTTTTTTTGTGTTTCAAAAAATCTTGGTTTCAAATTATTTTTAAATGAGTTTGTGCAAAGATTTTCTGGCAAAGAGGATGAGAGATCGATCTCCTTGTGATATAGATCGATCTCCATGCTTCTATCAAGCCTAAATCGTCAAGGTTAATCTAAGCAGATCTATCTTCTAACCATAAGATCGATCTCCTTACGTCTCTGTCTAAAGGCAGATCGATCTGTCCCCACGACAGATCGATCTCTTCAAAGCTTCCGCATTCTGCAGATCGATCTTTGCATTTGGCAGATTGTGCTTTCGATGAGCTCCAAGTAACACGCACGCATGTTGAGGATATTTTGGATCGTGATCCTCACTCACATTAGGCTTTAGGTGTATGGTTTAGTTTAGTTATATCATTTCGCACTGTTCTTTGTACTGAATTTGCTTGAATGCAATATAAATTGATTATTTATGAAAATGTGGCATTTTGTGAGTCAATATTGATTTTGAACTGCCATGGTTTTGACAATGTTGCATTTTGTGAGTTAATGACCATGTGTGATTGATATGACAAAAAGGGGGAGAAGACACATAAGAAACATGATAAGAAACATGCATGTTGTTGTGTTCATAGTTTAAAAGGATGATAGGATTGAGGGGGAGTTATAGGATGATTTAATTGAGGGGGAGTTAAGAGCTAGAGCTAACTAAGGGGGAGTTAAGATTTAACTAAGGGAGTTAAGAGCTAGAGCTAACTAAGGGGGAGTTAAGATTTAACTAAGGATAAGTTAAATCTTTAACAAAGTCAAAAGCTCACAAAAAGGGGGAATTTTGTAAATTCACTAAACATGTTTATTAGATGAGTTTTGTCATATCAAAAAGGGGGAGATTGTTGAGTTAATGTATTTTGAAATGACAAAACAAGTTAATACAATAATGTTAAGATGGTATACAAACATGTTTAGAAGATATCAGGACCAGAACTTAGAGTTCTGCTGATGAGAGATCGATCTGAGGTGTGAAAGATCGATCTCCTGGGTTTATACTTGATGAGAGATCGATCTCATAATGGAAGAGATCGATCTGGCAAGCCTTAAAACGTTGTAAAGGGATTAAGGTAAAGAGAGATCGATCTGCAAGGGTTAAGAGATCGATCTGCTCTAAGTCAGAGAACTTAGGAGATCGATCTGGTAAGGAAGAGATCGATCTGCTCAAAGTCAGTGAGCTTAAGAGATCGATCTGGTGTATTGAGAGATCGATCTTGCCTCAAACAGAGAGGATAGGAGATCGATCTGCCTATTCGACAGATCGATCTGCCTCTGCCTATTCAAACTAACAGATCGATCTGGTAATGTATGAGATCGATCTCCCTGTGTATTTGTGCTTTGTCATTGCAGGATTTAAAACTAGGAGATCGATCTGGCCAAGATAGGAGATCGATCTGTCTGACCACTGGAGGTTCCCAACGGCTATTTTCTTCAAATCTCAACGGGAAAAACTGCATTTAATGCTCCAACTACCCAACCTTCAGTATATAACCAAGCATTGAAGATAGAGCAGACAGAGGGACTATCACTGAACATTCCAAACATTCTCAAGCTTTAATTCTTTCATTCCTTGTATCCCTATTGCTCATTAATTGAGATTTATTGTACAAGCTTAAGTAATACAAGCTTTGTTAGTCCTACCCACTGAAAAGCCTTATTCTGTATTCATCCACACCTTAAAAGAAAAGAGGATTGTTCCTCAGTGAGAGTTATTGTAAAAGGGTGAATACATTTTCTGTATTGCTAAGGGTAGAGAGGTTATTCCTTAACCTGTAAAAGGAACTTTGTAAACTCTATTGAAAGAGAGAAAGAAACCACTTGACAAGAAGGTCAAGGAGAGAGGACGTAGGCAAGAGTTGGCCGAACCTCTATAAGTCGCTGTGTTTGTTTCTCTTTCCCTCTCTTTGCATTAAATTGTTATATTGCACTGTTTTATTCATTATCATTTGTGTTTAAATTGCGATTAATTTAAAATCTGCCATAATTGTTAGAAAACCGATTCACCCCCCCTCTCGGTAGAGCCAACATCTACAAGCTGACTACTATTTATAAGCGTACTAGTCAACATTATCATACGTAACGGTGTACACTCTGCATCTCAAGGCTTATCTCATTTCGTATATCTACTATAACAAAACTCTTTCATTACTTGTTAAAACTTACGGTACACTTTTGTAGGGTGAAACATCGCTATCTTAGAATAGCAATTTCAACAACATTGTTTACAGCTAATCAATTTATTCCACATATTACATCAAAACACTCGTATTTCATAGAATGAGATTGGTCTGCATGTTCCTTTCCCCCACTTTCAACATATAATCTCTTTCGACATATTCAATTAGGAGACTATCCTTCATTGGGGTGCTAACTATCAGCATTTCACCTAATGATATAGCTTCACATATTTCACTAACTTATATGTAAGTGACGACGATATGAATAAATGTGTAGTATCAATTAAACTAATTGCTTCAATTGTAACAATCAAGATGGTACCTTACACCACATTAAATGTGTAGTATCAATTAAACTAATTGCTTCAATTGTAACAATCAAGATGGTACCTTACACCACATTAAATGAAGTATCAAGATGGTACCAAACACTCTCCATCATTTAACCGCCTATTTCTATGGTAACTACCACACATTCAACACTGCCCATTAGCAGGTCGAGGTTCTCCAATCACAATATCCGTGTAAGCGCTGAAACTGGATACTTTGGGGCTTACCAATCATCTTACCCCATAACTCACTAACTCTAAATGTCCTACCAAACTGCCTTTTTCCCACTTTGACATCTCTGTTATCCACTATTTCCCTTTTATCTCTATTTCAGCCCTTATTGCCTTTCTTAAACTCAAAGGCATGTAATTCTTAATCTTATTCACGTACTGTGATTTGTGCACTGCCTCATCGTAAATAGTGATATCTGATGGGGCCAAATCAAACTCTGATAGACAATCTGAGTCTTTCCATAATTTTTGGACTTTTCGATTCCCACTATCCACAATATTGGGTTCATACCTGCCTAGGGATGTAATCTGAGATTCATACTCTTCAATATATTTGGTTTCCCTGAACTCAACTCATAAATTCATCTGTAACTTCCTCTGAGTAGTATTCGGGATATACTTTACCCGAAATGCATCCAGAATTATCTCCATATCAGTCCTGGATGTCTAACTCTTAAAATGGGTCGAGCAAATTTCTACCAATGCTCCGGCTCGTCCTCCAACATAAACGTATTTAAATGTCACTTTCTCGGTCAACATACACCGATAGAACCCATACAACTTCGCTATCTCATTCACCCAGTCCTCAATAACTATTGGTTTCTTTACTTCGCTAAATACCAGAGGGGTGTAAGAATCTCTATAGTCTTAGGCATCTGTGTAGGCTTTACCTTGCCTATCCTTAACTACCTGCATAGACTGAGTAAACAACTCCAAAATATTTTCTACACTATTCCATCCTCGTGAAACGTGTCTCAATACTATCTAATCTCTTTATACGTGTCACACCCCACTTCTGGGAACCCTTCTATCCATACATTCTCTACTACGGTTGGGCTGTGAGAAGATGCAATTACTAAAATTCATTCATTTACAGCGAAAGATTTAAATCTTTAATTCACACTCCCAGGTATGTGTGTAGATATACAAAATCAATTGTATAAATACCATGTGCTTACATATCATCCCCATAATACTGTTTACAATTTCCAAGATATAACTGTGCGATACGATAAATTAGATACAAAATACTCGTGTATACAATCTTATACCTTTGCGGAATTGTGGGAGCTGTTCAACACAAAAGACCTAGAGACCACCACTCTCTTACTTCTCAGTACCTGGAGGGGGAAAATAGTGGGATGAGCAAACCACAGCTCAGTAAGGAAATGTATGCTAGCAGGTAGATATCGTACTACCTACATAGCCCATGCATGTATATACCAAAGCCATGTTTTCATTATAATTGGAAATATCATAAAAAAAATGCATTTAAACATATATTTCTCAATAGCATTTTCGTGTCAATCAAATATGTCGAGCTTCCATTTAAAACATGCTCATAATTAGTGCCCTCACGACACAAATGTGAAATCAGAGATTTATCAAAAACAGAAAATCTCTTTCTTCCCTTAATTCACTTTTTCTACAAATCTCTTTCTTTTCTGAGATTATCTCTACTTCTCGAATCTCTGAGACAGGCATGGAATTTTCGGCAATCAAATATCCACGACATATGGCCATAGTCAGTGATCCCGAGCCACACTGATCAGGTGTGCACAGGGCATCACTTCACCTGAAGGGGAATGGGTCAGTCCTGCCCTCCAGCTCATCTCAATCAACCTCATCTCCTCGTATACTCAAGGTAAAGATACGCCGTGTGTCATCTACGCGATACTCGTACTCACGTGCACCCAGCACGGTACACAGTATACCAACGGACAACTACAGTGTTCTACGTACGACCGTGGACCCAAGTCCATACTCCAACTCCGATGGACTTTTCATCCTAAACCAAGTCTCATATACCAGGCGAGCAAGCAGCGTGACACACAGTCATCGCAAGGCTCCAGCGCTGTACGATCTATTGTTAAGGCCCAGCCCGTTCAAATGGCCGTCGGCTGGTATCCCTTTGGGTCCCAGACCCCCAGGTTTACCTTAACTCAATAAAGCAGGTGCGAACAAAGTTCCCGCACTTTCTCAAAATTATCGTGCGAGATAAAACTCCAGCACGGTACATCAAAGGCATTAAAACGGGTGTGAGCTAGCGCTTCAACACCAAATCTCATCTCAAAACTGATAGATGGCTATTTTCTCTTTTTAAAACTCAAAACATGTTTATTCATACAGCATGCCTCTTCATGCTAAAACATGTAAAATTAGCCAACCTATCATCAACATTTCTCAATCATCAAGATCAATGTAAAATAGAGAAAAACATTGAAAACATGCATATCATGCTATTTCCTTACCCTATCCCATTTCTCAATACATATATACATCATAGTACTTTTCATGCTTCCATATCATTTCATAGAATTATAATATCGTACTAGTTCTAGCAATATATCTACGAAATTACTGTAAAATACGCACGGACATCTCTATAGCTAACACACAGTCCCTTACCTCACTTTACTTGTGTGCAACTATCCTCCTTTACGCTTCTCGCATTCTCATCTCGACTTGCTCCGGCGTATCATCCGAAACTGAAATTCATTCATCAAACACTCGAGTTAACGTTTCTAACTCTTGTTCAACTAAGCATTTATCCAATGCCTTAAATATACATTTTACCCCCTTGTGGTAAATCTTATAATTTTTATCCCAATATCAACATACCCAAACCATGCCCCCAACATAATCATCCTCTCAAGATATCTCATTCATCATTAACACTTCTATATTTCACTTTCTCACACTAGACCATTTCTAAGTTATATTCATTTCATGCCATTCTAGGTAGTTCTACCCAGAAGGTGCACACCCAATTAACTTCATAATCATTAACTAGACCAATATACTTGGATTTGTGCACTAGAACTTACCTCCTTGGATTGCCTCTTTGCTCCAATTTGAAATGCCCTTTATTCCTTCAATCCGTCAAATGGGGAAATGCCTCTAGACTATGTTGTTCTTCTCTTAGACGTGAACGACTTTGTCTCTAATAGCTTTTCCTCAAATCTTACTGAAAATGGCTGGATTTAGGAGTGAGAAAGCTAGGTTTTAGTGTTGAAGTGAAAAGAAATGGTTTATCCCGAAATCTGCAGATCCAACTGCTCCTATTTATAGATTTAACTTGATGAGATCGATCTTCCTTGGGTGGAGATCGATCTGGTCCTCTAAAAATCCCTCTTTTCTAAGACATTTTAAAAGCAGGAGATCGATCTGTCGAGGCTTGAGATCGATCTACTGTCAAACAGAAGCTTAAGGAGATCGATCTGGTCTTAGGGGAGATCGATCTGCTTCCAACCCGAGAGCTAAGGAGATCGATCTGATTCCTTTGGAGATCGATCTACTCCATTCCATTACTCACATAAGAGCATTCTGGCTCTTCCAGATCGATCTCTCATCCTATGAGATCGATCTGGCCTTCACATTTCCAGATTTCATGCAGTTTTTCTGCAACAACTCCCTTCGAAACTTCCTCAATTTAGCTCTATAGTCCTTTCCTCATTCATCCCTCCTTGAGACTTAAAAATGTGATCCAATCACACTTAGTACATATTAAAACTTGTGGGAAAATCTTTGTATAACCAAATATACACGATATTACCCGAATGGAAATATACACTTATGTAAATCTTTCCTTCCATTTTACCACACTACTCTTATTCCATTTCAATCACATTCTTCTCATATTTAAGTTCATTTCTTCATACTCATTCATAACGTAACTTATACGTATAATTACGACTCTTATTACAAGTGCGTACATAATCTTATGAACTTACATTGCATATACTTTGTATTACAAATGTATTATCATATACTCATGATTTCATTTACATTTCTATGTACCTATATACAACTGTACATATACGGGGTCTCACATTCTCCCTCACTTAGAGAATTTGGTCCTCCAAATTAGAACTAATCCAATCTGTGAATAACTTGGGATACCTTTCCCGCATCAAACTTTTCAATTCCCATGTGGCCTCTTCCATAGTGTGATGTTGCCATAAAACCTTAACCAATGAAATCGTCTTGTTCCGCAACACCTTCTCTTTTCTGTCCAACATCCGGATCGGTCTCTCGACATACGACATATCCTCCTTGAGCTCCAATGGCTCATAGCTAATTACATGTGTCGGATCCAGGTAGTACTTCCGAAGCATAGAAACGTGGAAGACATTGTGGACTTCTGCTAGCTTAGGTGGCAAGGCTAGCCTATATGCTCCATCTCCCACTCTATCCAAAATCTCGAAGGGACCAATGTAACGAGGACTTAATTTTCCTTTCTTCCTAAACCTCGTTATTCCCTTAGAAGGAGATACTTTCAAAAATACGGACTCCCCAACATCAAATTCAAGTGGTTTCCGTCTCCTGTCAGCGTAGCTCTTTTGTTGACTTTGAGCCGTTCGCAGCCTCTCGCATATTATCTGAACATCCTCGGAGGCTTGTTTAACCAAATCAGGAGCGAGCAACTGTCTGTCACCAACTTCTTCCCAACCAATGGGCAATCGGCATCTACGACCGTATAGTGCCTCATAAGGGGCCATACCAATACTTGAGTGATGACTGTTATTGTAGGCGAACTCAATCAATGGCAAGTGATTGTCCCATGAGCCTCTAAAATCTAGTACACACGCTCTCAACATATCCTCCAAGGTCTGTATAGTCCTCTCTGACTGACCATCTGTTTGAGGATGAAAAGCGGTGCTAAAACTCAATTGGGTCCCCATCGCTTCCTGAAAATGTCCCCAAAAGTGGGAAGTGAAGCGGGCATCCCGATCAGAAACAACACTCACTGAGACTCCATGCAATCTCACTATTTCTCGCACATACAGGTTCGCCAATGCACTCAATGTATCTGTAGATCTCATGGCTAAGAAATGTGCCGATTTTGTTAACCGATCTACTTTCACCCATATTGCATCATGGTTCCTACGGGTTCTCGGTAACCCCATCACAAAATTCATGGTGACATGCTCCCACTTCCATGTTGGTATCGGTAGAGGTTGTAATAATCCTCCTGGTTTCTGATGTTCGACTTTTACTTGCTGACAAATAAGACATTTAGCGACATACTTAGCTATGTCTCTCTTCATTCCAGACCACTAATATGCCTTTTGGAGATTTTGATACATCTTACTACTCCCCGGGTGTATCGTATATCTTGACGAGTGAGCCTCTGATAAGATCAGCTTCCTCAGCTCTAAATCCTTAGGAACACATATTCTATCTCTAAACCTTAGTATTCCATTTGAACTCAATATAAAATCGGCACCCTTCCCTTTTCGAATTTGGCTAATCATGTCAATACACCATTGATCAATTTGTTGAGCTTATCGGATTCTCTCAATTAACTCCGGTTCTAATCTCAAGCTAGCAATAATCCCATAGTTGCCAATCTCAGGTAGGGTCATATCTAGACTAAGGTTCGTGAATTGTTCCAACAACTCGTGCTCTCTAACCATCATCTGTGATACCAACTCGAGACTCTTCCGACTCAATGCATCGGCAACCACATTTACCTTCCCCGGGTGGTACAAGATCTCACAATCATAGTCCTTGAGGAGTTCTAACCACCTCCTCTGTCTCATGTTTAACTCCTTCTGTGAGAATAGATATTTCAGACTCTTATGATCCGTAAAGATCTGAAATCTCTCACCATATAAGTAGTGGCGCCATATCTTCAACGCAAACACTACGGCCGCTAACTCCAAATCGTGAGTGGGGTAGTTCTTCTTATGATCTTTCAGCTGTCTAGATCCATAAGCTACTACCCTTCCATCTTGCATCAAAACCTAGCCTAGTCCTTGATGCGAAGCATCTGTATACATCGAGTAATTCCCTAAACTGTTAGGGATGATAAGAACTGGCGCGGTGGTTAATCTACGCTTAAGTTCTTGAAAACTCCTCTCACAAGCTTCATCCCATTAAAACTCCACACTCTTCCTCGTAAGAAGTGTCAATGGAGCAGCCAATCTAGAGAAACCCTCTACAAATCTCCTGTAGTAACCAGCCAAACCTAAAAAGCTTCTGATCTCCGTGACTGTCCTAGGTTGTTCCCACTAAACAACAACCTCAATCTTGGATGGATCTACTGACACCCCATCCTTCGCTATAACATGGCCTAGAAAAGAAATCTGTTCTAGCCAAAAGTCATATTTGTTAAGCTTGGCATATAACCTTCTCTCTCAGAGGGTCTGCAAAATAATCCTCAAGTGCTGCTCATGCTCATCTCCGGACCTTGAATACACCAATATATCATCAATGAAAACAATTACGAACTGGTCCAGGTATGGCTTGAATACTTCATTCATTAGAACCATAAAAGTTACCGGCGCATTGGTCAACCCAAAAGGCATCACTAGGAATTCGTAATGGCCATAGCGGGTACGAAATGCTGTTTTGGGCACATCCTCCTTCTGAATCTTCAATTGATGATACCCAGATCTCAAATCTATCTTACAAAAGATCTGTGCTCCCCGAAGCTGATCCAATAAATCGTCAATGCGTGGCAAGGGGTACTTATTCTTGATGGTAGCCTTGTTCAACATCTGATAGTCAATGCAAAACCTGAGGCTCCCATCTCTCTTCTTCACAAACAATACCGAGGCTCCCCATAGTGAGACGCTCGGTCTTATGAACCCATTCTCTAGCAACTCTTGCAACTGTTTCATTAATTCCTCTAACTCAACTGGAGCCATCCTGTATGGTGACTTGGATATTGGTTAGGTTCCAGGCATCAAGTCTATACCGAATTCCGTTTCTCTATCGGGTGGCAATCCTGGTAGATCATCTGGAAAGACATCAAGGAATTCTTTGACCACTGGGATGTCCTCCATATCCGGATGTACTTTGTTCAAATCCACCACATAAGCAACAAAACCTTCAAAACAACACTCAAGTCATTTATACCAAAGTACTTTACTTAACACAAAATTTAAGATTTCATTTCTTCTCTTAAAATCTTACAACACATTTTTTAGGTAGAGAAAACTTAATGGACTTAGAATGACAGTCTATGACAACATGATTGGTGGCTAACCAATCCATTCCCAAGATTACATCAATGTCATACATATTCAACAAAATCAGGTTGGCTGTCATGCACTTATCTCCCACCCTTACCTTACAATCTTTATACACTTGTTTAACTAATTGGCTAACTCTCATTGGAGTACTTATTAGTAAAGTCCTACTCAAGTATGTGGGTTCTACAAAACCTTTTAACTTAGATGCACATGCAGGTGATATAAAAGAATGCGTAGCACCAAAATCAAAAAAAGCTATAACCTCCAAATTGAAAATCAAGATTATACCTTTTATCACTTCAGAAGAGGTATCAGCCGATGCCTGGTCTATCGCATACACCCTGTCTTGACCCACAACTTGTTTTCCCTTTTCTTTATTCGAAGCTTTCTTTCTTGCAGGAGGCGCAACTGTAGGAATCCTCTCTGGCTCTTTACCCCTCTGTGGAATTGCCTCAACTATCTCCGGGCACTCTCTGGCATAATGTCCAAATTTACCACATCTGAAGCATCGGGTACCCTGAAGATGACATGGCCTACCACCATGGTGTCGACCATATAGTCTACATGGATCTGTAGTCGGTCGGGGTCCACCAATCACTATACCCCTGGCTGGTGTCTGAGTCGGAGGCATAAAAGGTCTAGCAACCTTTTTCTGGAACTCATCCGTCTCTCTCTGACGCTTACTCATGAATTTTTGACCAAATTTGGTACTCTTGTCATCTCCTAGCTTCCTCGGACCCTTTTCTTTACCCCAACTAAACTCAGAAGTCTGCAAGTCATAATCTTGCTCACATAACTGGACCCGTTGCACAGCCTCTCTATATGTAGCGACATCAAATGGGGCCAACTTTGCTCGGATCGAAGGCCTCAGTCCATCTACAAATCTATAGACTCTGATAGCTTCACTCCTGATCGAGTCCGGATCATATCGACCCAGTGAAGTGAATCGTGACTCGTACTCATCAACTATTTGATTCCCTTGAGTCAGATTCAGAAATTCCATCTGTAGCCTACGTCGAGCAGTATCTGAGATGTATTGCTCTCTGAAAACACCTAAGAACATATCCCAAGTGATAGTCATACCTTGAGCTCTCATCATCGGCCTGGTGGACTTCCACCAGTGCTCTGCTTCGCCTCTCAATACAAAGGCCGCAAGCGCTACTCTCTCCGTAGCTGAACATCTACAGAAGTCGAATAACTTCTCCATCTGACTGATCCAGTCCTCAGCCACTATCGGATCCTTTACCCCGCTAAACGAAGGAGGTTTAAAGTCCATAAAATGCCTCAATCTCTCCATATCACAGTCATATCCATACCCCAAATCATCATCATACTGTTGTGGGGCTATTGGAAGAGGTACTGGTTGAATATGAGGTTCCCGTGACCTAACCGGTTCAGCTTGTGCAGGTGCAACATTCTCAGGTTCAGGTGCAGTTGCTGGGGGATTCGGTGTAGCCTGTCCCGCTGTACCAAGTGTACCCTCAAACCTAACCATGATCTGACCCATCATGGTCATCATCGTGTGCATGTCTTCCTCCAATCGAGTTATTCGAGGATCAGAAGCCTCTATCTGTTCCTGGGGCTCATGACTAGAGGATGATCTACTGTGCCTCTCAGTCCTGTCATTTTGCCCTAGAGCTCTGTGTTCTCTCCCCTCTTACGGTGTCTCAGGCATAATTCACTAGCCTGATAACTTTACTGCGTTATAACAAACATTTAATTCACTACCAGCTTCGTACACACATTTGTATCTAAATATCGCACAATAACTTGGGGATGTATGTTTTCTTAGTCCTAAACATCAACTCACATCAGACCAACCATGCTCTGATACCAAATCTGTCACACCCCACTTCTGGGAACCATTCTATCCATACATTCTCCACAACGATTGGGCTGTGACAAGATGCAATTACTAAAATTCATTCATTTACAATGGAAGATTTAAATCTTTAATTCACATTCCCAGGTATGTGTGTAGATATACAAAATCAATTGTATAAATACCATGTGCTTACATATCATCCCCATAATACTGTTTACAATTTCCAAGAAATAACTGTGCGATACGATAAATTAGATACAAAATACTCGTGTATACAATCTTATACCTTTGCGAAATTGTGGGAGCTGTTCAACACAAAAGACCTAGAGACCACCACTCTCTTACTTCTCAGTACCTGGAGGGGCAAAATAGTGGGATGAGCAAACCACAGCTCAGTAAGGAAATGTATGCTAGCAGGTAGATATCGTACTACCTACATAGCCCATGCATGTATAAGCCAAAGCCATGTTTTCATTATAAATGGAAATATCATATGAAAAATGCATTTAAACATATATTTCTCAATAGCATTTTCGTGTCAATCAAATATGTCGAGCTTCCATTTAAAACATGCTCATAATTAGTGCCCTCACGACACAAACGTGAAATCAGAGATTTATCAAAAACACAAAATCTCTTTCTTCCCTTAATTCACTTTTTCTACAAATCTCTTTCTTTTCTGAGATTATCTTTGTTTCTCGAATCTCTGAGACAGGCATGGAATTTTCGGCAATCAAATATCCACGACATATGGCCATAGTCAGTGATCCCGAGCCTCACTGATCAGGTGTGCACAGGGCATCACTTCACTTGAAGGGGAATAGGTCAGTCCTGCCCTCCAGCTCATCTCAATCAACCTCATCTCCTCGTATACTCACGGTAAAGATACGCCGTGTGTCATCTACGCGATACTCGTACTCACGTGCACCCAGCACGGTACATAGTATACCAACAGACAACTACACTGTTCTACGTACGACCGTGGACCCAAGTCCATACTCCAACTCCGATGGACTTTTCATCCTAAACCATGTCTCATATACCAGGCGAGCAAGCAGCGTGACACATAGTCATCGCAAGGCTCCAGCGTGGTACGATCTATCGTTAAGGCCCAGCCCATTCAAATGGTTGTCGGTTGGTATCCCCTTGGGTCCCAGACCCCCAGGTTTACCTCAACTCAATAAAACAGGTGAGAACAAAGTTCCCGCACTTTCTCAAAATTATCGTGCGAGTTAAAACTCCAGCACGATACATCAAAGGCATTAAAACGGGTGTGAGCTAGCGCTTCAACACCAAATCTCATCTCAAAACTGATAGATGGCTATTTTCTCTTTTTAAAACTCAAAACATGTTTATTCATACAGCATACCTCTTCATGCTAAAACATGTAAAATTAGCCAACCTATCATCAACATTTCTCAATCATCAAGATCAATGTAAAATAGAGAAAAACATTGAAAACATGCATATCATGCTATTTCCTTACCCTATCCTATTTCTCAATACATATATACATCATAGTACTTTTCATGCTTCCATATCATTTCATAGAATTATAATATCGTACTAGTTCTAGCAATATATCTATGAAATTGCTGTAAAATACGCACGAACATCTCTATAGCTAACACACAGTCCCTTACCTCACTTTACTTGTGTGCAACTATCCTTCTCTACGCTTCTCGCATTCTCATCTCGACTTGCTCCGGCGTATCATCCGAAACTGAAATTCATCCATCAAACACTCGAGTTAACGTTTCTAACTCTTGTTCAACTAAGCATTTATCCAATGCCTTAAATATACATTTTACTCCCTTGTGGTAAATCTCATAATTTTTATCCCAATATCAACATACCCAAACCATGCCCACAACATAATCATCCTCTCAAGATATCTCATTCATCATTAACACTTCTACATTCCACTTTCTCACACTAGACCATTTCTAAGTTATATTCATTTCATGCCATTCTAGTAGTTCTACCCAGAAGGTGTACACCCAATTAACTTCATAATCATTAACTAGACCAATGTACTTGGATTCGTGCACTAGAACTTACCTCCTTGGATTTCCTCTTTGCTCCAATTAGAAATACCCTTTATTCCCTCAATCCGTCAAATGGGAAAATGCCTCTAGACTATGTTGTTCTTCTATTAGACGTGAACGACTTTGTCTCTAATAGCTTTTCCTCAAATCTTACTGAGAATGGCTAGATTTAGGAGTGAGAAAGCTAGGGTTTAGAGTTGAAGTGAAAAGAAATGGTTTATCCCGAAATCTACAGATCCAACTGCTCCTATTTATAGATTTAACTTAATGAGATCGATCTTCCTTGGGTGGAGATCGATCTGGTCCTCTAAAAATCCCTCTTTTCTAAGACATTTTAAAAGCAGAAGATTGATCTGTTGAGGCTTGAGATCGATCTGTTGTCAAACAGAAGCTTAAGGAGATCGATCTGGTCTTAGGGGAGATCGATCTGCTTCCAACCCGAGAGCTAAGGAGATCGATCTGATTCCTTTGGAGATCGATCTGCTCCATTCCATTACTCACATAAGAGCATTCTGGCTATTCCAGATCGATCTCTCATCCTATGAGATCGATCTGGCCTTCACATTTCCAGATTTCCTGCAGTTTTTCTACAACAACTCCCTTCAAAACTTCCTCAATTTACCTCCATAGTCTTTTCCTCATTCATCTCTCCTTGAGACTTAAAAATGTGATCCAATCACACTTTGTACATATTAAAACTTGTGGGAAAATCTTTGTATAACCAAATATACACGATATTACCCGAATGGAAATATACACTTATGTAAATCATTCCTTCCATTTTACCACACTACTCTTATTCCATTTCAATCACATTCTTCTCGTACTTAAGTTCATTTCTTCATACTCATTCATAACGCAACTTGTACGTACAATCATGACTCTTATTACAAGTGCGTACATAATCTTATGAACTTACGTTGCATATACTTTGTATTACAAATGTATTAGAATACTCATGATTTCATTGACATTTCTATGTACCTATATACAACTGTACATTTACGGGGTCTCACAATAGGACCCTGTGGAGTATGCTCAACATCAGTCTCCACCTCAACCTCCTCATGGGTCTCATGGGTCGACTCAGTAAGACTAACAAGCTTAGGCTTACCTCTATGGCCTCGCCTCGTGCTCGACCTCCTCTACCGCGACTGATGTTCGACATAATGCCCATATTACTGCATTCTCAACCAATTCTTAGTTAAAATCCATCTCAATATACACGATTGTATCTAACCAAGCATTCTAACACGGGGATGTAACTTCCTAATTTCTAACACTGACACACATCAGACCAATATCGCTCTGATACTACTATTTGTCACGACCGAAAAATCAGAGTAAATTTTTCATTTTTCTTTCATACTTACTTATCTTCTGATCGTGACCACACTCCACTAACAATTGGGCTGTGCGTCAATACCAGTCTCACCATTCATTCACCTATAGCTTAATTCTTTATTAAAGGAAAGCTAAACATATGAGTTGTTCACTAATTCTTTCCCATTCATTTACAAGTGTTTACAGTGTCTATACATCCCCGAAAGTTACTTACAAACATGTTACTATACTATTCTTATTTAGATACAATATGTACAAGTGTATATACCTCAAGTGATGGGCAACAACGGATAGTAGGAATGCAGTAATCAGTTGCCTCAAAGTCTACTGAAAGAAATCTGTGTAGGAAAATGAATGGGGTGAGCATATCAAGCTCAGTAAGGTAATCCTACGACCAAGTAGGTAACCATACTACCTACATGAATGTTGTGCCGTGCATAAACCACCATTTCTCCACATATTTCGAAACAGATGCTACAATTCATGATGTCATGTAAAACAAGTTCACATATGGATTTCAAAGAGCATGGAAAACTCAACATGCAAATCCATTTAAATCATTTCATTCTCGTTGAAATTTCACAACACAGCCAGGACTCAACCCCTCCCCGGGTATTCCTGACTCACACAAAACCATGACATTAAATGCTTTTCAAAGTAATAGTAATAAACGACACAATGAATGTCATGTAAAACTAGTTTACATCATGCCTGAGTTTAAATAGCATGGAAATAACGTCATGCAAGTTTCAGTTTAAATTCCAGTTTCATTCTTATGAAAATCACATCTCAGTTAGGATCCAACCCCTCCCTCGGGTGATCCAGACTCACACAAAAGTTCACAAAACGTGATTTTTAAAACATCAATTTATAACATGCGAGACTAGGCAATATATATCTCAGGCAAATAACTAGGAGTATGGCCATATACTCGTGATCCCACAGCTACACGGATCTTGTGTGCGGGGTCTCACCACTATCTGGAATGGCCCCGAGAGGTGGGTCAGTCCATCCTGTCGGTCCTATCCAATATCTTGCATCCGAAGAGGCCATTCATATTCGAAGATGTCGCTCGCATCTGAAGATGCCACAGAATCAATCCTAGCACGATACAACATACTCCATGGTACTTACACAGTACAACGTACTCTGTGGACCCATATCTCATATCCACAATTATGCCTATCTCAAAATGCACGTGCGAGCATATTTAATCGACGTGATACACAGTCTACCTGACACTCGAAGCACGACTCATTGCATGTCCTATAAAATCAGTGCGAGCGATGCTCCAACACTCTCATAAAATCAAAGAAAATCTCGTGCGAGCAAAGCTCTAGCACGCGTTTCATAAAATCTCATAAGATCTAGTGCGAGCTAAGCTCCAGAACTTTGTCAAAATCATGTAAAACTAGTGCGAGCTAGGCTCCAGCACTGTGTCATAAAAATCAAGTGAAAATCTAGTGCGAGTTAGAGTCTAGCACCCTGTCATGAAAATCATATGTAAATTTGGTGCGAGTTAGACTCCAGCACCTATGCATGTAAAACTCTAGTGCGAGCCCTTACTCCAGCACTAATGCATGCATCACACAAATCAAAACTCGTGCGAGCTAAGCTCTAACACGTCACACTTTCATAAAATCACGTAGGCGGCTCTGTTATCTCAAAATAATTTCCATAAGAAATCACATTGTTGAAAATATGCAATGCTGTGCATTTTTATTTAAAAGTTAGCCAGCCTACAATTGCATGTGTCAAAACAAATAAAAAAACGAGCAGAAACCTCTTGTTCTTGCTCCTCCAAACTTTTCCTAATTTTAGAAATTATACCCTTCACAGGGGTATTTTGGTCATTTGCCCATTCGGGGCACTAGAATTCTTATCTTAAATCTAGACCCTTCAGACAATTTTGGGGAATATAACTGATTTGGAAATTGTGTAAAGTTACCTCTAGCAATCCGTAAAATTCCCCTACCTGGAATCATGCATGAGCTTATCCCATCTCGATCGTACCAGGTCTTTTAGTCCAATTCACTCCAAACCAAGTCTACGGAGCTGCATATAACCACGTATTTAGGCCAGTTCTAATATACCTATCAGTATTTCACTCTTACTGATCGAATCTAAAGCACTGGGCTCGTTTTACTTTATTAGGCCCGATTGCACCTTAATGGGCCTCGACCCATTTTCAGCCCGTTTTCACTTATTAAATCCCTTCTTCGGGTCTATTCGGCTCATTTGGCTTATTAATACTCATCGGGCTTCATTCCAAACTCTTTGGATAGCCCATATATCATTTACGACAAGTAATTCAAAAATCTGAATATAATTTATTTTTATGCAGAAATTAATCTGAAATCTGTAAAATAAATTCTAATTGCGTAATAATCATACTATTGTCGTAAATGATCTTTACTTACTCGAAATTATGCGGTGGTGTGCAAATCGAAGTTCGATTGGGCTCACGTACACGATTTATCGTCAAATTGCACAATTTTATATTTATTTTCGGGTAAATTTTCGATCAAATATAATTTAAATAAATTTTTCGAATATCAAATTGGTCACTTTTGACCTCTTACCGACTTACCCGAAGTCCGGTGTATCCCCAAAAATCTTCCCCTTTTTTCTTTTTCTCTTTTTCTTTCTTTTTCTCCATTTTTCATCTCTTTCTTGGCTGAACCGGTTCGGTCTGGTTCAGCCTGGTTCAGACCAGTCGGTTCAGCCCGGTTCTCTTCTGACTGAACCGATCCGCACTGGTTCAGGCTTCCCCATCGCCGTTCATGACATTTCTAGCCGGTTCCCAACTTGATTCCGATGTTGTTCAGTGCGTCTCGGGCACGAGAACCCTCGATAGCCTTGGGGTGGGTCGAAACGGTGCCATCGTCGACGAATCCCCCTTCTCCCCCGTGGTACTTTCCCTCATAGGTCGTCAGGTGATCGTCGCCCTTCGTCGGCCCTCGCCTGGGGTTCCTGGTCGTCGGTACAGAGGCTCTCCTCGGTTCACCTTCACTTCGTTTCTGTTTCTTCTTTTCGCATTTTCAGATTCGTTTCTTCTTTTCTTTTTTCTTTTTTTATTATTTATAATTTATTTTATTATGATTTTATTCATTAAAATATTTTTAAAATCCTAAAGTATCTCAAAAAATCCTATTAAATTCATTTAATCCATAAATGAATTTATCAGTCTTATTTCGTCCTTCCGGTATATTTTTTCAATATTTTCGGGATAATCTTTCGATGTGAAAATTTCGATTACTTCCAATAAATTCATATCTTGATCAATTGGACTCTAAATTTAATATTTTCTCCTTTATTGATCAAGATTTTTTAAATCCATATTTTTAATAAAATTTTCTTTTCGAATTTATATCGGATTTTGGTCTTTTGACCGTTTTACCTTTCTACACGTTCGAGACCAATTTAGGCCAACTTTCCTTCTTGGACCCACTATAATTTCTCATTTAAAATTTGTATCTCTATCCACACAATTCAAATCTCATAAATTTAATTTGAAATTCCTTAACTGTCCGTTTTCAAATTCTACGTATGTTCGACTACTTCATTCAATTTATATGATCAAAATCATTTGTCTTATGATTCCATTAATGTATAACAATATCCATACAATGTGTGACTCATAAGGAAATACGATAAAATCGGGTCTTACACCCTATTTGTCGAATGTCATGACCCTCCATGACTTAACCAAATCACTACAAATTTTTCGCATTTTAACTTACCTTTCTCCTTATCAATGGTTGGGCTGTGATTCGATGTCAACATCCTCGTTTACCATATCATCCATTTATTTACATACATACAAGTCAATGTACTATTTCTGATTATAATTTCTTTTATAATACATGTGAGCTCATATAAAATTTGATACAAATACATTCCCCAAAATATATATCGTATACATCACTGTGCTGTTTATATGTTTAGATACAGAACCATACCAAATATGTATACCTGCTGATCGATAGGAAATGGCAACGGACAACAGGAATACTATCCCTAAAACGCTTTCACTCTACTGCTAATGCTATGTAGAGAGATGTAAAAGAAAAGGGGGGTGAGCTCACAGGTCAGTAAGGAAATCAGGCAAGCAAGTAGACATCTACACTATCTACTCAAAATAATACTATGCCTCAAAATATCATTTCCTTAACTCACTTTCAAAGCATGTCTTTAAAATATATATATACACTTGTACAAATTAAATCTCATGTACAGAAATCATGCTTTCGTTCTCAAATGTAAGCATGTAGTGCAAAATAATGCATCTTTATAATATCATAATGCCTTTAGATAAATCATGCCATTTATGCTCAAATCACAGTAAATATGATATTTAAATCATTCACAACACAATAATTGGATTCCGACCCATCCCTCAGGTCTATTCGTATCATAAAATAAATCAGTCAAGTGATATATCATGTGAGACTCTGTGGTGAAATGCAATAACATCCTAGACTATGGCCACATCCTTAATGGTGATCCTAGGCAACGCGAAATCCTAGTGTGCGAGGCATCACTGCTGCAACGGGAGGGGGGTCAGTCCATCACAACTGCTAGCTATAACCTCCTCAACTCCATAACACCACATAGTACAGAGTACCCCATGCCACTCGCACGGTACAACGTACTCCGTGGACTCTACATCACAGTTGAGGTGCTTGCCATAGGTCTTAGCCCTCGAACCATGAAATATAAATACCACATCTCTAAATCCACATGCGAACATCTCATAGTGTGACACTCAGTTTGCACAAGGAAATCAAGCACTATTTTCAACATGTCTTATATATCACATAAAATACAGTGTACGCCTTTGAGCGCGACTCACAGTCGACACTCCGTTCAAACACTGTTTCACATCACAAACTCAAACTCTAGTGTGAGTAAACCTCCAGCACTAGGTCATGCATAGTTCATGTATCAAATCAAGTACGAGCAATAGCTTTAGTACCATGCTATGCATAAAACTCATCAAATCAAGTACGAACAATAGCTCAAGTACTATGTCATGTATAAATCATGAAGAATCGAGTACGAGTAATGCTCTAGCACTCTATTATGCATCTCATGTAAAATTTGAGTACGACCTAATCGCTCCAGCACTCTATCATGCATAAATCATATAAAACTGAGTATGAGTAATAACTCTAGCACTCTATCATACATGTCATGGAAATCCAGTGCAAATCATACATCAACACTAATGCATGTGAAAAATTTATGAAATCAAGTGCGATCTGTGCTCTAGCACGATTTATTCTCACATAATTCGATAGATGGCTCTTTAAAAAGGGATGATTTTCAAAATATCAAAATTAGCACTATAAAGCGTGTTTAATTCACATCAACCTTAAAAACATTAGCCCATCTATTTACTCATTTGCTAAAGAGCAGTAAAACACTCAAAATGGTGGTTTCCATGCCTTTTACAACTTTTCCCAAAAGTTGACTTTTTGCCTAACTAAAGGTAAAATCGTAATTTGCCACTATCGGGTCACAATAATTATTATTCACTTTCTTTAAACCTCAGAGTTTTTAAGTGAATGTAAAAATAGATGAAAATACATGCATATATCTCTAACTACTCACAAAAGTCCCTTACTTGCAATCACTCAAGAAATTGTACTTTCTCAACGCTGCTCAGTCCAGCAGTCTAATTCACTCCTCTACTAATTTCTAGAGCTGCATATAATCATTTATCAGGTTAATTATACTTTTTCTACTGTATTTCACATTAAATATAGTCTATTTCACTTAATGGGCTTTAATAAACCTTAATGGGACTAACTATGCCTTAAGCCCATTTCCATTTTACTATTCATTTTCAATGGGCCTATTGGGCTTGTGGGGCCCACCACCTCTTATTGGGCTTATCCGGGACCTATTACATCACATTGGGTTGTAACCAATTGGACGTGGCCCATTGGACCTCTCGGCCACATGCCATGGTCGAGAGCATCCCATGCCGTCGGTCACACCATGGCATGCCGTCCATGTCCATTTGTTTAGCCAATTCACTTATGCATTTTCACAAACACTTGGTTGGCAATGTTCTTATGCTTCACATAGTTCATTTAGGAATTTTATCAAACACCTTGATTTCCAACTAAATTCACAATTCAATTAATCAAACTGATTAATTCTAACTATACCATAATCATGAACAAACGTATATCAATTCATTTGTGCCTTAAAATCATATGGGCATTTATCAATATTTCACTACTCACTCTCTGCCTAACCATGATCATAGTGATTTCATATGTTTCAATGCTTAAAACAAATACCAATATACTTAAAATCATTCATACATTAACATATATGAATTTGAAAGCTTGAAAATATACCTAGTATTTGTGTTCACACTTGACCAAAACTTTGGAGCCTCACGGTTTGCACACTATGGCTTCTTGATAGCCAATTCCAACATATGTCACTCTCCTCTCAATTTTAAACAACTTTCATGAAGAATGCAAGTTCCAAATATGCCTAAATCCTAGTGATTTCTAGTGAGAGAAAGCTTGGATAAATGTATTTTAATGGTTTCCTTGTGTAGCCGAGAATGGTATGGTGAAGAAGACAATGTGGTGGCTGATTTTATAAGCCATTTACTTAGCCATTAAACCTTACTTTCCAGCCATTTTAATTGAATTCATAAAGTTAAGTTAATAGTCATCACATGAGTCATAGTTAACTTTAACTAAAGATTAGATATTTAATCCATTTGGGCCTTACAATTGGGCCCTCGGTTTGGGCCTTCCTAATGGGCTTTCGGGCTGAAATTTTTACTATATCTCGGGCGTTTAATTGTCTAAATAGTTGGCCTATCAATCACTCCAACAATTCGGTATATGGGACCTAAGAAATTCAATCTACATTTAGTATATCTCAATGGGCTTTTAAAATCTTCATTTTGATCCATTACGTTTTTATCCATTAAACTTAATCCAGAATCCATCTGAATAAATTTTCCTTACATCTGAGGATGATTATCTTGTATTTTGACCAAAAATATTTTTCCCCAAATTTTCCTCCATAGTTAATTTTTAACCATAGTTAGTCAATTATGGTAAAAGTCCACTTTTCTTAACTATAGTTGACTTTTTCCTTAATCATTGACCAAGTTGATTTTTTTTCAAAATTTTGAAAGTGTCATATCTTATGTTTTACACTATCGTCTTAACATTTTAGCCGTTTCTGGTAGGTAGTTATGACTTACATACCTTAAATACCTTTAACCGTTGAAAAGGTCTGTTTTACCTTTGTTAACTTTTACTCTTGTTCTCTGTGTTCGGGATAAAATTAAACCGACTTTCCTTCATGAGCTCTCTATATTTTCTCGTTTTAAGTTCTTCTCTTCAGTCAGAATGATTTAAATCCACTCGGTTTAACATGTGGCTCTTATAGCTCACATTAGGCTTTTATGTAGCTTTTATGTGTTAAATCATCTTACTAACACTTAAATCTAGTAAAAACTCTTCTTATGATTTAAAAAATTTAATACATGTCTGTACATATATAAATCATAAGGAACAAGATACATAAAAATATGGGTCTGACAATCCTCCCCAACTAAGAAAATTTTGTCCTCCAAATAAGAACCAAGTCAGTTATCAAACAGATGGGGGTACTTCTCTCGCATCAGACTCTCCAGCTCCCAAGTAGCCTCCTATGAAGTATGATGCTGCCAGAGAAATTTCACTAATCCGATAGCCTTCGATCTCAAGACCTTTCCTTCTTATCCAGTATCCAAATCGGTCTCTCAACATATGACATGTTCTCTCAGAGCTCCAATGGCTCACTCATAACTAATCACATGTGCTGGATCCGGATGATACTTCCAAAGCATTGATATGTAGAAGACGTTATAGACACCTGATAAGTTCGGGTGCAAACCTATAGGCCTTATCTCCCGCTCGATCAAGTATCTCAAAGGGTCCAATGTAGCGAGGACTCAGCTTCCCTCTCTTTCTAAATCTCACTATGCCCTTGGAAGGAGAAACTTTCAGAAACATTGATTCACCAGCTGCAAACTCTAGTGGCCTTTGTCTCTTGTCAGCGTAACTCTTCTGTCTACTCTAAGCTGTCCTCAGTCTCTCTATAATCAAATGGACATCCTCAGATGCTTGTTTAACTAGGTCAAGAGCAAAAATTGTATGGTCACCCACTTCTTCCCATCCAATAGGGGAACGACATCTACGACCATATAAAGCCTCATATGGTTCTATCCCGATACTCGAATGATAGCTGTTGTTGTAGGCGAACTCGACTAGTGGCAAGTGATTATCCCTTGAGCCTAAGAGTCTGTATAATCCTATCTGACTGACCATCTATCTGAGGATGGAAAGTAGTGCTCAAACTCGACTAGGTTCCCATGGCTTCCTGAAAATGGTCCCAAAAGTGGGAAGTGAAGCGAGAATCCCTATCAGAGACTATGCTCACTGGTACACCATGTAACCTTACTACCTCACGTATGTACAGCTCTGCCAATGAACTCAGAGTATCAGTAGCTCTCATAGATAGGAAGTGGGTTGACTTCGTCAGTCTATCGACTATCACCCATATAGCATCGTGATTCCTGCAGGTTCTCAGTAAACCCATCACAAAATCTATGGTGATATGATCCCATTTCCATGTCGGTATAGGTAGAGGCTGCAATAACCCTGCAGGCTTCTGATGCTCTACCTTCTCCTGTTGACATACGAGACATTTCGCCACAAAATCTGCTACATCTCTCTTCATACTTAACCATCAGTCCACCTTTCAGAGATTCTGATACATCTTGTTACTTCCCAGATTTAACGTGTACCTCGACGAATGAGCTTCTGCTAATATCAATCTCCTAAGTCCTGAATCCTTGGGAACACTCAATCTGCCTCTGAACCTCATCAGTCCATCAGAACTCAACTCAAAATCAGTCACAGTGCCCCTCTGCATCTGACCACTCACATCATGCAAAACGGATCAGTCTACTGAGCCACTCTGATCTTGTCCAACAGATTCGGCTCCAAGCGTAGACTAGCTATCACATAGCTTATATCCATGTCAGAAGGCACAACTCCCAGACTGAGGTTCACAAACTGCTCTAGCAACTCATGTTCCCTAACCCTCATGTACGATGTCATCCCTAAGCTCTTCCTACTCAAAAATCCGCTACAACGTTAGTCTTACCCAGATGATAAAGTATCTCGCAATCGTAGTCCTTCAGAAGCTCTAGCCATATTCTATTTCTCATGTTCAATTTTTTTATGAGAATAGATACTTGAGGCTCTTGTGGTCGGTAAATATCTGGAACTTCTCACCATACAAGTAGTGGCGCTATACCTTCAGTGTAAACACTACTGCTGTTTACTCCAAATCATGAGTCGGATAGTTTTTCTCATGATCCTTTAGCTGTTTGGATCCATAAGCAAATACCCTCCCATCCTGCATCAATGCACAGCCCAGTCCCTGATGCGAAGCATCGGTATACACTACAAATCCTTCTGAGCTGGTAGGGATATTGAGAATCAGACCGGTGGTCAATCGACGCTTCAGCTCTTGAAAACTCTTCTCATAATCCTCATTCCATACGAACGATACACTGTTCCGAGTGAGATGTGTCAACGGAGAAGCTAACTTTAAAAATCCCACAACGAATCTCTGATAGTATCCTGCTAAACCTAGGAAACTCCTAATCTCGGTGACTGTCCTTAACTGTTCCCACTGAACTATAGCCTGGATCTTGGATTGATTAACTGATACACCATCCCTCGATATAACATGTCCCAAAAATGAGATCTGTGATAACCAAAAGTCACACTTACTAAGTTTAGCATATAATGTCTACTCTCGTAGAATCTGCAATACAATCCTGAGGTGCTCCTCATGCTCTTCCTCGGATCTCGAGTACACCAATATGTCATCGATGAAGACGATAACAAACTGATCTAAATATGGCTTGAACACATCATTCATCAAGGCCATAAAAGTCACGGGAGTATTCACCAATCCAAATGGCATAACCAAGAACTCATAATGGCTATATCGGGTACGAAACGTTATTTTGGGTACATCTCCACTCTGAACTTTCAGCTGATGATATCCTGATCTCAGATCAATCTTGGAAAAAACCTATGCTCCCCGAAGCTAATCCAACAAGTCCTCCATGTGTGAAAGGGGGTACCTATTCTTGATGGTGGCCTTATTCAACAATCGATAATCTATACACAATCGGAGGCTCCCATCCTTCTTCCTTAAGAATAAAACCGGTGCTCCCCAAGGTGAAACACTTAGTCTAATGAAACCTTTATCCAACAGCTCCAACAACTATCTCTTGAGCTCTTCCAGCTCAACTAAGTCCATGCTATAAGGTGGTCTCAAAATGGGCTCCGTACCAGGCACCAAGTCTATACAGAACTCCATCTCTCTGTCTGGTGGTAATCCTAGCAACCCATTTGGGTGCCCACTGACCACATGAATATCTAACAACTCCGGATACGCCTTATTCGTATCTACCACATATGCAATGAAACCTTCAACATATTCGTTATTGTAATCGTAACTATTACTTTCATTTCTTTTCGTTAAACTTTACAACATATCTAGTAGGGTTAGGAAACATAACTGTCTTAGCATAACAATCTAAAACAGCATGGTTTACAGATAACCAATCCATTCCTACGATTACATCAAAGTCGTTCATACTTAGCAATATTAGATTGGCTGTCATATCCTTGTTTCCTACTCTCAACTTAAAATCATTAAATACATACTCTACAAGCTGACTACTATTCATAGGCATACTAATCAACATTATCTTACATAACGGTGTACGCTCTACATGTCTTGCTAACTTACATGCAAATGAAGGTGATACAAATGAATTCGTGGCACCAGGATCAATTAAAACATATGCTTCAATATCATAAATCAGGATGTTACCTCGTATCACATCCGATGAAGCATCAGCTGTGTCCTGGTCCAAAGCATGTACACACCCTCGACCGATCACTTGCTTCCCCTTCTCTTCTGCTGTCGCTCTCCTCCTCGAAGTAGAAGGATCAACTAGAGCTCTCTCTGGCTCCCTGCCCTTCAGTGGAGCAGTCTCAACCATCTTCGGGCATGCTCTAGTAATATGCCCTAATTTCCCACATCAAAAGCACATTATAGGAGTGAACGGACAAGGTCTACCTCCATGATGTCTACCACATCTTCTGCACTGATCGACAATAGGTCTCTGTCCTCTAATGATAATACCCTTCGCTGGAGCTATGGCCAGATAAATAAGAGGTCTAGTAGGTCTCTATCGTGCCTCTCTAATCCGTGGTCTCTTACCGAAGAGTCTCCTCCCTCCTTGATAACTGAAACCTCAATCTCTAGCTGGTCCCTTCCTTTCTCTATCATGGGTCCGATTAAACTTTCCAAACTCGAAAGCATTCCTCTCATAATCCTGCTCGCACAGTTGTGCCCTGCGCACTGCTTTCTCATAGGTGGCTATATCAAATGGGACCAATCTGGACCGCAAAACCAGTATCAGTCCATCAATGAACCTGTGGACCTTCTTAGTCTCACTATACATGGTGTCTAGGTCATATCTCCCCTGGGATAAGAATCTAGTCTCATACTCATCCACGAACAAACTCCCCTGGTTCAGTCCTAAAAACTCAGCTTGTAGTTTTCACTATAAGGTATTGAAACAAAATGCCCCCTAAAGGCATCCCGAAATATCTCCCAACTAATATCTGTATGTCGGGCTCTTAATGGTGGACTTCCACCAATGCACTGTAGCTTCCTTCAGTAGGAATGCAGCAAATGCGACCATCTCTAATGTCGTACACTCGAAGAATCCATAGAGCTTCTCTATCCCACCAACCCACTCCTCAGCAGCAATAAGGTCCTTGACCCCAATAAAAGATGGAGGTTTAAACTTTTGAAACTATCACAATCGATCCAGATCACATCCGTACCCTAATCCACTACTACCCGACACTGGTAGGGGTGTAGTAGTATCTGTAGTCTGTGGTGAATGAGCTATTTGCATAGGTGTATAAGGGGCAACTGCCTCTCTTGTCGCAGTTCCTACCTCCTGTCCCTGCCTACCTGGCATCGTCTGTGCTAATATCTCCACTATCATCTCTAGGCTACGCTCTAATCTCGTAAAGTGCACCTCAACACACTCTGGTACCTCAGTAGCACCTAGAGTCTCATCGGTAGGTAATGGCTCAGTAGCAGCTCGTCTCTCAGGCCTATCTCTATGGCCTCAAACCCTACCTCTCATCCTTCTACCACTACGAGTATTCGCCATATAGGCTAAGTTCCTGCATTCACAATCATGAATTAGTCTGTTTCCCATCTGGTATACACAGTTGTATCTAAACAAAGCACAATACTATGGGGATGTACACTTTCCTATTTTCTAATACCGACTCATATCAGACGAACCTCTGCTCTGATACCATTCTGTCATGACCCTCCATGACTTAACCAAATCACTACAAATTTTTCGCATTTTAACTTACCTTTCTCCTTATCATTGCTTGGGCTGTGATTCAATGTCAGCATCCTCATTTACCATATCATCCATTTATTTACATACATACAAGTCAATGTACTATTTCTAATTATAATTTCTATTATAATACATGTGAGCTCATATAAAATCTGACACAAATACATTCCCCATAAAATATATCGTATACATCACTGTGTGGTTTATATGTTTAGATACAGAACGGTACCAAATATGTATACTTGTCGATCGATAGGAAATGGCATCGGACAACAGGAATACTATCCCTTAAATGCTCTCACTCTACTACTGATGCTTTGTAGAGAGATGTAAAAGAAAAGGGGGTGAGTCACAGCTCAGTAAGGAAATCAGGCAAGCAAGTAGACATCTGCATTATTTACTCAAAACCATGCAATGCCTCAAAATATCATTTCCTTAACTCACTTTCAAAGCATGTCTTTAAAATATATATATATGTACTTGTACAGATTAAATCCCATGTACAGAAATCATGCTTTCGTTCTCAAATGTAGGCATGTAGTGCAAAATAATGCATCTTTATAATATCACAATGCCTTTAGATAAATCATGCCATTTATGCTCAAATCACAGTAAATATGGCATTTAAATCATTCATAACACAATAATCGGATTCTGACCCATCCATCAGGTCTATCTGTATCATAAAATAAATCAGTCAGGTGATATATCATGTGAGACTCTGTGGTGAAATGCAATAACATCTTGGACTATGGCCACATCCTATAATGGCGATCCCAGGCAACACAGAATCCTAGTGTGCGAGGCATCACTACTGCAATGGGAGAGGGGTTAGTCCATCACAACCGCCAGCTATAACCTCTTCAACTCCACAACACCATGCGGTATAGAATACCCCATGCCACTCGCACAGTATAATGTACTCCGTGGATCCTACATCACAGTCGGGCTGCTTGCCATAGGTTTTAGCCCTCAAACCATGAAATATAAATACCACATCTCTAAATCCACATGCGAACATCTCATAGTGTGACACTCAATCTACACGAGAAAATCAAGCATGGTTTTCAACATGTCTTATATATCACATAAAATACAGTGTACGCCTTTGAGCGTGACTCACAGTCGACACTCTGTTTAAACACTGTTTCACATCACAAACTCAAACTCTAGTGTGAGTAAACCTTCAGCACTAGGTCATGCATTGTTCATGTATCAAATCAAGTACGAGCAATAGCTCCAGTACGATGCTATGCATAAAACTCATCAAATCAAGTACAAGCTGTGAGACCCCATATATGTAATGTTGTAATGTGTAATGAATATGATTGGACTTGTAATGTAAAGTGTGATTAATGTAAGTCCATGGATTCAATGTACATATGTGTAATATGAATTGTAACGTACATACAAGTTTCATTGAGTACGAATATGAAGAAATGAGTTTTGGCAAGTGATGGATGTGATTGAAACTCAAGATGAGTAGTGTGGTAAAATGGAATGGAGTTATGCTTCCATTTGGTTTCATGTAGCATACCTTTGGACATACAATGAATGCACACAAGTTTCAATGTGCATAAGGTATGAATGGATGCCATTTTCAAGTTATAAAGGTGGATGGATGAGAAAATAGCCATCGCAATAGATTAAGGGTGTGTTGGTATGAGTTGCAGCAAGGAAACTGCAGGAAATTTGGAAAACATGAGGGCCAGATCGATCTCATAGGATGAGAGATCGATCTGGAAGAGCCAGAATGCTCTTATTTGGGCAAAAGAATAGAGCAGATCGATCTCCAATGGAGCCAGATCGATCTCCCAAGCATTCTGTAGTGAAAAGATCGATCCCCAAGCACCCAGATCGATCTCCTTAGCTCTCTGTTTGGGACCAGATCGATCTCTTGCTTCGACAGATCGATCTCATGCTTCAACAGATCGATCTGATGCTTCGACAGATCGATCTCAGGCTTAAAAATGCCGTGAAAAAGAGGATTTTAAGGGACCAAATCGATCTCCTCTTGGACCAGATCGATCTCCTCAGGCCATTTCTATATAAGGAGAGCTGAAAATCTGGAAATCTCGGAAAAACACTTAACTTTACAATCTCAACCCCAAAAACCTAACTTTTCCTCTCTAAAATCAGCCATTTTCAGTGAGATTTGAAGAGAGATCATTAGAGGCAAAGTTGTCCCTATCAAAGAGAAGAACAACATAGTGAGAGGGCATCTTCACATTTTTGGAATTGAAGGAGTTAAGGGCATTACCATTTGGAGCAAGAAGAGAAATCATATTGGTAAGATTCTAACACTCCAATCCAAATGCATTAGCTATTTAATTGATTTTGGAGTTGATTGATATGAGTATTGATGGATAAACTACCTAGGAATGTAGTGGAATTGGTGTGACCTAGAAATCTAAAATGGGTATAATGTGAGGATATGTGGGATTGAATGAGCTTATGATTTATGGCATGCTAAAGTTGTTATTGGGGTTATCTTTATGATTTTAGATGGTTAGATGGAATTACTTGGTGAGTTGGAGGAATTGTGAAAATGGGTATGTATATGAGTGATAAATGCCATAGTGAGGGGATTCATGAAATATGAACGCTATGAGCTTTATGTCGATTTGATATCGACTTTGAATAAGTTAATAGGCCTAAGAAGGTCCATAGACTCGAGCTATGGGTAAAGTATGAAACGAGGCCAAATAAGCTTTAATAGAGGCTATAGATTAAATTGACTATAGCAAACACAAGGGTTGCATTATATGGATCGAATATAATGCGGGATACGATTTTGTGTAGTCCCGAAGAGTTCGTTGAAGACGAATCGAACCGTACGAGTGAGCAGCTTAAGGAAGTGGAATCACGCATCACGATTCCAGGTAAGGGAATTTTGTGAGTATATAGAGGTAGCTGCTCGTACTTTGAACTTGTGGGTGAATATTGGGTGTTGTATGAAATGCATGGTTGCTCAAATAAATGATTGATGGTATTCGTGAATGATGATGAGTATATGCGTGGTTTTGGATTTGAAGTGAATTTTTTGAAATGGGATAGTAAGGCTAATAATTGCATAAATCTAAGGTTTTGATGTTTTTCCAAAACGAATTGCTTGGTTTTAAGCAAGCTTGTAGATGGGTCGGCTAGTATTGTATTGTTGTTGTGGAAAAGCAATTGTGAGTGCTAAACCCGATTGCCGGGATTGTTTAATTGTATATGAGCCGCCTATCATATTCGTATGACATAAATCGCGCTAGAGCCTCGCTCGCGCTGGATTTCTATGTTTTCATTTGTATGAAACGTGCTGGAGCTTAGCTCGCATCTTGATTTGGAAACTATGATGATGTTTATAAACCGTACTGGAGCTTCTGCTCATACGTGGATTTTGAGTGGTTGTTTTATGAGTATAACCGTACTAGAGCTATGCTCGTACGCGTCTCTGTATGAGAGGATGCTTGAGTCGTGCTAGAGCTTTGCTCGCACAAGTTTGCACATTGTGACACGTATAAGGTTGTGAAAATGGTAAGATCCTTAAGCCTTACATCCTTAAGCCAACATCCTTAAGCCCAAAGAGGCGGGGAGGCTCTGTTAGGCGGGGAGGCTCTGTTTGGTGGGGAGGCTCTCTTACGGTGGGATCCTTAAGCCAACATCCTTAAGCCCAAAGAGGCGGGGAGGCTCTGTTAGGTGGGGAGGCTCTCCTACATGGTTATAGTAAGATCCTTAAGCCTTACATCCTTAAGCTAACATCCTTAAGCCCAAAGAGGTGGGGAGGCTCTGTTAGGCAGGGAGGCTCTGTTTGGCAAGGAGGCTCTCTTACGGTGGGATCCTTAAGCCAACATCCTTAAGCCCTGGAGGGGTGGGGAGGCTCTGTTAGGCGGGGAGGCTCTCCTACATGGTTATAGTAAGATCCTTAAACCTTACATCCTTAAGCTAACATCCTTAAGCCCAAAGAGGCGGGGAGGCTCTGTTAGGCGGGGAGGCTCTGTTTGGCAGGGAGGCTCTCTTATGGTGGGATCCTTAAGCCAACATCCTTAAGCCCAAAGAGGCGGGGAGGCTCTGTTAGGCGGGGAGGCTCTGTTTGGCAGGGAGGCTCTCTTACGGTGGGATCCTTAAGCCAACATCCTTAAGCCCTGGAGGGGCGGGGAGGCTCTGTTAGGCAGGGAGGCTCTCCTACATGGGTACGGTAAGATCCTTAAGCCCTACATCCTTAAGCCAACATCCTTAAGCCTAAAGAAGAGGGGAGGCTCTGTTAGGCGGGGAGGCTCTGTTCGGTGGGGAGGCTCTCTTACGGAAGGATCCTTAAGCCCTACATCCTTAAGCTAACATCCTTAAGCCCGAGGAGGCAGGGAGGCTCTGTTAGGCGGGGAGGCTCTGTTCGGCAGGGAGGCTCTCCTTCGCGGATATGGAAAACGCTTGGTATGGGGTAGGTAAGACCTAGGAATGGTACCCCCAATCACGATATGAATCTGCGGAGTACGCTGTACCGTGTATATCACATGGAGTACATTGTACCGCATGATGGTTATGTGGTGAGAAAGTCTGGCGAGGGATAATCCATCTTCGTGCCAGCGTGATACCCCGCACACCTGGATGCGTGTGGTCTGGGATGACTTATGATGTAATGGTCCACATAGGCACTTTTGATATAGTGACCTAGTTTTATACACATGCGTGAATTGTGAAATGAAAATGTGGTTGTGACTATGAATTGATTTGGTGGCATTTATGTGTTGAGAAAGAGGTTTATGAAGTTGATTTAAAAAGGAGGTTTCTTAATGAATTGCCCTTTTTATGAATTTAAATGAGATTGAGCATGAGATGATTTATACATGATGTTTCTACCATGTTTTATATGCCAATGCACATGATTTTGATACATGATATATATGTATATTCACATGGCATAGTTTTATTCCTCATGCTCCTACCGTAAATGATTTATGCATAACACTATCAGCATGTAGATAGAGTAGTTATCTACCATGCTTGCATTATTGCCTTACTGAGCGTGTGGTTGCTCATCCCACTCTATTTTCCCCCTACAGAGCATGCATAGTAGCCCAGTAAGACTGAGGCGTGGTATTTTAGACTCCGCTGCATCTCCATCGCTAAAAGGTATATATATACACAGTGATTCCTTTTGTATCTAAACAATGTAAAAGCACAGTATTCTTTTGAGATGTAATTATGGGGGATGTAGATGTCAGTAAAACATGTCCTTGTATAAGTACATGATTAATGCGAATGAATGACATCGTTTTATTTAACTGTGAACGAATGATAAGTGATGTTTATTATTGACTCACAGCCCAACAGTGTGTGGTGAGTTAGTTCACGATCGGGTAAGGTAGCAGTAAAAAGCGAAAAATTTTTAGTGCTTTTTGATTAAAGAGAATGGAATTGGGTCGTGACACAAGCAATAACTCAAGTACTATCTCATGTATAAATCATGAAGACTCGAGTACGAGTAATGCTCTAGCACTCTATCATGCATCTCATGTAAAATTCGAGTACGAGCTAATCTCTCCAATACTCTATCATGCATAAATCATATAAAACTGAATATGAGTAATAACTCCAGCACTCTATCATGCATGTCATGGAAATCCAGTGCGAATCATACATCAACACTAATACAGGTGAAAAATATATGAAATCAAGTGCGAGCTGTGCTCTAGCAGGATTTATTATCCCATAATTCGATAGATGGCTCTTTAAAAAGGGATGATTTTCAAAATATCAAAATCAGCACTATAAAGTGTGCTTAATTCACATCAACCTTTAAAACATTAGCCCATTTACTCTTCTACTAAACAGCAGTAAAACACTCAAAATGGTGGTTTCCATGCTTTTCACAACTTTTTCTAAAAGTTGACTTTTTTCATAACTAAAGGTAAAATCGTAATTTTTCATTATCGGGTCACAATAATTATTATTCACTTTCTTTGACCCTCAGAGTTTTTAAGTGAATGTAAAAGCAGACGAAAATACGTGCAGGTATCTCTAACTACTCACAAAAGTCCCTTACCTGTAATCACTCGAGAAATTTTACTTTCTCAACGCTGCTTGATCCAACAGTACAATTTGCTCCTCCACTAATTTCTGGAGCTGCATATAACCAATTATTAGGTTAATTATACTTTTCCTACTGTATTTCATATTAAATACAATCTATTTCACTTATTGGGCTTTAATAAACCTTAATGGGACTAACTATGCCTTAAGCCCATTTCCATATTACTATTCATTTTCGTTGGGCCTATTGGGCTTGTGGAGCCCACCAACTCTTATTGGGCTTATCCAGGACCCATTACATCACATTGGGTTGAAACCGACTGGGCTTGGCCCATTAGACCTCTCGGCCACATGCCATGGCCAAGAGCATCCCATGCCGTCGGTCACACCATGGCATACCGTCCATGTCCATTTGTTTAGCCAATTCACTTATGCATTTTCACAAACACTTGGTTGGCAATGTTCTTAAGCTTCACATAGTTCATTTAGGCATTTTATCAAACATCTTGATTGCCAACTAAATTCACGTATCAATTAATCAAATTGATTAATTCTAACTATACCATAATCATAAACATATGTATATTAACTCATTTATGCCTTAAAATCATATGGGCATTCATCAATATATCACTACTCACTCTCGACCTAACCATGTTCATGGTGATTTCATATGTTTCAATACTTAAAACATATACCAATATACTTAAAATCATTCATACATTAACATATATGAATTTAAAAGCTTGAAATTATACCTAGAATTCGTGTTCACACTTGGCCGAAACTTTAAAGCGTCACAGTTTGCACACTATGGCTTCTTGATAGCCAATTCCAACATATGTCACTCTCCTCTCAATTTGGAACAACTTTCATGCAGAATGCAAGTTCCAAATATGCCTAAATCCTAGTGATTTCTAGTGAGAGAAAGCTTGGATAAATGTATTTCAATGGTTTCCTTGTGTAGTTGAGAATGGTATGGTGAAGAAGACAATGTGGTGGCTGATTTTATAAGCTATTTACTTAGCCATTAAGCCTTACTTTCCAGCCATTTTAATTGACGTCATAAAGTTTAGTTAATAGTCATCACATGAGTCATAGTTAACTTTAAGTAAAGGTTAGATATTTAATCCATTTGGGCCTTGCAATTGGGCCTCTTGATTTGGGCCTTCCTAATGGGCTTTCAGGTTAAAATTTTTACTATACCTCGGGCCTTTAATTGTCTAAATATTTGGCCTATCAATTGGTCCAAAAATTTGGTCTAAGGGACCTAAGAAATTCAATCTACGTTTAGTATACCTTAATGGGCTTTTAAAATCTTCATTTTGGCCCATTACGTTTTTATCCATTAAACTTAATCCGAAATCCATCCGAATAAATTTTCCTTACATCCGGGGATGATTATCTTGTGTTCTGACTAAAAATATTTTTCTCCAAATTTTCCTCCATACTTGGTTAATTTTTAACCATGGTTAGTCAATTATGGTAAAAGTCCACTTTTCTTAACTATAGTTGATTTTTTCCTTAATCATTGACCAAGTTGACTTTTTCTCAAAATTTTGAAAGTGTCATATCTTATGTTTTATACTCTCGTCTTTACATTTTAGCCATTTTCAGTAGGTAGATATGCCTTACATACCTTAAATACCTAAAACCGTTGAAAAGGTCTGTTTTACCCTTTTTAGCTTTTACTCTTGTTCTCTGTGTTCGGGACTAAATCAAACCGACTTTCCTTCATGAGCTCTCTATATTTTCTCATTTTAAGTTCTTCTCTTTAGTCAGAATAATTTAAATCCACTCGGTTTAAGCTGTGGCTCTTATAGCTCACATTAGGCTTTTATGTAGCTTTTAAGTGTTAAATCATTTCACTAACACTTAAATCTAGTAAATACTCGTCTTATGATTTAAAAAACTTAATACATGTCTGTACATATATAAATCATAAGGAACAAGCTACATAAAAATACAAGTCTGACATCCAATTCGTCTAAAAATCACTGCCATTTTTTTGCGTTTTTCTTTTTCCTTACCTTGGTCGTGAACATCCTCACCAATACACAGTTGGGCTGTGAGGCAGTAATAATCATTCTTAACCATCCATTTTCCAATTAATCAAAAGAAATGTCATACATTTAAGAGTTAAGACACATGTTCATACACGACACACTTTCTAACATTTAAATCCCCCATATTACAATTTCAATGATTACTGTTCATTTACATTGTTTAGATACAAAAAGCATCTCTGTGTATATACCTCTGCGTGATGGAGATACAGCGGAGGACTCAACAAAATGCCTCAGTCCTCATTGGGCCACTATGCATGCTCTGTAGAGGGGGAAATAGAGAGGGATGAGCAACTACACGCTCAGTAAGGCAATAATGTAATAATGCAATAATGGTAGATAACTACTCTATCCACATGCTGATAATGTTATGCATAAATCGTTTGTAATCGGAGTATGACGAAATAAAATGATGCCACATGTATATACATATATCATGTATTAAAAATCTTGTAAGTAGGCATAAAACATGGAATATCAACATGTAAAATCATCTCATGCTCAACTCATTAAATCTTATAATAAATCAAATTATTATTTCCTTAAATCACAAATCCCACATGGCTCGACCCCTCCCTCGGATCTACCCTGGATAATCACATTTGCACATGTATTAAGATCATGTGGTACTATGTAATATCAAATGAGACAAGTTACTATAGCTCACTAGACTATGTTGGCCAACTATGTCATAAGTCATCCCAGACCACACGCATCTAGGTGTGCGGGGTATCGTGCTAGAACGAAGGGGGTTGGTCCTTCGCCAGACTCTCTCATTACCAAAATTACCACGCGATACATCGTATTCCATGTGATATACATGGTACATCATACTCCGCAGACCCATATCGTGGTTGGGGGTGTCAGCCTTAAGTCTTATCTACCTCATACCAAGAGCTTTTTGTACCCATGTAGGAGAGCCTCCCTGCCGAACAGCCTCCCCTCCCCTCTAGGGCTTAAGGATGTTGGCTTAAGGATCCTTCCGTAAGAGAGCCTCCCCACCGAATAGAGCCTCCCCGCCTCCTCAGGCTTGAGGATGTTAGGCTTGAGGGTCTTACCGTAAGAGAGTCTCCCCACCGAACAGAGCCTCCCCGTCCACTCTGGTTTGAGGATGTAGGGCCTGAGGATCTTACCAACTTCCACGGTATTATACATACCACAATATGAAAACTTGTGCGAGCTAAGTCTAGCACAGTTTGTGCATCATAACTAAACCACCTCGTAGTAACGCTCTAGTATAGTATTTATGCATATAACATGAGAAAAACCACGTACGAGCATAGATCTAGTACAGTTTATAAAACATCATCACAAATCAAATCAAGGTGCGAGCTAAGCTCCAGCATGTTTCATACAAATGAAGACATCAAAATCTAGCGCGAGAGAGGCTCCAATGCTATTTAAATAACATGAACACGATGGGTGGCTCATATACATTCAAAACCATCTCAAAACATGTTTAGCACCCCACATGGGCTATTTCACAACATCATGCAAATACTAGCCAGCCTATCCATTACTTTGCTCAAAACAAAGCATTGTGTTTTGTGAAAACATTCAAAACACGTGATTTATGCAATTATTAGCCTTACTATCCTCTTTTCAAGAACCATGTCGAAAACCAAATCGTATACATATAGGTATTGGCATACATCACCAATCATTTTCTCAACAGTAATGCATTTCATAAACCCCCTATATCCACCTACAAAATACGAGCAGCTACCTCTATATACTTACAAAATTTCCTTACTTGGAATCGTGCCGCGTGATTCCACTTCCTTAGAGTTGCTTACTCGTGTGGTCCATTTTGGCTCCTACGAACTCTCTGGAACTGCATAAGGTCGTATATCGCATCAATTTAATTCACATAACAGTACTCTTGCGTCTATTATAGTTAATTTGACCTATAGTCTCCATTAACGCTCATAAGGCCTCGATTTATTGTTCTATTCTTATCTCGAGTCCAATGACTCTTTTAGGCCTATTGATTCATACTCAATCAATATTAAATCGATATTAAGCTCATGGTGTTCCTATTTCATCAATTTCTTCACTAGGGCCTCTTATCAAAATCTCACATACCCATTTTCATAATTTTCTCTACACTTACAATGTGGCTTCATTTAATCATCTTAAATCATTGACATTACTTCCACAGTAACTTAATATAACCCATAATTCATTAGCTCATTCAAACCACATTTTCTCACACTAGACATAATCTAGGTTATAAGTGTTCCATTGTTTTCTAGATGGTTTCTATCCTAAATATTCACACCAATCTACTCTAAAATCAATAAACAGACAATGTATTTGGGCTAAAGTGTTAGAAACTTACTAAATCTAGTTTCTCCTCTTGCTCCAATAAAAATGCCCCTTGCTCCTTCAATCCAACAAATGAAGTTTTGATCTCAAACTATGTTGTTCTCCTCTTAGATTTGAACAACTTTATATCTAATAGCTTCCATTCAATTCTTACTAGAAATGGGCTGATTTTAGAAAGATAAATCTAGGTTTTGGGTCGAAATGGAAGAAATGGGTGTTTCTTTTCGTGATTTGCAGATTTCACTACTCCTATTTATAGAAATTGCTCAATGAGATCAATCTGTCAAAGCTTGAGATCGATCTTATCCCCTTAAATCCCTTATTTTCACGCTAATTTTGAACGCAAGAGATCGATCTGTCGAGTGCTTGATATCGATCTGTCCCAGGCAGTAGCTTAAGGAGATCGATCTGCTCCAACTCGAGAGATAAGGAAATCGATCTGTTTTGCATCAAATCGATCTTCTCATTACAGAATGTTTAGCAGATCGATTTGGCTCCATTGCAGATCGATCTGTCTTGTTCCATTACTTAAATAAGAGTATTTTTGCCCTTCCAAATCGATCTCTCATCCTATGAGATCGATCTGACCTTCATATTTTCCAGATTTGTTGTAGTTTTCTGTAGTAACTTCACGAAAAACATCCTAAATTTGCTGCCATAGTCATTTTCTCATCCAACCGCCTTCAAAAATTGAAAATGACATCCATTCATACTTCATACACATTGAAACTTGCGTTCATTCATTGTGTAACCAAAAGTATACAATTCATAGCCAAATAGAAGTACAATTACTTATGCAATTCATGCAACTTCATTCTGTTTGTTGTATACTACTCATTTTATGCTCTAATCACATTCATCACTCATAAAAGTCCATTCCTCCATATTCGTATAAAATGAAACTTGTGTGGACATTACAAACTCATATTACAAATATGTACATCGAATCCATGGACTTACATCACTTATGCTTTACATTACAAATACATCACCATACTCATGATTTCATAAAGTTTACATCCAAAATATGGGTCTTACATTCCACCCTTCCTTCAAGGAATTTGGTCCTCTAAATTAGAACCAAGTCACTCTTAAAAAAGTTGAGGGTACTTCTCCCGTATCAAGTTTCTAATTCCCATGTGGCCTCTTCCACCGTGTGATGTTGCCAATGAACTTTTACCAAGGGAATTGTCTTTATCCTTAACACTTTTTCTTTTCTGTCCAATATCCATATCAGCTTATCAACATATGTCATACTCTCATTGAGCTCCAACGACTCATATCTTATCACATATGCCGTTTCTGGGTGATACTTTTGAAGCATAGAGACGTGGAAGAGGTTATGAACATTCACCAAGTCCAGTGGTAATGCCAACCTATACATCTTATCTCCCACTCTCTCCAAAATCTCAAAGGGTCCAATGTACCTAGGGCTCAGCTTGCCCTTCTTACCAGTTCTCATAATACTCTTCGAAGGAAAAACTCTTAGAAATATCGACTAACCCACATCAAACTCTAGTGGTCTCCGTCTCTTGTCAGCATAACTCTTTTGCTGGCTCTGAGCTGCCCGTAATTTCTCACATATCAATTGAACGTACTCAGATGCCTGCTGCACTAAGTTCGGAGAAAAAAATCTATCTGTCACCAACATCTTCCCATCCAATGGGGGATCGACATCTGCGTCCATACAGTGCCTCATAGGGTGCCACTCCGATACTCCCATGATAGCTATTATTATAGGCGAACTTGGCTAACTGTAGGTGATCGTCCCAAGAGCCTCTAAAATCCAGCACACATGCACTCAACATATCCTCCAGGGTCTGTATAGTCCTCTCTGACTGCCCATCTGTCTGAGGATGAAAAGCGGTGCTAAAGCTCAAGTGGGTCCCCATCGCTTCTTGAAAGTGTTTCCAGAAATAGGAAGTGAAACGAGCATCCCTATCAAAAACAACACTCACTGGTAGACCATGTAACTGTAGTATCTCTCATACATACAGGTTCCCCAACTGACACAGAGTATCGGTAGCTCTCATAGCTAAGAAATGGGCTGACTTAGTCAACTGATCCACAATAACCCATATGGCATCATGACCTCTACGAGTCCTCCGCAATCCCATCATAAAATCCATGGTGACATGCTCCCACTTCCATGTCGGTATCAGTAGAGGTTGCAATAATCTTGAAGACTTCTGATGCTCTACCTTCACCACTAACAAACGAGACACTTAGCGACATATTCAGCAATGTCTCTTTTCATTCTGGACTACCAATAAACCTTCCGAAGGTTTTGATACATCTTGGTACTTCCCGAATGTATCATGTACTTTGATGAATGAGCCTCTGATAAAATCATTCTCCTAATCTCAGGATCATCGAGAACACATACTCTGCCTCTAAACCTTAATAAGCCATCTGTACTTACCTCAAAATCAATACCCACACCTGCCTATATCTGACTCAACCAATCAATACACCGTCGATTACTCTGTTGAGCTTGCCGTATACGGCCAATCAACTCTGGCTCTAGTCTTAAACTAGCCATGATCTCCACTCTCTTTGATCCAGGCGGGGTTACGTCCAAACTGAGGTTCGTGAATTGTTCCAACAACTCATGTTCCCGTACCATCAAATAAGACACCAACTCGAGGTTTTTCCTGCTCAAAGCATCGGTAACTACGAGCGGTACATGATTTTACAATCATAATCCTTAAGAAGTTTAAGCCATCTTTGTTGTCTCATATTTAACTCTTTCTGCGAGAACAGGTACTTAAGGCTCTTATGATCTGTGAAAACCTAAAATTTCTCTCCATATAGGTAGTGGCGCCATATTTTTAAAGCAAACACCACGGCTGCTAACTCTAGATCATGTATCGGGTAGTTCCTCTCGTGATCTTTTAGCTGTCTAGATCCATAAGAAACTACCTTCCCATCTTGCATAAGCACACAGCCCAATCCCTAGTGTGATGCATCCGTATACACCGAGAATCCTCCTGAGTTAGTAGGAATGGTGAGAACCAAAGCAGTGGTAAATCGATGCTTAAGCTCCTCAAAACTCCTCTCACATGCCTCATCCCATACAAACTTAACGTCTTCCCATGTGAGGCGTGTCAACGGAGTAGCTAGTCTAGAGAAACCCTCTATAAATCTCTGATAATAACCTGCCAATCCTAAAAAACTTATGATCTTCGTAACTGTCTTGGGCTGTTCCCATTATACAACTGCCTCTATCTTGGATGGATCCACTGATACCCCATCCTTCGACTTGACATGGCCCAGAAATGAGATTTACTCTAACCAAAAGTTACACTTGCTGAGTTTGGTATATAACTCTTTCTCTCAGAGGGTCTGTAGAACTATCCTTAAGTGCTCCTCATGATCTTCCCTGGACTTGTAATAGACCAATATGTCATCAATAAACACAATCACAAACTTGTCCAGGTATGGCTTAAAGACATCATTCATCAATGCCATAAATGTTGTAGGGGCATTTGTCAATCCCAATGGCATCACCAAGAACTCGTAGTGGCCATAACGGGTACGAAATGTTGTCTTGGGTACATCTCCACTCTTGATCCTCAACTGATGGTACCCTGACCACAGATCTATCTTTGAAAATGCTTGGGCTCCTCGGAGCTGATCCAATAAATCATTGATTCTTGGAAGGGGGTACTTGTTCTTAATGGTAGCCTTATTCAACAACCGGTAATCTATACACAATCGGAGGCTTCCATCATTCTTCCTTAAAACAGAATCGATGCTCCCCAAGGTGAGACACTCGGTCTAACAAACCCCTTCTCTAACAAGTCTTGCAGCTGTTTCTTTAGCTCTTCCAACTCAATCAGAGCCATTCTATATGGTAGTTTCGATATCGATTCTATACCAGGCACTAACTCTATGCAAAATTCTATTTTCCTTTCAGGGGGTAGTCCTGGTAATTCATCCGAAAAGACATCAAGGTAATCCACAATTACGGGTATGTCCCTCAATTCCGGGTGTGCCTCATCTATATCGACCACGTAGGCAATTAACCCTTCATACCATTCTTTCCACCGTTAGTGTCACGAATCATCGCATCAATATTCAACATAAGCATAGGAATTCATCTCTCAAATAAATTCAATAAGATGATACTCTTTTCATTTATAGAAATCAGGTTCTTTTATTTCATTTCACAAATCTTACAACATGATTTCCTATCTCTGGAAACATCAAAGTCTTAGCATGACAATCCATAACAACATGATTGCCAGCCAACCAATCCATTCCCAATATTACATCAAAATCATTCATATTCAATAAAATTAAATTGGCTGCCATTTCCTTTTCGTCTATCTTTAACTTACAATCTCTACATACATGCTCAGTTAATTGACTATCATTCATGGGTGTAGAAATCATCAACATTTTATCCAACAACGTAGGTTTCACATGCTTCAACAATTTATGTGCAAAGGAAGGTGATATGAAGGAATGCGTGGCACCAGGGTTAAATAATACAAATGCTTCTAAATCAAATATTTGGATGGTACCTTTAATCACATCTGTTGATGCGTCCGCAGTGTCCTAGTACAGTGCATGTAGTCTTCCTTTGCTCACACCCACTACCTGCTTCCATTTTTCTTCAGTCGTGGCCCTTCTCCTCGGGGAAGCTGTCTCAACTGGAGCTCTCTCCAACTCCTTGCCCTTCTGTGGGGCAATCTCCATCCTCTCAGGATAATACTTTGCTATGTGTCTGGGTCTTTTGCATTGGTAACATATTGCAGGGGTCATTAGACAAGGCCTAGTCCTATCAAATCTATCATATCTCCTACAATAACTATACCCCTCGGAGCAGTCAAAGCAGGGTATACGGGAGGTCTAGCAGCTCTCTCCTATACCTCCTTGATCTTAGGTCTCTTCTTAAAATAGCTTTGGCCTCCTCTCCTGGCCACTCTATCTATCCTAGATCGCTTCCGATCTCTGTCTCTTCTGACACTAATCTTCCCCAGCTCGGAGACATTCTTCTCAAAGTCTTGCTCGCATAACTGAGCCTTGTGTACCACCTCCTCATAAGTCTGTATGTCAAAGGGTGTTAGCTTAGTTCAGATGGCTAATCTCAATCCATCAACGAACTTCTGAATCTTTCGGGTTCACTACCCATGGTATCCGGGTCATATCTACCCAAAGACATGAACCTCGACTCATATTCATCCACAGTACGGTTCCCCAGAACCAAATTCATAAATTCCATCCGTAATTCACACTGTGTGGTGGTTAGGATGTACTGCCTCCTGAAGGCCTCCAAGAATACCTCCCAGGTAATCTCGTAGTGTCTGAGTCTCAAAATAGCTTCAGTGGATCTCCACCAGTGCTCTGCCTCACCTTTCAACATAAATGCGGCAAAGGCTACCTTCCCAGTTGAAGTACATCTAAAGAATCTGTATAGTTTCTCCATCTCGTAGACCCAATCCTCAGTAATCACCAGGTCCATTACCCCTCTAAACACTGGAGGTTTCAACCCTTGGAACTCTCACAATCTGCTCTACTCACAGTCATAACCCAAATCACTGTTGCTCGACTATGGAGTGATGGGAGAGGTTGTATCCTGGACTGGAGGTGGTGTAACAGTAGCAGTCTCTGCAGTCTGAGGTCTCTCCACCTCTGCGATTGCCTGTCTAGTAGTGTTAGGCTGCGTTGCGGGGCCTGGTCTATCATTGGCATCAAGAGCCTGTGTGACTATCTCAATTAGGCTCTCTATACTCCGCTCTATCCTAGCGAAGCGAGCGTCTGTATCCCCTAATCTCTCAGTAGGGTTTTGCAGAGCCTGATTAGTTTGTGGCTCTGCACGGCTCTCAGGCATACCTCTACGGCCTCTAGCACGTGCTCCTATCCCTCTACCTCTATGCGTAACAGGCATTCTGCCTAACTTCCTGTATTCATAATCACTTATTAGACTCAATCCATCACGGTATACAGAGTTATATCTAAATAAAAACACAGTAATATGGGGATGTACTTTTCCTACATTTTATTACTGACTCACATCAGGCCAACTCAGCTCTGATACCAATCTCTGTCACGACCTTATTTGTCCAATTTGTCTAAAAATCACTGCCAATTTTTCACGTTTTTCTTTTTCCTTACCCTGGTCGTGAACATCCTCACCAATACGCAATTGGGCTGTGAGGCAGTAATAATCATTCTTAACCATCCATTTTCCAATTAATCAAAAGAAATGTCATACATTTAAGAGTTAAGACACATGTTCGTACACGACACACTTTTTAACATTTACATCCCCCATATTACAATTTTAATGATCACTGTGCTTTTACATTGTTTAGATACAAAAAGAATTTTTATGTATATACCTCTGGGTGATGGAGATGCAGCGGATGTCTCAACAAAAGGCCTCAGTCCTCACTGGGCCATTATGCGCGCTCTGTAGAGGGGGAAATAGAGAAGGATGAGCAACCACACGCTCAGTAAGGCAATAATGCAAGCATGGTAGATAACTCTTTATCTACATGTTGATAATGTTATGCATAAATCGTTTGTAATCAGAGCATGAGGAAATAAAACGATGCCATATGTATATACATATATCATGTATTGAAAATCATGTAAGTAGGCATAAAACATGGAATATCAACATGTAAAATCATCTCATGCTTAACTCATTAAATCTCATAATAAATAAATTATTATTTCCTTAAATCACAAATCCCATTGACACGATCTAGACTTATTATCCGCAAGTGCACGGGTCGTACAAGTAATAATGGGATTTGAGTCCCGAGTTATCGTCCCTCAAAGAAGTTGGTTAGCCTAATTAACTACCGGTTAATCTTACCCTAAGTATATTCTAGTAAATTATGAAATTTAAGGTGGGTGATCTACATGGCTAACATTAAAATTACTGGAAAGCAATAAAATAATAAAAACTAAATAAAATCGAGCTAAGATTACTTACAGTGCTCTACGCAATTAAAAGTAAGTACCTACAAAATAATTAAAATAGTTAAAAATTCATTAACGCAAATAAAATAAAATGAAAATATGAAAATAACAAAACAAGATTAATTAAACTACAATTAAACTAACCTAAAATAAGATATGCATGTAATTAAGCTAATTAATAAAAATGCAAATTAAACTAAACTAAAATTTAATGAAAATAAAATCCTAGGAAATTAAGAAAATAACTATAAAACTACATCTCTAAAATATTAACTCTAAACTAATCCTAACTATATCTAATTACTAATTTAACAATAAAATTTAACTAATGCATGATAACAAATTTAATCTAAATTAATTCTAAATGTAACCCATAAAATACTAAACTAAAATAAAGTCCTAAAGTATATAATATAAAATTAACTTTTAACTAAAAATTAGACTAAAGATTAAATTAACAACTTAAAACATTAGATCTAACCTACAATTAACAATTAACAACTATCCTAAACTAACAACTAATCAAAATAATAAAAATGCATTAAACATGAAATTAAACAAAGAAAATGACATGGCCAAACATGGCCTTAAGCTAAAATCAGTTGAGAGGTCCCGAACATGGCACTGTGCATGTTCTTCTCAGTTTCATTTTGCTGCCCAGGCATTCACGGTTTGCCCAGGCTTGCTGTCTGCTGCATCCGGTCTGTCCACGCCTCTCGGTTTGTCCTCTGTCCAGCTACCGCATACAGCTTACACGTTTCCTCCTGCTGTCGTGCATCTGCCATGCTTACTCTTGGTTCCATTGCCCAGGCGTGTCCAGCTCCTGCTCTACAACATCCACCAGCTCTGCCTCGGTTCCATGTAGAACATCATTCCTGCAACAAAATACAGCACGTTACCAACTGCTACAGTTTCTGGCTAAACCTGCTCTCGATCTCGTCCTGTGCTCTGGTGCTCGCGTGTTCTGCATTATGGTTCTGTTGTCCTAGGTTGCTGGCACCATCACCATGGACCTGCCCTTGCTCATTCCTTGCTAGGCTGCTTCATGTCTAGAGAATGCACGATTTCTCCAAATGAAGTCCTGCCTAGATCAGGCTATCCTGGCTTTGCTTCCGGTCTGTCTGCTCCTGGTAATGTTCTACACCCTGCTTTGCTTCAGGACAGTACACAGATGAAGAAACAGAAACGGGACCTGCAGCAATGCAAACTTAAAGGTAAATATGACTTGAGGAAATGCTGCTAATATGTAAAGAAACAATAATAGATGAGGCACCAAGAGGACAGAATGTCTAAATCTAAGAAATAAGAGTCTGAAGAAAATGAACAATAGAAAACGATGAGGAACAGAGTAGAACAGAGCATAGTTTTGGTCTGCTGGTCTGCTTCCTCGTTACTGTCCAACTGCCACCCGAACACACTCTCAGTGTCACAGCAACCAGCTTCTCTTCCAATCTGGAAATGAATTGAAGCATTTGAAGAAACCCGAGAATGAAAAGAAACCAGTTCACTTTACACAATAGCTGGTCCCAAAAAACATAGATAGGAAAGTGTCCAAATGAAAACAGATTAATGCATGAAAGTGAAACATTCAAACCGAAAAGAAAAATGCAAAAAATGGATAGTAGATGAGCAACCCGAGAGCTAGGAAAAATACATATTTTCTTTCAAATAAAAACATAAGCCCTTTAAGAACAAACCGAGAGCTACACTAGGAAATAAATGCTATATATTAAAACTTGGAAGATAAAAGAACTGAATTTAACCAAACCGAGAAACATGAAATGGTATTGATTTCCATTGAAATAAGATTATCCAAGGCTAGAAAATGAAGAACATAAAAATGGAATGAACAGTAAATGCAAAGATGGAGGCTAACGGAAAAACTAAAAAAACATGAAAGTAAATCCTAAAATTTTAATCTAAAAACTATTCTACTCTACATTACATTACATTGTTTTTCAATTGCCATCCTTTCCAATTTATACACACACTTAGGGGTACAATTGTAATTTTTACATCCTAGATGAGTTGGCATTTTTTTTGCCACTTGTCTTCACACCATTGGCTCTTTGAAAAGATATTTCCATGTCATCTATCTTTTTGTCCAATTGGATGTGTTAGGTGGCATGGATCGTGTTGTCCGCGTGGTCCAATCTCAATTTTAGCCTAATTTCAGTCCATTTTCTACCGAAATATTCAAAATTCATCCGGATTTAATTTATCTACAAACATGAGAATTTTAATTAAATAAAGGGGACAATTAACAAAATAAATTGGGAATTTAAATAATTAATTAGAAAATTAAGCACAAATAATTCTATTTTCATAGAATTATCACCCACAAGGCTCGACCCCGCCCTTGGGTCTACCTTGGACAATCACATTTACACTTATGTATTAAAATCATGTGGTACTATGTAATATCAAATGAGACAAGTTACTATATCTCAATAGACTATGTTGGCCAATTATGTCATAAGTCACCCCAGACCACACGCATCTAGGTGTGACGGGTATCGTGTCAGGACCCGTTCTCAATCCATGACTTTAACCAAAATCACTACAAATTTTTCGCATTTTTAACTTACCTTTCCTCTCTTCAATGGTTGGGCTGTGATTCGATGTCAGAATCCTTGCTTGCCACATTATCCATTATCATACATACATGTCAATCTACTGTTACTGACTGTAACTGCTTTTATATGTAAGATTATATAAAATCTAATACAAATACATTTCCCATTATATATATCGTATACATCACTGTGCTGTTTCTATGTTTAGATATATAACCGTACAAAGTCTGTATACTTGACGATCGATAGGAACTAGCAGTGGACTCAGGAACACTATCCCTCGATAACTCTCACTCTACTGCTGATGCTTTGTAGAGAGATGTAAAGAAAGGGGGGTGAGCATACAACGCGTTCAGTAAGGAAATCAGGCAAGCAAGTAGATATCTACACTATCTACTCAAAATAATGCTATGCCTTGAAAACATTATTTCTTTTACTCACTTTAAAAGCATGTCTTTAAATATATATGTATACTTATACAGATTAAATCCCATGTACAGAAATCATGCTTTCTTTCTCAAATGTAGGCATGTAGTGCAAAACAATGCATCTTTATATAAATCATGCCTTTATGTAAACCATGCCATGTATATTTAAATCACAATAAATATGGCATTAAATAATTCACATCACAAAATCGGAGTCCAACCCATCCCTCAGGTCTATCCGCAATTTAAATCAGTCAATCAATGTGATATATCATGTGAGACTGTGTGGTGAAATGCAAATAGTATCTTTGACTATGATTATATCCGACATGTGATCCCAAACAACACAGTACTCGGTGTGCGAGGCATCACTGCTGCAACGGGAGGGTGGTCAGTCCATTACAAATGTCAGCTATACAACAACACACGGTACATCGTACTCCTATGCCCCGGGCACGGTACAAAGTACTCCCATGGACCCTACATCATAGTCGGGGTGCCTACCATAGGTCCTAGCCCTTAAACCAAGGAATATCATACCACATCTATATTACCCTCATGCAGATATCCTCTCACAAGATGTGACACACAGTCACACAAGGACTCTGGCATGGGTTTTAATATGTATTATATATCACATACAGTGCGCACCTTGAGTGTGACTCATAGTCGACACTCTGCTCAAACATTGTTTCACATCACAAACTCAACTCTAATGCGAGTAAACCTCCAGCAACTAGGTCAATGCATAGTTCATGTATTAAATCAAGTACGAGCAATAGCTCCAGTACCATGCTATGCATAATATCATCAAATCAAGTACGAACAATAGCTCTAGTACTATGTCATGTATAAACCATGAAGAATTGAGTACGAGCAAGGCTCCAGTACTCTGTCATGTATCTCATGTAAAACTCGAGTACGAGCTAATTGCTCCAACACTCTCTCATGCATATATCATATAAAACTGAGTACGAGTAAGAACTCTAGTACTTTATCATGCATGTCATGGAAATCTAGTGCGAATCAAAATCCAGCACTAATGTATGTGGAAAATATATGAAATCCCGTGCGAGCTGTGCTCTAGCACGGTTCATTCTCACATAATATGATAGATGGCTCTTTAAAAAGGGATGATTTATAAAATATGAAAATCAGCACTATAAAGTGTGCTTATTTCACATCAACCTTAAAATCTTTAGCCTATCTATTTATTTTCATGCTAAACAGCAGTTAAACACTCACAATAGTAGTTTCCATGCTTTTTGCAACTTTTCACAAAAGTTGACTTTTTGACTAACTAGGGGCAAAATCTTAATTTGCCACTATCGGGTCGCAATAATTATTATTCACTTTCTCTGACCCTCAGAGTTTTTAAGTGAATGTAAAAGCAGACGAAAGTACGTGCAGGTATCTCTAACTACTCACAAAAGTCCCTTACCTGCAATCACTCGAGAAATTTCACTTTCTCTGCGCTACTCGTTTCAGTAGTCCGGTTTGCTTCTCCAATACTCTCTGGAGCTGCATATAACCATTTATCAGGTTAATTACACTTTTCCTACTGTATTTCACATTAAATACAGTCTATTTCCCTGAACTACAGCCTCTATCTTAGATGGATCAACTGATACACCATCTCTCGATACAACATGTCCCAAAAATGAGATCTGTGATAACCAAAAGTCACACTTACTGAGCTTAGCATATAACTCCTACTCTCGTAGAGTCTGCAACACGATCCTGAGGTACTCCTCATGCTCTTCCTTGGATCTCGAATACACCAATATTTCATCGATAAAGACGATAACAAATTGGTCCAAATATGGCTTGAACACATCGTTCATCAAAGCCATGAAAGCAGCTGGAGCATTCGTCAGTCCGAATGGCATGACCAAGAACTCATAATGGCCATATCGGGTACAAAATGCTGTCTTGGGTACATCTCCACTCCGAACCTTTAGCTGATGATACCCTAACCTTAGGTCAATCTTGGAAAAGACCTGTGCTCCCTGAAGCTGATCTAACAAGTTGTCAATGCGTGGAAAGGGGTATCTATTCTTGATGGTGGCCTTATTCAACAATCGGTAGTCTATACACAATCAGAGGTTCCCATCCTTCTTCCTCACAAATAGAACCGGTGCTCCCCAAGGTGAAACACTCGATCGAACAAAACCCCTATCCAACAGCTCCTGTAACTGTCTCTGGTCAATTTCTAGCCATATGACCCTGTTTCCCACATCGAAAACATACAATAGGAGTCAGCGGACATGGTCTACTTCCATGTTATTTACCGCATCTTCTGCACTGATCAACAGCAAGTCTCTATCCTCCTATGACAATGCCCTTTGCTGGGGCTACAATCGGATAAGCAGGAGGTCTAGCATATCTCTCTCACGCCTCCTCTACCCTTTGATCTCTTACCGAAGAGTTTCTTCCCTCCTCCATAACCGAAATCTGTAGTCGGCCTCTTCTTCTATATATCTTGGCTACGGATAAACTTCCTGAACTCAGAAGCATTCCTCTCGTAATCTTGCTCACACAGTTGCGCCATGCGCACTGCTTCCTTATATGTCGCTATGTCTAATGGAACCAACCTGGACCGCAGAATCGGTCTCAACTCGTTGATAAACCTGTGGACCTTCCTAGCCTCACTATACATGGTATCGGGGTTATATCTCCCTAGGGATAGGATTCGAGTCTCATACTCATCCACTGACAAACTCCCTTGGTTCAGTCCCAAAAACTCAGCCTATAGTTTTCTATGTGTCGGGCTCTCAATATAGGTCGGGTGGACTTCCATCAATGCTCTGCAGCTCCCTTTAGTAGGAACGCAACAAATGCGACCATCTTCGAGGTCGTACACTTGAAGAATCCATAAAGTTTCTCCAACTCTGCTAACCACTCGTCAGCAGCTACAGGGTCCTTGACCCCACTAAAAGATGGAGGTCTAAACTTCTGGAATTCTCGCAACCGATGTAGATCACATCCATACCCTAATCCAATACCACCTGAAATTGGTGGGGGTGTTGGAGTATCTACTGTCCTCGATGCATGAGTCATTTGTGTAGGAGTGTCAGGGGCAATTGCCGCTCCTGTCGCAGCTCCTGCCTCCTGTCCTTGCCTACTTGGCATCGTCTGTGCCAACATCTCGACAATCGTCTCAAGACTACGCTCTAATCTCATAAAGCGCGTCTCAGCACACTCGGGTGCCTCAGTAGCACCTGGAGTCTCAGGCGTAGGTAATGGTTCGGCAGCAGCTCGTCCCTCAGGTCTATCTCCCCAGCCTCGAGCCCTACCTCTCATACTCCTACCACTACGCGTATTTGCCATATAGGCAAAGTTCCTGCATTCATAATCATAAATTAGTCCATCTCATATCTGGTATACACAGTTATATCTAAACACAGAACAGTACTATGGGGATGTACACTTTCCTATTTTTCTAACACCGACTCACATCAGACCAACCTCTGCTCTGATACTATTCTGTCAGGACCCATTCTCAATCCATGACTTTAACCAAAATCACTACAAATTTTTTGCATTTTTAACTTACCTTTCCTCTCTTCAATGGTTGGGCTGTGATTCGATGTCAGAATCCTTGCTTACCACATTATCCATTATCATACATACATGTCAATATACTGTTACTGACTGTAACTGCTTTTATATGTAAGATTATATAAAATCTAATACAAATACATTCCCCATTATATATATCGTATACATCACTGTGCTGTTTCTATGTTTAGATATATAACCGTATAAAGTCTGTATACTTGACGATCGATAGGAACTAGCAGTGGACTCAGGAACACTATCCCTCGATAACTCTCACTCTACTGCTGATGCTTTGTAGAGAGATGTAAAGAAAGGGGGGTGAGCATACAACGCGTTCAGTAAGGAAATCAGGCAAGCAAGTAGATATATACACTATCTACTCAAAATAATGCTATGCCTTGAAAACATTATTTCTTTTACTCACTTTAAAAGCATGTCTTTAAATATATATGTATACTTATACAGATTAAATCCCATGTACAGAAATCATGCTTTCTTTCTCAAATGTAGGCATGTAGTGCAAAACAATGCATCTTTATATAAATCATGCCTTTATGTAAATCATGCCATGTATATTTAAATCACAATAAATATGGCATTAAATAATTCACATCACAAAATCGGAGTCCAACCCATCCCTCAGGTCTATCCGCAATTTAAATCAGTCAATCAATGTGATATATCATGTGAGACTCTGTGGCGAAATGCAAATAGTATCTTGGACTATGATTATATCCGACATGTGATCCCAAGCAACACAGTACTCGGTGTGCGGGGCATCACTGCTGCAACGGGAGGGTGGTCAGTCCATTACAAACGTCAGCTATACAACAACACACGGTACAGCGTACTCCTATGCCCCGAGCACGGTACAAAGTACTCCCATGGACCCTACATCATAGTCGAGGTGCCTGCCATAGGTCCTAGCCCTTAAACCAAGGAATATCATACCACCTCTATATTACCCTCATGCGGATATCCTCTCACAAGATGTGACACACAGTCACACAAGGACTCTGGCATGGGTTTTAATATGTATTATATATCACATACAGTGCGCGCCTTGAGTGCGACTCATAGTCGACACTCCACGCAAACATTGTTTCACATCACAAACTCAACTCTAGTGCGAGTAAACCTCCAGCAACTAGGTCATTGCATAGTTCATGTATTAAATCAAGTATGAGCAATAGCTCCAGTACCATGCTATGCATAATATCATCAAATCAAGTACGAGCAATAGTGTCACGACCCGAATTACCTTAAAAATCAGAGTAAATTTTTCGCTTTTTGATTTATTATTTAATTCTTACCTTTCTCTCGTCGTGACCATCCTACAACACAGTTGGGCTATGATTCAGTGTTAGTCACCTCTCACTATTACCAATCCGTTTCCATAATTTCATTCAATATCAGAGTTTACTATCTTGTGACTTTAACTGAATACATACATAATGGTATTCATAACACTACATCCCCGACATGATATCTATTTATAGTATTGTGCATTACATATTTAGATACAAAATCATACCAATGTGTATACCTGTCTCTCAATGGGTAGCAGCAAGCAGCGGATATCAATACATGCAAGTCCTCAGCCGCTCAATAACTATTTCAAGTGCTCTGAAAAGATGGGAAAATAAGGGGGTGACCAAACCACACGCTCAGTAAGGCAATTATGCAAGTAAGTAGATAGCTCCACTATCTACATGCTCATAATGCCATGCCCTTAAATCCATTTCTTTTCATTTAAAATTACACGCACAAAGTCATGCATATTCAATGCCATAGTTTATCCAAAACTATTTGTGCATATATAAATCACGTAACTCATGCATTCAAATGCATTTTATGTGACATCATTAAATCATATTAAGCATGAATTAGATCAAGATCATGCAGTCTTTTATGCCATGTAAGACAAAACATGGATTTCAAATGAAAGCATGGAAAACTTCACATGCTACTGCATTTAAATCAAAACATTAAAACTGCAGTTAAAACTAACCCTTCCGGGTCCATCTCATAAAACAATTCAATAAAATTCATTATAAAACTCCGGTTATAAAACCACCCTTCTTTCAGGGTCACATATCATAAAATCATATGAAATCATAAATTCATCAAATCGGGGGCCTGACCCCTCCTTCGGGTCTACCCTGGTCTAACAGACCACAAGTTATATCATGTGAGACAATCAGGTAATTGACAGTAACATCGAGGACTATGGCCATATCCTAGTGATCCCTAGCAACACGGTACCTAGTGTGCGGGGTATCACACCTGAAATGGGAGGTTGGTCGTCCTACCCGCCAGAACAGCATAACACCAGGATTGCGAGGGCAAGGCTTGCTGCCTCGTGGCTAATGCCACTCCACTCCAACAATCCCTACGGTACAGCGTACTCCGCGTGACATACACGGTACAAAGTACTCCGTGAACCCAAGCTCAGTCAGGGGTGCCTGTAATAGGTCTTATCCACCCATATCATCTCTATCTCAGAATGCACGTGTGAGCATATCATCTCACTGTGACACACAGTTTACAGGAGGCTCCAACACGGCTATATGCATGTAATATAAATCCCTGTGCGAGCAAAGCTCAAGCACGGCTCCATGCATATTCATGATATCTGAAAACCTCATGCGAGCGAAGCTCTAGCATGGTTTCATAGAAATCAGTAAAATCTGCGTACGAGCAGCGCTCCAGTACGACTTAAACTGATTATAATTTCAATTAAAATCCACGTACGAGCAGCGCTCTAGTACGGATATGTATAAAAACTCACTGAAAACTTCGTACAAGAAAAACTCCAGTACGATATTCAAATGAATTATGAAAACTACGTAAAACTTTGTGCGAGCAATGCTCCAGCACAAATGAATGCTCAAGTAAATCAAATCTCGTGCGAGTTACACTCCAGCACGGCTTTATGCATAATTAAATCAAATCTCGTGCGAGATTCACTCCAGCACGGCTTTATGCAATATCAAATCAAAACAGGATGTGAGCTAAGCTCCAGCATCTCTCATGCATGTCAAATCATTAAAACTAGTGCGAGCAATCGCTCCAGCACTATTTTATGCATACCACGTTAAAACAAATCAAAACATGTCAAAACAGAGTGCGAGCTAGGCTCCAGCAGCTCTCATTTCACAATAATAAAAATCTATGGGAGCACCATGCTCTAGCACATTTCATGCATATGATGTCACATAAGTCGGTGCGAGCAACCGCTCAAGCACATTTATGCACATTCACAAACGTAGATATAGTGCGAACTACGTGTCAGCACTATCTGTTTCCATATAAACTTGATAGTTGGCCGTTTTCCAAAGAAATTTCCATTTAATTATTAATAACACCTACGTAGTGTTATTTTGTGAAATTAAACAATTTCTGGCCAATCTATCGCTTTGCTTTGATTAAAACCAATAAAATTCCTTAATCATCAAAAATCCTTAAATCATGCATTTCATGCATGTCATGCTTTCACCATCCTTAGGTGAACTTCCCTCAATAGGGGTGAAATAGACATTTCACCTATTTCGATCCTTAAAATCATTCAAACCATTTTTAGGATCATTATACAATATCCATGTATACATACATACTCAGTCCCTTACCTCATTTTTCTGTACAGTCTGACCTTTACACCGATGTCTCATCACGCAGTCCGATTTGCTCTGAATACAAATCAAATCTTCGAAAAAACTGCGGATACACATTCATCAGGTCAAATACAATACAATTTAATGTATTTCATAATTTTCTGGGCTTAATTTAAATCATTGGGCCCCTTTACCCATATTGGGCCCGATTGCACCATAATGGGCCTTAATCGGCCTTAAACCCGTTTACCACACTTTATCGAGGCCTATTGGGCTCATTGGGCCCATCAGTATTTATTTAGCCTCGTTCTAAATTCTCAGATAGCTTATGAATTATTTACGACAATTTATCCCAATTTCTAGAATTTAATTCATTTATGCGGAAATTAAATCCGTAATTCATGCGTTAAATATCAATCACGCATAACGATATAAAATTGTCGTAAATAAGGGTCACTTACCCGTTATTCCATGATCGTACACAAATCGAGGCTGTCTCGAGCTCTCAGTGGATGCCAATTGTCGAGCCGAAGCTCGATTGCCTCACAGGAATTTTCCCCAATTTTTTCTCTTTTTCTTTTTCCCTTTTTCTTCCTTTTTTCCCTCTCTTTTTGGCTGAACCGGTCCGGTCCGGTTTAACCCGGTTCGGATCGCCGGTTCAGCTCGGGTCCGGTTCGGTCGGTTCAGTCCGGTTCGGTCAGTCCAGTTATCCTTTGGTCGTGTCGGCGCCGTCCGGCCGGTTCTCCGGCTGATTCCACCACCAATCGACGCGCCATTGTCTGGGTTCACTAAATCGGGCCTCGGCTTGGACCAAATCGGCGCCATCGCCGACGAATCGAAGCTTTTCTCCCACGGCCATTCCTTCCGTTTTCGACGTTTTTCGGCCACCTGGCCGCTCGTCGATGCCACCGGTGGGTTCGCCTGAGGTCGATCGACCTTCGCCGACCCTCGCCTGGGGTCCTAGGCCGCCGGTGACCGTCGGACGGAGGGAACCGACACCCTCGGTTCTGTCTCTTCGCGTTTCGCCTTCTCTGTTTCTTTCTCTTCTGTTTTCAGCCATTTCGTTTCTTTTCTGTTTCAATTCGCGTTTTTTTTTTTTCATTTTATTTATTTATAATTTCTTTTTAATATTATTTTAATCAATAAAATAATATTAAAATACACAAATATCTTTTAAAAATTATATTTTATTCATCTAATCTGTAAATAATTTTCTCAGTCCAATTTTACCTTTCCGATATATTTTTTGATTATTTTCGGGATTATTTTTCGATACTAAAATCCCGGTTTATTTCAATAAATTCATATCTTGATCAATTTAATCCGAAATTTAATTATTTCTTCATCATTGATCAAGATTTCTCATTTTCATATTTTTAATTAAATTTTCTTGTCCCGATTAATACCGAATTTTGGTCTTTTGACCATTTTACCCTGCACGTATTCGGGAATGTCATTTAAGTCCTTTTGCATTTTTAAATGCACTCAAAAATATCGGGTCTTACAAATAGCTCCAGTACTATGTCATGTATAAACCATGAAGAATTGAGTACGAGCAAGGCTCCAGTACTCTATCATGTATCTCATGTAAAACTCGAGTACGAGCTAATCGCTCCAGCACTCTCTCATGCATATATCATATAAAACTGAGTACGAGTAAGAACTCCAGTACTCTATCATGCATGTCATGGAAATCTAGTGCGAATCAAAATCCAGCACTAATGTATGTGGAATATATATGAAATCTCGTGCGAGCTGTGCTCTAGCACGATTCATTCTCACATAATATGATAGATGGTTCTTTAAAAAGGGATGATTTATAAAATATGAAAATCAGCACTATAAAGTGTGCTTATTTCACATCAACCTTAAAATGTTTAGCCTATCTATTTATTTTCATGCTAAACAGCAGTTAAACACTCACAATAGTAGTTTCCATGCTTTTTGCAACTTTTCACAAAAGTTGACTTTTTGACTAACTAGGGGCAAAATCTTAATTTGCCACTATCGGGTCACAATAATTATTATTCACTTTCTCTGACCCTCAGAGTTTTTAAGTGAATGTAAAAGCAGACGAAAGTACGTGCAGGTATCTCTAACTACTCACAAAAGTCCCTTACCTGCAATCACTCGAGAAATTTCACTTTCTCTGCGCTACTCGTTTCAGTAGTCCGGTTTGCTTCTCCAATACTCTTTGGAGCTGCATATAACCATTTATCAGGTTAATTACACTTTTTCTACTGTATTTCACATTAAATACAGTCTATTTCCCTTAATGGGCCTAACTATGCCTTAAGCCCATTTTCATTTTACTATTCATTTTTGTTGGGCCTATTAGGCTTGTGGGGCCACCAACTCTTATTGGGCTTGTCCTAGATCCATTACATCTTATTGGGCCTAAAATATTTGGGCTTGGCCCATTGGGCCTCTCGGCCACATGCCATGGCCGAGAGCTACCCATGCCATCGGTTATGCCATGGCATGCCATCCATGCCTATTTCTCTAGCCATTTCACTTAGGCATTTTCACAAACACTTGGTTGGCAACATTCCTAAACATCATATAGTTCATTTAGGCATTTTATCAAACACCTTGATTGCCAACTAATTACATGTATTAATTAATCAAATTGATTAATTCTAATTACACCATAATCATTAACACATGTACATTAATCCATTTATGCCTTAAAATCATATGGACATAAATCAATGTCTCACCACTCACTCTCGGCCTAACCAACATCATAGTGATTTAATATGTTTCAATGCTTAAAACATATATCAATATACTTAAAATCATTCATACATTAACATATATGAATTTGAAAATTAGAAAATATACCAATTGTTGTGTTCACCCTTTGGCCGAATCTTTGAAGGCTCTCGGTTTGCACTCTATGGCTCCTTGATAGCCAATTCCAACATATGTCACTCTCCTTTCAATTTGGAACAACTTCCATGAAGGATGCAAGTGCCAATTATGCCTAATTCCTAGTGATTTCTAGTGAGAGGAAGCTTGGATAATATGTTTCAATGGTTTCTTCTTCTAGCCGAATTTGGTGTGATGAAGATGACAATGGTGTGGCTGAATTTATAAGCCACTTACTTAGCCATTAAGCTTTATTTTCCAGCCATTAAGCTTGGCTTTCCAAGCCTTAGCCATGAGTCACCTAATGAGTCACCTTATGAGTCATGGTTAGCTTTAACTATGGTTAGATATTTATCTCATGGGCTTTTCATTTGGGCTTCTCGGTTTGGCCTTTCTTAATGGGCATTGTCAGGACCCCAGTTTCAATCCTTGACTTTAACCAAAAACCACAATAAATTTTTCGCATTTTTAACTTACCTTTCCTCTCTTCACTGGTTGGGCTGTGATTCGATGTCAGAGTCTTCACTTACCATTATATCCATTCTCATACATACATGTCAATATATTAATTCTGACTGTAGTTGCTCTTATTATACATGTAAGATTTTATAAAATCTAATACCATTACATTTACATTCCCCATAATATATAACGTATACATCACTGTGCTGTTTCTATGTTTAGATACACAACTGTACATAATAAGTATACCTGGCGATCGATAGGAACTAGCAGTGGACTCTGGGACACTCTCCCACGATAACTCTCGCTCTACTGACACTCTGTAGAGAGATGTAAAGAAAAGGGGGTGAGCATAACGCGCTCAGTAAGGAAATTAGGCAAGCAAGTAGATATCCACACTATCTACTCAAAATAGTGCTATGCCTTGAAAACATTTATTTCCTTACTCACTTTAAAAGCATGTCTTGAAATATAATATATATATACTTGTACAGAATAAATCCCATGTACAGAAATCATGCTTTATTTCTCAAAAGTAGGCATGTAGTGCAACACAATGCATTTATATATAAATCATGCCTTTATGTAAATCATGCCATGTATATTTAAATCACATATAAATATGGCATCAATTGATTCACAACACAAATCGGAGTCCGACCCATCCCTCAGGTCTGTCCGCAGTTTAAATCAGTAAATCAATCAAGGTGATATATCATGTAAGACTCTGTGGTACATGTAAATAGTATCCTGGATTATGATCATATCCGATGTGATCCCAAGCAACACAGTACTAGGTGTGCGGGGCATCACCGCTGTAACGGGAGGGGGGTCAGTCCATCACAACCGCCAGCTATATCCTCCTCAACTCCATAACAACACACGGTACAGCGTACACCTCGTGCCACTCAGACACGGTACAAAGTACACCCGTGGACCCGTTCTCACGGCCAGAGTGCCTACCATAGGACTTAGCTCTCACACCCGTGAAACTTATCAACATCACAGTCAGGGTGCCTAACAGAGGTCTTAGCCCTCGCGCCTGTGGAAATATCATACCACGTCTATACCAACCTCATGCGGATATCCTCTCTAGCTATGACACACAGTCACGCAAGGTCTCAGGCATGGGTTTCAACATGTATTACATATCACATACAGTGTGCGTTTTGAGTGCGACTCACAGTCATTACTCCGCTCAAACACTGTTTCACATCATAAAACTCAACTCTAGTGTGAGCACTCTCAAGCAACTAGGTCAATGCATAGTTTATGTATTAAATCAAGTACGAGCAATAGCTCCCAGTACTATGCTATGCACAATATCAAAATCAAGTACGAGCAATAGCTCCCAGTACTATGTCATGTATAAACCATGAAGAATCGAGTACGAGCCACGCTCTAGCACTCTGTCATGCATATATCATTCAAAGCTGAGTACGAGTAAAACTCCAGTACTCTATCATGCATGTCATCAAAATCTAGTGCGTATCAAAATCCAGCACTAATATTATGTGGAAAACATATGAATCCCAGTGCGAGCTGTGCTCTAGCACGATTCATTCTCATATAATATGATAGATGGCTATTTAAAAAGGGATTGTTTATAAAACATCAAAATCAGCACTCAAAGTGTGCTTAAGTCATATCAACCTTAAAATCATTAGCCCATCTATTTATTTTCATGCTAATAACAATTAAACACTCACAATAGCATTTTCCATGCTTTTTGCAACTTCTCACAAAAGTTGACTTTTTGACTAACTAGGGGCAAAATCGTAATTTGCCACTATCGGGTCGCAATAATTATTATTCACTTTCTCTGACCCTCAGAGTTTTTAAGTGAATGCAGAAGCAGTTGAAAATACGTGCAGGTATCTCTAACTACTCGCAAAAGTCCCTTACCTCGGATCATGTCAAGTGACCTCACTTCCTCGATGCTGCTCAATCCCGCAGTCCGATCAGCTCTCGATGTAAACTTCGGAGCTGTAAATAACCATTCCTCAGGTTAATTATCATTTTCCTACTGTATTACACATTAATACAGTTTAATTTCCCTTAATGGGCCTTAAAAATCCTTAATGGGCCTTAATCCGTATTAAGCCCGTTTTCCACTTATTATTTCCCTTCATCAGGGTCTATCGACTCATTGGGCCTATCAATACCCATTGGGTTTTATTCCAAGCTCTTTGGATAGCCCGTATATCATTTACGATAGTTAATTCAAAATTCCGAATATAATTCACTAAATACGAAATTTAATCCGAAATGCGTAAATTAAATCTTAAATACGCATAAATCACATAAATTGTCGTAAATGAGCTTTACTTACCCGAGATTATGCGATAGTACACAAATCGAAGTTCGATCGGGCTTCTGTTCGGAATTTATCGTCGAACTGCACAATTTATTATATTTAACTCCGGGTCAATTTTTGATTAAATATAATTTAAATAAATTCATCGGAAATCAAATCGGTCACTTTTGACCTCGTATCGACTTACCCGAAGTCCGGTGAAATCCCGAAAATTTTCCTTTTCCTTTTTCTTTCTTTTTCCTCTTTTTCCCCTTTTCTCCTTGGCTGAACCGGTCCGGTCCGGTTCAGCACAGAACCTTCTCCCCTGAACCGCCGACCGGTTCAGGCATCCTTTGGTCGTGCCGGCCTATTCCGGCCGGTTCCCGACGCATCACCACCGCAGTTCGGCGCGCCTAAGCCTGGGCAACACTCGGCTGGGCTCGATCGGGACCAAGCACCGCCGGTGGCCGCCGGATTCCTTCTTTTCCTCCGCGGCTTCACCTCTTCGATTCGCCGGCGTCCAGCGTCGGTGGAGGTCGTGATCGGTGCCGATGGGTGCGCACGGTGCCGGGCTTCCTTTTCCGACCGCTTGCCTGCCCGTGGGGTGACCGGTGCTCGCCGTCCGGTGGTCTTCTCCCTCGGGTCGGCTTGCTTCCGTTTCTCTCCATTTTTTCTCTCTCCCCGCGTCCAAATTCAGATTTCGTTTCTCTTTTTTTTTTAAATATATATTTTTATTATTATTTTACTATAAAATAATAATAAAAATCCCATAAATATCCCATAAATATCCCAAAAATATCTCCAAAAATCATATTAAATTCATTTAATCCGTAAATGAATTTATCAGTCCGCTTTTACCTTTTCGGTATATTTTTTCACTATTTTTGGGCTCATTTTTCGAGGTAAAAATTCCGATAAATTCTAATAAATTTATATCTTGATCAATTGGGCTCGAAATTAAATATTTTCCTCGATTTTGATCAAGATTCCTCAATTTCATATTTTTAATGAAATTCTCTTATCGAAATTATACCGAATGTCAGTCATTTGACTGTTTTACCCCTGCACTCGTTCGGGAATTAACTTAACCCTTATCTCGTTGTTATGTAGCTTACATGCATTTTTAATTTATCAAATTGTCGATTACATGTTAGTAAATACTCTTCTTACGATTCAACTATAATTACATAGTGTTCATACACTTAGGAATCATAAGGAAATAAGCTACAAAAATCCGGGTCTGACAGGCATTTGGGCTAAAATTTTTATTATGTCTCAGGCCTTTAATTGTCTAAATATTTGGCCAATCAATTGGTCCAACAATTCGGTCTAAAGGACCTAAGAATTTCGATATACGTTTAGTATACCTTAATGGGCTTTAAAATTTTCACCTTAGGCCCATTGCATTTTTAACCATTAAATTTAATCCGAAATCCTTCCAAATAAATTTTCCTTACTTCTGGAGATGATTATCTTGTATTCTGGCCAAGAATATTTTTCCCCAAATTTTTCTCCACACTTAGGTTAATTTTTAACCATGATTAGTCAACTATGGTAAAAGTCCACTTTCTTAACTATAGTTGACTTTTTCCTTAACCATTGACCAAGTTGACTTTTTCTGAAAATTTTGAAAGTATCATATCTTATGTCTTACACTCTCGTCTTTATGTTTCAACCGTTCCCGGTGGATAACTTCACCCGAAACGCCTTATCTCGCCAAAAAGGTCCATTTTACACTTTTTAGTTTTTACTCTCGTTTTTTATGGTCGGAACTAAATCAAGTTGACTTTCCTTCATGAGCTCTCAATACTTTCTCATTTTAAGTTCTTATTTTCAGTCAGAATGATTTAGATTTACTTGGTTTAGCTTGTGACACTTATAGTTCACATTAGGCTTTTTATGTAGCTTTTGCGTGTTAAATCATTTCACTAACACTTTAAGTCTAGTAATTACTCTTTTTATGATTCAACTATAATAACGGAGTGTTCATACACATAGGAATCATAAGGTACAAGCTACAAAAATTCAGGTCTGACAATCCTCCCCCACTCAAAAAATTTAGTCTTCCAAATTAGAACCAAGTCAGTCATCAAATAGGTGAGGGTACTTCTCTCGCATCAGACTCTCTAGCTCCCAAGTAGCTTCCTCTGAAGTATGATGCTGCTAGAGAATCTTCACTAACCCGATGGTCTTCGATCTCAATACCTTCTCCTTCTTATCCAATATCCAAATCGGTCTCTCAACATATGACAAGTCCTCTCGGTGCTCCAAAGGCTCGTAACTAATCACATGGGCCAGATCCGGGTGATACTTCCGAAGCATCGATATGTGGAAGATATTATGGACACCTGATAAGTCCGGTGGCAATGCCAACCTATAAGCCTTATCTCCCACTTGATCAAGTATCTCAAAGGGTCCAATATAGCGAGGATTTAGTTTCCTTCTCTTCCCAAATCTCGTTATGCCCTTGGAAGGAGAAACTCTCAAAAACACGGATTCACCAATTGCAAACTCTAGTGGCCTACGTCTCCTGTCAGCGTAATTCTTCTGTCTGCTCTGAGCTGTCCTCAGTCTCTCCACTATCAAGTGGACATCCTTAGATGCTTGCGTAACCATGTCAGGAGCGAAAATATTACGGTCACCCACTTCTTCCCATCCAATAGGGGAACGACATCTACGACCATATAAAGCCTCATACGCTGCCATCCCGATACTTGAATGATAACTGTTGTTGTAGGCGAACTCGGCTAGTGGAGGTGGTCATCCCAGGAGACTCTAAAATCTAGCACATATGCTCTCAACATATCCTCCAGCGTCTGTATAGTCCTCTCTGACTGACCATATGTCTGAGGATGAAAAGCGGTGCTCAAACTCAACTGGGTTCCCATGGCTTCCTGAAAATGTTCCCAAAAGTGGGAAGTGAAGCGGGAATCCCTATCAGAGACTATGCTTACTGGTATACCGTGTAACCTCACTACCTCGTGTACATACAGTTCTGCTAATGAACTCAGAGTATCGGTCGCTCTCATAGCTAGGATGTGGGCTGACTTCGTCAGTCTATCGACGATCACCTATATAGCATCGTGATTCCTGCAGGTTCTCGATAAACCCATCACGAAATCTACGGTGATATGCTCCCATTTCCATGTTGGTATAAGTAGAGGCTGCAACAACCCTGCAGGTTTCTGATGCTCTACCTTCACCTGCTGATATACGAGACACTTTGCCACAAAGTCTGCCACATCTCTCTTCATACCCGACCACCAGTATACCTTCCGGAGGTTCTTATACATCTTGTTACTCCTCGGATGTAACGTATACCTCGACGAATGAGCTTTCGCCAATATCAATCTCCTAAGTCATGGATCCTCAGGAACACACAATCAGCCTCTGAACCTCAGTAGTCCATCAAAACTCAACTCAAAGTCAGTCACGGTGCCCTTTTGCATCTTACTACTCACATCCATACAAAATGGATCAGTCTGCTGAGCCACTCTAATCCTGTCCAACAAGTCCGGCTCTAAGCGTAGACTAGCTATCACATAGCCTGAATCCATGTCAGAAGGCACGACTCCCAAATTGAGGCTAGCAAACTGCTCTAACAAATCATGTTCCCTAACCATCATGTACGATAGCATCCCTAGGCTCTTCCTACTCAAGGCATCGGCTACAATGTTAGCCTTACCCAGATGATAAAGTATCTCACAATCGTAGTCCTTCAGAAGCTCTAGCCATCTTCTCTGTCTAATGTTCATCTCTTTTTATGAGAACAGATACTTGAGGTTCTTATGGTCGGTAAATATCTGGAAATTCTCGCCATACAAGTAGTGGCGCCATACCTTCAACGCAAATACTACTGCTGCTAGCTCCAAATCGTGGGTCCGATACTTCTTCTCATGATCCTTCAGCTGTCGGGATCCATAAGCAACTACCTTCCCATCCTGCATCAATACACAGCCCAGTCCTTGATGCGAAGCATCGGTATATACTGCAAATCCTCCTGAGCCGGTAGGGATAGTGAGAATCGGAGCGGTGGTTAATTGCCTCTTCAACTCCTCAAAACTCTTCTCACAATCCTCGTTCCATACGAACGGTACACTCTTTCGAGTAAGACGTGTTAACGGAGCAGCCAACTTCAAAAATCCCTCAACAAATCTCGAATAGTATCAAGCTAAACCCATAAAACTCCTGATCTCGGTGATTGTCCTCGGCTGTCCCCACTGAACTACAGCATCTATCTTAGATGGATCAACTGATACACCATCTCTCGATACAACATGTCCCAAAAAATGAGATCTGTGATAACCAAAAGTCACACTTACTGAGCTTAGCATATAACTCCTGCTCTCGTAGAGTCTGCAACATGATCTTGAGGTATTCCTCATGCTCTTCCTTGGATCTCGAATACACCAATATTTCATCGATAAAGACGATAACAAATTGGTCCAAATATGGCTTGAACACATCGTTCATCAAAGCCATGAAAGCAGCTGGAGCATTCGTCAGTTCGAATGGCATGACCAAGAACTCATAATGGCCATATCGGGTACAAAATGCTATCTTGGGTACATCTCCACTCCGAACCTTCAGCTGATGATACCCTGACCTTAGGTCAATCTTGGAAAAGACCTGTGCTCCCTGAAGCTGATCTAACAAGTCGTCAATGCGTGGAAAGGGGTATCTATTCTTGATGGTGGCCTTGTTCAACAATCGGTAGTCTATACACAATCAGAGGTTCCCATCCTTCTTCCTCACAAATAGAACCGGTGCTCCCCAAGGTGAAACACTCGATCAAATAAAACCCCTATCCAACAGCTCCTGTAACTGTCTCTGGTCAATTTTTAGCCATATGACCCTGTTTCCCACATCGAAAACATACAATAGGAGTCAGCGGACATGGTCTACTTCCATGTTGTTTACCGCATCTTCTGTACTGATCAACAGCAGGTCTCTATCCTCCTATGACAATGCCCTTTGCTGGGGCTACAGTCGGATAAGCAGGAGGTCTAGCATATCTTTCTCACGCCTCCTCTACCCGTGATCTCTTACCGAAGAGTTTCTGCCCTCCTCCATAACCGAAATCTCTAGTCGGCCTCTTCTTCTATATATCTCGGCTACGGATAAACTTCCTGAACTCAGAAGCATTCCTCTCGTAATCTTGCTCACACAGTTGCGCCATGCGCACTGCTTCCTCATATGTCGTAATGTCTAATGGAACCAACCTGGACCGCAGAATCGGTCTCAACTCGTCGATAAACCTGTGGACCTTCCTAGCCTCACTATACATGGTATCGGGGTTATATCTCCCTAGGGATAGGATTCGAGTCTCATACTCGTCCACTGACAAACTCCCTTGGTTCAGTCCCAAAAACTCAGCCTATAGTTTTCGCTGTGTGGTATCGGGTACAAACTACCTCCTAAAGGCCTCCCGAAATATCTCCCAACTGATATCTATGTGTCGAGCTCCCAATATAGGTCGGGTGGACTTCCATCAATGCTCTGCAGCTCCCTTTAGTAGGAACGCAACAAATGCAACCATCTCCGAGGTCGTACACTCGAAGAATCCATAAAGCTTCTCCATCTTCGCTAAGCACTCCTCAGCAGCTACAGGGTCCTTAACCCCACTAAAAGATGGAGGTCTAAACTTGGCTCCGATCGAAATAACCCGAGTAGACCGGATTCATCGACTCGCTATCTCGAGACAATCGAGGACCGCAGACAGACACCGAGGTAAGAAAAATTTGTGTCACTGCTAGAGATAAATATGCGTAATTTTCGTACATTTGTAGATATAAAATTTTGGTTGAATTTCGCAATAACGAGATGATCGAAAAGACTAGGTTAAACTTTATGACTGAAAAATTAGATATTTTAGCTTAGTTGAACAATCAAATTTTATTAATTAAATTTAAATGATTTGCTAAAATTGCGGTATGACTTGAATTCGATTTTAATTATTGAAAATCTTGAATTTTGAATTTTCAAAGACTGTCTTCTGAGATTTTTTTGAAAAAGTGTTAGTCAGCATGTTTTGAACAATTTCATAAAATAAATGAATTTATATGTGATTTAAGGAAAATGATCTGTTATAAAATTATTTTGATGAAATGTGCTTGAGCGCATACTGACTGTGTGTTGTACAGTCCGTCTCGTACTAATTTTGAGATAAAGGCGTTGGTGAGATCATGCTACATTTCTGTCTGTTTCTGTATCTGATTCTGTATCTGCGGTCCACGAGTACGATGTATCATGCTTCTGATTATGTTTCTAGTCTTCAGACATTTTGATCTGTGAGCCGTTTGGGTAGCTGACCACTCCCACGGTGATTGAAATCCCGGTACACCTGGCCCGTGAATTAGCCGGAGTCACCAACATTGGCCAATAGTCATTTCTGATATCTGATATAGCATGCATGCCTTGTCTCGTCTATATGAAAATATTTATTTGAATTTGTCAGCTTGAATTGAAATATTTGGGAATCTGTTTGTTTTGCTACTGAAAAACTCTGAACTTTTTGGATTTATAACAGTAGTTAAATGTATTACTGATACATATTCTGTTTCTGAAAAATCTGTTTCTGGTATTTGTGTTTTTGTCGATACTAAATCTGTTTTTCGAATTTTGAAATCTGGTATATGAGAAATTACCAAATCATCTGTATACTTGTGAAAATATTTCGAATTTGGTAAATATAAAAAAATATATATTTTTCATAGGTAGTGTATTTATCTACCTGCTATGGGGTTTTTCTTACTAAGCATGTTGAGCTCACCCCCTTACTTTCCTCCACAGAGTTCCTCTGTAGCTGGGATCGTTTCCGTTAGTAAGGCATTCTGCATAGCTAAGATTTCGTGGAGTGTATTTCTGCATCGAAGGTATACCAGTTGTAAGAAATTCTTTTGTATCTAAAATTATGTAAGTACAGTAATGCAATACAAGATGTGTCTGGGAAATGTGAACATATTTTATTTAAATTTGTTACTGAGATAAAAAAAATTAATCACACTGAACACTGTTCTGATCTAATATCGACTTGTAGCCCAATCGAAATATCAGTAAATTAGGGTCGTTACATAAGTGGTATCAGAGCAAGGTTGGCCTGATACGAGTCGATATTAAAAGTGAAAAAGACTTAGAAAGTTCACATCTCTGACATTACTGTACATTGTTTAGATACAAACGGGTATACCTGACTGCGTTTTATGGAAAATTGTGTCAGTGAATGAAGGGAAACTGATAGATATGGCTTATTAGTATTATAGCCACATTGGTAGATGGGAATGAACTGTCACGACCCAATACTACCAAAATGAGTACAAATTTTTCACTTTTGGAAAATCTTTCTTACCTCCTCGTGACATATTCCTCTAAACAGGTCGGGCTGTGAATCAATATCGATATACCCTTTTTAACCATTAAAATATCACATGTACATATATATAATTACATCAATCATATTATAAAAGAGTGGTCGGTATGTTTTATACATCACATGATTCTATATTTACATCCCTAAATATTCATTCATATAGAATACCGTGTTGTAAGAATACTAATACAAAATCTTGTACGTGGTGTATACCTGACAGTCGATGGGAATCACTGATATCAACTATGCCGTCTAATCTCTACACCCGGTATCTCTATGGTGGAAACACTGAAAGTGGGTAGAAAATGAAAGGGTGAGCTCCACATGCTCAGTAAGGCAATAATACAAACGGGTAGATAGCTATACTATCTACATGCTGATAAGAAATCAGGATATATGTGAGCATGAGGTAAAAACAATGATATGCCATATATATAATATCATCTGTTATAAAACAGGAAATCGGCATATAAAACATGGAATAATTCTCATGTGAAAACATCTCATGATCAAATGAATCAATACGTTTTAAAATACCTCATCTTGGTCAAAATATGATACACTCAACAAATCAAAATCCATTTCCAACAAAATTCTTTATTTTCAAATTTCCGTTATAAAATCACCCTTCTCACAGGGTTACAAATCAATGAAAGTTTCATAAAATCCCTCCACGGGAACAATCAAAATGCATTTGAAATCATAAGAAAATCGGGGCCTGACCCCTCCTTCGGGTCTACCCTGGTCTATCAAGACCAATAGTTATATCATGTGAGACATGGAAGCGACTATATCGGTAATATCCAGGACTATGGCCATAACCTCGTGATCCCTGGCACACGGATCCTAGTGTGTGGGGTGTCACACCTGAACAGGAGGTGGGTCGGTCCTACCCGCCAGAACAGCATAATATCAGGATTGCGAGGGTAAGACTTGTTGTCTCGTGGCTAATGCCACTCCACTCCAACAATCCCCACGGTACAGTGTACTCCGTGTGACATACACGGTACAACGTACTCCGTGAACCCAAGCTCAATCAGGGGTGCCTGTAATAGGTCTTATCCATCCATGTCAACTATGTCTCAGTATGCACGTGTAAGCATATCATCTCACTGTGACACACAGTCAACAAGAGGCTCCAACACGGCTATATGCATGTCCTATAAATTTCTGTGCGAGCGAAGCTCTAGCACGATTTCATTAAAATCAATAAAAATCTACGTACGAGTAGCGTTCCAGTATGACTTAAACTGATTATAAATTTAATTCAAATCCACGTACGAGCATTGCTCTAGTATGGATATGTATAAAAACTCAATGAAAACCTCGTACAAGAAAAACTCCAGTACGGTAGTCATATGGAATAAATCTGTAAAATAGTGCGAGCAAGGCTCCAACACTCTGTGTATGAGTTAAAATATAAAATCCAGTATGAGCAGTGCTCAAGCACGGTTACAACTCATATAACACTGATAGGTGGCTCAATTTTATCAAAACATGTTAAATAAATATCAATTGGCACCTAACCTGTGCCTTTTTCACTTAAAACATGAAAATAATAGCCAACCTATCCATAAATTGCTTGAATTAAAGCAATATCATCATGAAAACATTAAAATCATGAAATTCATGCAATTTCATAGCCTTACAACACTTTTTGAAATTTTTCTAACTAGGGGCAAAATAGTAATTTGACACTATTTCCATATTTTTCAGCAAAAATTATTATTCTGTTTTCGGATAGCCTATTGAATTTAACGTAATGTAAATCCCCTTGAAACTACGTACAGCTACCTCTAAGTGTTCATAAAATTCCCTTACTTGGAATCACGTACGAGCTTATCTTGACTTGACTATACCAGGTCTCTCAGTCCAATTCGCTCGTCTACGGAGCTGCATATAACCACATATGGGTTCAGTTTAAATATACAGATCAGTATTTCACTCTTACTGATTGAATCTAAAGCTCTGGGCCCGTTTTACTCTATTGGGCCCGATTGCACTTTAATAGGCCTCGAACCCCTTTTTCAGCCTATTTCCACTTTTAAATCCCTTCTTCGGGTTTACGAGACTCATTTGGTTTATCAATAATCATTGGGTTTCGTTCCAAACTCAGTGGATAGCCCAGATACTGTTTACGATAATTATTTTGAAATTTTGAATAAAATTCCTTTTATGCAGAATTAATCCGTAATTTTCGTAAAATAATCTTAACTCTGCATTTAAGGACTCATATTATTGTAATTAAAATGTACTTACCCAATCTGGTGCGGGGTATGAAAATTGAAGATAAATCGGCTCTCGTTCAGGCTCTGTAGTGACACTGCACAATTACGTAACTTCGGGTCATTTTTCCAATAAAATAATATTAAATTGAATTCTCGGGATTTATCCACAGGTCAATCCTGACTCTCGATCACTTACCCGAATTTTGAGTCGTCCCCGGATACTTTCTTCCCTTTTTTCCTTTTCTTTCTTCTTTTTTTTCTTTTTCTTCTTTTTTTTCTTTTTTTTCTTTTTTTTTCTTTTCTCCCTTTCTTGGCTACGATGCCGTTTTGGGCATTTCACCGTCGTCGGCAATCCCGGCTATCTCGTCGATCGCCAGTAGGCTCAAAAGAACCTCCTCAGCCAAGGGAGTGCTCTGCGGGGTTGAATCGGCGCTAAGACACCGTCATTCATCGGGACAGAGGCAATTTCTCCAACAATTTTTTGTCGGTCGATTCGTCGAAAATAGCTGTCGTCGGCGCGCGTTACTGGTACCGTTAGAACCGTCGGGCTTCGCTCTTCCTTTTTTGACCGGTAGCTAGGCTCGTCGGATGTCGGTGGCTCGTCGGAGGGTTCGGGTTCCTATCAGGTTTCACGGGTTCCCTTTTTTTGGTTTCTCTCTCCCCAAAAATTTTCAGATTTTTTATTTTTCTATTTTTTTATTAATTAATTTATTATTATTTTAATCAATTAAATATATTAAAATACCCAAATATCTCTTAAAATATCCTAACAAAATATTATTTAATTCATTTATTCAATAAATGAATTTATCAGTCTATTTCCGTCTTTCCCGGTATATTTTTTATTCTTTTCGAGATAATTTTTTGAATTAAAAATCCCGATTAATTCTAAATTAATTTCGATTAATTCTCATAAATTAATATCTAGATCAATCGGACTTGAATTTAAATATTTTCCTCGGTATTGATCCAGATTTCACAAATTCCATATTTTAATGAAAATTTCTTATCGAATTTATACCGAATTTTGGTCTTTTGACCATTTTACCCTTGTACGTGTTCGGGACTAAATTGAATCGACTTTCTTCATAAATCCACAATCTTTTTCCTATTTTAAATTCCTTATTTTCAGTCACCTCGATTTAATTCCTTAGACGAACTTGTTGTTTCTTTATTTTCCCGATTTATCCTTATTCGATTTTACTTACGTTATTTCATTTTGTCCACATTTATTAAATCTGAATCAACCATCTTATGAATCCATTAACATATAATAATTTCATACAATATGGAAATCATAAGGAATATCATACAAAAATTACGGATCTCACATGAACCGTTTCTCGAGGTCGTAGAGATAGGCCCGAGAGGTGTAGTGAACCCTCGTCTTAGTGTACACCTTATAGTTTCATTGAAAATTTCTGAAGTCTGCTTCATGGGATTTAAACGGGACATGGAAACAATGATGATGATGTCGGGTCAAGTGATAGTGGCCACGTGATAATGATAATAATTAAGGTGTGACTAAGAGAACGACTGAGTTAATTTCGAAAGATGGTACACTATTATATACTGGAGTCCAAATTCAAATGTGATGAAAAACTGGATTAAATGAATTGGAAGAATTTATATGAATTCGTTGGGTACGATTGTAAATCTAATAGAGGCAACTTCAGAAGTTTAAGCCTCCGTTTTTCAGTGGAGTTAAGAAATCCAATGATTGTGGAAGATTGGATAAGTGAGACAGAGGAATCCTATGGAATTTTATAGTAACTATACCAAGAAAGTTTCTTTGAACTTTTTTTGGTAAAGAATTGGGAAAGTCACACAGATTTTTAGAGTGCGCTACTATAAAGAAAGTAGCCCATGTAGCATCAGTACTGAAATGGAAAATCGAACTCAGAGGGAAGTTTCTTGATTTAACCCGAGATCCAAAAATTAGAGAAATACATGAGAAATGTTTTTGGACACCTCTAGACGGCAACACATTCTGGATTAAGCATATTGGAAATTATAATTGAAATGACTAAATTAGACATGAGAAAATGATTTCGAGAATGAATATGAAATTAAAAGAGTATAAATTCGGATAAGTAGAGATGTAAAATGGAAGAAGTCCAGGAAACTTGTAAGAGGTACTAAGATCCTTCGTCGAGCTAAGTTAGCTCCATTAGATGTTATTTTAAGGAAGCAGTGTGCAAGGCACAACGGTGATGATATGATATGTATATTTTGAAGTTACTAAGAAAATAAAAACGTAAAGAGAGTGACAGATAAAATGATGTACTAAGGAATCAGTGAGAGTGATAGAATAAAATCACTGTAACTGAAAAGATGAATTACAAAACTAAAAGTATAAGTGAAGGTCACATTGTTTATATGATTGATAAAGATAGAGCGTGTTCTGAGTAAAAAGACACCCTAGTAGACAAAGGAATTTTCGACACGTATTCGGATGATCTATCAGAGTTACCACTAAATTGAAAGATGAAGTTTGAAATTAACTTAGTAGTGCTATCGAAAAACCGAATGACATTGAGTCAATTAGAAATGCTGAAAAAAAAGAGCAATTACAAGGACTACATGAAAAGAGATTATCGGACCAAGTGATCCACTTTGGAGTGTACTAACATTAATTGTTAGGAGTTTTGGAGTCTTATGGGTCACGTTGTTTTAAAAATGAGTGTCAGTTAGATTACCCTAAACGAGGATTATAAATCAGTGGGAAAAACCCAAAACTGTCAAGAAGATTCAGAGTTTTGAGATATAAAAAGATACCTTGGAATATGAATTACGTATCAGATCTAAGGATTGTAAATTGTATATACTTACATTTTGAATACGAGGCTCAATTTGAGTAAGAAAATGATTTCGTTATAATTGATAAATGAAATAAGACAAGCGTTGAATTGTGATAAATTCTGAATACAAGTTATATTGGGATAAGAGGTGTATTCAAAGTAAGAATATCTCTGGTATGTGAAATGAATTCGGATTAAGTGATATGGATTGAAAATAGATTGTGTTCGAAGGATAAATGTGAAATTGTGATAAGTTCTGGTATCCTACTTCTTGTTGGGACTGAACCCTGAACCCTTATATCCATAACCAGTTTATGTGGTCAAGTCTGATAGCTAATGAAGGTATTTCAAAATATCTCCCCGCCTGAGAGACTTGATAGCGTCTAGAAATACCTGATCCTTAACCCATAAATTGGAATTGACAGTTGTAATATACACGTTCGAAGTCGGGATACCATTACTTGTATGGTGAAGAACAAAGACTTTAAGGTCTTGGGTTCGAACCTTTGAGGACGCGAATTGGGGTATTTAGCTCGATAAAGCCGTAAGGGGCATGTGGGGCTTCCAAAGCGGACAGTACGTATGAGTAAGACTATGGGGGCCACCTCTTGAATCCTACGGGAACAAAGTGCCACACAGTCGTTGCATTTATTAACACTTATATATTAAATACTATACATTTCATAATATATATATAAATTTGTTATATATATATATATTATTATCCATCTATTTAAATGTCTAGTATATTTATATATACATATACACCTATGTATATATATCTATATATACACATTTTCTTGTAAAATTATCCAAGGGCATAATATCCATGCCTTCCATGGAATTTTCATTATTTCGAAAATGAAATATTATCGGGATTTCATCATTCCTCATAAATTCCTGATACAAGTTTTTACATCAAATTTATTCTCGATTCCTCCATGCTTGCATTTGCTTCATCACATCCGATATTTTTGGGTTCCTTGTCATTCACAGGCTTCTCGGCTCCTATATTCCTCGAGCCCTACAATAAATATTCACACATCCATTAAAACATATTATTTCCATTTTTATATAATCTAATTAAATGTAGGAAATTTGTGGGGTTTACACACTAGTTTTATATGATTTTGACAAAGTGCTGGAGTTTAACATGCACTAATCTTATGAGATTTTATGAAACGCGTGCTGGAGCTTGGCTCACACGAGATTTTCCTTGATTTTATAAGAGTGCTGGAGCATCGCTCGCACTGGTTTTAAGAGAACATGCGATGAGCCGTGCTTAGAGCGGCGGGTAGACTATGTGTCACGCCGATTAAATAGGCTCGTTCGTGCATTTTGAGACAGAGCATGAGTATGGATATGAGATACGTTTCCACTGAGTACGTTATACCATGCAAGTAGCATGGGGTATGCTATACCGTGCTGGGATTGATTATGTGGCATCTTCGTATGCGTGGCATCTTCGTATACGAGTGGCATCTTCGGATGCATGGCATCTTCGGATGCATGGCATCTTCGGATGCGAGTGATCGGGCAGGACCGACGAGATGGACTGACCCACCTCCCAGGGCGATTCTCGATAGTCGTGAGACCCCGCAAACTAGGATCCATGTAGCAGTAGGATCACGAGGACATATGGCCATCGTCCTAGTTAATTGCCCGAGATATATACATATATTGCCTAGTCTCGCATGTTGTTGTTTTGAGAAACTCGTTTACTGGATTTTTGTGTGAGTTTGGATCACCCGAAGGAGGGGTTGGATCCTAACTGAGTTATGATTTTGATGAGAATGAAACTGGGTTTTAAACGAAAACTTCCATGATGTTATTTCGATGCTATTTAAACCCATGAATGATGTAAACTGGTTTTACATGATATTCATTGTATCGCATGGTACTATTGCTTTGAAAAACATTTGATTTCATGGTTTTGTGTGAGTCAGAAACACCCGAGGGAGGGGTTGAGTCCTGACTGTGTTGTAAAATTTTAACAAGAATGAAATGTTTCAAATGGATTTGCATGTCGAGTTTTCCATGCTTTTGAAATCCATATGTGAACTTGTTTTAGATGACATCATGACATCATGAATTGTAGCATCGGTTTTGAAATGTGTGGAGAAAGGGTGGTTTATGCATGGCACCACATTCATGTAGGTAGTATGGTTGCCTACTTGTTTGTAGGATTGCCTTACTGAGCTTGATGTGCTCACCCCTTTCATTTTCTCACACAGATCATCTCCAGTAGACTTTAAGGCGACTGAGTATTGCATTCTTGATATCCGCTGCTGCCCATCATTTTGAGGTATATACACTTGTACATATTGTATCTAAATAAGAATAGCATAATAACATGTTTGTAAGTAACTGTCAGGGATGTATAGACAATGTAAACACTTGTAAATGAATGGAAAAGAATTAGTGAAAAATGCATGTGTTTACCTTTCATTTAATAAGAAATGAAGTTATATGATTATTGAATGGTGGGACTGGTATTGACGCACAGTCCAATTGTTAGTGGAGTGTGGTCATGATGAGAGGACAGATAAGTATGAAAGAAAAAGGGAAAATTTACTCTGATTTTTGGGTCGTGACAGCAGTAAAGGATTAGAGCACAACCCACGCAACAGTAAAGCATAAAAAAAAACAAACCAGGTTTCCAGCGTCTACCAAAAATTTCGTACACCGTCAATACAAAACCAGTAGCACCAGTCACCAGCAATCTCGACAGTAAACTCAGTTTCCTTTCACCAGAGGCAGCATCATCCAACGTGCATTCGGGTTGCAGTTACAGCAACCGTTAATGCCAGCTTCAGCTCCAACTTCCAGCCTATAGTAACACTGTTGTAGTAGCTCTGTTCTCGACCTGCACTTATCAACACAACAAGCTAATACTGAAGCAAGGGCTGCAACTGCAGATGCACTATTTACGCTAGCAACAACAGAATAGATTAAAACAGAATGAAATTGTTAACAAAAAAAATAAGAAACCAGCATGAGATGTGTAACAAAGAAGAACAAGAAATCTATAAACAGTAAATGTAGACAACTGATGTAAATTTGCATAAAACCACTACTTCAGACTGAAATTTAACATTCAAATAGAAAAAGTAAAAGAAATTCTACAGTTAAACCTATTGAAACCAAGAAGAACATTTTAAAGCTATGTCTAGAATTAACTCTTTTTTTTTATAGCAACAACAGTTTTGATTAGAGGAAAATGACTTTGAAGATTGTGGTTACTATTACCAAGCTCAGACTTCTGATTGAGCAATAAAGGAAAATGAAAACAAACAGAATATTAAAGAAATTAGTAAAATTGTAAATGAAATCCTTTAAAGGAAGTTAAAATAAAAAAAAAATGGAAGCTTACTGATTAACGGAAATGGTGGCAGCCAGTAAAAGAACAAGGAAAGAAATGGAAACTTTCATAAAATAAGAGTAACATCTGTAATGAACAGTAGCTAAAAAAATCAATGGGGGCTAACAACAAATAACGGGAAAATGCTTGGAAATTAAACTAAAAAAAAAAAACTTAAAAACTCAAGCTACCCTAGAATTACAACTACCCCCTAATTTACTCTACACTACTCCTACCCTAGCTACTTCTATTCTACCTACACTACTTACCCTACTTTCTACTTGATTTTTTCAATTGCCATCATGTTCTATTTATCACACACTTAGGGGTACAATGGTAATTTTTCCATCCTAGATGAGTTGGCATTGTTTGGCCACTTGTCTTCATTTTATTTGCTGGAGAGTAGATATTTCCACGTCACTCGTCTTTTTGTCCAATTGGTTGTGCGATCTGGCCCGACGTGTGTCTTCCAGAAGGTTTACACGATGTCCGTCGATCTTATCGTTTCGGAGCGAATAAAATACGGACACCTAGCATCACGCGTGTCCAGACGACTGGTGACTCGGTCTGCAAATTGGAAGTGGTCTAATCTCCTTTAGCCCGTTTTTAGCCCAATTTCGATTGAAACGATTGAGTTTCATCCGAATTTAATTTATCTGCACACAAGAGAATTTTAATTAAATAAGGGGATAATTAATAAAATAAATTGGGGATTTAAATAATTAATTAGGAAATTAAGCACAAATAATTCTATTAAAAATATAATTATCACACCCCCAAACTTGAGCTTTTGCTTGTCCTCAAGCAAAACAAAACAAATGTAGAAATGACAAGTACTAAATACAATAATTTCCCCAATGTTATCCTCAAAGAAAAAGTACAGACTATGATCTCAAAGACTTACAATTACAAGTCCAACATTCAAAATCATTCAATCATAAGTCCTAACCCAAATTGGACTCCTCGTGTGTGTGTGAAAATGTCAAAGTCACTTCACATTACATTATCCGGATCAGATTATGCAAACATAGTGAATGCAAAGTCAATGACAAGTGATCATTTCCATAAGTTTACTTTTAACTTATCTCTCCACTAATGTAGTCACACTTAACTAAAGATCAATAGGACTTCATTAAGCTTGTAATGTAAGGCTGGGGTTAAGGTATGATAAAGTTAATTTAGGTTTAATTACCCCTTAACATGCATTACTTCCAGGATCTTTAATGTAAGAGCTCAAATTATTTCCCCCAAACTTATTTATCTCACTAGACATTTTATTCTATTTTTGTATTTTTCTTCTTTCTTCTTTTCTTTTTTCTTTATCTTTCATTTTTTCTTTCTTTTCTTTTCTTTTTCCATTTTTTTTCAAAATTTCACTATTACCAGATACTCATATGTACAAAACTCATAATATATCCCAATAACTTTTCATGCTTTCGGGGTAAGGGATAGGAAAAGAATGTTTAAGCTAAGGAAAATTATGCAGGTGTATTTACAGAGAAAAGCTTATTTGGTCCAGATGGGTGACTAGGGGTAAAATATATACAGGGATGGCTAGAAAGGCTTAAACGATCCAAAGATGGCATAAATGATCTCCCTAATTAAGTGTGATCTAATATTTCTCTTTGAGACAAGATCAAACAAATTCTAGAATATGATGCACAAAATCAATAGAACAAATGCAATCCTATATCCACATAAGCTTTCTCTAAATAAATATACAGATTCATGACATGACATGTGCATAAAATGAGGAAATCACAATCAGAATCAAGACAAATTCAAGAACTCAACTTCATGTTTTTCCTATAATCATGCTTCTCATTCAATCAAAATCAGACTTAATCATGGGTTCATATCATCGAAATATGGGAAAACTACATGCTAAGCTGTAAATCATCCCAAAATCAAACAATGTAAGCTCAGATTTTCGAAAAAATATTCAATTTTGCCCAAAATTGCTCAAGTGATATCCCCTCCCCCAAACTTAAAGTGCACAGTTGACACGCCCAAAAGGTATTGTCCACAAGTGCACGGGTCGTACATGTCACAACCCAAATTACCTAAAAATTAGAGTAAAGTTTTCGTTTTTTCATTTATTATTTAATTCTTACCTTTCTCTTATCATGACCATCCTACAAACAGTTGGGCTATGATTCAGTGTTAGTCACCTCTCACCTATTTACCATTCCATTTCCATAATTACATTCACATATCAGAGTTTACTATCTTTTGACTTTAACTGAATACATTCATAATGGTATTTATAACCCTACATCCCTGACATCATATTCGTTTATAGTACTGCGCATTACATATTTAGATGCAAAGCTATACAAATGTGTATACCTGTCTCTCAATGGGAAGCAGCGGATACCAAGCATGCAAGTCCTCAACTGCTCACTAACTATTGCGAGTGCTCTGAAAAGATGGAAAAATAAGGGGGGTGAGCAAACCACATGCTCATTAAGGCAATTATGCAAGTAAGTAGATAGCTCCACTATCTACATACTCATAATGCCATGCCCTTAAAATCCATTTCTTTTCATTAAAATCTCAAGCACAAAACCATGCATACATCAATGACATAGTTTATCAAAACTATTTGTCCATATATAAATCATGTAATTCACGCATCAATAGCCTTTTATGTGACATCATTAAATCATACTTAGCATGAGTTTAATCAAAATCATGCATTGTTTCATGCGATATATAACAAATCGTGAGATACAATCATTTCATGAATTTATCATTAAAGCATGGAAAACCTATGAAACCCAAATTTTTAAAGGGATTTAAATCGTTGGACAAAAATTTATGAAATTTAAATGAGAAAAGATAGAGAGTCCGAGAAGGAAAATCGGTCTAAATTAGTCCCGAACATGTAGAAGGGTAAAATGGTCAAAAGATCCTAATTTCGGTGTAAATTCGATGAAGAAAATTTCATTAAAAATATGGATTTAGGAAATCTTGATCGATAAAGAAGAAATTATGAAATTCCGAGTCCAATTGGTCAAGATACGGAGATATTACAAATTTTCGTAATTTTCGCCCGGGACATTATCCCGAAAATATGCGAAAAATACACAGAAAAAGTTCAAATAAATTAACTTAATTAAATTAATTAATTAATTAATAAAATATAATATAATTTTTGAGATATTTTGTGTAATTTATTATATTTTATTTGATTATAATAAAATATAATAAATTAATAATAATAAAATATAATAAAATAATAATAAAGTAAAAAAAACGAAATTGAAAAGGGCAATCGGGATTTGGAGAAGTGAAGGAAACAGAAGACAAACCCGCACCGCCCAGTCTGCCTCAGTCGCGAGCCACCATCGGAGAACCGACCAAGGGAGAGAGCCGAACCGCCCGAGCTCGTCGGCACCGATAGTGGAGGGAGAAACGGTGATCGGTGAGAGAAGGAGAGAGAAAGAGGGAGAAAGAGTGAAACCGAGAGAAAGAGGGAGAAAGAGAGAGAACGACGACGAACGGAGGTTAGAGGAAGAGAGAGGACCTCGCCATCGGCCAAGAGGAGGTCTGATCTGCCACCATCGACGCCGGAAACGGCTGAAAACGACCAAAACAGAAGACACCACCGACGCCGAGGGAGAAGAGGCTGGACCGGCCACTTTTCGGCCAGCCACGGTGAAACCAGGCCAGATTCGAGCTTCGCGAGGTCCCGCGGAGCTGCTGGTGACGGAAGCCGGTGAAGAATCGGTCGACGAAGCACCGAACCGGCCGAACCGAATTGAACCGGACCGATCTGACCCGGTCTGAACCGGTCTGAACTGGACCGAACCGGTTCAGCCAAGAAAGAGAGGGAAAAGGAGAAAAAGGGAAGAAAAAGAGGAAAAGGAAAAAGGGAAAAAATTTTGGGGATACACCGGACTTCGGGCAAGTCAGTAAGAGGTCAAATGTGATCGATTTAATTTTTGAAAAATTTATTTAAATTATATTTGATTAAAAATTTACCCAAAATTAAATATATATAATTATGCAGTTCAACGATAAATCGTATACGTGAGCCCGATAGAACTTCGAATTGCGCACTATAGCAAAATCTCGGGTAAGTAAAGCTCATTTACAACAATCTATGTAATTATCGCGCATTAAAAGTTTATTTTACGAGTTACAGATTAAATTGCGCATTTAGTGGATTAAATCAAGATTTTTAATTAAATTGTCGTAAATAATATACGGGCTATTCAAAAAATCTAGAAAAAGGCCCAATAAGTACTAATGGGCCCAGTGAGCCCAATAGACCTTGATGAAAGAATTGATAAGTGGAAACGGGCATAAAACGAATTAAGGCTCATTAAGGTGCAATCGGGCCCAATAAGAGAGAAATTGGTCCAATTAGCTAAATCGACCATAATAAATATGAGAAAATTATTTATTGAGTTAAATACGATTAAAACGAGATTTATACCGATAAAACCGAGCAAAAAGAGTAAAATCGATTAAAAGTCAGCTTTTGGTCAAAGTTTCGATATAATCACATATTGGATATGTTGAAATGAATTTAAGCCATATGTGATAAGTTGAACTTGTTTTGTAGCAACTCGATCTATTGACACGTTTTACGAGGTAAATTCGAGCATCGAGGAAAATGCTCTACATCAGTCGCTAAGAGGTAAGGGATATGATTTAGAGTAGCGTTAGTACTCCTTCATCCTTACCAACTATTTATGTATGAGAATTGGATGAGATTTTATGAAATGGATTTCCAACTGTATTTAAACCGAAACCAAAATCATTTCTCGAGTTTTCGACATGTTTTATATATATGAGATACATTTTTACAACATACATGTTTATAAAAGTGATTTTTCACTTCTGAAACGAAAGCATAGTATTTTTATGTGAGATTACGGGTTAAAGTCCCGATATGTTTTATGAAACCATGTTTTCATGATACGGGTTAAAGCCCCGAAACAGCTTTTAAGCTATATTTTCACGATACGGGTATGATTCCCAAGAATTGACTTTGATAACTATGCTTTCCATATTTACACGGGCTAGAGTCCCGCAATGATTTATGAAAATCATGTTTTCTATGAAAATCGGGTTAGAGTCCCGTAATGATTTTAATACATGGGTATGAGGCCCGAAATGATTTTGATAAAATGGGTAAGAGGCCGAAAATGATTTTATGGGGTAAAAAGGCATGATATGATGATAGTCAGAGGATCTGGGGCCGATCTCGTATGGAGACGATCGAGGATCTACCTAGTCGACGACTAGAGAATGGGTAGGCTCTGACTTGATATGAGAAACGTGCGCATAGTCCATACTTGGTGATGCACATGAGTTCGTGCGTATAGTCCCCATTTAGTGGTGCACGAGAGATAGGGTAGCGTAGGACCCTGATCCAGTCCTACGGCTCTCTGTACTATGGCCATGAGTACCCATGATTTTGTCCTACGGGACCAGATGTATGATGTCCTTCGGGACTAGTATATGAGACGATTGCCTGACCCTACACGATGAATTGACGAAATTATATATATGTTTTCACACATTTCATGCTACATGTTTTATGATTTTATTGAGCACATATTTCCTATGATGAGATTTTAAAGGTAGCCATGAGCATGTTTTACGAAATGTGCATATGACTATACGATTTCATTTCCAAAGTGATAAGCATGTTATGATATGCATTATTAAGTTTTGAGATGCTTTTTACTTGTTTACACTACGTGATCTGCATACTATATATGAGTTTTACCAAAAAGATACATGATGTGTAAACTTATGATTTAAGCATGCTTTTACTGCTTTTACGAAATGTAAGCATCTCTACTCCAGTACATGTTTATGCTGATTTGTAGAACCAAGAGTTTTACCTTGTTTTGAGTAGTTAAAGCTATTTTAAATGTATCTCTTACTGAGTCTGAAAAACTCACCCCCTCCTCTCCATCTCCCAGATTATCTATAGCGAGTCTACTGCACATATGAGACTGTGGTCGTTGACAAGGTAGTCTGACTTTTCGTCAGATACTTTCATAACCTTGAGGTACAATCTTACTTATATTCTAGACATGTGATACAGAATAGACACTATTGTATATCATAGTCGAGATGTAATAGTTATAAATGATTTTATATATACAGAATGTATGTAATGTAATGAGATCCTGGAAAATGAAAAAGATTTTAAATCTAGACATGGACAGGAAAACAACATAATTAATGGATAAAAATTTTAAATTAACCCTATTTTTTCGAGCTTCCGGGGCGTGACAGTTTTCTTGGTATCAGAGCAAATGTTGTGTAGTACTGTCGTGTCTAGTAATTAGAGTGTATTACATCCCAATGATTCTATGCATGTCTGGTAATAAAGAAAGCTTACTTGTCAAAGTATGACTTAATTTATGGATTATGTGCAAATAGTAGATCGTTAATCATGTGTGGTAGACGGAGCCGTTCATAAAGACGAGCTTAACCCACTCCACGATCTTCCCTTCAACCCGAGAGCCCTACTGATAGAATAAGGAGGCTCGAAGAGATAGTACGGGATATGAAGGAAAGACTTACAACCTTTACCACTATGTTTACCCAGCAGTTTGGGGTGCGTACACCTGGTACGGAGACAGTTACTCTTACGCCTAATCCTCCTCCCCTACCAGTTCCTCCAGTAGCCCTAGCCTTCAGCCAGCAGTTCCCCAGCATAGGGATGACAGAGAGACTCAGAGGGTGCGAGATTTCTTGAGTATGCATCATCTGGAGTTCACAGGGCTTAAGGACCCGGTTAAAGCTGAGGAGTGAATCGTTGATATTGAGACGATTTTTCAGTTTTGGGGTGTACTGATAGGGAGAGAGTGACTATGGCAAGTTAAATGATAAAGGGACAGGTTAAGTTCTGGAAGAGATCCACACAGACGATATTAGCCAAGGATCCCTTAGAGATCACATGGAATGCTTCTTTAGTCGCATTTCGAGAGTAGTATGTACCGCTTGCAGCTCAGAGGAAAATGCAAGCAGAGCATGGTCTCAAGTGATCAATCAGAGTTAATGAAAAGAGAGCAGCTGCTTCTCGACATGATTTGAGAAGGGGTTATCCCAAGAGACAGAGGGTGGAAGGACCTCAGATAGGGGCTGGTAAGCCCAAGACTCTGGTTGGTGCCGCATGTATGATTAGAGGCCCTGAGATAAGAGTGCCATGGTGTAGGACATGTGGTAATATTCACACTGAACCTTACCACGCAAATGCATTTACTTGCTACAGATGCGGTGAAGTAGGGCACATAATGAGAGAATGTCCACTTATGAGATCTCAGGAACCTCGTGAGGCACCTAGACAGACAGAGAGATCAACTCAGGCTCCACTGAGGAGAGCCACAACCGCGGACAAGGCCAAGAAGCATGTCTCCTAGGGTTTAGTGTTTACTATTAATCAAGAGACAACAGATAAATCCTTCGATGTTATCCGAGGTACTCTCCTTATCTGTAATCATAAAGCACATGTACTGTATGACCCAAGTTCTACACACTCGTTTGTGTCACCACAATTTACATGTAAGTTTCCAGAAGTATTCCTAGAGGATTTAATGGGATTACCATAGAGAGAGAAATTGAGTTTGCCATTGAGCTAGTACCAGATACTCAACCCATCTCCAAGCCACCTTACTAAATAACATTAGTAGAGTTGGAAGAATTAAAGAAGCAGTTGCAAGGATTACTCGATAAGGAGTTTATAAGGCCTAATGTGTCACCATGTGGTGCACTAGTACTATTTGTCAGAAAGAAGGATGGTAGTTTTCGTCTATGTATAGACTACAAACTTTTGAATAAAGCAATAGTTGAGAATAAGTATCCCCTGCCAAGGATAGATTACTTATTTGATCAGCTGAGAGGGGCTTCAGTGTTTCAAGGATAGATTTGAGATTGGGTTATCATCAGCTAAGGATTAATGAGGCTGATGTACTGAAGATAGCAATTTCGGACCCGATATGGGTACTACGAGTTCCTAGTTATGCCCTTTTGGATTGACTAATGCCCCAGCTGCATTCATAAGTCTTATGAACGATGTCTTCCGAGAATACTTAGATAGATTGCTGATAGTATTCATCGATGACATCTTGATTTATTTTGGATCCCGGGAAGAGCACGAATAACATTTGAGGAATGTGCTCCAGACTCTCCGTGAGAAGAAGCTATATGGTAAATTCAGTAAGTGTACTTTCTGGCTAGAACAGATTTCATTCCTCAGACATGTGATAACTAAAGATGGAGTGTCAGTAGATCCGTCCAAGGTAGATGCAGTATTGAGATGGAAAAGACTGAGGACAGTCATGGAGGTCAGAAGCTTATTGGGATTAGTATGGTATTTTCGACGGATTTTCAAAGGGTTTTCACAGATAACAGTTCCATTAACCAGACTGACTCATAAAGAGGTTCAGTTTATATGGTCTGAGTAGTGTGAGCAGAGCTTTTAAGAGCTCAAACGTCAGTTGAATATGACACCAGTCTTGACCATTCCGAGTGGTCTGAGGGATTTGTGGAGTACAATGATGCTTCCCACTAAGGTCTCGACTATGTGATTATGCAGCATGGTAGAGTGGTAGCTTATGGATCCCGTCAGCTAAAGGATCATGAGCGTAATCATTCCACTCACGATTTGGAGTTAGCTGTAGTAGTGTTTGCACTCAAAACATAGCGACATTAATTGTATGGAGAAAGATTTCAGATCTTCACTGACCACTAGAGTCTTAAGTACTTGTTTAATCAAAAGGAGCTGAATATGGGACAGCGGGGATGGATAGAGCGCCTGAAAGACTATTCTACTAGTAAAGGTTCTCTGGCAACACCACAAGACAGAAGAAGTCACTTGGGAACTAGAGAGCCAAATGTGGGAGAAGTACTCTCACGTAGTTGATGGACCAGCTTGAATTCAGAGGACTGAATTCTTAAAAGGTGGAGAGAAATGTGAAACCTGGATTTTTAAAGGGATTTAAATCGTTGGACAAAAATTTACGAAATTTAAATGAGAAAAGATAGAGAGTCCGAGAAGGAAAATCGGTCTAAATTAGTCCCGAACGTGTAGAAGGGTAAAATGGTCAAAAGATCCTAATTTCGACGTAAATTCGATGAAGAAAATTTCATTAAAAATATGGATTTAGGAAATCTTGATCAATAAAGAAGAAATTATGGAATTTCGAGTCCAATTGGTCAAGATACGGAGATATTACGAATTTTCGTAATTTTCGCCCGGGACATTATCCGAAAATATGCGAAAAATACACCGAAAAAGTTAAAATAAATTAAATTAATTAAATTAATTAATTAATAAAATATAATATAATTTTTGAGATATTTTGTGTAATTTATTATATTTTATTTGATTAAAATAAAATATAATAAAATATAATAAATTAATAATAATAATGTCACGCCCCGGAAGCGCGGAAAAATGGGGATAATTTAAAATTTTTATCCATTAATTATGTTGTTTTCCTGTCCATGTCTAGATTTAAAATCTTTTTCATTTTATAGAATCTCATTACATTACATACATTCTGTATATATAAAATCATTTATAACTATTACATCCCGACTATGATATACAATAGTGTCTATTCTGTATCACATGTCTGGAATATAAGTAAGACTGTACCTCAAGGTTAAGAAAGTATCTGATGAAAGGTCGGACTACCTTGTCAATGACCACAGTCTCGTATGTGCAGTAGACTCGCTATAGATAATTTGGGAGATGGAGAGGAGGGGGTGAGTTTTTTTAGACTCAGTAAGAGATACATTTAAAATAGCTTTAAATACTCAAAACATGGTAAAACGCATGGTTTTACAAATCAGCATAAATATGTACTGGAGTAGAGATGCTTACATTTCATAAAAGCAGTAAAAACATGCTTAAATCATAAGTTTACACACCATGCATCTTTTTAGTAAAACTCATATATAGTATGCATATCACGTCGTGTAAACAAGTAAAAAGCATCTCAAAACTTAATCATGCATATAATAACATGCTTATCACTTTAAAATGAAATCGTATTATCATATGCACATTTCGTAAAACATACTCATGGCTACCTTTAAAATCTCATCATAGAAAATATGTGCTCAATAAAATCATAAAATAGGTAGCATGAAATGTGCGAAAACATATATATATCATTCCGTCAATTCATCGTGTAGGGTCAGGCAATCGTCTCATATACTAGTCCCGAAGGACATCATACATCTGGTCCCATAGGACGTTCATCGTAGGTACATATGGCCATTGTACAGGGGAGTCGTAGGACTGGATCAGGGTCGTACGCTGCCCTATCTCTCGTGCACCACTAAATGGGGACTATACGCACGAACTCACGTGCATCACCAAGTGTGGACTATGCGCACGTTCCTCATATCAGGTCAGAGCCTGCCCGTTCTCTGGCCGTCGGCTAGGTAGATCCTCGATCGTCTCCATACGAGATCGATCCTAAATCCTCTTACTATCGTTATATCATGCCTTTTTAGCCCACAAAAATCATTTTGGGCCTCTTACCCAATTTATCAAAATCATTTCGGGCCTTATACCCGTGTATTAAAAATCGTTTCGGGACTCTAACCCGTTTTTCATAGAAAACATGATTTTCATAAATCATTACGGGACTCTAACCCGTGTAAATATGGAAAGCATAGTTATCAAAGTCAATTCTTGGGACTCATACCCGTACCGTGAAAATATAGCTTAAAAGCATGTTTCGAGACTTTAACCCGTATCATGAAAACATGGTTTCATAAAACATATCGGGACTTTAACCTGTAATCTCACATAAAAATACTATGCTTTCGTTTCAGAAGTGAAAAATCACTTTTATAAACATGTATGCTGTAAAAATGTATCTCATATATATAAAACATGCTGAAAACTCGGGAAATGGTTTTGGCTTCAGTTTAAATACCGTTGAAAATCCATTTCGTAAAATCTCATCCAATTCTCATACATAAACAGTTGGTAAGGATGAAGGAGTATTAACGCTACTCTAAATTATATCCCTTACCTCTTAACGACTGATGTAGAGCATTTTCTTCGATGCTCGAGTTTACCTTGTAAAACATGTCGATAGACCGAGTTGCTGCAAAACAAGTTCAACTTATCACATATGGCTTAAATTCATTTCAACATATCCAAATATGTGATTATATCGAAGCTTTGACCAAAAGTTGACTTTCATCGATTTTTCTCTTTTTGCTCGATTTTATCGGTATAAACCTCGTTTTAATCGTATTCAACTCAATAAATATTTTCTCATATTTACTACTATTGATTTAGGTAATTGGGCCAATTTCTCTCTTATTGGGCCCGATTGCACTTTAATGGGCCTTAATCCATTTTAAGCCCGTTTCCACTTATCAATTCTTTCATCAAGGCCTATTGGGCTCACTAGACCCATTAGTACTTATTGGGCCTTTTTCTAGACTTTTTGAATAGCCCGTATATTATTTACGACAATTTAATTAAAATCTCAATTTAATCCACTAAATCTGAATTAAATCCGTAACTCGTAAAATAAACTTTTAATGCGCGATAATTACATAAATTGTCGTAAATGAGCTTTACTTACCCGAGATTTTGCTATAGTACACAATTCGAAGTTCGATCGGGCTCACGTACGCGATTTATCATCGAACTGCATAATTATATATATTTAATTTCGGGTAAATTTTTGATCAAATATAATTTAAATAAATTTTTCAAAAATTAAATCGGTCACTTTTGACCTCTTACCGACTTACCCGAAGTCCGGTGTATCCCCGAAAATTTTTCCCTTTTTCCTTTTTCTCTTTTTCTTCCCTTTTTCTCCTTTTTCCCTCTCTTTCTTAGCTGAACCGGTTCGGTCCGATTCAGACCAGTTCAGACCGGTCCGGTTCAGTTTGGTTCGATCGGTTCGGTGCTTCGCCATCCGGTTCTTCCCCGGCTTCCGTCGCCAGCAGCTCCGCGGGACCTCACAGAGCTTGGATCTGGCCTCGATTTCGCCGTGGCTGGCCGGAAAGTGGCCGCTCCTGCCTCTTCTCCCTCGGCGTCGGTGGTGTCTTCCGTTACCGCCGTTTTCGATCGTTTTCGGCACCGATGGTGGCAGATCGGACCTCCTCTTGGCCGGTGGCGAGGTCCTCTCTCTTCCTCCAGCCTCCGTCGGCCGCCGTTCTCTCTTTCTCCCTCTTTCTCTCGGTTTCACTCTTTCTCTCTCTTTCTCTCTCCTTGTCTCACCGGTCACCGTTTCTCCTCACTTGTCGGTGCCAGCGAGCTCTGGCGGTTTGCCTGTCAGTTCTCCGGTGGCGTTATCGCCGGGGAGTGAAGGGTTTGGGAGGATCGAGTTTTCCCTATCCTCCATCGTTTCCTCTGTTTTCTTCTCTGTCGAGCGAACTTTCGCGCGACAGAGTTTCTATTTTTTTTAACTTTATTATTATTTTATTATATTTTATTATATTTTATTTATTATATTTTATTTTAATCAAATAAAATATAATAAATTGTACAAAATATCTCAAAAATCATATTATATTTTATTAATTATTTTATTTAATTTATTTAATTTATTTTAATTATTTCGGTGTATTTTTCACATATTTTCGGGATAATGTCCCGGGCGAAAATTACGAAAATTCGTAATATCTTTGTATCTTGACCAATTGAACTCGAAATTTCATAATTTCTTCTTTATCGATCAAGATTTCCTAAATCCATATTTTTAATGAAATTTTTTCATCGAATTTACACCGAATTTAGGATCTTTTGACCATTTTACCCTTCTATATGTTCGGGACTAATTTAGACCGATTTTCCTTCTCGGACTCACTATCTTTTCTCATTTAAATTTCGTATTTTTTTGTCCAACAATTTAAATCCCTTTAAAAAATCTGGGTTTCACAAATAAATTATAATAAAATATAATAAAGTAAAAAAAATGAAATTGAAATTGGCAATCGGGATTTGGAGAAGTGAAGGAAACAGATGACAAACTTGCACCGCCCTGTCTGCCTCAGCCGCGAGCCACTAGCGGAGAACCGACCAAGGGAGAGAGCCGAACCGCCCAAGCTCACCGGCACCGATAGTGGAGGGAGAAATGGTGACCGACGAGAGAAGGAGTGAGAAAGAGAGAGAAAGACTGAAACTGAGAGAAAGAGGGAGAAAGAGAGAGAACGGCGACGAACGGAGGCTGGAGGAAGAGAGAGGACCTCGCCACCGGCCAAGAAGAGGTTCGATCTGCCACCATCGACGCAGAAAACAGTTGAAAACGGCGAAAACGGAAGACACCATCGACGCCGAGGGAGAAGAGGCCAGACCGGCCACTTTTCGGCCAGCCATGGCGAAATCGAGGCCAGATTCGAGCTTCGCGTGGTCCCGCAGAGCTGCTGGTGATGAAAGTCGGTGAAGAACCGACCGACGAAGCACCAAACCAGTCGAACCGAACTGAATCGGACTGAACCGGTTCAGCCAAGAAAGAGAGGGAAAAGGAGAAAAATGGAAGAAAAAGACGAAAAGGAAAAAGGGAAAAATTTTTGGGGATACACCGGACTTCGGGTAAGTAGGTAAGAGGTCAAATGTGACCGATTTAATTTTTTAAAAATTTATTTAAATTATATTTGATTAAAAATTTACCCGAAATTAAATATATATATATATATAATTATACAGTTCGACGATAAATCGCGTACGTGAGCCCGATCGAACTTCGAATTGTGCACTATAGCAAAATCTCAGGTAAGTAAAGCTCATTTACGACAATCTATGTAATTATCGTGCATTAAAAGTTTATTTTACAAGTTACAGATTAAATTGCGCATTTACTGGATTAAATCAAGATTTTTAATTAAATTGTCATAAATAATATACGGACTATTCAAAAAGTCTAGAAAAAGGCCCAATAAGTACTAATGGGCCCAGTGAGCCCAATAGACCTTGATGAAAGAATTGATAAGTGGAAACGGGTTTAAAACGAATTAAGGCTCATTAAGGTGCAATCGGGCCTAATAAGAGAGAAATTGGTCCAATTAGCTAAATCGACCATAATGAATATGAGAAAATTATTTATTGAGTTAAATACGATTAAAACAAGATTTATACCGATAAAACCGAGCAAAAAGAGTAAAATCGATTAAAAGTCAACTTTTAGTCAAAGTTTCGATATAATCACATATTGGATATGTTGAAATGAATTTAAGCCATATGTGATAAGTTGAACTTGTTTTGCAGCAGCTCAGTCTATCGACACGTTTTACGAGGTAAATTCGAGCATCGAGAAAAATGCTCTACATCAGTCGCTAAGAGGTAAGGGATATGATTTAGAGTAGCGTTAGTACTCCTTCATCCTTACCAACTGTTTATGTATGAGAATTGGATGAGATTTTATGAAATGGATTTCCAACTGTATTGCCAAAATCATTTCTCGAGTTTTCAGCATGTTTTATATATATGAGATACATTTTTACAGCATACATGTTTATAAAAGTGATTTTTCACTTCTGAAACGAAAGCATAGTATTTTTATGTGAGATTACGGGTTAAGGTCCTGATATGTTTTATGAAACCATGTTTTCATGATACGGGTTAAAGCCCCAAAACAGCTTTTAAGCTATATTTTCACGATACGGGTATGAGTCCCAAGAATTGACTTTGATAACTATGCTTTCCATATTTACACGGGCTAGAGTCCCGTAATGATTTATGAAAATCATGTTTTCTATGAAAATCGGGTTAGAGTCTCGTAATGATTTTAATACACGGGTATGAGGCCCGAAATGATTTTGATAAAATGGGTAAGAGGCCGAAAATGATTTTGTGGGGTAAAAAGGCATGATATGACGATAGTCAGAGGATCTGGGGTCGATCTCGTATGGAGACGATCGAGGATCTACCTAGCCGACGGCCAGAGAACGGGCAAGCTATGACTTGATATGAGAAACGTGCGGATAGTCCATACTTGGTGATGCACGTGAGTTCGTGCGTATAGTCCCCATTTAGTGGTGCACGAGGGATAGGGTAGCGTACGACCCTGATCCAGTCCTACGGCTCCCTGTACTATGGCCATGAGTACCCATGATTTTGTCCTACGGGACCAGATGTATGATGTCTTTCGGGACTAGTATATGAGACGATTGCCTGACCCTACACGATGAATTGACGGAACTATATATATATGTTTTTGCACATTTCATGCTACCTGTTTTATGATTTTATTGAGCACATATTTCCTATGATAAGATTTTAATGGTAGCCATGAGCATGCTTTACGAAATGTGCATATGACTATACGATTTCATTTCAAAAGTGATAAGCATGTTATGATATGCATTATTAAGTTTTGAGATGCTTTTTACTTGTTTACACGACGTGATCTGCATACTATATATGAGTTTTACCAAAAAGATGCATGATGTGTAAACTTATGATTTAAGCATGCTTTTACTGCTTTTACGAAATGTAAGCATCTCTACTCCAGTACATGTTTATGCTGATTTGTAGAACCAAGAGTTTTACCATGTTTTGAGTAGCTAAAGCTATTTTAAATTTATCTCTTACTGAGTCTGAAAAACTCACCCCCTCCTCTCCATCTCCCAGATTATCTATAGCGAATCTACTGCAAATATGAGACTCTGGTCGTTGACAAGGTAGTCCGACTTTTCATCAGATACTTTCATAACCTTGAGGTACAGTCTTACTTATATTCCAGACATGTGATACAGAATAGACACTATTGTATATCATAGTCGGGATGTAATAGTTATAAATGATTTTATATACACAGAATGTATGTAATGTAATGAGATCCTGGAATGTGAAAAAGATTTTAAATCTAGACATGGACAGGAAAACAACATAATTAATGGATAAAAATTTTAAATTAGCCCCATTTTTTCGCGCTTCCGAGGCGTGACAAGACCCATCATGCTACTGCATTTAAATCATTTCATAAAAATGTAGAATAAAATAACCCCTTTCGGGTCAATTATCTCATAAATAAATCTTAATTTCATAAAACGATTCGTTATAAAATTCTGTTATAAAATCACCCTTCTTTTAGGGTCACATCTTATAAAATCCTCTAAAAATCTATCATCATATTATAAAATCATATCACAGTGAAAATCACAAAATCGGGGGCCTGACCCCTCCCTCGGGTCTACCCTGGTCTATCGACCAATAGTTATATAATGTGAGACATGTAGGTGACTATCAGTAACAACATAGGACTATAGCCATAACCTCGTGATCCTTGGCAACACGGTACCTAGTGTGCGGGATATCACACCTGAAAAGGGAGGTGGGTCATCCTACCCGCCAGAACAGCATAACACCAGGATTGCGATGGCAAGGCTTGCTGCCTCGTGGCTAATGCCACTCCACTCTAACAATCCCCACGGTACAGCGTACTCTACGTGACATACACGGTACAACATACTCCGTGAACCCAAGCTCAGTCAGGGGTGCCTGCAATAGGTCTTATCCACCCATATCATCTCTGTCTCAGTATGCACGTGTGAGCATATCATCTCACTGTGACACACAGTCTACAGAGGCTCCAACACGGCTATATGCATGTAATGCAAATCCCTATGCGAGCGAAGCTTAAGCACGGCTCCATGCATATTTATGATATCAAAAAACCTCGTGCGAGCGAAGCTCTAGCACGGTTTCATAAAAATCAATAAAATCTGTGTACGAGCAGCGCTTCAGTATGACTTAAACTGATTATAAATTCAAGTAAAATCCACGTACGAGCAATGCTCTAGTACGGATATGCATAAAAACTCAGTGAAAATCTCATACGAGAAAAACTCTAGTACGACTTTAAAATGAGTTATAAAACCATATAAGACTTCGTGCGAGCAACACTCCAGCACGAGTGAATGCTCAAGTAAATCAAAACATTGTACGAGTAACGCTCCAGTACGGATTTACGCATAAATACATCAAATCTCGTGTGAGTTACACTCCAGCACGGCTTTTATGCAATATCATATCAAAACAGGATGCGAGCTAAGCTTCAACATCTCTCATGCATGTCAATAATAAAAACTAGTGCGAGCAATTGCTCCAGCACCATTTTATGCATATCACGTCAAAACAGTCAAAACCTGTAAAAACATGTCAAAACAGAGTGCGAGCTAGGCTCCAGCACTTCTCATGCATTTCACAATAATAAAATCAGTGCGAGTAACCGCTCTTGCACATTTCATGCATATGATGTCACACAAGTCCATGCGAGCAACCATTCAAGCACATTTTATGCATACTCACAAACGCAAATATAGTGCGAGCTATGCGCCAGCACTATCTATTTCCATATAAACTTGATAGTTGGCCTATTTTTCAAAGAAATTTCGTTTAAATATAAATAACACCTACGTAGTGTTATCTTGTGAAATTTATGCAATTACTGGCCAAACTACCGTTTTGCTTTGCTTAAAACCACGAAAATCCCTTAAATCAAAAAATTCTTAAATCATGCATTTCATGCATGTCAATGCTTTCACCATCCTTAGGTGAACTTCCCTCAATAGGGGTAAAATAGTCTTTACCTATTCTGAGTCCTTAAAATCTTTAAACTATTTTTTTACCTTTATACATAATCAGGTTATACATAAATATTCAGTGTACAGAAAAGCTATTAAAATACACGTAGCTACCTCTAGCTACTCACACAATTCCCTTACCTCATTTCTCTATACAGTCTAACCTTTCCACTGATGACTCGTCATGCAGTCTGATTTGCTCCGAATCCAAATCAAATCTCCAGTACTGCGGATAAATATTCATCAGGTCAAATAGAATACAATTAATTGTATTTCATATTTTCTGGGCTTAATTTAAATCATTGGGCCCGTTTACACATATTGGGCCCGATTATACCAAAATGGGCCTTAATCCCTTAAGCTCGTTTACCACACTTTTATCGAGGCCTATTGGGCTCATTGGGCCCATTAGTATTTATTTAGCCTCGTTCTAAATTCTTGAATATCTCAATTTAGTATTTACGACAATTTATTCAAATTTCCAAATTTAATTCATTTATACGAAAATTAAATCCGTAATTTATTCGATAAATATCAATCACGTATAACGATGTAAAATTGTCGCAAATAAAGGTTACTTACCCGAGATTCTATGATCGTACACAAATCGAAGCTGTCTCGAGCTCTCGCTTGACGTCAATTGTCGAGCTACACAATTTAATATTTTTTTGGGTAAATTTTCAGTCGAATATTTATCAAATTAAATATTCTAAAATTTAAATCGATCAATTCAACAGCTTACCGACTTACCCGTAGCTCGACTGCATCACTGAAATTTTCTCCAATTTTTTCTCTTTTTCTTTTTCCATTTTTCTTCCTTTTTCCTTTTCTTTTTTGACTGAATCGGTTCGGTCCGGTTCAACCCGATTCAGACCGTCGGTTCAGTCCGGTTCAACCGGTTCAGTGGCTCGTCGGTCGGTTCTCCGTCGGTTTCCACCGTCAGTGATCCGTTGGGCCGTCCGATGCACGGATTTGGTCTCAATTTCGTCCAAGGCCGCTGAAAAGTGGCCGGTCCGGCCCTTCCCCTTTTCGTAGTCAGCAACTTCTCTCTTTCTCTCCATTTCTGGCGCTGGCCGCCGTCTTACCCGCAGGTGTTGCCACCAGTCGTGTCGCCTAAGCTTGGGGGACGCTCGGCTGGTGGTGGTCGATCCTCCGCCGATTTTCGCTGGGAGTGGCTTCCCTGGGCCGTCCAATGCACGGATCTGGTCTCAGTTTCATCCAAGGTCATCGAAAAGTGGCCGGTCCTGCCTTTCTCCTTTTCACCGTCGGTAACTTCTCTCTTTCTCACCATTTCTGGCACTGGCCGCTGTCTTACCCGCCGATGTTGCCACCAGTCGCGTCGCCTACGCCTGGGGTACGCTCGGCTGGTGGGGTGTCACGACCCAAACTACCCAAAAATCAGAGTTAATTTTTCGCTTTTGTTTATTTTCTTACTTAAATTCTTACATGTCTTCTGATCGTGACCACACTCCACTAACAAATTGGGCTGTGCGTCAATGTCAGTCCCACCATATATTTACCATCTAACTTATTTCTTCTCCAGTCATTTATAATTGTTTACATTAATTATACATCCCCTAAAGTTACTTACAAACATGTTACTGTGCTATGCTTATGTAGATACAATATGTACAAGTGTATATACCTTAAATGATGGGCAGCAGCGGACATCCGGAATGCAGTACTGAGTCGCCTCAACTTCAACTGGAGATTATTTGTGGGAGAAAATGAAAGGGGTGAGCACATCAAGCTCAGTAAGGCAATCCTACGAACAAGTAGGTAACCATACTACCTACATGAACGTGGTGCCATGTATAAACCACCCTTTCTCCACACATTTTAAAACAGATGATATGAGTTATGATGTTATGTAAATCAAGTTTGCACGAAAAATTCAACATGCAATTATTTCAAATCATTTCTTTCTCATTTAAAAATTTCACAATAAAGTCAGGACTCGACCCCTCCTTCGGGTGATCCTGACTCACACAAAACCATGAAAGTCGGTTTACATCACACATGGGTTTAAAAAGCATGGAAATAGCATCATGCACATTTAATTTAAAAACCCGATTTGATCTCATCAAAATCGTCGACATGCGAGACTAGGCAACATCTGTATATCGACAATAACCAGGACTGGCCATATGTGTCCTCGTGAGTCCCTCTAGCTTCACGGATCCCAGTGTACAAGGTCTCACCCTGATCGAGAACCGCCTGGGAGGTGGGTCAATCCAACCCGTCAGTCTTATCCGATCTCACACATCCGAAGATGCCATATCCGAAGATACCCCGTATCACAAAGATACCGCATCCGAAGATACCCCGTATCACAAAGATACGGTATCCGAAGATACCCGTATCACAAAGATACCGTCTCCGAAGATACCCCACGGTACATCATACTCCATGCTACTTGCACGGTACATCGTACTCCATGGACCCATATCACTCTAGGTACTCCAGCCCAAATGGCCTGCTTCCCACAGAGAGGTTTTGTTTCTCAATACCCATGCCATGTCTCAAAACGCACGTGCGAGCCTATTAAATCGGTGACACAGTCGACCCGATGCTCCAAGCACGGCTTATCGTATGATCTCTGAAAAGTAGTGCGAGCGGTACTCTAACACTGTATATATGAATCACATGAAAATCTTATAAAATCTGGTGCGAGTTAAACTCTAGCACCCTGTCATAAAAATCATGTAAAATCTGGTGCGAGTTAGACTCTAGCACCGTGTCACAAAAAAGCATATGAAATCTGGTGCGAGTTATACTCTAGCACCTATGCATGTAAAACTCTAGTGCGAGCTCTCGCTCCAGCACTAATGCATGCATCACACAAATCAAACATCGTGCGAGCTGAGCTCTAGCACGTCACCTGTAAATAAAAACACGTAGGCGGCTCGGTTATCTCCAAATAGTTTTCACAAAAATTACATCGTTTAAGGTATGCAATGCTATGCATTTTTCTTTAAAAGTGAGCCAGCCTACTCATGCATGTGTTAAAATACCTCCAGAACGAGCAGGAACCTCTTGTCCTTGCTCCTCCCAATTTTTCCTAAATTTGTAAGTTCTACCCTTAACAAGGGTATTTTAGTAATTTACCCATTCGGGGCACTAAAATTATTATTCGACCTCTAGACCCTTCAGGTAATTTTTAAAGACTGCAAATGAACTTAAAATTGCGTAAAGTTTACCTCTAGCCGTCCGTAGAATTCCCTTACCTTATTTTCCTGTCGAGTCTGACCTTTTCTTTTCCACTGTTGTCACGTCGCGCAGTCCGTTATGCTCCCAATCAAATGCTCGAAACTACGTATCAATATTCCTCAGGTCAGATAACATATAATTTAATTGTATTTAATCTTTTATGGGCTTAATTTAAATCGTTGGGCCCATTTACCCCTATTGGGCCTGATTGCACCTTAATGGGCCTTAATCGGCCTTAAGCCCATTTCCCACTTAATTTTCACTTTATCGAGGCCTATTGGGCTCATTGGGCCCTCCAACAATTTATTGGGCCTCGTTCTAACTCTCGAATAGCTAAATTTAATATTTACGACAATTTATCTAAATTTCCATAATTTAATTCAATTTATGCGGAATTTAAATTCATATCACGCATAACGATGTAAATTGTCATAAATAAGGATCACTTACCGGAGATTCCATGCTAGTACGTAAATTGAGGCTATCTCGAGCTCTCGGTGGATGCCAATCGTTGAGCTACATAATTTCATAATTTTTTGGGTAAATTTTCAGTCGAAAATTAATTAAATAAAATATTCCAAAATTTAAATCGGTCAATTTGACCGTTTATCGACTTACCGGAAGCTCGATTGCATCGTTGGAATTTTCCCCAATTTTTTTTCCTCTTTTTCTTTTTCCCTTTTTCTCCCTTTTTTCCTCTCTTTTTGGCTGAACCGGTTCAGTCCGGTTCGGACCGGTTCAGACCGTCGGTTCACTCCGGTTCGACCGGTTCACCGTCGATTCACCGCCTTGCCGGCCGGTTCTCCGCCGGCTTCCACCGCCAGCACCTCCGCAAGGTCGTCCGCAGCACGAATCTACCCTCGGTTTTGGTCGAGGTCGCCGGAACGCCGCGGGTTCGGCTCTTCTCCCTCGGCCGTCGAAAACCCATTTCTTCCCTTGGTCATCGCAGGCGATTCCCGCCGTTTCGTCGACTGATACCGGTCTCAAAAGAACCGCCGTCACCTGGGCTTTCAGAATCTGGCCTCGGTTCCGCCTGAATCGCCGTCGTTCGCCGCCGGTGGCCATTTCTTTCCCGCGGCCTTCTCCTCCGTTTTTCGGCGTTCTCTGACGTCCTTGGCGTGCGTCACCGGTGGCAGACGATACGCCTGGCGTCGGGCTTCCTTCGCCGGCCCTCGCCTGGGCTCAACGGCCGCCGGTGGCTCGTCAGACTCCTCGGTCGGCTGCTTCGTTTCCGTTTTCTCTGCTTCTCTTTCTCTCTCCCCGACCCGTTTTCAGATTTTTTTTTTCAATTCATTTATTATTTATCTTTTATTATTTATTTATTTTATTAATATTTTAATCATTAAAATACATTAAAATACCCAAAATATCTACCAAAAATTATTATTTAATTCTAAATTCATTTATTCAATTTTATTTAATTTATTTAATTTATTTTAACCCTTTTTCGGGTATAATTTCTCCGTATTTTAAGGATATTGTCCCGAATGACTTTTCGGTATATTTTTCGATTATTTTCGGGATTATTTTTTCGAACTAAAAATCCTGATTAATTCCGATTAATTCCCATAAATTAATATCTTAATCAATTTAACCCAATATAAATTTATTTCACCTTTATTGACCAAGATTTCTCAATCCATTATTTTTAATTAAATTTCCTTATCGAAATTATACCGACTTTTGATCTTTTGACCATTTTGCCCTTACACATGTTCGGGATTAATTTAACCCGACTTCCCTTCATGAATACTCATTCATTTCATATTTTAATTAAATTCGGGTCTTACATGAGGGCTGGGCCCATATCGACGCCGATTGCCGAAAATCTTCCTTTCCTCTTTCGGCTTCTCTTTCTTCCATTTCGCAGGCCGCCGTTCGCCGTTCCTTCAGGTCACTGGTACCAATGGGTGACCGCCTCTCGCCTGGCTTCCTTCGCCGGCCTCCAGGTCGCCCGTGGCTTCGATCGTTGAGGCAGACATTATCGGCTTCTACTTGTTTTCTTCCGTTTCGCGATTTCACGAAATTTCGTTTATTTATTTATTTATTTATTTATTATTAAATTTTATTATTATTTAAATCATTATTTTATTATTATTTTTGCCAAAATATATAAAAAATATATATTTAATTCATTTAATCCGTAAATGAATTCTCAGTCCGATTTTTACTTTTTGGGTATATTTTTTTATTATTTTCGGGATTATTTTTCGAGGTGAAAATTTAAAAAATATTAAATAAATTTATATCTTGATCAATTTAACCCGAAATTTAATTATTTCTTCATCATTGATCAAGATTTCTCAAATCCCTATTTTTTATTAAATTTTCTCGTCCCGATAAATATCGAGTTTTGGTCTTTTGACCATATTGCCCTTGCACCTGTTCGAGAATTCCATTTCAATCCTTTTGTATTTTTAAATGCACTCGAAAATTTCTATTCATTTCCTTTTGCTCTTACGATAAATCGGGTCTTACAATTTGAGAAATCTTGATCAATGACGAAGAAATAATTAAATTTCGTGTTAAATTGATCAAGATATAAATTTATTTAATATTTTCTGAATTTGTCCCAATTTTTTCTCTTTTTCTTTTTCCCTATTTCATCCTTTTTCCTTATCTTTTTTGACTAAACTGGTTCGGTCCGGTTCAAACCGGTTCAGACCGCGGTTCAGTCCGATTCGATCGGTTCAGTGGCTCACCGGTCGGTTCTCCGCTGGTTTTCGTCGCCAGTGGCTCCGCTGGGCCGTCCGATACACGAATCTGGTCTCGATTTCGTTTAAGGTCGCCGAAAAGTGGCCGGTTCGGCACTTCTCCTTTTCGTCGTCAGCAACTTCTCTCTTTCTCGCCATTTCTGGCACAGGCCACTGTCTTACCCGCCGGTGTTGCCACCAGTCGTGTCGCCTACGCCTGGGGGATGCTCAACTGGTGGTGGCCGGGCCCATATCGGCGCCGGTCGCCTGGAATCTTCATTTCCACTGTCGATTTCTCTTTCTTCCAATTCGCTGGCCGCCGTTCGCCATTCCTACGGGTCACTGGTGCCGGTGGGTGACCGCCTCTCGCCTGGCTTCCTTTGTCGGCCTCCAGGTCGCCGGTGGCATCGATCGTTGAGGAAGACGACATCGGCTTCTGCTTGTTTTCTTCCGTTTCGCGATTTCGCGAAATTTCGTTTTTATTTGTTTATTAATTTATTTATTTATTATTATTTAAATCATTATTTTATTATTATTTTTGCCAAAATATTTTCAAAAATATATATTTAATTCATTTAATCCGTAAATGAATTCTTAGTTCGATTTTTACCTTTTCGTTATATTTTTCGATTATTTTCGGGATTATTTTTCGAGGCGAAAATTTTGAAAATATTAAATAAATTTATATCTTGATCAATTTAACCCGAAATTTAATTATTTCTTCGTCATTGATCAAGATTTCTCAAATCCCTATTTTTTATTAAATTTTATCCTCCCGATAAATATCGAGTTTCGATCTTTTGACCGTTTTGCCATTGCACGTGTTCGAGAATTTCATTTCAATGCTTTTGCATTTTTAAATGCACTTGAAAATTTCAATTCATTTCCTTTTGCTCTTACGATAAATTGGGTCTTAGAATTTGAGAAATCTTGATCAATGACGAAAAAATAATTAAATTTTGGGTTAAATTGATCAAGATATAAATTTATTTAATATTTTCAGAATTTTCCCCAATTTTTCTCTTTTTCTTTTTCCCTTTTTCTACTTTTTTCCCTTTTCTTTTTTGGCTGAATCGGTTCGGTCTGGTTCAACCCTGTTCAGACCGTCGGTTCAGTCCGGTTTGACCGGTTCAGTGGCTCACCGATCGGTTCTCCACCGATTTCCACAGCCAGTGGCTCCGCTGGGCAGTCCGATGCATGGATCTGGTCTCGGTTTCGTCCAAGGTCGCTGAAAAGTGGTCGGTCCAGCCCTTCTCCTTTTCGCCGTTGGTAACTTCTCTCTTTCTTGCCATTCCGGGCGCTAGTCGCCGTCTTACCTGCTGGTGTTGTCACCAGTCGCGTCGTCTACGCCTGGGGGACGCTCGGCTGGTGTTGGCTGGGCCCAGATCGGCACCGGTCGTCTGACACCATTCGCCATTCCTACGGGTCACTGGTGCCGGTGGGTGACCGCCTCTCGCCTGGCTTCCTTCACCAGCCTCCAGGTTGCCGGTGGCTTCGTTCGTTGAGGCAAACGGCATCGACTTCTGCTTGTTTTCTTCCGTTTCGCGATTTCGTGAAATTTTATTATTTATTTATTTATTTATTTATTATTAAATTTTATCATTATTTAAATCATTATTTTATTATTACTATTGCCAAAATATCTAAAAATATATATATTTAATTCATTTAATCAATAAATGAATTCTTAGTCCGATTTTTACCTTTTCGTTATATTTTTTGATTATTTTTGGGATTATTTTTCAAGGTGAAAATTTTGAAAATATTAAATAAATTTATATCTTGATCAATTTAACCCAAAATTTAATTATTTCTTCGTTATTGATCAAGATTTCTCAAATCCCTATTTTTTATTAAATTTTCTCGTCCCAATAAATACCGAGTTTTGATCTTTTGACCGTTTTGCCCTTGCACGTGTTCGAGAATTCCATTTCAATCCTTTTACATTTTAAAATGCACTCGAAAATTTCTATTCATTTCCTTTTGCTCTTACGATAAATCGGGTCTTACAATTTGAGAAATCTGGATCAATGACGAAGAAATAATTAAATTTCGGGTTATATTGATCAAGATATAAATTTATTTAATATTTTCAGAATTTTCCCCAATTTTTTCTCTTTTTCTTTTTTCCTTTTTTTCCTTTTTCCTTTTCTTTTTTGGCTGAATCTGTAAATCCCCGAAATTTTCCTGTAAATTGGTTCGTAAAAAAACGCACAAGTGGAAATAAAATTGTAAGTCTGATATAAAATAAATAAAATAATAAAATACCCAAGAAATAAATAAGATAAATATATATTTAATTGATTTAAATATATATTTAAATATTTTGGGTATATTATATATTATATTATATTTTAATAAAATATAATATAATATTAAAAAAATAATAAAATAAATAAAATAAATAAAAATACATAATAAACAAATATAAATAAATAACTAAATGATAAATAATATATAATATATATAATAATAATTATAATGAAAAAAAGGAAATAGAAGGCAGAATCGTCTGCCATGGAAAAAAACAAGGAAGGAAGCAGAAGACTCGAGGGAGCCAAGCCCCCTTCTGCCTTATTGATCGGAGCCGACGGACAGACCGAGGAGAAGAAACCGCGGAGCCTCGTCGGCGCTGGAAGAGGCAGAAGAAGATGCGGCCGGCGAGGGAAAAAAGAGGGAGAGAGAGACCGAGAGAGAAAGAAAAAAAGGGAAAGGGAGGTGACTGGCGGCCGGGGGAAGGAGGAGCGACCCACCACCGGCCAGAGGGGGATAACGGAGGCGCCGATCTAGGCGCAGATCGGCTAGAAACAGCGCCGATCGGAAGAAGAAAAATTGGGTGCCGATGCCGGAGGAGAGAAGAGGTCGGACCGGCCACTTTTCGGCGAGCTTTGGCAAAGCCGACCCCAGATCCATGCACCGGACTACCCCGCGGACAAGCTAGAGGTGGAAGACGACGGAGAACCGGTCGAAAAAGCCCCGAACGACGAGGGAGAAAGTTGGATTGGGACTGAACCGGACCGGTCTGAACTGAGTTGAACCGGATCGAACCGGTTCAGCCAGAAAAAGAAGGAAAAAAAGGAAAAAGAAAAAAAAGGAAAAATGAGAAAAATTTGGTGATGCAATCGAGCTCCGGATAAGTCGGTAAGTGGTCAAATGAACCAATTTAATTTTTGGAATAATTATTTAAATATATATATATGTATATTTATTTATTTAGGTACATGTACAAATAGGTGTATATAATGAATTGGGTATGCCAGTATTTGTACCAAAAAATGTATGCATAGGTGATAAGGAAAAAAGAAAAACAATGATAATATATATATATAAAAGGAGTGTATATATATATACATATAGGAGTGTATATATATATATATAAATATATATTTATGCGTGTATTCATGTGGATATATATAATAAAGGTATATGTTAATACTTGTAGGAGCAAATATATAAATAGTGAAGAAATATATAAACGTGCGTGTCGGCCTAAGGATATACAATAATACGTACACATGCAGTAGCAACGATAAATTACGATTTTAATGCAATTCGCATAAGGGTGCTAAGTCTACAATTTCGGTGTAGGTGATTGTAGAAGGGATTAAAGGAGGTACTACCCGATAAATCGAGGTAAGGGGTATTATTGAACCTAGTTCTAATATTGCATTCTTGTTTCACTGAGAAATGATTTTATGAAAGAGCATTTTATTTGAAATGATTTACCAATGCTTCCATACTTACGAAACTGTTTACAAAACATGATTTCGTTTTACAAAATGTTCGCTAGAACATCTATGTTTATGAAATAAACTTTCGAATTATGAAATGCATGAAAGTTTTATAATGGCTCGAAAACCCATATTTATGCTTTGAAATGGAACTTTCGACGTTTTCAAAAGCATTTACGAAAAGAGAAAAGATGTTATGAGACTATAGGCTTCATGCATGGTTACTTCTTGTGGTGTTCCGACTCTACCACTTAGGTGTCGGTACGTAGGCCCCTTTAGCACTTGACTCGACCTGTGTGGAAGATGTCGTGCTACTAGTGGTTTATGATGATGTTTCGGCAGTATCTCGTGCCCGCGCAGCACGCAATTATGTTGCCCACACGGAGAGTGCCTTTGGTGCCCGTGTCCTAGCTAAGTGCTAGTGAAAGTAAGTAAGATGGATACTACCCATATTTTACGAAATGGTTGTACGACCCTGATCCAGTCTACAGCCCACTTACCATGGCCATATGTATGATGACTCTCCAATGGAGAATGACACGTATCGCATGACTTAGTTATAGCCTAGTCTCCTCGATTTGATTATGAAATTCGACTATGATGAATGAATATGTGTTTTCATGATTATGAAATATGTATGAAATGTTTACGAAATGATTATGAACTATGCATGAAATGTTTACGAAGTGATTATGAAATATTCATGAGATGTTTACGAAATGACTATAAAATATTCATGAAATGTTTACGAAATGATTTATGAAATGTTCATGAAAGGTTTATGAAAAGTTGTAAAATGGTCAAGCAAGTTATTTGTTTTAAAGACATGCATGCTTTATGACGATTATGCATGAAATGAAAATTTATGTATTGCATTAAGTTTTGCTTTGTGAACAACTTCAAATGTTGTTATATATCAGAACTACTTTAAGAGCATTACCTTACTGGGCTTTTCCCCAAAAGCTCACTCCCCTACCTCTCAGATTTTTACAATGAATTACAATTAATAAATGCTGCGCAGACGACGTATGCTGGTGGATATGAGCTTCCCTATACTACTTTTTGTACATGCGTGAGGTATACACTCTTATCTCTTTACCAGACCGTTTGTATGCACAGACATCTATTGAAAGTAATGTGTCGGGATGAAACCTTTATAAGAATAAATGAAATGGAATACTTTAAGGATTGACACTGAACAAGAATACAGTCTAAGTGAATAAGGGAATAAGTGGGTAAATTAAATTTAAAAAAAAATCCCCCGATTTTCAAGGGTCAAGGGTCGTTACAGAATCGGTTCGGTCCAGTTCAACCCGATTCAGACCGTCGGTTCAGTCCGGTTCGATCGGTTCAGTGTCTCGTCGACCGGTTCTCCGTCGGTTTCTGCGGCCAGTGGCTCCGTTGGGCCGTCTGATGCATGGATCTGGTTTCGGTTTCGTCCAAGGTCGCCTAAAAGTGGTCGGTCCGACCCTTCCCCTTTTCGTCGTCGGTAACTTCTCTCTTTCTCGCCATTTCTGGCGCGGTCGATCTTACCCGCCGGTGTTGCCACCAGTCGCGTCGGCTACGCCTGGGGGACGCTCGGCTGGTGGCGGTTGGGCCCGGATTGGCACCGATCGTCGAGAATCTTCCTTCCCTCTTTCGACTTCTCTTTCTTCCAGTTCGTCGACCGTCGTTCGCCATACCTTCGGGTCACTGGTGCTGGTGGGTGACCGCCTCTCGCCTGGCTTCCTTCGTCGGCCTACAGGTCGCCAATGGCTTCGATAGTTGAGGCAGACGACATCGGCTTCTGCTTGTTTTCTTCCGTTTCACAATTTCGCGAAATTTCGTTTATTTATTTATTTATTTATTATTAAATTTTATTATTATTTAAATCATTATTTTATTATTATTTTTACCAAAAATATATATTTAATTCATTTAATCCGTAAATGAATTCTCAGTTTGATTTTTACTTTTTCGGTATATTTTTCGATTATTTTCGGGATTATTTTTCGAGGCGAAAATTTCCAAAATATTAAATAAATTTATATCTTGATCAATTTAACCCGAAATTTAATTATTTCTTCATCATTGATAAAGATTTCTCAAATCCCTATTTTTTATTAAATTTTCTCGTCCCGATAAATATCAAGTTTCGATCTTTTGATCGTTTTACCCTTGCACATGTTCGAGAATTTCATTTCAATCCTTTTACATTTTTAAATGCACTCCAAAATTTCTATTCATTTCCTTTTGCTCTTATAATAAATCGGGTCTTACAATTTGAGAAATCTTGATCAATGACAAAGAGGTAAGGGAAATCTAAACCATTTGTGTATGTGATTTGTAAACTATTATAGCATGATTTGTGGTTTATAAAACAAGCATGTTGAGTGTTGTGTTGAGTTATAATATTACACGGTTTTTATAGCCGGTTGGAGCCCATTGTTTTATGCGTTTATAAGCTGAGTGTGAAATTGCTTTATAAACCGTCGAATTTGTGTGAGTAATGAATTGGGCTCTACGTTAAGGCAATATCGAGATTTGAGAAATGTGTGCGTGCTTTGTCGGTTGGAACTCGATTTTATTATGTTTTGTGTTGAGTACAAAACGATTTCAAATGAGTTTTATGAGAGAAAAACCATTATGAGTTCTACGTGAAGGCAAACCAGTCTTGTGTGATAAGACTTAGGTGTGTAATTTTGAGTACACCCCGGGTATTGCTCTGGTAGCATGTAAGCCCGACTTCTTCTCCGTTCTGGTAACGTGAGAATAACCCATTCTGTGGCTATGCCACGTATACTTGGTGGCCGTTGCCACGTGAGAAACCCCATTGGTGGCCGTTGCCACGTTATACCCCATTTGGTGGCCGTTGCCACGTGAGAAACCCCATTTGGTGGCCGTTGCCACGTGAGAAACCCTAATTGGTGGCCGTTGCCACGTGATACCCCATTCGGTGGCCGTTGCCACGTGATACCCTATTCGGTGGCCGTTGCCACGTGAGAAACCCTATTCGGTGGCCGTTGCCTCGTGAGAAACCCTATTGGTGGCCGTTGCCACGTGAGAACCCCTAATTAGTGGCTGTGCCACGTGTGAAATTAAATCAGTGGCCATGCCACGTGTGTTTAGTGGCTATGCCACGTGTGAAATTAAATCAGTGGCCATGCCACGTGAGTTAGTGGCTGTGCCACGTGTGAAAATTAAATCAGTGGCTATGCCACGTGTGTGCATTATTATCATAGTGATTTTATCACGTATTTGAGAAAGCGTTTATCGCATTATTTTCACATGCTTTGTTATTGCTCTAGACTGAGCCTTTATACTTCATGTTTTCACATGATTTGAGATATGAGAATATTGTTTTGAGTACTTTCATGCTATGGTTTTCAAATGAGTTTCACATACAAATAAATATTTTGTGATGTGCTTTTTGGTTTATGAAATGAGTACCTTACCCCCCTTACTGAGCGATTTAGAAGCTCACCCTGTTTTCTTTCCCCCTAGAGTTCTTCAAGTGAAAAAGGATCTCCCTGCGACGTACGGAGTAGTGGCTAGTGGAGGACTTGAGCTCCAGGCCATATATTGTATTTTGAGGTACCTTTTATCTTTTCATGTATCCAGACAATTACTGTAATTGCAGACACTTGATGTATAACATTGTATGAGATGTATTAGGATTAATTAACTTGGAATTGAGTAATGTATATGATTCAATATACACTATATTATGATAAGATCCTGAGGCATGATAACTATGATGATGTATGACACTGCACAGGAATGCACCCTTAATTGTGATTTAATGAGTAAAAAATTTTAAATTTGCCCTATTTTTCGCATTTTCGGGGCGTGACACTAGGTCACCGGTGGCTTCGATTGTTGAGGTAGACGGCATCGGCTTCTGCTTGTTTTCTTCCGTTTCGCGAAATTTTGTTTTTATTTCTTTATTTATTTATTTATTATTAAAATTTATTATTATTTAAATTATTATTTTATTATTAATTTTGCCAAAATATCTAAATATATATATTTAATTCATTTAATCCGTAAATGAATTCTCAGTTCGATTTTTACCTTTTTGGTATATTTTTCGATTATTTTTAGAATTATTTTTTGAGACGAAAATTCTAAAAATATTAAATAAATTTATATTTTGATCAATTTAACCCTAAAATTTAATTATTTCTTCGTCATTGATCAAGATTTCTCGAATCCCTATTTTTTATTAAATTTTCTCGTCCCGATAAATACCGAGTTTCAGTCTTTTGACCATTTTGCCTTTGCACATGTTCGAGAATTCCATTTCAATCCTTTTACTTTTTTAAATGCACTCGAAAATTTTTATTCATTTCCTTTTGCTCTTACGATAAATCGAGCCTTACAATTTGAGAAATCTTGATCAATGATGAAGAAATAATTAAATTTCGGGTTAAATTGATCAAGATATAAATTTATTTAATATCTTCAGAATTTTCCCCAATTTTTTCTCTTTTTCTTTCTCCCTTTTTCTTCTTTTTTCCTTTTCTTTTTTTGGTTGAATCGGTTTGGTCCGGATCAACCAGGTTCAAACTGTCTGTTCAGTTCGGTTTGACCGGTTCAGTGGCTTGCCGACCGGTTCTCCGTCGATTTCCGTTGCCAATGGCTCCGCTGGGCCGTCCGATGCACGGATCTGGTATCAGTTTCGTCCAAGGTCGCCGAAAATTGGCCAGTCCAACCCTTCTCCTTTTCGTTATCGGTAACTTCTCTCTTCCTCGCCATTTCTGGTGCTGGCCGCCGTCTTAGCCGCCGGTGTTGTCACCAGTCGCGTCGCCTATGCCTAGGGGACGCTCGGTTGGTGGTGGTCGGGCCCAAATCGGCGCCGATCGCTGGGAATCTTCCTTTCCTCTTTCGGCTTCTCTTTCTTCCAGTTCGTCGGCCGCCGTTCTCCATTCCTTCTGGTCATTGGTGCCGGTGGGTGATCGCCTCTCGCCTGGCTTCCTTCGCCGGCCTGCAGGCTGCCGGTGGCTTCGATCGTTGAGGCAGACGGCATCGGCTTCTGCTTGTTTTCTTCCATTTCGCGATTTCGTGAAATTTTGTTATTTATTTATTTATTTATTTTTAAATTTTATTATTATTTAAATCATTATTTTATTATTATTTTTGCCAAAATATCTAAAAATATATATATTTTATTTATTTAATCCGTAAATGAATTCTCAGTCCGATTTTTACCTTTTCGGTATATTTTTCGATTATTTTCGAGATTATTTTTCGAGGCGAAAATTCTGAAAATATTAAATAAATTTATATCTGATCAATTTATCCTGAAATTTAATTATTTCTTCGTCATTGATCAAGATTTCTCAAATCCCTAATTTTTATTAAATTTTCTCGTCTCGATAAATACCAAGTTTCGGTCTTTTGACCATTTTGCGTTGCACGTGTTCGAGAATTCCATTTCAATCCTTTTGCATTTTTAAATGCGCTAAAAAATTTCTATTCATTTCCTTTTGCTTTTACGATAAATCGGGTCTTACAATTTGAGAAATCTTGGTCAATGACGAAGAAATAATTAAATTTCGGGTTAAATTGATCAAGATATAAATTTATTTAATATTTTCAAAATTTTTCCTAATTTTTTCTCTTTTTCTTTTTCCCTTTTTCATCCTTTTTCCTTTTCTTTTTTGGCTGAATCAGTTCGGTCCGGTTCAACCCGATTCAGACCGCCGATTCAGTCCGGTTTGACCGGTTCAGTGGCTCGCCGACCGGTTCTCTATCGTTTTTTGTCGCCAGTTGCTCCGCTGGGCCGTCCGATGCACGGATCTGGTCTCGATTTCGTCCAAGGTCATCGAAAAGTGGTCGGTTCGACCCTTCTCCTTGTCACCGTCGTCAACTTCTCTCTTTCTCGCCATTTCTGGCGCTGGCTGCCATCTTACCCGTCGGTGTTGCCACCAGTTGTATCGCCTACGCCTGGAGGATGCTCGGCTGGTGGTGGTTGGGCCCAGATCGGCGTCGGTCGTCGGGAATCTTCCTTTCCTCTTTTGGCTTCTCTTTCTTCCTGTTCGCCGACCGCCGTTCGCCATTCCTTCGGGTCACTGGTGCTGATGGGTGACCGCCTCTCGCTTGGCTTCTTTCGCCTGCCTCCAGGTCGCCGGTGGCCTCGATCGTTGAGGCAGATGACATCTACTTCTGCTTGTTTTCTTCTGTTTCGCAATTTTGCAAAATTTCGTTTTTATTTATTTATTTATTTATTATTAAAATTTATTATTATTTAAATCATTATTTTATTATTATTTTTTGCAAAATATCTAAAAAAATATATTTAATTCATTTAATCCGTAAATGAATTCTCAGTTCAATTTTTACCTTTTCGGTATATTTTTAGATTATTTTTGGGATTATTTTTCGAGGCGAAAATTTTGAAAATATTAAATAAATTTATATCTTGATCAATTTAACCCAAAATTTAATTATTTCTTCGTCATTGATCAAGATTTCTCAAATCCCTATTTTTTATTAAATTTTCTCGTCTCGATAAATATCGAGTTTTGATCTTTTGACCGTTTTGCCCTTTCACGTGTTCGAGAATTCCATTTCAATCCTTTTGCATTTTTAAATGCACTCGAAAATTTCTATTCATTGCCTTTTGCTCTTACGATAAATCGGGTCTTACAATTTGAGAAATCTTGATCAATGACGAAGAAATAATTAAATTTCGGGTTAAATTGGTCAAGATATAGATTTATTTAATATTTTCTGAATTTTTCCTAATTTTTTCTCTTTTTCTTTTTCCATTTTTCTTTCTTTTTCCTTTTCTTTTTTGGCTGAATCGGTTCAGTCCGTTTCAACCAGGTTCAGACCGTCGGTTCAGTCTAGTTCGATCGGTTCAGTAGCTCGCCGATCGGTTCTCCGCCAGTTTTCGCCGCCAGTGGCTCCGCTGGGCCGTCCAATGCACGGATCTGGTCTCGGTTTCATCCAAGGTCGTCGAAAAGTGGCCGGTCTGATCCTTCTCCTTTTCGCCTTCGGCAACTTCTCTCTTTCTCGCCATTTCTGGTGCTGGCCGCTGTCTTACCCGCCGGTGTTGCCACCAGTCCAGTCGCCTACGCCTGGGGTACGCTCGGCTGGTGGGGGCTGGGCCCAGATCGGCGTCGGTCGTCGGGAATCTTCCTTTCCTCTTTCTGCTTCTCTTTCTTCCAGTTCGTCGGCCGCCGTTCGCCATTCCTTCAGGTTATTGGTGCCGGTGGGTGACCGCTTCTTGCCTGGCTTCCTTCACCGACCTCCTGGTCGCCGGTGGCTTCGATCGTTGAGGCAGACGACATCGACTTCTGCTTGTTTTCTTCCCTTTCGCGATTTCGCAAAATTTCATTTATTTATTTATTTATTAAATTTTATTATTATTTAAATCATATTTTATTATTATTTAAATCATTATTTTATTATTATTTTTGCCAAAATATCTAAAAATATATATATTTAATTCATTTAATTCGTAAATGAATTCTCAGTCCGATTTTTACCTTTTCGGTATATTTTTCGATTATTTTCGGGATTATTTTTTGAGGCAAACATTCTGAAAATATTAAATAAATTTATATCTTGATCAATTTAACCCGAAATTTAATTATTTCTTCGTCATTGATCAAGATTTCTAAAATCCCTATTTTTTATTAAATTTTCTCGTCCCGATAAATATCGAGTTTCGGTTTTTTGATCGTTTTGCCCTTACACGTGTTCGAGAATTCCATTTCAATCTTTTTGCATTTTTAAATGCACTCAAAAATTTCTATACATTTCCTTTTGTTCTTACGATAAAATCGGGTCATACAATCTCCCCCACTTAAGAAATTTGGTCCTCCAAATTAGAATCAAGTAAAATGATTCCTTAAAAAAACTTCGGGTACGACTATCATATTACATACTGTCATCCTCAAGTGACTTTCTGCGGAGTGTAATACTACCATCATACTTAACTAAGGAGATTATCTTAAACCTCAACACTTTCTCTTTCATGTTTAATACCTAACTCGATTTTCTAATCATACGTTATACTTTCATTGAGCTAAGCTGTTGAAGCTCATATTCGATCACATATATCGGGTCCGGATAATATTTCCGTAGCATCATAAGATAGGACGCAGTGGATGCCTGCTAATTCAAGTGGTAATGTCAACCTACGGGTCTTATCTCCCACTTTGTCCAATCTTTCAAAGAATTCAATCTAACGAAACTCGATTTACCTTCCTATTTTAACTGTCACGACCCAAATTACCTAAAACTTAGAGTAAATTTTTCATTTTTTCATTTATTATTTAATTCTTACCTTTCTCTCATCGTGACAATCCTACAAACAGTTGGGCTATGATTCGGTGTTAGTCACCTCTCACCTATTTACCATTCCATTTCCATAATTACATTCACATATCAGAGTTTACTATCTTTTGACTTTAACTGAATACATTTATAATGGTATTTATAACCCTACATCCCCGACATCATATCCGTTTACAGTACTGTGCATTACATATTTAGATACAAAACTATACAAATGTGTATACCTGTCTCTCAATAGGAAGCAGCGGATACCAAGCATGCAAGTCCTTAACCGCTCACTAACTATTGCAAGTGCTCTAAAAAGATGGAAAAATAAGGGGGTGAGCAAACCACACGCTCAGTATGGCAATTATGCAAGTAAGTAGATAGCTCCACTATCTACATGCACATAATGCCATGCCGTTAAAATCCATTTCTTTTCATTAAAATCTCAAGCACAAAACCATGCATACATCAATGACATAGTTTATCAAAACTATTTGTGCATATATAAATCATGTAATTCATGCATCAATAGCCTTTTATGTGACATCATTAAATCATACTTAGCATGAGTTTAATCAAAATCATGCATTGTTTCATGCGATATATAACAAATCGTGAGATATAATCATTTCATGAATTTATCATTAAAGCATGGAAAACCCATCATGCTACTGCATTTAAATCATTTCATAAAAATGTAAAATAAAATAACCCCTTTCGGGTCAATTATCTCATAAATAAATCTCAATTTCATAAAACGATTCGTTATAAAATTCTGTTATAAAATCACCCTGCTTTTAGGGTCACATCTTATAAAATCCTCTGAAAATCTATCATCATATTATAAAATCATATCACAATGAAAATCACAAAATCGGGGGCCTGACCCCTCCCTCGGGTGTACCCTGGTCTATCGACCACTAGTTATATCATGTGAGACATGTAGGTGACTATCAATAACAACATAGGACTATAGTCATAACCTCGTGATCCCTGGCAACACGGTACCTAGTGTTCGGGGTATCACACCTGAAACGGGAGGTGGATCGTCCTACCCGACAGAACAGCATAACACCAGGATTGTGAGGGTAAGGCTTGCTGCCTCGCGGCTAATGCCACTCCACTCTAACAATCCCCATGGTACAGCGTACTCCACGTGACATACACGGTACAACATACTCCGTGAACCTAAGCTCAGTCAGGGGTGCCCGCAATAGGTCTTATCCACCCATATCATCTCTGTCTTAGTATGCACGTGTGAGCATATCATCTCACTGTGACACACAGTCTACAGGAGGCTCCAACATGGCTATATGCATGTAATGCAAATCCCTGTGTGAGCGAAGCTCAAGCACAGCTCCATGCATATTTATGATATCAAAAAACCTCGTGCGAGCGAAGCTCTAGTACGATTTCATAGAAATTAGTAAAATCTGTGTATGAGCAGCGCTCCAGTAGGACTTAAACTGATTATAAATTCAGGTAAAATCCACGTACGAGCAATGCTCTAGTACGGATATGCATAAAAACTCAGTGAAAACCTCGTACGAGAAAAACTCCAGTATGACGTTAAAATGAGTTATAAAACCATATAAAACTTCGTGCAAGCAACGCTCCAGCACGAGTGAATGCTCAAGTAAATCAAAACTTCGTACGAGCAACGCTCTAGTACGGCTTTACGCATAAATACATCAAATCTCGTGCGAGTTACACTCCAGCACGGCTTTTATGCAATATCATATCAAAACAGGATGCGAGCTAAGCTCCAACATCTCTCACGCATGTCAATAATAAAAACTAGTGCGAGCAATCGCCCCAGCACCATTTTATGCATATCACGTCAAAACAGTCAAAACCTGTCAAAACATGTCAAAACAGAGTGCGAGTTAGGATTCAGCACTTCTCATGCAATTCACAATAATAAAATCAGTGTGAGCAACTGCTCTAGCACATTTCATGCATATGATGTCACACAAGTCGATGCGAGCAACCACTCAAGCACATTTTATGCACACTCACAAATGCAGATATAGTGCGAGCTATGCGCCAGCACTATCTGTTTCCATATAAACTTGATAGTTGGCCTATTTTCCAAAGAAATTTCATTTAAATATAAATAACACCTACGTAGTATTATCTTGTGAAATTTATGCAATTACTGGCCAAACTATCATTTTACTTTGCTTAAAACCACGAAAATCCCTTCAATCAGAAAATTCTTAAATCATGCATGTCAATGCTTTCACCATCCTTAGGTGAACTTCCCTCAATAGGGGTAAAATAGTCTTTACCTATTCCGAGTCCTTAAAATCTTTAAACCATTTTTTTGACCTTTATACATAATCAGGGTATACATACATATTCAGTGTACAGAAAAGCTATTAAAATACGCGTAGCTACCTCTAGCTACTCATATAATTCCCTTACCTCATTTCTCTGTACAGTCTGACCTTTCCACTGATGACTCGTCACGCAGTTCGATTTGCTCCGAATCTAAATCAAATCTCCGATACTGCGGATAAATATTCATTAGGTTAAATACAATACAATTAATTGTATTTCATATTTTATGGGCTTAATTTAAATCATTGGGCCCGTTTACCCATATTGGGCCTTAATCGGCCTTAAGCCTGTTTACCACACTTTATCGAGGCCTATTGGGCTCATTGGGTGTAAATCCCTGAAATTTCCCTATAAATTGGTTCGTAAAAACGTACAAGTGGAAATAAAATTGTAAATCTGATATAAAATAAATAAAATAATAAAATACCTGGGAAATAAATAAGATAAATATATATTTAATTGATTTAAAAATATTTATTTAAATATTTTGGGTATATTATATATTATATTATATTTTAATAAAATATAATATAATATTAAAAAAATGAAATAAATGAAATAAATAAAATAAATAAAATAAATAATAAACAAATATAAATAAATAACTAAATAATATATAATAATAATAATAATAATAATAATAATAATAATAAAACAAAAAAAATTTGAAAATTGAAAACAGTGTCGCGCGATATCGCACGACACTGAAAACACTGAGGAAGGGAATTGAAGTTCCCTTCCCCAGATCAGAAGAGAAGCAGCGATGGGGAAGCAGAGGCTATAAGACCCCGTATATGTATAATGGTAATGTGTGTAATTGGATCAAATAATATGAATGGACTTGTAATGTAAAGTATGATTGATGTAAGTCCATGGATTCAATGTATGTATGTGTAATATGAATTGTAACGTACATACAAGTTTCATTGAGTACGAATATGAAGAAATGAGTTCTGGCAAGTGATGGAGGTGATTGAAACTCAAAATGAGTAGTGTGGTAAAATGGAATGGAGTTATGCTTCCTTTTGGTTTTATGTAGCATACCTTTGAACATACAATGAATGCACACAAGTTTCAATGTGCATAAGGTATGAAGGGATGCCATTTTCAAGTTATAAAGGTGGATGGATGAGAAAATGGCCATGGCAATAGATTAAGGATGTGTTGGTATGAGTTGCAGCAAGGAAACTGCAGGAAATCTGGAAAACATGAGGGCCAGATCGATCTCATAGGATGAGAGATCGATCTGGAAGAGCCAGAATGCTCTTATTTGGGCAAAAGAATAGAGCAGATCGATCTCCAATGGAGCCAGATCGATCTCCCAAGCATTCTGTAGTGAAAAGATCGATCCCCAAGCACCCAGATCGATCTCCTTAGCTCTCTATTTGGGAGCAGATCGATCTCATGCTTCGACAGATCGATCTCATGCCTCGATAGATCGGTCTCATGCTTCGACAGATCGATCTCAGGCTTAAAAATGCCGTGAAAAAGAGGACTTTTAAGGGACCAGATCGATCTCCTCTTGGACCAGATCGATCTCCTTAAGCTATTTCTATATAAGGAGGGCTGAAAATCAGGAAATCTCGGGAAAAACACTAACCTTCCACTTTCAACCCAAAAACCTAACTTTCCCTCTCTAAAATCAACCATTTTCAGTGAGATTTGAAGAGAGACCATTAGAGGCAAAGTTGTTCCTATCAAAGAGAAGAACAACATAGTGTGAAGGCATTTTTCCATTGTTGGTATTGAAGGAGTTAAGGGCATTGCCATTTGGAGCAAGAAGAAAAATCATATTTGGTAAGATTCTAACACTCCAATCCAAATACATTGTATATTTAATTGATTTTGGAGTTGTTTGGCATGACTATTGATGGATAAATTATTTAGGGATGTGGTGGAATTGGTGTAACCTAGAAAACTTAGAATGGGTATGATGTGAGAATATATGGGTTGAATGAGTTTATGATTTATGGGCATTGCTAAAGTTGTTATTGAGGTAATGTTTATGATTTTAGATGGTTAAATGAGATTACATTGTGAGTTTGGAGGAATTGTGAAAATGAGTATGTATATGCTTGATAAAATGCCATAGTGAGGGAATTCATGAAATATGAACACTATGAGCTTAATGTCGACTTAATATCGCTTTTGAATAAGTTAATAGGCCTAAGAAGATCCATAGACTCGAGTTATGGATAAAGTAATGGAACGAGGCCTCACAAGCATTAATAGAAACTATAGGTCAAATTGACTATAGTGAACGCACGATGTCATATTATATGGATCGAATATAATGCGGGATACGATTTTGTGCAGTCCCGAAGAGTTCATTGAAGACGAATCGAACCGTACGAGTAAGCAGCTTAAGGAAGTGGAATCACGCATCGCGATTCCAGGTAAGGGAATTTTGTGAGTATATAGAGGTAGCTGCTCGTACTTTGAACTTGTGGGTGAATATTGGGTGTTTTATGAAATGCATGGTTGCTTAAATAAATGATTGATGGTATTCGTGAATGATGAGGAGTATATGTGTGGTTTTGGATTTGAAGTGGATTTTATGAAATGGGATAGTAAGGCTAATAATTGCATAAATCTAATGTTTTGATGTTTCTCAAAATGAAATTGCTTGGTTTTAAGCAAGCTTGTAGATGGGTCGGCTAATATTGTATAGTTGTTGTGGAAAAGCATTTGTGAGTGCTAAACCCAATTGCCGGGATTGTTGATTGTGTATGAGCCGCCTATCGTATTTGTATAACATAAATCGCGCTAGAGCCTCGCTCGCGCTGGATTTCTATGTTTTCATTTGTATGAAACGTGCTGGAGCTTAGCTCGCACCTTGATTTGGAAACTATGATGATATTTATAAACCGTACTGGAGCTTCTGCTCGTACGTGGATTTTGAGTGGTTGTCTTATGAGTATAACCGTACTAGAGCTATGCTCGTACGCGTCTCTTTATGAGAAGATGCATGAGTCGTGCTAGAGCTTTGCTCGCACAAGTTTGCACATTGAGATACGTATAAGGTTGTGAAAGTTGGTAAGATCCTTAAGCCTTACATCCTTAAGCCAACATCCTTAAGCCCAAAGAGGCGGGGAGGCTCTGTTAGGCGGGGAGGCTCTATTCGGTGGGGAGGCTCTCTTACGGTGGGATCCTTAAGCCAACATCCTTAAGCCCTGGAGGGGCGGGGAGGCTCTGTTAGGCAGGGAGGCTCTCCTACATGGGTACGGTAAGATCCTTAAGCCCGACATCCTTAAGCCAACATCCTTAAGCCCAAAGAGGTGGGGAGGCTCTGCTAGGCGGGGAGGCTCTGTTCGGTGGGGAGGCTCTCTTACGGAAGGATCCTTAAGCCCTACATCCTTAAGCTAACATCCTTAAGCCCGAGGAGGCAGGGAGGCTCTGTTAGGCGGGGAGGCTCTGTTCGGCAGGGAGGCTCTCCTTCATGGATATGGAAAAACTCTTGGTATGGGGTAGGTAAGACCTAGGAATGGCACCCCCAATCACGATATGAGTCTGCGGAGTACGCTGTACCGTGTATATCACATGCAGTACGATGTACCGCATGATGGTTATGTGGTGAGAAATTCTGGCGAGGGATAATCCATCTTCGTGCCAGCGTGATACCCCGCACACCTGGATGCGTGTGGTCTGGGATGATTTATGATTTAATGGTCCACATAGGCACTTTTGATATAGTGACCTAGTTTTTATACACATGCTTGAATTGTGAAATGAAAATGTGGTTGTGATTGTGAGTTGATTTGGTGGTAATTATGTGTTAAGAAAGAGGTTTATGATGTTGGTTTAAAAAGGAGGTTTCTTAATGAATTGCCCTTTTTATGAATTTAAATGAGATTGAGCATGAGATGATTTATACATGATGTTTCTACCATGTTTTATATGACAATGCACATGATTTTGATACATGATATATATGTATATTCACATGGCATAGTTTTATTCCTCATGCTCCTACCATAAATGATTTATGCATAACACTATTAGCATGTAGATAGAATAGTTATCTACCATGCTTGCATTATTGCCTTACTGAGCGTGTGGTTGCTCATCCCACTCTATTTCCCCCTACAGAGCGTGCATAGTAGCCCAGTAAGGACTGAGGCGTGGTATTTTGGACTCCGCTGCATCTCCATTGCTAAGAGGTATATACACAGTGATTCTTTTTGTATCTAAACAATGTAAAAGCACAGTATTCTTTTGAGTTGTAATTATGGGGGATGTAGATGTCAGTAAAACATGTATTCTTATAAGTACACGATTAAATGCAAATGTATGACATCGTTTTAATTAATTGAGAATGACTGAGTTGTGGTGTTTATTATTGACTCACAGCCCAACAGTGTGTGGTGAGTTTAGTTCACGACCGGGTAAGGTAACAGTAAAATGCAAAAAAATTTCAGTGATTTTCGGTTAAAGAGAATGGAATTGGGTCGTGACAGAGGCCACCGACGAGAGGAGGCGGTGACCGGAGGGAAGAGATGGGGTTACCGATGCTGACCCCTACGAAGTCAGGCAATGAAATGAAGGTCGGCGAGAGAAACTCGAAAGGAGGAAGAAGAGAATGAAATCGAAAAGAGAAAAGGGAGGAAAGGGAGACGATCGGCGACCGAGGAAGGGGGAACGCCTCACCACCGGCCAGAGGGGGTGACCACGTTGTCGATCTAGGCACAGATCGACCAGAAACGGCGTCGATCGGAAGAGAAAATAAATGGGTGCCGACACCGAGGGAGAAGAGGTCGAACCGGCCACTTTCTGGCGAGCCTTGGCGAAACCGACCCCAGATCCAAGCACCGGACAACCTCACGGACATGCTGGAGATGGAAGTCGGTGAAGAACCGATCGACTAAGCTCCGAATGGCGAGGGAGAAAGTTAAACTAGACTGAACCGAACCGGTCTGAACCGGGTTGAACCGGACCGAACCGGTTTAACCAAAAAAAAGGAAAAATGAGGAAAAAAATTAGACGATGCAGTTGAGTTACGGGTAAGCCAGTAAGTGGTTGAATGGACCAATTTAATTGTCAAAATAATTATAAAAATATGTATTTGATCGAATTTGACCCGAAAAGTGTATAAATGTGTAGCTCGATAATTGGTGACAAACGGGAGTTCAAATCAGCCTCGACTTGCGGGTATCATGAAATCTTGGGTAAGCAAATCTCACTTACCACCCCTTGTATAAATATATGAATTAGCAATTAATCGTATAATTTTTTGATTAATTTCGTATAAATTGCGTTATAACCGAATTTGAAAAAAATTAACTATCGTAAACGATATTATGAACTACCTAAAGAGATTAGAAAAGGTTTAAAATGACGTGATGGTTATAGTAGGTCATGTAGTCAGCTAAACGTCTATAATGGGCCCAGCTTGTACAACAATCGGTTTAAACTCATTAATGACCTAATGGACGGTCCATAAATTGTGATTGAGCCTAAATAGTTAAATGGATTTTAAGGACTGAATAAGGGAGTTGAAACAGGCTTAGGATAGAGGTAGGCACATTAAGGGATTATAAGGCCCAATAAAAATAATAGAGTCCAAAATTGTATCTGAAGTGAAATTACACTTCGTACGTGTTTATAAGAAATAATGATAAGCGATTGGTGATTCATTACAGCTCCAGAGGACCTAATTGAGAGTAAATCAGACTGAGCGAAGTCTTAGCATTTGAAAAAGTTAGATGGTACAGAGAAATCGAGGTAAGGGGTACTATTTATCTTAGTTCTGATAATGCATTCTTGTTTTACTGATAAATGATTTTATGAAAGAGCATATGATTTGAAATGATTTATCAATGCTTCCATACTTGTGAAACTGTTTATGAAACATGATTTCATTTTACAAATGTTCGCTAGAACATCTATGTTTATGAAATAAATTTTCGAAGTATGAAAATGCATGAAAGTTTTATGATGGCTTGAAAACCTATATTTATGCTTTGAAATGGAACTTTTGACATTTTCAAAAGTATTTAAGAAAAGAGAAAAGATGTTTTGAGATTGTAGGCTTCATGCATGGTTACTTCTTGTGGTGTTCCAGCTCCACCACTTGGGTGCCGATACGTAGGGCCCTTTTAGCACTTGACTCAACCTGTGTGGAAGATGTCATACTACTGGTGATTTATGATGATGTTTCGGTAGTATCTCGTGTCCGCGAAACATGCAATTATGTTGCCCACACGGAGAGTGCCTTTGGTGCCCGTGTCCTAGCTAGTTGCTAGTGAAAGTGAATAAGATGGATACTACCCATGTTTTTACGAAAGGGTTGTAAGACCCTGATCCAGTCTACAGCCCACTTACCATGGCCATAGGTATGATGACTCTCTACGGAGAATGACACGTATCGCATGTCTTAGTATAGCCTAGTCTCCTCGATTTGATTTTGAATATCGACTATGATGAATGAATATGTGTTTTCATGAGATGTACGATAATTGGTTGCGAACCGATATGCTTTATGAAATGTTTATGAAATGATTATGAAACGTTTATGAAATGTTTATGAAATGGTTATGAAACGTTTATGAAATGGTTATGAACACGATGACTTTAAGAACTCGTCCATGAACAATGAAAGGTTTGTAAAATAGTTAAGCATGTTATTTGTTTTAAAGACACGCATGCTTTATGATTTTCATAATGACTATGCATGACATGACAAACTATGTATCTCATTTAAGATTGATTTTTATGAACATTTTCACATGCTTTTACATATCGGGGCTACTTTAAATGCATTTTCTTACTGGGCTTTTCCCCAAAAGCTCACCTCTCTACCTCTCAGATTGTTTTTGTAGTGAACTACTTAGGGTAATTGTTGCGTAGATGACGTAAACTGGCGGATACGAGTTCCCCAGACTACCCTTCGTACATGCGGGAGGTATACGTCCCTATCTCCTTACCAGACTATTTGTATGCACAGACATTTATTGAAAATATTGTGTCAGGATGTAATCTATATAAGGAAAAAAGGGAATATTTCTAAGAATTTATTATTGGGAGTAATTAAACGTGTTTAAAGTATGTAGAATGATTTGATGATATGACTCGGGAAGCATGTCTGATAGTTGTGGATAGCTAGGGTTGGTATTGTGAGACAATTGCAGGTGGTTAGATTTATATATAAGCTGTTATGCTGCCGAAATTTTATCGAGCATGTAAAATCCAAAGGTGTAACTTAATTATAATTACGGTTATGGAAGTAAGAAACTGGATTGACACTGATCAGGAATACAACCTAAATGAATAAAGGATTAAGTTGCAAGTCGAAGTTTCAAAAAAAAAATTTTCACGAATTTTTATAGGTCACGGGTCCTTACATTGGGCCCATTAGTATTTATTTAGCCTTGTTCTAAATTCTCGAATAACTCAATTTAGTATTTAGGATAATTTATTCAAATTTCCAAATTTAATTCATTTATGCGAAAATTAAATTCGTAATTTATGCGATAAATATCAATCACGCATAACGATGTAAAATTATCATAAATAAGGGTTACTTACCCGAGATTCTATGATCGTACACAAATCGAAACTGTCTCAAGCTCTCGTTTGACGTCAATTGTTGAGCTACACAATTTAATATTTTTTGGGGTAAATTTTCAGTCAAATATTTATCAAATTAAATATTCCAAAATTTAAATCAGTCAATTCGACAGCTTACCGACTTACCCGTAGCTCGATTGCATCACTGGAATTTTTCCAATTTTTTCTCTTTTTCTTTTTCCCTTTTTCTTCCTTTTTCTTTTTCTTTTTTGGCTAAACCGGTTCGATTCGGTTTAACCCGGTTCAGACCACTGGTTCAGTCTAGTTCGACCGGTTCAGTGGCTCGCCGGTAGGTTCTCCGTCGGTTTCGACTGCCAGTGGCTCCGCTGGGCGGTCCGATATACGAATCTGGTCTCGATTTCGTCCAAGGTCGTCGGAAAGTGGCCGGTCCGACCCTTCTCCTTTTCGCTGTCAGCAACTTCTCTCTTTCTCGCCATTTCTGGCGCTGGCCGCCGTCTTACCAGTCGGTGTTGCCACCAGTCGTATTGCCTACACCTGGGGGACGCTCGGCTAGTGGTGGCCGAGCCCAGATCGACGTCGGTCGCTGGGAATCTTCCTTTCCTCTTTCGACTTCTCTTTCTTCCAGTTCGCCGGTCGTCGTTCGTCATTCCTTCGAGTCACTGATGCCGGTGGGTGACCGCCTCTCGCCTGGCTTCCTTCGTCTGCCTCCAGGTCGTCGGTGGCTTCGATCGTTGAGGTAGACGGCATCGGCTTCTGCTTGTTTTCTTCCGTTTCGCGATTTCACGAAATTTCATTATTTATTTATTTATTATTAAATTTTATTATTATTTAAATCATTATTTTATTAGTATTTTTGCCAAAATATCTAAAAAAATATATATTTAATTCATTTAATCCGTAAATGAATTTTCAGTCCGATTTTTACCTTTTCTGTATATTTTTTGATTATTTTCGGGATTATTTTTCGTGGCGAAAATTCTGAAAATATTAAATCAATTTATATCTTGATCAATTTAACCCGAAATTTAATTATTTCTTCATCATTGATCAATATTTCTCAAATCCCTATTTTTTATTAAATTTTCTCGTCCCGATAAATACCGAGTTTCGATTTTTTGATCGTTTTGCCTTTGCACGTGTTCGAAAATTCCATTTCAATCCTTTTGCATTTTTAAATGCACTCGAAAATTTCTATTCATTTCCTTTTGCTCTTACGATAAATCGGGTCATACAATTTGAGAAATCTTAATCAATAACGAAGAAATAATTAAATTTCGGGTTAAACTGATCAAGATATAAATTTATTTAATATTTTCTGAATTTTCCCCAATTTTTTCTCTTTTTTCCCCTTTTTCTTCATTTTTCCTTTTCTTTTTTGGCTGAATTGGTTAGGTCCAGTTCAACCCTGTTCAGACCGTCTGTTCAGTCCGGTTCGACCGATTCAATGGCTCCTCGGTCGGTTCTCTGCTAGTTTCCGTCGCCAGTGGCTCCGTTGGGCCGTCCGATGCATGTCAATCAAAGTCCTACCAGTAGCTAGGAAAGGTCTGCCTAGTATAATGGGGACTTCCCTGTCTTCCTCGATGTCTAATATAATAAAATCCGCAGGAAAAATAAATTTGTCCACCTTTACTAACACATCCTCAATGACCCCCTTCAGATATTTAATGGATCGATCAGCCAGCTAAAGGGTCGCTATAGTGGGCTTTGCATCCCATATTCCTAACTTCTGATAAATAGATAAAGGCATCATATTGATACTGGCTCCTAAATCACACAGTACTCTACCAAAGAATAGATTTCCAATTGTGCATGGTATGGTAAAACTCTCGGGATCTTTGAGCTTGGAGGGTAATTTCCTCCAAATAATTGCACTACATTCCTTAGTTAAGGCCATTGTCTCATAATCTTCCAATTTTCTTTTCGTAGAGAGGATATCCTGTAAAGCCTATAGTTAAAGAATCCTTAGGTTCTAACGAAGCAGCTCAGAAAGAGTAGGAACCAAAAGATCAGGCTGCAAAGGAATCCAAGCTAGGCGCTTCTTCATCTATACCTTATTCTTCTTCACAGCCTTCCTCGTCCTCTGATGCTACACATGTTACCATTACATCCCTTCCAGTTAGACCACCAGTACCTTTTACTCAGAGGTTCCAAAATCAAAAATTGGATCAATAATTTGACAAATTTCTTGAGGTTTTTAAGAAACTTCACATCAACATTCCTTTCGCAGATGCTTTAGAGCAAATGTCGAGTTATGTGAAGTTCCTGAAAGATATCCTCTCGAGGAAGAGAAGATTGGAAGATTATGAGACGGTGGCCTTAACTGAGGAATGTAGGGAAATTATTCAGAGGAAATTACCCCCCAAGCCCAAAGATCCTGGGAGTTTTACCATACCCTGCACTATTGGAAATCTGTTCTTTGGTAGAGCCCTGTGTGATTTAGTAGCCAGTATCAATTTGATGCCTTTGTCTATCTACCAAAAGTTAGGAATAGGGGATGTCAAGCCTACCACAGTGACACTTAAACTAGTTGATCGATCCATTAAATATCCGAAGGGGGTCATTGAGGATGTGTTAGTAAAAGTGGACAAATTTATTTTTCCTGCGAATTTTATTGTATTAGACATGGAGGAAGATTGGGAAATCCCCATTATACTAGGCAGACCTTTCCTAGCGACTGGTAAAACCTTAATTGATGTACAAAAGGGGGAATTAACCATGAGAGTCCTAGATCAAGAGGTGACATTTCATGTTTTCAAACCTTTGAAGCTCCATGATGACTCTCAAAAGTGTTTTAAGATGGATGTTGAGGAGGATATAAGACTTGAGCACAAGAAATCTGAGAGAATGAGGGAAATAGGTAGAACAAAGGAGGAGTTAACTGTCAAAATTCTATCACCACTTTGGTTGATCCTCCTACTCTTCGCCTTGCTGCTGAGTGCTGTGTTCTTTAGCTGCATTTGAAGTGGCTGTGTTTTTTTATGTTTACTTTTTGTACAGTTCTTTTCTTTTCTACTGTTTATTTCTTTGTTTATTTTGTAGATTTCTTTTCTAGTTTTATGTTTTCAATTAAGTTTCGATTGTTCGTCATCATCATCAGAAAGGGGAGTACTTTGTTCCTAAACTTCAATTCTTATATTATCTGCACACTGAGGACACTGTGCACTTTAAGTTTGGGGGAGGGGATATCACTTTAGCATTTTTTGAAAATTTTAGGCAAAATTGAAAAAAAAATTTAAATTTTTTCGAAAATCTGAGCTTAAATTGTTTGATTTTGGGATGATTTAGTACTTAGCAAGTAGTTTTTCCATATTCCGATGATATGACCCCATGATTAAGTCTAATTTTGATTGATTGAGAAACATGATTATAGGAAAAGCATGAAGTTGAATTCTTGAATTTGTCTTTATTCTGATTGTGATTTCCTTATTTTATGCACATGTCATGTCATGAATCTGTATATTTATTTAGAGAAAGCTTATGTGGACATAGGATTGCATTTGTTCAATTGATTTTGTGCATCATATTCTAGAATTTGTTTGATCTTGTCTCGAGATGAAATATTAGATCACACTTAATTAGGGAGATGATTTAGGCCATTTTTGGATCGTTTGAGCCTTTCTAGCCACCCTGTACATATTTTACCCCTAGTCACCCATCTGGGCCAAATAAGCTTTTCTCTATAAATACACCTGCATAATTTTTCTTAGCTTAAACATTCTTTTCCTATCCCTTACCCCGAAAGCATGAAAAGTTATTGGGATATATTGTGAGCTTTGTACATATGGGTATCTGGTGATAGTGAAAATTTGAAAAAAAATGAAAAAAAAGAAAAGAAAAAAAATAAAAAAAATGAAAGAAAAAGAAAAAAGAAAAGAAGAAAGAAGAAAAATACAAAAATAGAATAAAATGTTTAGTAAAATAAATAAGTTTAGGGGAAATAACTATGAGCTCTTACATGAAAGATCCTAGAAGTAATGCATGTTAAGGGGTAATTAAACCTAAATCAACTTTATCATACCCTAACCCCAGCCTAACATTACAAGCTTAATGAGGTCCTATTGATCTTTGGCTAAGTGTGACTACATTAGTGGAGAGATAAGTGAAAAGCAAACTTATGGGAATGATCACTAGTCATTGACTTTGCATTCACTGTGTTTACATAATCTGATCCGAGTAATGTACTGTGAAGTGTCTTTGACATTTTCACACACACACGAGGGGTCCAATTTGGGTTAGGGCTTATGATGGAATAATTCTAAGTGTTGGACTTGTAATTGTGAATCTTTGAGATCATAGTTGGCACTTTATCTTTGAGGATGATATTGGGGAAATTATTGTTTAGGGGTGTGATAATTCTATTTTTAATAGAATTATTTGTGCTTAATTTCCTAATTATTTATTTAATCCCCATATTATTTTATTAATTAACCCTTTTATTTAATTAAAATTCTTTAATGTGCAAATAAAATAAATTCGGATGAAACTCAGTCGTTTCAGTCAAAATCAGGCTAAAAACGGGCTAAAAGAGACTGAACCACTTCCAATTTGCAGACTGAGTCACCAGTCGTCTGGACACGCATGATGCCAGGTATCTGTATTTTATTCGCTCCGAAACAATAAGATCGACGGACACCATGCCAACCTTCTGGAAGACACACGTCCGGCCACATCGCATAACTAATGGACAAAAAGACGGGTGATGTGGAAATATCTACTCTGCAACAAATCAAAGGGAGACAAGTGGCCAAACAATGCCAACTCATCTAGGATGGAAAATTACCATTGTACCCCTAAGTGTGTATATAAATAGAATATGATGGCAATTGAAAAAATTAAGTAGCCTATGGTAGAATAGGAGTAGTGTAGAGTAATTTAGGAGTAGTTTTAATTTAGGGTAGTTTAAGTTTTTGAAGTTTTTATTTTAAGATTTCAGATTGTAGTTCTTTTCAGCCGCCATTTTATTTTACTGTTCATGCAATCTTAATTTTATGAAAAGTTTGTTTTAATTTCTAGTTTCTTAGTATTTTACATTAGCTAATGGCAATCCACTTCCAAGTATTTTTTTTCTTTTCTTGGTTTTGTTAAAGTCATTTCTTTTATTTTTCATTTTTAAAGCATAGCTTATATTTCCAAGTTGTTAGCTCTTGGTTTGTCCATCCTTAATATTCACTGTCTGTGTTCTTCATTGTTCATTTGGTTAAATTGTTTTCCTCCATCACTGTCCTTCTTGATTCTGGCGCTTTGATGTGGTCTTGATGCCTAACATTATTTCCACATCAATGGCGATGTGGAATCACGGCAGTAGGAGCATAAATTGAAGCAACTCGATAGACATTTTTTTTATTCTCGATTCCTGCAAATTTATTTTGTATTTGGTTAATCCTGCATTTATCATATGCTGAGCTTAAAAATTCTATCCGAGATTGCTCTAAGGCTGATTTGGAATAGTGAATGGAAGCTGAGTGACCAGTAGTTTGCCTCGGGGTAGAACCAAAGCATCATGTACAACAGCCGAGGCCGAGAATCACATTGCTTCCCACCCATTTACTGTTCATTTTTTGTATTTTGTTTTAGCTTTTAGTTTTAGTCCCCTTAAGCTGTTATTCTTCATTTACTAAAGTGCATATTACATATTTTCTTTGCTAATGTTTTCTTTTGTTCCCAGGTTAGCATTGCTGAGAATTGCAGGAAAATCGCATGTACATGTTCGGCAGGAGTAAGGTGACTTGTGGTTGCTGCACCTAACTTTGCTGGACATCAAATTACCTGGGTTTGCACAGCATGAGCAGTTGCTAAACAAGGGAAACTCAGAATAGCTGAAGCAAGTGGGAGATACCGAGAGCAGTTGCAGCACCTGGAGCAGAGGACAAAATTGAGAGCAAAGCTGGATCACCTAGAGCAGGCCCTGAATATGGGTGATGCTCGGTAGGGATATGCTGGGCAAGCTGAGAGCAGACTGACAGTAGCCAGTGCAGAGGTCGCAGACGTGTAACAGGACAGCAGCTGGGCAGAGCTGAGGGCAGACCAGGAGCAGAAGGCTAGCACTAGGACAACACTGGCTGAAGACAAATTTTGTTGAAGAAATGAGTACAGTGCAGTTATCGGGACCACTTGGTTGCTGATTTGTTCTAAGGCCATGTTTGGCCACATTACTTCTTTTTGAATTTTATACTTAGTGCATTTATATTATTTTTATTGCTTTAAGAAGTTGATAATTTAGGTTAGTTGTTCATTGATAATTGTAGGTTTAAATTAGTACTTTAATTTGTTAAGATAATTTGTTTTTTAGTTTTACTTTTAGTTAATGGTTAATTTTATATAATATAGGATTTAATTTTAGTTTAGTCTTTATGAGTTACATTTAGGATGCACTAGTTAGATTTTATTGTTAAGTTAGTAATTAGATATAATTAGGATTAATTTAGAATTAGTATTTTAGACATTTAGACTAGTAGTTATTTTCTTAATTTTTCTAGGATTTTATTTCATTAAATTTTATGTTAGTTTAATTTACAATTTTTGTTAATTACTTTAATTACATGCATATTTTATTTCTTTGGATAGTTTAATTTTAGTTTAATTAATTTTGTTTCTTATTTTCATATATGCATTTTAGTTTAATTGTGTTAATTAATTTTAATTGCTTTAATTATCTTTTGTAGGTATTTGCTTTTAGTTGCTCGGAGATTTGTAAGTAATATTTAGCTCGGTTTTATTTTCTTCATTTTATAATTGTTATTGTTTTTAGTATTTTTAATTCTAGCCTTGTAGATAACCCATCATCAGTTCATAATTTGCTATGATATACTTAGGGTAAAATTAACCGATAGTTAATTAGGCTAATCAACTTCTCTGTGGGACGATAATTCGGGACTCAAATCCCATTATTACTTGTACGACCCGTGCACTTGCGGATACACGTCTAGGTCACTTATAGTGGGCATAGTTCGTATCAATTGCTAGCCTACAAATGGAGCCCAGTATTTTGGATCATATCAGATCAAGGTAGAGGAATGATCAGAAGCTACTAGATTTGGTTGGCTAGGCTGAAGAGAGATCACAGTCAGATTTCTTGGTCAGTGAGGATGGGTTATTAAGATTTCAGGGCCGTATTTGTGTGCCACACGATGACACCCTAAGACAGAGCATTCTAAAAAAGTCTCATTGTTCTCGATTCACCATGCACCTTGGGAGCACTAAGATGTACCACGATCTTCGTAAGGTGTATTGGTGGACAGCGATGAAGAGAGATGTGGTAGACTATATGGCTAAATGTTTAGTCTACCAATAGATTAAGGTTCAGTACCAGAAGCCTGCAAAACTGCTTAAGTCATTACCGATGCCTACTTGGAAATAAGAGCATATTACTATGGATTTTATTATGGGGTTACTAGGGACCTAAAGGGTCATGATGCAATTTGGGTGATTGTGGACAGGCTGACAAAGAATGCCCACTTCTTTGCCATTAAGAGCACTGATTCGCTAGATAAGCTAGCGGACTTGTATGTCAGAGAGGTGGCATGATTACATAGAGCTCCTTTGAACATTACTTCTGACTTTGTAAGGACTTTTGACTCATCAGACAAAGTCCAATTAAGATGATCTTGTAAAATCTAGAAAGCTTGAGAAGTCTTTTAAAGCTTTCTTGGTGATCTTTTATCCCTAAAAATTCGAACATAGGCAAAATTACCAAAATACCACAGTTGGTTAGAAATTATAAAAAGTGTCGTTTAAGCTTAATATTCTTCCATTAAGCTAACTTTTGTCACTTAAAACATAAAATAAACATTAGAATGTTCATTTAGGCATAAAATATTAGAAGTATACTATTAGATGATATAAATTTATCATTTTAAGCACTTATCAAATTCCCTCACATTTAAGCATTACTAGTCCTCTAGCAAATCAACTCTGTTTCCTAATGTCTCATCCTAAATCTTAACTCCTAACTCACTTTTGTAGTAGTTACAATTGCATTTAGCATATGCAACAAGCCTTTAAACCCTTAGGTCACCATTAATGGAAAGTTGTGTCTTGTAAAGGCTTTCATGAGATATCTCCACAAAATCTTTTACTTAGACTCAATCCTAAAATTTTAAAAATTTTAATCAAGATCATGAATACTCTTCAATTTTGTAACTTTCAATTCATAACTCAACAAAATCAAATAATCAAGTCAATCATATCTCAACCATTACTCTCATATCCATGCATACTTTTAAATAAGTTCATGTAAGATACATAATCAACATAAATTGAAACATGCAACATAAGCATGAAACTATCAATCTCCATTACTACAAGAATAAATAAATCAATATTTATTTATCTTTTTATGCTTTTAAGGTTATATCATCCATTCTCTAAGTACTCATATGTAGAACAAGTCAGTCTTCGTATTTTTAGTACCTTGCATACTCATATTTCAAGTCATTAAAAACATTTATTTATAAAGACTTATGTGACTAAAAGCGATTGTGACTACTACAAAAGTGAGTTAGGAGCTAAGATAAATAAATATAAAGTGACTTAGGAATTTACTTTTTATGAATTATAATTGATGGCTTACATTGAATGCATTTTGTTCTAAAGGCTATTTGTTAGTGACATATTGGTAATTACAGCTTTCTTATGTTTTGCATGAGAATTTTGTTATGTCTTGACTTATTAGAGGATTTTTGTTCTGCTGCATCTTCCTTTGCTTGTTGAAAATAAGAATGCCTTCTATGTATTTGTTGCTTCAAAGCAAGCACTTGGCCGAGAATGTGGGATCACAAAACCTGTAATTACGTGCTCTGTCACAACAAACGAGGGAAGTCAATCGATCCATGCCTATCTATGATTTATGAAAGGAAATTTTTTTTTCTTAATGCAAAGAGATAAAAGGAATTAGTAGCATATAATTTTAGGTAAATATATAGAAAAATTTTGATTTTTTGTTGTCTTTCTTTTTATATATATATATATATAATTTCTAATGATGGATTTTTTATGCGATATAAATAAAAATCACATAATGATTGTGGGTAGCTAGAATAACTATTTTTTTTTTTGGGTTTATTATATCATATGGGTGATATGATTATAATTTCTATGAATTTAAAAAATGAAACTATTTTTCTCATTTTTTTAACTCTTGCCTACGTCTTCTCTTCTTAACCTTCTGTCAAGGAACTGATCCCACTATTCTTGAAATCAAAACACTTCCTTTTCAAGGCTTAGGAAGAAACCTTTTACACTTCCTTTTGATTAGGTTTATGAAGAAACCTTTCTATCCCTTTTAAAGGAGACTACCAAAACACTTATAAATGATCCTCATAAGGGTAACACTCTCATTGAATTCAAAGTTTAATGTGGTGAGAAAGTTTGGCATAAACGATGAATTCCTCTTGAAGGTAGGTGTTTACAATCAATGAGAATAACTAAGAGAAATGAGAGAAATTCAAACTTTGAGTACAAGAGACTATTTTTTCTTTGCTTAATCAATTCATATCTGTTTCTGGGCTCCAAACATCTTTAATCTGGTTATCTATATGTCTCATAGGTTGGTGAAGCATTTACTGTAAATATTCTCGTTGAAACTCTTAAAATATAGTCGTTGGAGTCTTTCAGCATGACAAAGGATCTGTCCTCTCTCTTAAAGGGATTGATCCTCTATTCTCAAATGCCTGTAACCAAAAGCCAAGATACACGAGAGGATTAGTCCTCTCTACTTGGAGATTGATCCCTTTGTGACAATTTACAATCTAGGAGCTTATTGACTTATAAGGGATCGGTCCATTAGGCCACAAAAGCTTACTAACTTTAAAGGGACCGATCCTCAGTCCTGAAGGAATTGTCATTTAGACTATTTTTGTAAATAAAAGATTATTGATTTTAGGAGATCGATCGTCACTCCTAGGGGATCGATCCTCTGGCCATCGAAATAATTTTCTAGGTAAAAACGCAAGTTGAATTTCCTTTTAAACTTGTTTTTCAATTTCATTAGTTTATAAATTTACTTTTTGGGCATGAAATTAAGCCTTGAAAATATTCAAGTAATTTTCTAAATTGTATCCAATAAAGCCTTGAAAATATTCAAGTAATTTTCTAAATTGTATCCAATAAATTCTGTGAAAAATTATTTAGAATTAAATTTAATTTTGGTTTGAAAAAATATAATGTGAATCATTTCAATGACCATACTTAGGTTTTGTCATTTTAATCCCCCAATTTTCGATAAAACAAAACATCATACACTTGAACTTTAAGAATTTTATTCCCTTTTAAAATAAGCATGATTTTCAAGAAGATTAATTTCCAATTTGTTTTCAAACCAAAATTTTCAGACCAAGGATATATATATTTCTCCCCCTTTTTTGTCATATCAAAAAGATAAATACATACTACCCTCAATTATAGCGAAGTAAGAAATGAACTCAACGAATGGCAAAGGGAAATTAAGATGCTCATACAACACATAATGTAACTTTAAAGCACAATGAGCAAGAGAGTTTCATGGGTAATAAAGCATACTTAACACTCAATACATAAATATCACAAAAATATAGAGAAGATAGCAAATGAAAGCACAACGTTCATATGATCATGTAATGATTACCATGAGACAAAAAACACTGTTTATGTGAAACCTAAAATTTTCACTTCATTATTTATTTGGAAACTAGAAAGCAATTAAGAACTCGAAATAATATTATGTAGGCCCAGAATAACCGAAGCACTAGAGTTTGTGGTACGAAGCTCGATGTACGTAAATCGAGGTAAGGCTTTAAGCTTAAGTATCTCTCAAGATTTTATGTATAAGTATGTGTTGGTGGTTAGGAGTTGAAACTAAGGTATTGGAAGTGAAAAAGTAAGTAGGAACTCGAGTTAGCACAAAATCGAGCAATTGGGCCTAGTAAGTGAAATAAATTCGGAATAAATTCTATAAATTCATAAAAATTATTTTGAGGCCATAGGAAATTAACATAAGGTATAATTGACTCTGGGGAATGAAAATTGAGTAGAAATATTGAGGTCTCAGTAGGCGAATTAAATTTTAAAGGAAATCAAAAACCTTAAGCAATTTCAATTGGTAATGACTAAATCAGGCAAAATGGGCTCAAACGAGGAACGTTTCTTAAACAAGTGGGCACCAAAGTTTTATGGGACATGCTAGAGACTTAGTATAACACTTGTGAAGTGGAAATTTGAAAGAAAATGGGCTGGAAATAATTTTTATGGATTTTATAAAAATAGGGCTGCTAGCAGGCCCAAGGCCAACATATGCTAGCCCAACGTAAAACCCCAATTTGAAGCCCATACAAAAGGATTTTAAGCCCAATCTTCCCCAAAATTAAATATAACTTGATGTTCTTTCTATAATGGTAAAGTAAAGCTCGAAACCAGCTGGAACTAAAGAGAACCAACCCCATATAGTTGTTGCAGGCGTCCTCGTCAAGGTGAACTTGTGTTATTTTTTTGGCCACTTTCCAACCGCTTTTAGAGTTCAATCAAAAAGGATCAAATCTTCCTTCATTAGTTCTCTACAACATATAAAAAATCCAGCTTCAAAAAAGCTCATTGCTATGTGAAACATTAGTGAGAAGAACATGGACGAAATCAACCTTGTTTCTAAGGTTAGAGAAACTTGAAATTTTTAATTTCTTGATTGGTTTTTGAGCTTGTTTTTGATCATTCTAAGTTGTATACATGTTTATCTACAGCTAAGAGTCATTTTTAGAGGAAGAATCTTAGTTCAAACTTGGTCAAACCAGAGGTAAAGTTGTTAGAAGATGATGAGTTTGATATATGTTCATGTTTGATGAATTTACTTAATTTTGGATAAAGTAGAAATTAATGAAATAATTTCTAGTGATAGGTATATGTTCGACCAGCCATGAATTTTTAAGAATATGGTGCAGACAAAATTTTTGAATTTCATGCACGGCTCAGAAAAAGATGCAGATAAAATTTTTGACTTTCGTTCAAGGTAGCATGACGATGGATGAGTACGAAAGCCAGTTCACTAGTCGGATAAGGTACGACCCTAAGACAGTTAGAGACCTCGAGCATTGTTTCAAGAGATTTTTAGTGGGCTTGAGATCGGGGATCCGTGATAGATTGCTGGGACTCCGGGTCACAGATTTTAAGGATGCCTTTAGATGGGCTCAAGAAATTGAGAGAGGCATGGATTTGACTCAAGCAGAGTATGGGTTCAGAAGTAAAGGCAATGATAAGGGAAAGAGAGTAGAGGCATCCCGATTTGAACTGAGGCAAGGTCAACCCAAGAGACAGTGAATTAACGAGTCTTTGAAGAGGGCTGGTAAGCCTAAGTCACCTATTTATAGTACAGACACCACCCGAGGCCGCAAGATTGAATTTTGACAATACAAGAACTATGGTAGGCGGCATGGTGGGCCTTGCCACTAGGTCACAGGTGCTTGCTTTAGGTGAAAAATGGTGGGCCACCAGATTAAGGACTGTCCTCAGATGAGACCCACTGAGCTTTGGGAGCAGCCAAGTCAAATCCAGCAATAGGCTCTCCAGATATAGGCCCCATAGAGAAGGGCCGCAACCATGGACAAGGGCAAAAAGCTTGTCTCAGAGGGATGTGTGTTTGCCATCGACATGGAGATAGTTGACACCTCTTCTAAAACTATTAGAGGTATACTCCTTGTTTATAATTATGAGGCATATGTTTTATTTGACTCAGGATCCACACACTCCTTTATTTCCCTGTAATTTACACATAAATTACATCTAGAACCAGAGTCTCTAGATCACATGTTACACATAAGTACACCTATGATTGAATCGCGGATGACTGATATAATGTGTAAAAATTGTGAAATCAAGGTAGGAGATAGGATAATGTTAGCAGATCTAGTTTTACTAAATATGTATAGCTTTGATATCATTTTGGGCATGGATTGGCTAGCTGCCAATCAGGTAAGTCTAGACTGCTACACTAAGACCATAACCTTCTCTTTACCTAATAAATTTGATGTATATTTTGTTAATAAGAAATAAAACATATGGTATGAAGTTCTATGAAGTTATATGGTGTTGATATGTTTAAAAATTTCTAATGATATCTATTTTGTGAAGGCTATATTGCTTTTGCTTCTGATGATAGTCGAGAATTGCCAAGTATTCAGCATGTTTTTGTAGTATGTGAGTTTCTCGATATTTTTTTGGAGGAATTGCCAGGTTACCACCAGAGAGGGAATTTGAGTTTGCCATTGATTTGTTACCCCACACTCAGCCTATCTCTAAGCCACCTTATCGAATAACACTGGTCGAATTGGAAGAACTGAAGAAGCAGTTGCAAGAGTTGCTCGATAATGGGTTTATCAAATCAAGTGTATCTCTGTGGGATGCTCCGGTATTATTTGTTAGAAAGAAGGATAAGAGTCTCTGTCTGTGTATAGACTATTGACTTTTGAATAAGGCGATAATAAAGAATAAGTATCCCCCACCAAGGATAGATAATCTATTTGGCCAGTTGAAAGGGGCTTTAGTATTTTCTAAGATAGATTTGAGATCGGGTTATCACCAGTTAAGGATTAATGAGGATGATGTACCGAAGACAGCTTTCAGGACCCAATACCGACATTTTGTGTTTTTGGTGAACTGACTAATACCCTTATTTCTTTTATGTGTATGATGAACGATGTTTTCTGTGAGTATTTAGATAGATTTGTTATCGTCTTTATTGATGATATTTTAATCTATTTTAAGTCCTGTGAGTAGTACGAGCAACATTTGAGGATTGTGCTCCAGATCCTCCGTGAGAAGAAATTGTACGGAAAATTTAGTAAATATGAATTTTGGTTGGATCAGATTACTTTCCTCGAGCATATTGTATCTAAGGATGGGGTGTCTGTCGATCCGTCCAAGATTGATGCAGTATTGAAGTTGGAGAGACTGAGGACAGTGACGAAGGTTCGGAGTTTCCTGGGATTGGTAGGGTACTACCATAGATTTGTTGAGGGGTTTTCTCAGATTGCAGCTCCATTGACCAGATTGACACATAAGGATGTCCCATTTGAGTGGTTTGATCAGTGTGAGTAGAGTTTCAAATAGCTCAAGCATCTATTGACTACTGCCCTAGTCTTGATCATTTTGAGTGGATCAGGAGGGTTTGCAGTGTACAACAATGCCTCCTACCAAGGTTTGGACTGTGTGCCAATGCAGAATGGTAGAGTGGTTGATTATGGTTCTCGCCAGCTTAAGGACCATAAGCGGAACTATCCCACCAATGATTTGGAATAAATTATAGTGGTTTTTACTCTAAGGATATGACGACATTATTTATACGGTGAGAAAGATCTTCATTTACCACAAGAGTCTTAAGTATCTTTTTGATCAGAAGGAGTTGAATATAAGATAGAGGAGCTGGATAGATCTCCTGAAAGATTATGACTGTGAAATTTTGTACCATTCGGGCAAAACGAATGTGGTAGCGGATGCCCTTAATAGGAAGGGTATGGTGTCCTATATAGTGGTCAGAGAATAGGAATTTTTATGACAGTTCATCGAGTTCAATATCAATGTTGAGGAAGTTGATGATGGATTTTAGGCTAGCCTATAGATTGAGCCCAGTATCTTAGATCAATCAGGTCAGGGTAGAGAAATGATAAGAAGTTATTAGGTATGGTTAGCCAGGCTGAAGAGAGATCGCAGTCAGACTTTTCGATCAGTGATGATGAACTGCTAAGGTTTTGAGGCCGTATTTATGTGCCACAAAATGACACCCTGAGACTGAGAATTTTGAGAGAGTCTCACTATTCTTGATTCACCATGCACCCAAGAAGTACTAAGATGTACCATGACCTACGTAAAGTGTACTTGTGGACTGGAATGAAGAGAGATGTGGCAAACTTTGTGGCTAGATGTTTAGTTTTCCAGTAGATCAAGGTTGAACACCAAAAGCCAGTGGGGATACTTGAGCTATTACTAGTGCCTATATGAGTCACGCCCTTCTCTCACACGCGACCTACCTAAAATCACCACAAATTTTTCACAATTCACTTTCCTCTTCTTCTGTTATCACTCCACGCCAAATAGTTAGGTTGTGATTTGATATTAGTCACTGTCACGCCCCGAAAATGCGGAAAATAGGGCAAATTTAAAACTTTTTATTTATTAATTCACAATTAAGGGTGCATTCCTGTACAGTGTCATACATCATCATAGTTATCATGCCTAGGATCTCATCATAATATAGTGTATATTGTATCATATACATTACTCAATACCAAGTTAATTAATCCTAATACATCCCATACAATGTTGTACATCAAGTGTCTGCAATTATGATAATTGTCTAGATACATGAAAAGATAAAAGGTACCTCAAAATACAATATATATGGCCTGGAGCTCAAGTCCTCCACTAGCCACTACTCCGTACGTCGCAGGGAAACCCTTTTCACTTGAAGAACTCTGGGGGCAAAGAAAACAGGGTGAGCTTCTAAATCGCTCAGTAAAGGGGGTAATGGACTCATTTCATAAACCAAAATGCACATCACAAAATATTTATTTGTATGTGAAACTCATTAATCTCATTTGAAAACCATATCATGAAAATACTCAAAACGACATTCTCATGTCTCAAATCATGTGAAAACATGAAGTAAAAAGGCTCAGTCTAGAGCAATAACAAAGCATGTGAAAATAATGCGATAAACGCTTTCTCAATTAACGTGATAAAATCACTGTAAAAATAATGCACGTGGCACAGCCACTAAACACACGTGGCATAGCTACTGATTTAAATTCACACGTGGCATAGCCACTAAACACACGTGGCATAGCCACTGATTTGGATTTCACATGGCAACGGCCACTAATTAGGGTTCTCACGTGGCAACGGCCACCAAATAGGGTTTCTCACGTGGCAACGGCCACCAAATGGGGTATCACGTGGCAACGACCACCAATAGGGTTTCTCACGTGGCAACAGCCACCAAATGGGGTTTCTCGCGTGGCAACGGCCACCAAGTATACGTTGCATAGCCACAGAATGGGTTATTCTCACGTTACCAGAACGGAGAAGAATCGGGCTTACATGCTACCAGAGCAATGCCCGGTGTGTACTCAGAACTACACCTAAGTCTTAATCACATAAGACTAGTTTGCCTTCACGTAGAACTCATAATGGTTTTTCTCTCATAAAACTCATTTGAAAACCGTTTTGTACTCAACACAAAACATAATAAAACCGAGTTCCAACCGGCAAGCACACACACATTTCTCAAATCTCGATATTGCCTTAACGTAGAGCCCAATTCATTACTCACACAAATTCGATGGTTTATAAAGCAATTTCACACTCAGCTTATAAACGCATAAAATAATGGGCTCCAACCGGCTATAAAACCGTGTGCAATTATATCTCAACACAACACTCAACATGCTTATTTTATAAACCACAAATCATGCTATAATAGTTTACAAATCACATACACAAATGGTTTAGATTTCCCTTACCTCTTTGCACCTCGTATAGTGCAATCGTTTCCCCCGTATCACGGACTAGCCTCGCATTCCACTCTGGAACTCCCGAGCTGTCCAAAAGATGTTAAAACATCAATACTCAATTATCTCATCAACCTCAATTCTCAAAATCGAGCATAATTGCTCATAACACCTCAAATCTCTTGATTCTCATAACTCTACCCCAAACTACACTCTCATTCACAAAATCTCAACGTTCTACATTTCTCATGCCAATTATCTATGCTAATTCACCACATTGTCTAAATTTCCATTTATAGCTCAAATTCCCAAAATTGCTAAATATCATTATCACTCCAACCACATTGCAATTTCATCAATCCCTAATCATTTTTCAGCTATTTCAACACAATGACAACCACCATTATCATCAAAATCATCTCAAATATCAAGATCGAGGTTTAAAAATTACCCAAAACTTGTGGAGAGCTTATCTCTTGCCTCGATTTGATCCGTCTTTCGATTTCCAAGTATGTTGTTCTCCCTTTGATGAGAAACAACTTTCCTTCTTGCCACAACTTCTGATTTGACCGGAAATGGGTGCTTTGGATGAGTGAGAAAGTTAGGTTTCGGTAAAAATGGGGGTTGGAAGAGAGAGAAAGTGAGATTGCAGAAGAAAAATAGGGGTTCCTTATATAGGCTGAGGGTAGGAGATCGATCTGGCTCTTGATTAGATCAATCTGCGTTTGAATTTTTGGGACGATTTGGGGCAATTTATGCCTAGGAGATCGATCTGTCAAGGGGTGAGATCGATCTCTTTATGGCTTTATGAGATCGATCTGCTCCTTGAGGAGATCGATCTTCTCCCAAACAGAATCTTTTAGAGATCGATCTCTTCCTCATGAGATCGATCTTCTCTCAAACAGAATCATAAGGAGATCGATCCTCTTCCATTGGAGATCGACCTGCTCCTCATATTCCTTCTTCCTTGTCATTTTTTACTCACCAGATCAATCTCTCCTTCTCCCAGATCGATCTGTCCTCATACTTCATACTTATTTTAAACACTTAACATATAAATCTCCAATTATCATTCCCCAATTCACTTAGCTCAATCAATTACACTTCAAGTTCATATTACATAATTAAAATATGTCTGAAATTCTCAGATCTCACATCCTCCCCACCTTAAAAGAATTTGGTCCTCCAAATTTAACTCAACTAGTCAAAGAGATGGGGGTATTTCTCCTTCATGAGGCTCTCTAGTTCCCACGTTGCCTCTTCCCTTGAGTGATGTTTCCACAAAAATTTCACTAATGGGATGCTCTTGGTTCTCAGTACCTTCTCCTTTCTATCGAGAATCCGGACGGGTTCCTCAGCGTAGCTCATGTCCTCCTGTATGTCCATCTCATCATACTCTATAATATGAGAAGGGTCCGGGTGGTACTTCCTCAACATAGACACATGAAAAACATTGTGTATTTCGAACATCTGTGGGGGTAATGCTAATCTGTAAGCTACCTCTCCCACTCTCTCAAGAATCTCGAATGGTCCTACGTATCGAGGACTCAATTTCCCTTTCTTCCCAAATCGCATGATACCATTACTCGGTGATATTTTCAGAAATACTGCATCACCAACCTCAAACTCGAGTGGCCGTCTACGCACATCCGCGTAGTTTTCTGTCTACTTTGTGCAGCCCGTAACCTCTCACATATGAGTTTTACACTCTGTACAGCTTGCTCAACAAGCTCGGGGGCATTTATCTTTCTGTCACCGACTTCTTCCCAAGCTACAGAGGATCTACACCTCCTACCATATAGAGCCTCAAAGGGTGCAATTCCAATACTTGCGTGATAGCTGTTGTTGTACGCAAACTCTGCTAGGGGCAGGTGATCATCCCATGATCCCTTAAAATCCATCGTACACGCCCTCAACATATCCTCCAGGGTCTGAATAGTCCTCTTTGACTGACCATCTGTCTGAGGATGATAGGCGGTACTAAAACTCAATCGAGATCCCATGGACTCCTGAAACTGGGTCCAAAATCTGGAAGTAAACCTGGAATCTCTATCAGAAGTAATACTCACTGGAGCCCCATGTAATCTAGCTATCTCGCTGACATACAGCTCAGCTAAGGCATCCACAGTATCTGTGCTCTTGATGGCAAGGAAGTGGGTACTCTTGGTCAATCTATCCACTATAACCCATATAGCGTCATGACCTCTTTGGGTCCTCGGTAAACCCATAATAAAATCCATAGTGACATGCTCCCATTTCCATGTAGGTATAGGTAAGGGCTGTAGTAATCCTCCGGGCTTCCGATGCTCAGCTTTCACTTGCTGGCATACTAAACACCTGGCCACATACTCTGCCACGTCTCGCTTCATACCACTCCACCAATACACCTTTCTCAAGTCTCGGTACATCTTAGTACTCCCTAGGTGCATGGTGTATCGCGAGCAGTGGGATTCTCTCAGTATCTGTCTCTTCAGGGTATCATCGTCTGGTACACAAATCCGTCCTCTGAATCTCAACAATCCATCCTCACTGACTGTGAGATCCGACTGCGAACTCTGTTCAGCTTAGCTAATCATATCTATCAATCTCTGATCACTGCGCTGCCCAGTTCTAATTTGATCCATGATCCTGGGCTCTATCCGCAGGCTAGCCAAAAATCCAGTCTCTACCTCTTTAACTCTGATCCGAAGTTCGGTGAACTGCTCTAACAAATCCCATTCCCTGATCATCATAGCAGATATCATACTCTTCCTGCTCAGGGCATCAGCAACTACATTCGCCTTACCCGGATGATAAAGAATCTCGCAGTCATAATCCTTAAGGAGTTCCATCCATCTCCTTTGTCTCATGTTTAACTCTTTCTGATCAAAGAGATATCTCAAACTCTTGTGATCAGTGAAGATCTGGAATCTTTCCCCATATAAGTAGTGTCGCCAGATCTTCAAAGCAAATACCACAGCGGCTAACTCCAAATCATGCGTGGGGTAATTTCGCTCATGGTCTTTCAGCTGTCGCGATCCATATGCGACCACTCTTCCATGCTGCATAAGCACACACCCCAATCCTTGATGAGATGCATAACTATACACTGAAAATCCTCCTGATCCCTCAGGAATAGTTAACACAGTTGCCGCTGTCAACCTCCTCTTTAATTCCTGAAAACTGAGCTCCCATTGATCAGTCCATATAAATGGAGTCTCTTTGCGCGTGAGCTTAGTCAAAGGGGCGGCAATCCGGGAAAACCCTTCCACAAATCTTCTGTAATACCCTGCCAAACCAAGGAAGCTTCGTACCTCAGTAACTGTCCTCGGTCTCTCCCAATTAAGCACAGCCTCCACCTTGCTTGGGTCCACTGATACTCCTTCCTCTGAAACTATATGATCAAGGAAAGCTATCCGATCCAGCCAAAACTCACACTTACTAAGCTTTCCATATAATTGCTTATCTCGGAGTATCTGTAGTACTAACCACAAATGTTGTGCATGCTCCTCATACGACTGAGAGTACACCAGGATATCATCAATAAAGACTATCATAAATTTATCCAGATAGTCTCTGAACACCTCGTTCATCAATCTCATAAATGCTGCAAGGGCGTTCGTCAATCCAAAGGACATCACCAGAAATTCGTAATGGCCATACCTCGTCCTGAAGGCCGTCTTTGGAATATCTTTTTCCTTGATCCTCAATTGGTGATAGCCCGATCTCAAATCAATCTTAGAAAAGACTGATGCCCCTCTCAGCTGATTAAGTAGATCATCAATCTTGGGCAATGGGTATTTATTCTTCACCGTTGCTTTATTCAACAACCGATAGTCTACGCATAATCTGAGACTACCATCCTTCTTCTTGACAAATAAAACCGGTGCTCCCCACGGTGAAACACTGGGCCTAATGAGCCCTTGATCCAATAACTCCTGTAGTTGCTTCTTCAATTCCTCAAGTTCCACTAATGCCATCCTCTAGGGAGGTTTAGAGATCGGCTGAGTATCTGGTACCAAATCAATGGTAAGCTCCAGCTCTCTCTCTGGTGGTAAACCTGGCAATTCATCTGGGAAAACATCCAGAAATTCACACACCACAGGTGTATCCTCAATCCTCGGATGTTCCCGCTCATCGTCTGAGATGAGTGTCTCATAACCTTCACATGAACAATCATATTTAATATTCTCCAAAATAATATTAAAATTCTCAAATTACTTACTAGAATTCCACATATACATTTCCTCAATATCTCAACCGTACACTGTAAGGTTCAGATAGGGAGAAAGTTACAATCTTAGTGTAGCAATCTAAACTCACTCGATTGGTTGCCAACCAATCCATCCCCAAAATTACATCAAACTCATGTATATTCAACATAATTAGATCTGCTAACATCACTCTATCTCCCACCTTTATCTCACATCCTCTACAGATTAACTCAGTTCTCTGGGATTCACGCATAGGGGTATTTACATGTAGTATATATTCTAGAGGTTCAAACTTCAAGTTTAATCTACATGCAAAATGCTCAGAAATAAACGAATACGTGGATCCTGAATCAATCAACACATGAGCCTTATGATTACAGACAGAGAGTGTACCTCTTATAGTTTCTGCAGAAGTGTCAGCAGTCTCCTTATCCAGGGCAAACACACGTCCCTGTGCCACAGGTTTCTTCCCTTTCTCTGTCGCAGTGGCCCGTCTCCGGGGTCCACTCTCTGAGGCTGTTGTCTAGTGGGCTCCAAGACATGTGGTTTCTGAGGTTGAGGGCAATCCTTCACCATGTGACCCATGTCTCCACACTAAAACATCCATGGATCGACCCAGTACAACTTCCCTCATGCATTCGGCCACAATTTCTGTAAAACCTTGTCTCAGGCCTGACATCTCGAGGGGTCTCTCTAATGTTAGGGTAACCTCTTGGTCTCTCAAATCTGCCCTTCTGCACCTCAATCCTTCCTCTTCTGAAGGAACCTCTTCGAGCCTCCATTTGAAAAATCGCTGGCCTTTTGCCCTTATCTCTATTCACCGCTCTGAGCTCATTCTGGGATTATACCATCTCAATTCCTCTTTCAATCTCTTGTGCTCATCTCAGAGCATCTCTAGACTCAGTAATACATAGCCTTATCAATCTATCTCTGATGACGGGTTTCAACCCATACACAAACTTCTCTGTGCGGAGCTCTTCACTCTTGAAGGTCTCTGGGTCATATCTCAATAGTGCGGTGAATTGACTCTCGTAGTCATCCACAGACATGTCACCCTATACCAAACTCAAAAACTCAGCTTGTTTCTTTCTCTGGGCAGCTCGTGGTACATATTGGGTCCTAAAGGCTGTCTGAAACTCTTCCCAACCAATCACATCATGGTGGAACATCAAACTACCCTGGGTAGTACCCCACCAATCTCGAGCTCCCCCCTTCAGCATATAGGCACTCATACTGACCCTCTCAGCATCGGTGCACCCCAGGAAATCAAATATAATTCTCAATTCCGTCAACCACTCCTCAGCCTCTGTAGGATCCTTCTTTCCCTTAAATGCGGGTGGATTCATCTTCAGAAAATCCCTTAGTCGAACCATACTTCTATCCTCAGGCTGAGTGACGGGAGGGACTGGGGGTATGGGAGGTCCTTGTGGTGGTGTAGGGGTAGTATCCGAGGCATTAACTCCAAAGTGTTGCGCGAATAATGCTGCCATCTGCTCAAAACCTTGCCTCACATCGGTCTCAATCCGATTAAATCAAGATTTAGGACTCTCTGGTTGTGGGACAGGTGGCGGAGGGGACTCTGCCTGCCTCCTCGAACGACCTCGTCGTTTACTCATTCTCTATCTCAACTCGTCTCCTGCGCGTACATATTAAAATCGATTGAAATCTCAATCCTCAATTTCAGTTCATGACCAGACTATCACAGACACTTGGGATGTATTCTATTTCACTTAACCGACACTGACAGTACTAGACACCCTAAGCTCTGATACCAAGAAAACTCTGTCACGCCCCGAAAATGAGGAAAATAGGGCAAATTTATTAATTCACAATTAAGGGTGCATTCCTGTACAGTGTCATACATCATCATAGTTATCATGCCTCAGGATCTCATCATAATATAGTGTATATTGTATCATATACATTACTCAATGCCAAGTTAATTAATCCTAATACATCCCATATAATGTTGTACATCAAGTGTCTGCAATTATGATAATTGTCTGGATACATGAAAAGATAAAAGGTACCTCAAAATACAATATATATGGCCTGGAGCTCAAGTCCTCCACTAGCCACTACTCCGTACGTCGCAGGGAAACCCTTTTCACTTGAAGAACTCTGGGGGGAAAGAAAACAGGGTGAGCTTCTAAATCGCTCAGTAAAGGGGTTAAGGGACTCATTTCGTAAACCAAAATGCACATCACAAAATATTTATTTGTATGTGAAACTCATTAATCTCATTTGAAAACCATAGCATGAAAGTACTCAAAACGACATTCTCATGTCTCAAATCATGTGAAAACATGAAGTAAAAAGGCTCAGTCTAGAGCAATAACAAAGCATGTGAAAATAATGCGATAAACGCTTTCTCAATTAACGTGATAAAATCACTGTAAAAATAATGCACGTGGCACAGCCACTAAACACACGTGGCATAGCCACTGATTTAAATTCACACGTGGCATAGCCACTAAACACACGTGGCATAGCCACTGATTTGGATTTCACGTGGCAACGGCCACTAATTAGGGTTCTCACGTGGCAACGGCCACCAAATAGGGTTTCTCACGTGGTAACGGCCACCAAATGGGGTATCACGTGGCAACGGCCACCAATAGGGTTTCTCACGTGGCAACGGCCACCAAATGGGATTTCACATGTGGTAACGGCCACCAAATAGGGTTTCTCACGTGGCAACGGCCACTAAATGGGGTTTCTCGCGTGGCAATGGCCACCAAGTATACGTGGCATAGCCACAGAATGGGTTATTCTCACGTTACCAGAACGGAGAAGAATTGGGCTTACATGCTACCAGAGCAATGCCCGGTGTGTACTCAGAACTACACACCTAAGTCTTAATCACATAAGACTAGTTTGCCTTCACGTAGAACTCATAATGGTTTTTCTCTCATAAAACTCATTTGAAAACCGTTTTGTACTCAACACAAAACATAATAAAACCGAGTTCCAACCGACAAGTACACACATATTTCTCAAATCTCGATATTGCCTTAACGTAGAGCCCAATTCATTACTCACACAAATTCGATGGTTTATAAAGCAATTTCACACTCAGCTTATAAACGCATAAAATAATGGGCTCCAACCGGCTATAAAATCGTGTGCAATTATATCTCAACACAACACTCAACATGCTTGTTTTATAAACCATAAATCATGCTATAATAGTTTACAAATCACATACACAAATGGTTTAGATTTCCCTTACCTCTTTGCACCTCGTATAGTGCAATCGTTTCCCCCGTATCATGGACTAGCCTCGTATTCCACTCTGGAACTCCCGAGCTGTCCAAACGATGTTAAAACATCAATACTCAATTATCTCATCAACCTCAATTCTCAAAATCGAGCATAATTGCTCATAACACCTCAAATCTCTTGATTCTCGTAACGCTACCCCAAACTACACTCTCATTCACAACATCTCAACGTTCTACATTTCTCATGCCAATTATCGATGCTAATTCACCACATTGTCTAAATTTCCATTTATAGCTCAAATTCCCAAAATTGCTAAATATAATTATCACTCCAACCACATTGCAATTTCATCAATCCCTAATCATTTTTCAGCTATTTCAACATAATGACAACCACCATTATCATCAAAATCATCTCAAATATCAAGATCGAGGTTTAGAAATTACCCAAAACTTGTGGAGAGCTTATCTCTTGCCTCGATTCGATCCGTCTTTCGATTTCCAAGTATGTTGTTCTCCCTTTGATGAGGAACAACTTTTCTTCTTGCCACAACTTCTGATTTGGCCAAAAATGGGTGCTTTGGATGAGTGAGAAAGTTAGGTTTCGGTAAAAATGGGGGTTGGAAGAGAGAGAAAGTGAGATTACAGAAGAAAAACAGGGGTTCCTTATATAGGCTGAGGGTAGGAGATCGATCTGGCTCTTGATGAGATCGATCTGCGTTTGAATTTTTGGGACGATTTGGGCAATTTATGCCTAGGAGATCGATCTGTCGAGGGGTGAGATCGATCTCTTTATGGCTTTATGAGATCGATCTGCTCCTTGAGGAGATCGATCTTCTCCCAAACAGAATCATTTGGAGATCGATCTCTTCCTCATGAGATCGATCTTCTCTCAAACAGAATCATAAGGAGATCGGTCCTCTTCCATTGGTGATCGATTTGCTCCTCAAATTCCTCCTTCCTTGTCATTTTTAACTCACCAGATCTATCTCTCCTTCTCCCAGATCGATCTGTCCTCATACTTCATACTTATTTTAAACACTTAACATATAAATCTCCAATTATCATTCCCCAATTCACTTAGCTCAATCAATTACACTTCAAGTTCATATTACATAATTAAAATATGTCTGAAATTCTCATATCTCACAGTCACCCATTCACATTTATTCATAACATTCATACATTTTAATATTCTTTTCTATAAAATAAACTATTATACATAAATATAAGTATTTATACATATACATCCCCGACTATACAATCGTTTACATAGCCGTGCTTGTACATTGTTCAGTACAAAATGTCAAGTGTGTATACCTCTCGTAAGATGGATAGGCAGCGGATCAAAATCTACAAATCTCCAGTCGTGTCCACCTACTGTGGATACTCTAAAAAGAGGGAAATAATAAGGGGGTGAGCTCACAGCTCAGTAATAAAATCAGGCAAGCAAGTAGATAACCACACTATCTACAAAATACAATGCTTATGCCATGAAATCTTTTTTGATGGCTCTACCGAGAGGGGGTGAATCAATTTTTCTAAGGTTAATGGTAAATTTAAACTAAATTAAGTCTAACTGCAAATAATGAATAATCAATATAATGTAATGCAATGAATTGAAGGAAGATAAGGGAAGGAAATAGCAAACTCAGTAGTTTATAGAGGTTCGACCAATCTCTTGCCTACGACCTCTCTTCTTGCCTACGTCCTCTCTTCTTGACCTCCTTGTCACGCGGAGTACGCTGTACCGTGGGGATTGTTGGAGTGGAGTGGCATTAGCCACGAGGCAGCAAGCCTTACCCTCGCAATCCTGGTGTTATGCTGTTTTGGCGGGTAGGACGACCCACCTCCCATTTCAGGTGTGATACCCCGCACACTAGGTACCGTGTTGCCAGGGATCACTAGGATATGGCCATAGTCCTCGATGTTACTGATAATTACCTACTTGTCTCACATGATATAACTATTGGTCGATAGACCAGGGTAGACCCGAAGGAGGGGTCAGGCCCTCGATTTTATGATTTTATGATATGTGACCCTGAAAGAAGGGTGGTTTTATAACCGAAGTTTTATAATGAATTTTAACGAATTGTTTTATGAGTTTGAAATGGAATTATGAGATTGTCCTATGAGTTGATTGACCCGAAAGGGTTAGTTTTTACTGCAATTTTAATGTTTTGATTTAAATGCAGTAGCATGTGAAGTTTTCGATGCTTTCATTTGAAATCCATGATTTGTCTTACATGACATGAAAGATTGCATGATCTTGATTAAATTCATGCTTAGTATGATTTAATGATGTCACATAAAATGCTTTGAATGCATGAATTACATGATTTATATATGCACAAATAGTTTTGGATAAACTATGGCATTGAATATGCATGACTTTGTGCGTGAAATTTTAAATGAAAAGAAATGGATTTAAGGGCATGGCATTATGAGCATGTAGATAGTGGAGCTATCTACTTACTTGCATAATTGCCTTACTGAGCGTGTGGTTTGCTCACCCCCCTTAATTTCCCATCTTTTCAGAGCACTTGTAATAGTTATTGAGTGGCTGAGGACTTGCATGTTTGGTATTCGCTGCTTCCCATCGAGAGTCAGGTATACACATTTTCATGGTTTTGTATCTAAATATGTAATGCACAGTACTATCAATGGATATGATGTCGGGGATGTAAGGTTATGTAAATACCATTGGGTATGTATTTAATTAAAGTCAGAAGATAGTAAACTCTGATATATGAATGTGATTATGGAAATGGAATGGTAATAGGTGAGAGGTGACTAACACCGAATCATAGCCTAACTGTGTTATAGGATGGTCACGATGAGACAAAGGTAAGAATTAAATAATAAATGAAAAAGTAAAAATTTACTCTGATTTTTAGGTAATTTGGGTCGTGACAAGTTTTTTGGTATCAGAGCTTAAGTTGGCCTGATATGAGTCGGTGTTAGTGGTTAAGGAAGTTTACATCCCCATGTACTGTGCATTGTTTAGATACAATTGTGTATATCGAGATGGAAGTGCAGCTAAGATTTTGGTTTTTAAATCCAAGAATAGACTCATTAAATAATAGCCGCTATGATAAATAGGCGAGTACACGAACTCGAGGCCGTTGAGGTAGGCCTGAGAGTTGTATTGAGTCGCCACATGAGACTTGAGATAAGATTGACGTGGAGGCTGATGTTGAGCATGCCCCACAGAGTCCGACAGAGAGATCGGACAGAGTCTGACAAAGAGATCAGACAGTATTGAGATACGCTTCGCGAGGTTGGGGTGGAGGATGGCGAATATTATGAGAGCTAATTGCTCAGAGTATGTATGTGATTTGAGGGCGAGTCGGAGCATTGGTGGAAGTCCGCTCGACCCAACATAGGAGTTAGACATCCAAAATGGACTTGAAAAGTAATTCTATATGTATTCCGGTGATAGAATATCCCGGACATTATTTAAAGGAAATTACTGATAAAATTATTTACTCTGACCTAGAGGAACATGTTTATTACGAGTATGAAGATCAGTTTATATTCCTGGGCAGATGTGACTCAGACACGATGAACAGTGAGAGTTGAGATGTCTAAAAGTTTATGGAAGGGCTCAGATTGTCAATTAGAGTCTGATTAGCCAGTTAGATATCACTACCTATACCGAGGCAGTGCATAGACTACAGTTGTGTGAATAAGATTATGAGTTGCACGCCTCTGAGATTGGGAAAGGTAGTGAGGGCCGAAATTGAGACAAAAAGAGAATAAAGAATGATAGAGATGTCAGAACGGAAAAAGAAAAAGGGTAGTTTGGTAAAAGATTTGAGTTGATGAGTCACGGGGTAAGTTGATTGATAAACCCCAGTATATCCAATTACAGTACTTACGAGGGTATTGTGATTTAAAGACCCCAACCTACTACGTAACAGTATAGTAGTGTAACAGAGTAAACAATGTAAGATGTGTGGTAGTTACCACAGAAATAAAATGTTGTACGAGGGCGAGTGTATGCCCTGGACCAGGACACTTTTGATGTTTCATTGGATGTGGTGGAAGATACCACACTGGTTGTGAATAATGAAATAATTATTTTGAGTAATCTTGGTGCCACACATTTATTTATACCGCCTTCAGTTGCTTATAAGTTAGTGAAAAATGTGAAGCCTGTACCCTTAGGCATGAGGATGATGGTTAGCTAATTTTCACTAACTGAATATGGGTATAGAGATTGTAAGTTGAAAATAGTGGTGAAAACATCACTGAAAATTGTATTATAAGTTAGACACGTAATGAAAGAGTTTGTTATAAGTGATATATTAAAGGAGATATATTGGAATAAGACGTATGCAAGGTAAGAATTCCTATGATACGTGAAGTAATTTGGATAAAGAAAAATATAGAATTTGATTAATCATGAAAGTTTAAAAATTTAAATTTTATAAAAGCCGTTAATATAAGAAAAAGGAAATGACGCGGGTTAGTATCTTGAACGGAAGCGATTTCGAAATGACGTTATACGTTTATGCATACATAGGTTAAGTATATGGGAAATTGAAATATTTTGTGGAACTCAACTGCAATGAGGTATTTAAACCTTACCTGGACCGATTGGTTGTCATCTTGAGCGATGATATTTTAAGTGTTCGAAGTCCACGAAAGAGCATGAGAGCAAATGAAAACTGTCTTACAGACGTTGTTGAGAATTTTTCAAAATGAGCTGCTCAGTTGACACATCTCATTTGGGAAAAGATTTTATACGAGTGGGATGAAAAGTATGAAAATAGCTTCAGTGAGTTTTGGTATATTGAAGCAATGAACTGACCACCGTAAGTATTCTCACCTTAAACCAACAGCTCAAGAGGTTTCAGTGTGTATGGATACCTCCAAATAAGGATTGGGCTGTGTATTGATGTAAAATGGGAAGGTAGTCGTTTATGGATCCAGATATGTTCAAGGACCGTAAGAGAAACTATCCAACCTATGATTTAGAGTTGGCAGCCGTAGCGTTTACATTAAAAGTATGGTGCCACCACTTAAATGGTAAGAAATTTTGGGTATGCATTGATAGTAAAAGCCCCGAGTAATCGTTTTCACAGAAAGATTATAATATGAGATAACCAAGAGGGTTAGAGCTTCTAAGGATTATGATTGTGAATATTGTACCACCTAGGAAAGGTTAATGTAATGGCTGATGCCTCGGGATGGTATCACATATGATGGTCAGGGAGCGAGAGCTGTTGGAGCAGTTGTGAACCTCAGTAGTGATGTGATCCCTTCTGATGATGACAGTGATTTTGTGACAGCTAGCCTGAGGTTAGAACAGGATTTGAGTGACCGGATTCGCCAGGCTTAGCGTGATGATCAGCATAGTGTCGATAGTGTGGGTCAGATTTAGAAGGGTATAGTGACAGAGTTCACAGTGTATGATGATGACTTACAGAGGTTCAGAGACAGTATAAGTGCTCCCCAGGACCACAGTTGATGATATAGTATTATTGTCAGAAGCTCACTCTTCGGGATATACAGTGCATCCGAGAAGTAATAAATATATCAAAATCTCTAAAAGGGTATTGGTTGTCAGGTTTGAAAAGAAATATTATAGAATTATAGTAAAGTGTCTCGTATGTCAGCAGATTAAGGTAGAGCAAATGAAGTCTACAGGTTATTGCAGCCTCTACCTATATTGACACGAAAATGAGAATAAGTACCATGGATATCGTGATGGGTTAAAGAGGACCCGGATGGATCACGAGGCTATCTGAGTGATAGTCGATGGATCAATTTAGTCTGCCCACATTCTGTTTATGGAAATCCTTAGATACTATGAGTTTGTAGGCAGATTTATGTGTATGGAAAATTGTGAAACATTATGTAGCGTTCCAGTGAGCATTGTATCAGATAGGGATTCTCGCTTCACTTCCCACTTTTGGGAATGTTTTTAAGGAAGCTATGGGAATCCGATTGAGTGTTAGCACAGCTTCCATCCTCAGACAGGTAGTCAGTCAGAAAGGACTGTATAGGTTCTGGAGGATGTGATGAGAGCGTGTGCCATTGATTTTATGAGCTCCTGGGATGATCAGTTGTTACTAATGAAATTTGCCAATAATGATAGTTGTCACTTGAGTATCGAGATAACATCTTATATGAGGTATTGTATGGCCGTAGGGAGTTATTTCCTCGATTTAGATAAGAAGAAGTGGGTGACAGATGGAGAGTTGTTCCCGTATTGGTAAGACTAACCTCTGAGGATGTTCAGTTGAATTATGAGAGATTAAGAACAGCTTAGAGCAGATAGAAAAGCTATGCTGAAAAGAGACAGAAATCATTGGAAATTCACCGAGGGTGAATCAGTATTGTTGATAGTTACTTGTCCTAAGAGCATAAGGATGTAACGAGATTCGGATAGAGATATTGGACAAGTGGGAGATAAGACCTGTAGGTTGGCGTTACCACTTAAATAAACAGGTATCCACAATGTGTCCTATCTTATGATGTTTCGAAAATAATATCCGGACCCAGTATATTTGATCAGATATGAGCTTCAACAGTTTAGCTCAATGAAAGTGTAACGTATGTTGGAAAATTGATTCGGGTATTAGACGAAAGGAGAAAATATTGAGGTTTAAGATGATCTCCCGAGTTATGTATGATGATAGTATTACACTCCGGAGAAAGTCACTTGAGGATGACAATATATGATATGATAGATGTACCCGGAGTTATTTATGGACTCATATTACTTGGTTCTAATTTGGAGGACCAAATTTCTTAAGTGGGGGAGATTGTAAGACCCGATTTTATGGTAAGAGCAAAAGGGAATTAATAGAAATTTTCTAGTGCATTTAAAAAATGCAAAAGGACTGAAATGGTATTCCAGAACATGTGCAAGGGCAAAACGATCAAAAGATCGAAATTCGATATTAATCGGGACAAGAAAATTTAATTAAAAATATGGGATTGAGAAATCTTGATCAATAACGAGAAAATAATTAAATTTTGGGTTAAATTTATCAAGATATGAATTTATGGGAATAAATCAAAATTTTCATTTCGAAAAATAATCCCAAAAATAATCGAAAATTATACCAAAAAGGTAAAATCGGACTGATAAATTTATTTACGGATTAAATGAATAAAATATAATTTTTTAGATATTTTTGGGAATTTTTTTATTATTTTATTGAATAAAATAATAATAAAATTTAATTATAAAATAAAAAAAGGAAAAGTCTGAAAACGTGAAACAGAGAGGAAAAGAAACAGAAATGGCGAAACGGAAGCCGAACTGAGGAGAATCGTTGGACGAGCCACCACCAGTGGGATCGAGGGGCCGGTGAGGGTCAGCAAAGATAGCTCGACCTCAGGCGAGCCACCAGCGGCCGTGACGCGCCGTGGAGTGGTCGGAAAACACCGAAAACGAAGGAGAGGTCGCGGGGAAGAAACGTCGATCGGCGGCCATCGGCGCCGATTCGAGCGACACCGAGGCCTGATTTAGGAAGCCCATGCGATGACGAGCTGAACGATGCTGGAATCACACCGGGAACCAGTCGGACGGCGTCGAAACGACCAAATGGTGACTGAACCGACCGAATCGAACCGGATCTAACCGACGGTCTGAATCGGGTTGAACCGGACCGAACCGGTTCAGCCAAAAAGAGAAAAAAAGAAGAAAAAGGGAAAAAGAAAAGAGGAAAAATTGGGGAAAATTCCAGTGATGCAATCGAGCTTCGGGTAAGTCGATAAGCGATCGAATTGACTGAATTAATTTTTAGAATATTTAATTTGATAAATAATCGACTGAAAGTTTACCCAAAAATATATTTAATTGTGTAGCTCGACAATTGGCATCAACCGAGAGCTCGAGACAGCCTCGATTTGTGTACTAACATGGAATCACGGGTAAGTACCCCTTATTTACGATAATTTACATCGTTATGCGTATTAATGAATTACAGATTTAATTTTCGCATAAATGAATTAAATTCTGGAAAATTGAATAAATTGTCGTAAATACTAAATTGAGATATCCGAGAAGTTAGAACGAGGTTAAATAAATATTGATGGGCCCAATAAGCCCAATAAGCCTCGATAATGTAAATAGTAAGTGGGAAAACGGGCTTAAGGCCGATTAAGGCCCATTAAGGTGCAATCGGGCCCAATATGGGTCAACGGGCCCAATGATTTAAATTAAGCCCAGAACATATGAAATACAATTAAATTGTATTGTATATGACCTGATGAATGTGTATCCGCAGTTCCGGAGATTTGATTTGGATTGAGAGCAAATCGGACTACGTGACGAGTCATCAGAGGAAAGGTCGGACTTTATAGATAAATGAGGTAAGGGAATTATGTAAGTAGCTAGAGGTAGCTACGCGTAATTTAATAGCTTTTCTGTACTCTGAATATGTATGTATACACTGACATTGTATAAAGGTCTTAAAAGTGGTTTAAATGATTTTAATGATCGAATTAGGTGAAAAGTCTATTTTACCCCTATTGAGGGAAGTTCACATAAGGATGGTGAAAGCATGACATGCATGAAATGCATGATTTAAGGAAATTTATGGTTTAAGGATTTTATTGGTTTTAATCAAAGCAAATCGATAGATTGGCCAGTAATTGGATGAATTTCACATGATAACACTACGTAAGTGTTATTTATATTTAAATGAAAATTTCTTTCGAAAATAGGCCAACTATCAAGTTTATATGGAAACAGATAGTGCCGACACGTAGTTTGCACTATATCTGCATTTTTGAATATGCATAAATGTGCTTAAGCGGTTGCTCGCACCGATTTGTGTGACATCATATGCATGAAATGTGCTGGAGCGGTTGCTCGCACTGATTTTATTATTGTGAAATGAGAGCTGCTGGTGTCACACCCCACTTCTGGTAACCCTTCTATCCATACATTCTCTACTATGGTTGGGCTGTGAGAAGATGCAATTACCAAAAATTCATTCATTTACAGCGGAATATTTAAAACTTTAATTTACACTCCCAGGTGTGTGTGTAAATATACAAAATTAATTGTATAAATACCATGTGCTTACATATCATCCCCATAATACTGTTTACAATTCCAAGATATAACTGTACGATACGATATATTAGATATAAAATATTCGTGTATACAAATCTTATACCTTTACGGAATTGTGGGAGCTGTTCAACACAAAAGACCTAGAGACCACCGCTCTCTGACTTCTCAGTACCTGGAGGGGGAAAATAGTGGGTTGAGCAAACCACAGCTTAGTAAGGAAATGTATGCTAGCAGGTAGATATCGTACTACCTACATAGCCCATGCATGCATAAACCAAAACCATGTTTTCGTTATAAATGGAAATATCATACGAAAAATGCATTTAAACATATATTTCTCAATAGCATTTTCGTGTAAATCAAATATCAAGATTCCATTTAAAACATGCTCATAAATAGTGCCCTCACGGCACGAATGTGAAATTAGAGATTTATCAAAAACACAAAATCTCTTTCTTTTCTTAATTCACTTTTTCTGCAAATCTCTTTCTTTTCTGAGATTATCTCTGTTTCTCGAATCTCTGAGACAGGCATGGAATTTTTGGCAATCAAATATCCACGACATATGGCCATAGTCAGTGATCCCAGGCCTCACTGATCAGGTGTGCACAGGGCATCACTTCGCCTGAAGGGGAATGGGTCAGTCCTGCCCTCCGGCTCATCTCAATCCACCTCATCTCCTCGTATACTCACGGTGAAGATACGTCGTGTGTCATCTACGCGATACTCGTACTCACGTGCACCCAGCACGGTACATAGTATACCAATGGATAACTACACTATTCTACGTACGACCGTGGACCCAAGTCCATACTCCAACTCCGATGGACTTTTCATCCTAAACCATGTCTCATATACCAGGCGAGCAAGCAGCGTGACACACAGTCAACGCAAAGCTCCAGCGCGGTACGATTTATTGTTAAGGCCCAACCCGTTCAAATGGCCGTCGGCTGGTATCCCCTTGTGTCCCAGACCCCCAGGTTTACCTCAACTCAATAAAACAGGTGCGAGCAAAGTTCTCGCACTTTCTCAAAACCCTCGCGCGAGTTAAATCTCTCGCACGGTACATCAAAGGCATTAAAACGGGTGTGAGCTAGCGCTTCAACACCAAATCTCATCTCAAAACTGATAGATGGCTATTTTCTCTTTTTAAAACTCAAACATGTTTATTCATACAGCATGCCTCTTCATGCTAAAACATGTAAAATTAGCCAATCTATCATCAACATTTCTCAATCATCAATAACAATATAAAATTGAGAATATCATTGAAAACATGCATATCATGCTATTTCCTTACCCTATCCCATTTCTCAATACATATTTACATCATAGTACTTTTCATGCTTCCATATCATTTCATAGAATTATAATATCGTACTAGTTCTAGCAATATATCTACGAAATTACTGTAAATACGCACGAACATCTCTATAGCTAACACACAATCCCTTACCTCACTTTATTTATGTGCAACTATCCTCCTCTACGCTTCTCGCATTCTCATCTCGACTTGCTCCGGTGTATCATTTGAAAATAAAATTCATCCATCAAACACTTGAGTTAATGTTTCTAACTCTTATTCAACTAAGCATTTATCCAATGCCTTAAATACACATTTTACCCCTTGTGGTAAATCTCACAATTTTATCCCAATATCAACATGCCCACAACATAATCATCCTCTCAAGATATCTCATTCATCATTAACACTTCTACCTTCAACTTTCTCACACTAAACCATTTCTAAGTTATATTCATTTCATGCCATTTTAGGTAGTTCTACCCACAAGGTGCACACCCAATTAACTTCACAATCATTAACTAAACCAATGTACTTGGATTTGTGCACTAGAACTTACCTCATTGGATTTCCTCTTTGCTCCAATAAGAAATGCCCTTTATTCCTTAAATCCGACAATGGGGAAATGCCTTTAGACTATGTTGTTCTTCTTTTTGACGTGAACGACTTTGTCTCTAATAGCTTTTCCTCAAATCTTACTGAAAATGGCTAGATTTAGGAGTGAGAAAGCTAGGTTTTTGAGTTGAAGTGGAAAGAAATGGTTTATCCCGAAAATCTGCAGATCCAACTGCTCCTATTTATAGTTTTGACTTGATGAGATCGATCTTCCTTGGGTGGAGATCGATCTGGTCCTCTAAAAATCCCTCTTTTCTAAGACGTTTTAAAGGCAGGAGATCGATCTGTCGAGGCTTGAGATCAATCTGCTGTCGAACAGAAGCTTAACGAGATCGATTTGGTCTTAGGGGAGATCGATCTGCTTCCAACCCGAGACCTAAGGAGATCGATCTGATCCCTTTGGAGATCGTTCTGTTCCCTTCCATTACTCACATAAGAGCATTCTGGCTCTCCCAGATCGATCTCTCATCCTATGAGATCGATCTGGCCTCCATATTTCCAGATTTTTTACAGTTTTTCTGCAACAACTCCCTTCAAAACTTCCTCAATTTACCTCCATAGTCCATTCCTCATTCATCGCTCCTTGAGACATAAATATGTCATCCAATCACACTTAGTATATATTAAAACTTGTGGGAAATCTTTGTACAACCAAATTTTCACGATATTTCCCGAATGGAAGTATACAACTTATAAAAACTTTCCTTCCATTTTACTACACTACTCATATACCATTTCAATCACATTCTTCTCGTGTTTAAGTTCATTTCTTCCTACTCATTCATAATGCAACTTTTACGTATAATCACGAATCTTATTACAAGTGCGTACATAATCTTATGAACTTACACTGCATATACTTCACATTACAAATGTATCATTATACTTATGATTTTATTTACATTCCCATGTATCTATATACAGCTATACATATACGGGGTCTCACAGCTGGAGCCTAGCTCGCACTCTGTTTTAACATGTTTTGATTTGTTTTGACATGGTATGCATAAAATGGTGCTGGAGTGATTGCTCGCACTAGTTTTAATGATTTGACATGCATGAGAGATGCTGGAGCTTAGCTTGCATCCTATTTTGAATTGATATGGAATAAAGTTGTGCTGGAGTGTAACTCGCATAAGATTTGATTTAATTATGCATAAAGCCGTGCTGGAGTGTAACTCGCACGAGATTTGATTTATTTGAGCATTCATTTGTGCTGGAGCATTGGTCGCACAAAGTTTTATATGGTTTTATAATTCATTTGAATGTTGTACTGGAGTTTTTCTCATACGAGGTTTTCATTGAGTTTTTATACATATCCGTACTAGAGCATTGCTCGTACGTGGATTTTACTTGAATTTATAATCAGTTTAAGACATACTAGAGTGCTGCTTGTACACATATTTCATTGATTTCTATGACACAGTGCTAGAGCTTCGCTCGCACGAGGTTTTCTGATATCATGAATATGCATGGAGCCGTGCTTGAGCTTCGCTCGCACAGGGAATTGTATTAGATGCATATAGCCGTGTTGGAGCCTCCTGTAGACTGTGTCATAGTGAGATGATATGCTCACACGTGCATTATGAGACAGAGATGATATGGGTGGATAAGACCTATTACAGGCACCTCTGATTGAGCTTAGGTTCACAGAGTACGTTGTACCGTGTATGTCACGCGGAGTACGCTGTACCGTGGGGATTGTTGGAGTGGAGTGGCATTAGCCACGAGGCAGCAAGCCTTGCCCTCGCAATCCTGGTGTTATGCTGTTCTGGCGGGTAGGACGACCCACCTCCCGTTTCAGGTGTGATACCCCACACACTAGGTACTGTGTTGCTAGGGATCACTAGGATATGGCCATAGTCCTTGATGTTATTGATAATTACCTACTTGTCTCATATGATATAACTATTGGTCGATAGACCAGGGTAGACTCGAAGGAGGGGTCAGGCCTCCGATTTTATGATTTTATGATATGTGACCCTGAAAGAAGGGTGGTTTTATAATCGAAGTTTTATAATGAATTTTAACGAATTGTTTTATGAGTTTGAAATGAAATTATGAGATTGTTTTATGAGTTGATTGACCCGGAAGGGTTAGTTTTTACTGCAGTTTTAATGTATTGATATAAATGCAGTAGCATGTGAAGTTTTCCATGCTTTCATTTGAAATCCATGATTTGTCTTACATGACATGAAAGATTGCATGATCTTGATTAAATTCATGCTTAGTATGGTTTAATGATGTCTCATAAAATGCTTTGAATGCATGAATTACATGATTTATATATGCACAAATAGTTTTGGATAAACTATGGCATTGAATATGAATGACTTTATGCGTGAAATTTTAAATGAAAAGAAATGGATTTAAGGGCATGGCATTATGAGCATGTAGATAGTGGAGCTATCTACTTACTTGCATAATTACCTTACTGAGCGTGTGGTTTGCTCACCCCCCTTAATTTCCCATCTTTTTAGAGCACTTGTAATAGTTATTGAGCAGCTGAGGACTTGCATGTTTGGTATTCGCTGCTTCCCATCGAGAGTCAGGTATACACATTTTTATGGTTTTATATCTAAATATGTAATGCACAGTACTGTAAATGGATATGATGTCGAGGATGTAAGGCTATGTAAATACCATTGGGTATGTATTTAATTAAAGTCAAAAGATAGTAAACTCTGATATATGAATGTGATTATGGAAATGGAATGGTAATAGGTGAGAGGTGACTAACACCGAATCATAGCCCAACTGTGTTATAGGATGGTCACGATGAGACAAAGGTAAGAATTAAATAATAAATGAAAAAGCGAAAAATTTACTCTGATTTTTAGGTAATTTGGGTCGTGACAGGAGTAACCTCGGGAGCATCGGTAGGTCACTCGCCTTATCCTCGGGAAGGTCAAATTCTAGAGGAACTTCTTCCTCTTCATCGGTCAAACCCTCATCTTTTATGTTAAACACTCGGGATAATATGGATGTGTCTATAGGGATTGATTTAGACATAACATACGTTTTAAACCCTAGAATTTTGCAGGTATCATCAGGGTCGTAAATGAGTTCAGCATTAGAAAAGAATGCCCTGATGATGTTTGGAGGTACCGGGGTATTAATTTAAGAAAAGGAAGCCAATCAAATTCTTCCATTTTTGACAGATACAAAAAGTCAATACGATTTAAAAAGCAAAAGTCAATGGTTTGCCAATGTTTAATTGGCATTGTGGAGAAATACTCTTCATATCTTTTCCTTTTTGCAGGTATTTGAAAACACCTGTTAAAGGTAGTGATAGAAGAGGGAGGGGCTGTTAGGGAAGATGACCCTCTATTAACATTTGGTCTAGGGGGTTTTTGGCCAACTCTCTTAAGACGATGCATGATTCTAGCTAGACACATTCTAAATTGTTTTGTAGTTCCTAGATAACAGTTCTCTAGAAACCTAGGCAATGGAACAGTTCTAGAATTGCCCTAATGGAGATTTTCTGCACAAATAAAGAAATTTTTTAAGAAAACTTAACAATATAGGTTTCTAGAACACAAATTGATGAAGAGATTTGACAAGAACCTTACCGAGATCGATCTGGGGGTGAGAATCGAGGGTTGAGGCGCGATAAAGTTTAGGGATTTTGAAAATTTGGATGTTTGAAATTTGGGGATTTTGAAGCAGATTTTATAGTCCAGGGCTAAGGAGATCGATATGTTATTTCGAGAGACTTGAAGAGATCAATCAGTTGAATCAACGGATCGATCTTCAAAATACAGAAGCTCAAGGAGATCGATCTGCCAAATGCATAGATCGATCTACTGTTTTACAGAGGCTTTAAGGAGATCGATCTGCCAAATGCATAGATCGATTTGCTATTTTACAGAGGCTTGAGGAGATCGATCTGCCAAATGCATAGATCGATCTGCTGTTTTACAGAGGCTTAAGGAGATCGATTTTATAGTAAAGAAAATCGATCTTCCTAGCTTAACCTTTCTGCTTTAGGCCAATTTGGAGCATGAAGATCGATCTATAGTGATTGAAGATCGATCTCTCATACTTTTTACCCAGAAAAATCATTGAAAAATTCGTTGAAAATCACTTTGAAATCAAGGTTTTGAAGAGAATAAATCTCAAGGAACATTCATGAGTCCTAATTCACCTCTAAGAACACAAAACCTATCTCTATCAAGAGGTTTGGTGAAGATATCAGCTATTTGATGTAAAGTATCAATATGCTCTAGAATTATATCTCCTTTTTGTACATGGTCTCTAAGAAAATGATGCATACTCTTAATATGCTTAGTTCTAGAGTGTTGAATAGGATTCTTAGATAGATTAATGGCATTAGTATTATCACATTTGATTGAGACTCGTTTTATGTCAATACCATAGTCTTTCATTTGTTGTTTAATTCACAAAACTTGAGCACTACAACTACCTGCTGCTATATATTAAGCCTCTGTTGTGGATTGTGTTACACTATTTTGTTTCTTAGAGAACCATGAGATTAATATATTCCCTAAGAATTGACATGTACCTGAAGTGCTCTTTCTATCTATTTTACAGCCTCCAAAATTTGCATTAGAAAATGCATGAAGAGCAAAGGTGGAGTCCTTGGGGTACCATAGTCCTAGAGATGGAGTGTCCTTAAGATATCTAACGATTCTTTTAGTTGCTAATAAGTGTGATTCCCTAGGAGAGGATTAAAATCTAGCACAAAGGCATACGCTAAACAGAATATCTGGTCTACTTGCAGTTAGATAAAGCAATGAACCAATCATAGACCTATATAGTTTAGTGTCTACACACTTACCACTTTCATCTTTATCAAGCTTGATGTTGGTGCCCATTGGAGTTGCTTGAGGTTTGCAATTATCCATTCTAAATCCTTTGAGCAAATCCTTGGTATATTTTGCTTGATTGATGAAGGTTCCATCTTTAGTTTGCTTTACTTGAAGTCCCAAGAAGTAGGTGAGCACTCCCATCATGCTCATTTCAAATTCACCTTGCATGATCTTAGCAAACTCTTGGCATAAAGATTCATTAGTTGATCCAAAAATAATGTCACTACATACACTTGAACAACTAGTAAATCTTTATTTTTATTTTTGATAAATAAAGTAGTATCTACTTTTCCTCTTGAAAATCCTTTTTCTATTAAAAATTTTGACAATCTTTCATGCCATGCTTTAGGAGCTTGTTTCAAACCATAAAGTGCCTTAGATAGTTTGAAGACATGTTCAGGAAATTCATGACTTTCAAAGTCGGGAGGTTGCTCAACATAAACTTCTTCATTAATGAAACCATTTAAAGATGCACTCTTTACATCCATTTGATATAATTTGAAGTTTTTATAACATGCAAAGGCAAGTGGCATTCTTATTACTTCTAATCTAGCTACCGGTGCATAAGTTTCATCATAGTCTATTCCTTCTTCTTGCCTATAGCCTTGTGCAACTAGCCTAGCTTTGTTTCTTATGATCACACTATTTTCATCCATCTTGTTCTTAAAGATCCATTTAGTTCCAATTATAGAGTGATCACTGGGTCTAGGAACTAATTTCCATACTTTGCTTCTCTCAAATTGATTTAATTCTTCTTGCATGGCTAAAAACTAATTATTATCATTTAAGGCTTCATTGACATTTCTAGGTTCAATTTGAGATACAAAGGCTATATATTGACACACATTCCTTAGAGATGATCTAGTTCTAACTCCAAGAGTTGGATCTCCTACTATTTCACAATCTTTTACATATCCTAATTCTTTTGGTGCTCTAGACTCTCTTTCTAATATTTCTAGTTCTTCTTCATCCTCTTTATTAATGTCAAGTTTCTCTAATAGATCATTCTCTATGTTTGAGATTTCTTTCAAGTTTTCATCAAATATTTCAATATCCTCATCATTGGTTGAATTTTTAGATAAATCATTTGACTCATCAAATATTACATGAATTGATTCTTCAACCATCAATGTTCTTTTGTTATATACTCTATATGCCTTTGAATTCAAAGAATAGCCTAAAAAGATTCCTTCATCACTCTTGGCATTAAATTTTCCTAAATTGTCTTTTCCATTATTTAAGACAAAGCAGTTACAACCAAAGGGGTAAAAATAGCTAATATTAGGCTTCTTACCCTTGTAAAGCTCATAAGGGGTTTTCATTAAAATTGGTCTAATCATAGCTCTATTAATGATATAGCAAGATGTATTTATAGCTTCAGCCCAAAAATATTTAGGTAAATTATTTTCACACAACATGGTTCTAGCCATTTCTTCTAATGTTCTATTTCTTCTCTCAACTACCCCATTTTGTTGTGGTGTCCTAGGGGCTGAAAAATTATGACTAATTCCTTGATCATTGTAATATTCATCAAATCCAGTATTTTCAAACTCCTTGCCATGATCACTTCTAATACTAGTTATAGTGTAACCTTTTTCATTTTGAGCCACTTTTGTATAGGCAATGAATTTTTCTAAGGCTTCATTTTTTACTCTAAAAAAGAACACCCAAGTGAACCTAGTGTAATCATCTACAATTACAAACCCATAATGTTTCCCACCTAGGCTTATTGTTCTAGTTGGTCCAAATAGATCTAGATGAAGTAATTGAAGAGGCCTAGTGGTTGATACACTATGTTTAGGTTTAAATGTTGTTCTTTTGTGTTTTCCTTTAACACAAGCTTCACATATTTTGTCATAGTCAAAAGACAACTTAGGTAATCCTATAACAAGATCTTTTCTAGCTAACTTAGATAACACATGCATGCTAGCATGACCTAGTCTTCTATGCCACAACCAAGGTTCTTTTTCCTTGTCTACCATTAGGCATATATTTTCATTTTTAAGTTCATTTAGATAAACAATGTATATATTACCTTGCCTATGACCTAGGAATAGAACTTTATTAGATTTAGGATCTATAACATGACATTTCAAGCAATCAAAAATTACTTTGTAACCTTTGTCACAAAGTTGACTAATACTTAGCAAATTATGTTTTAGACCCCCAACAAGTAAAACTTTTTCTAGTGAGAAGTAATCATTACCTATTGAGCCACTTCGTTCAACATGGCCTTTGGAGTTGTCCCCAAATGTGACTTCTCCACCAACTTTTGATTTAAATGAGTTGAAGTGGCTTCTATCATCGGTCATGTGTCTTAAGCATCCACTGTCCAAGTACCAAGCTTCCGTTGTCTTAGCTTTGTGGCAATGCTCAATCACCTATAATCAAAATTTAAACTCATGTCTTAGGTACCCAAATTCTCTTGGGTCCTTTGGAGTTAGTGAATAGAATTCTTGATCCCTTTGGGATCCATTTTACTATAGTATTAATATCTTTTGAATTAACTACCTCTTTTGGAACCCAAATTCTTTTTACTATTTTTCCTCTAAATGTGGTCATCTTCATATTGCAATTATATGATGCATGCCCCTTCTTATTACAATGTGAACAAATAGATGCGGGTTTATGCATGTTCTTTCTAGCTATGAAACTTTTAAGATGGGTCTCTCTACTTTTTCCATTATATCCTAATCTATTCTTATCAAAGAAGGCCCTTTGAGTTTCTGGCATGTTATCTAACTTTTGTTGACCCATATAGAATCTAGTAAAAGAATTATGTAAGTTACTATTTTTTTCTTTTAGGTCACAAATTTCAAGATTTGTAATTTCTAGTTTCTTTTCACATTCTATCTTATCCTTTAGTATTAACTCATTTTCTTTCTTCAATTTAGATATTAATTTTTTGTACTTCATGCTCATGCATTCATATTCCAATACAAGATCATCAAAAGCATCTTGCAATTCATCAAAAGAATATTCATTGAGATCTGAAGTTACATTTTCATCTTCAATAGCCATGAAGTAAAGATTGGCAATATCCTCATGTGAATCATCATCGGAGCTGTCACTGTCGCTCCAAGTTGCCATCATTGCCTTCTTCTTATGATACCTATCATTTGATCTTTTAAGAAGAGGGCAGTTAAATTTAATATGTCCTGGTTTTTTACATTCGTAACATATAATGGTATCTTTCCTACCTAACTCTTCTTGATCTTTCTTGTGGTTTCTCCTACCACTACCACTGCTTTCATTCTCATAAATCTGTTAAATCTTTTGGCAAACATTGCCATTTCAAGGTCTTCTTCACTACCACTCACATTTTTACTCTCCTCTTAAGTAGTAGATTTCAGAGCTACTCCCACTTTCTTGGGTGGCTCTTCATTTCTTCTTAATTTCATTTCATAAGTGAGTAGTGATCCTATTAATTCATCTAGTGACTGTGTGGGGATCTTTAGACTCCTCAATTGCAGTTACTTTAGCTTCCAATGATTTTGGTAGGCTATTCAAGATTTTCTTAACCATTTCTATATTTGAATAAATTTTTCCTAAGGATTTTAACCCATTTATTACATCAGTGAATCTAGTGAACATGTCACTAATTGACTCTCCTTCTTTCATCCTAAACAGCTCATAATCATGTGTGGGAATTCCTACCTTAGTCTCCTTTACTTGAGTTGTCCCTTCATGAGTTATTGCCAATTTATCCCATATTTGTTTAGCAATTTCACAACCAGAGACTCTATTATATTCATTTGGCCCTAAAACACAAAATAGGGTGTGCTTGGCCTTAGCATTTAGCTGAGCACATTTTACATAATTTGAATCCCACTCATCTTCTTCTTTAGGGATGTCTCTTCCTTCTATTCTTTTAGTTGGGATTTGAGGTCCTTTAGTTATAATCCTCCATACCTCATAATCATTTGCTTGAATGAAAAGCATCATCCTAGTTTTCCAATAAGCATAATGTTCACCATTGAACATAGGAGGCCTAACTGTAGAATGCCCCTCTCCTAATAGATTGGTTGCTACATTGTTCTGAGCCATTAGATCGTTTTTAACTCTTAGGAAGTTATCCCTCTATGATCAAAGAGTCCTAGCTCTGGTACCAATTGATGGCTCTACCGAGAGGGGGGTGAATCAGTTTTTCTAAGGTTAATGGCAAATTTAAACTAAATTAAATCTAATTGCAAATAATGAATAATCAATATAATGTAATGCAATGAATTGAAGGAAGATAAGGGAAGGAAATAGCAAACTCAGTAGTTTATAGAGGTTCGGCCAATCTCTTGCCTAAGTCCTCTCTTCTTGACCTCCTTGTTAAGAGCTTTCTTTCACTCTTTCAATGAATGTTACACACTCCCTTTTACAGGTTAAGGAATAACCTCTCTACCCTTTTTACACAAAGATATATTCACCCTTTACAAAGTTGACTCACAGAGGAAGTCTCCTCTTCTCTCTTAATTTGAGGATGAATATAAACTGAAGTTTTCTTATGAGGGTAGGATAAAAATAGCTTTTACACAAAGGCTTGTACAACAATATCAATAAATGAAGATTGAAGACAAATAGAATGTTGGAATGAAATTCTTGAGAGTATACAGAATTTACAGCAATAGTGTCTCACTTTCCAGTGTCTTCAATGCTTGATTTTATACTGGAAGATTGGTAGTTGGAGCATTTAATGCTGTTTTTCCCGTTGAAGGTTTTGCAGAAAGAGTCGTTAGGAACCTCCAGTAGAGTCCCAGATCGATCTCCCATTTTGATCAGATCAATCTCTTAGTTTAATTTCCTGCGATTACAAAGCAAATTGAAGCATGGAGATCGATCTCATATTTGTAGAGATCGATCTTACAATTTGAAAATGTTAGTGAAAATCGATCTGTCGAACCAGCAGATCGATCTTCCAATCTCTCTGTTTGAGGCAAGATCGATCTTCAGATCGATCTACCAAGTATTCTTGTAGAGAGGAGATCGATCTCTAATCAACCCAGATCGATCTCCTTAGCTTTCTGACTTTGAGGAGATCGATCTCTTCCTATACCAGATTGATCTCATAAACTCTCTATTTGAGCATAGATCGATCTACAGATCGATCTACTGCCTTTACCCTTTGTTTTAGAGGAGATCGATCTCTTCCTATACCAGATCAATCTCATAGCCATTCTGTAATAAACAGATCGATCTTATAACCCTTATAGATCGATCTCTGCTTCCTCAACACCTTGTACAGATCCTTTGAGATTTCAATCCTTTAGCAGATCAATCTCATATTCTCATGAGATCGATCTCTCATACGAGAAGACCCAGGAGATCGATCTCTCATCTCACCAGATCGATCTCTCATCCTTAAATACTTAGTTTCTAGTATTGATAGCCTCTAAACATGTTTTTAAATCATTTATATGTTATTGAATTTTACTTGTTTTTGTCATTTCAAAATATATTAACTCAACATTTTCCTTACCAATTTGTATCTAAAGCATGCATCTCTCTCAAAGCTTTTATGCAATATATATAGATACAAAACATCAGTTATAAAACTGGAAATATGCTGGTTTAACAACCTCAACATTTTATGCATAACACTGCATTTCTCATGTAATTTCACACAAAACACATTTATCATGCCATTCACTTACATCAAAATCGTATGGCATTTATCATGTTTCAAAACATGGAAATCTAGGCCTCACCCATCCCTCGAGTTACACTTTTCACAATTCACTAATTCACATGTTCATATAAAAAAAACCATGTAATATTTCATTCAAGATACTCAATGTATATAGCATGAAAAGAAAACTGAGATAGGTAACTACATCTTTCGAGTGTATGATCATAACTCATTTTTCGTGATCCCATGCTACACAGTACTCAGTGTGCGGGGTCTCATATTTGCTATAACGAGAGGTGGGTCAAATCTCTACTGTCAGCTTTCAATATGAGGACCTGATCCCAGAGCACACCAGATCCCTTTAGATCCTGCTCCCACTGCTAACCAGTCCTATCCAGGTACATCAAGTACTCACGGTACAACATACTCCATGTGACATACACGGTACATAGTACTCCATGAACCCTATCTCAAGGTGGGATGCTCGCCATGAGTCTTAGTCCTCATACCTTGGGTATACCTCATAGTCGGGATACTCATCATGAGTCTTAGTCCTCATACCATGGGTTATTTCGATAGCCCTTGGCCATATCTCAAAATAATGCACGTGTGAGCATAAAATATCGGTGCGACACACAGTCAGCACAGGCTCCCAACACGGCTATTTCATGCTCTTTTCAAACTGGTACATGCTAATAAACTCCCAACAACACCATATGACAATGTCACAACTCTAGTGCGAGCAATGCTCCCAGCATTATGTCATATAAAAACACATGAGTATTAGCATAGCTCCCAATACTCTATAGTGTATACTAATGAAAACTAAGTAGAGCTAAGCTCCTAGTACTTTATCATTTAAAACTGAGTATGAGCAAAGCTCCCAATACTCCATAATATATCAATTACAAATCTGAGTAGGAGCAATGCTCCCAGTACTCTAACTTGTGTAAGCCGCATTTAAAATCTAGTAGGAGTCTATACTCCAGTACTATGTGACGCATATCTCAAAATATAGTGCGAATATTCTCTAGCACTTATAGTTTTCACACAAAAACTTGACAGGTGGCTATTTGAATCATATTTCACCCAATTCAAATCAAATCGGCACTCAATTGTGTTATTTTCGCATATACATGAAAACATTATCCATACTATCATTCAAATCATGAATCTCAGTTACAACATTCTTCTAAGGTATTTTCACCCTATTTTTGGATAAAACACACTTATCCTCATTTGGTCTCTATCACAATAACATGCCTATTCACGGGAATTCATATAGAATATAATATCGAACATCTATTAAATTTACGTGTAGCCATCTCTGGCTACTCACGAAATTTTCTTACCTCGGATCACGTCACGTGACCTCTATTCCTCGGTGCTGCTCACTCTCGCAGTCCGATCAGCTACCACTGTGATTTTCGAAGCTGCTATAATTATCTACGTTAGTATACCAAAATATACTTGTTTTACTTGCCAAATCTTAATTCAATACATAGATTTCATCACTTCCTTCTATTATGGTGTTATACCATTTTTTTCCATATATCTACCTTCATTCTCCTCATTTCCAATTTATGCATTTCATAAAACTACTTTTTAATCTTCCATACATGCATATTCCATCATTAAATTCATGTTAACACAACTTCCTCGTCATTTTCTCATTTCCATGCCAATAGCTAGGTCATGCTCATTTTTCATGATCCTTTTATTTCCAACAATTCATACATATACCAATAAGCTCACCAATACACCTAGTTTAACATATATCAACTTGGTGCATGAAACCTTATCTAGCTGAGATTTCTTTCATTTCACCAAATTTGGTAAAATCTTTCTTGCTCTTTAAATCTTTGATTCCAATCTCTTGTTTTCAAGTATGTTGTTCTCCTTTCCACTAGAACAACTTTGCTCAACTATATCTCACTCAAAACTAATTGCAAATTAAAGTTTTCTAGTGTATTTTGGTTAGGTTTAGCTTTAGTTCTTGAATGGAATAGTATTTCTAGTGAAACAAAGGTTGTAGAGGTCCAGTATTTATAGAATTGTCTCTATGAGATCGATCTTCTAACCACATGAGATCGATCTCCCCTACATTTTTCTCCTCGAAATCGACCTTTCAGGCCTAATGAGATCGATTGGCCCATAAGCATGAGATCGTTATGCACAACTCTGAATCTTAAGGAGATCGATCTGGCCTTGCAATGAGATCGATCTTTCGCAACCCGAGCCTTAAGCAAATCGACCTGTATTGCCAAGAAGATCGATCTGCTCCCTTCCTGAAGCAGTTCTGCTGCACTTTTCATCCCAATTCACTATTACATTGGTATTTGATATACTTAACCATCCATTTTACATTTCATCCACATTTACAACTTCAAAACATCCATTCCTTATAATTTATATTAGTTGTGACTTGTTTATACATCACAAACTCATAAAGATTACATGTAAATTTTTGGGTCTTACTGTCAGACCCGATTGTTATTGTATTTCCTTATGATTCACACATTTTATGGATATGGTTAAATATTAATGGAATCATAAGATGAATTATTTGATCATATAAATATGAATGAAGTAGTCGAACGTATGTTAAATTCAAAAATTGACAATTCAGGAATTTCAAATTTAATTTATGAGATTTCAATTGTTCGGACAAAGATACGAATTGTAAATGAGAAATTATAGTGGGTCCAAGAAGGAAAGTCGGCCTAAATTGGTCCCGAACGTGTAGAAGGGTAAAACGATCAAAAGACTGAAATTCGGTGTAAATTCGGTAAGAAAATTTTAATTAAAAATAGGGTTTTAGGACATCTTGATCAATGAAGGAGAAATTATCGAATTTCGAGTCCAATTAATCAAGATCCGAAATTATTAAGGTTTACCGAAAATTCACTGGGGATAATATCCCGAAAATACGGAGAAAATATATCTGAAAAAATAGATTAAATAAATTAAATTAATTAATTATATAATAAAATATATAATTATTAGATATTTGGTAAAATATAATATTTTATTGAATAAAATAATAAATTATAAAAATAAAATAAAATAAAATATAAAAAAAGGAAATCGCGATTTTGCGATTTCTGAAGAAGGCCGATGCCTTCTGCCTCCACCAATGGAGGCCACCGGGAAGAGAACGAGAGGCCAAAGGGGAGAGACTCAAGCCAATGCCGACCCCGACCAAGGCGAAATTCGGCGAGGAAACTCAGTCGGCGAGGGAGGAAGAGGAAAAGAGAGAAACCAAAAAGGGAAAAGAGAATCGGCGGCCACCGGCACCGATTCAGCCACAGCCACCACCCACCGAAGCTCCCTCATTCGATGGCATGCCAATTGGTGCCAAAAACAGCGGGAGAAAATGACGGACGACTTCGAAAATGGCGAATGGGGAAAAAGGCGGCGAAACAGAAGAGAGAACAGGCCAGACCGGCCACTTTTCGGCCATCGTTGGTGAAACCGAGGCCAGATTCTTGAATCGAACTACCCCGCGTAGCTGCTGGAGCCAGAAGCCGGTGAAGAATCGATCGGCAGAGCTCCAAACGATGAAGAAGAAAGCTGAACCCGACTGAATCGGCTGAACCGGATTGGTCTGATCTGGGCTGAACTATAAACCCTACAAATTTCTTACATTTAGTTAGAACATATATATCAATGGGAATAATAAATTTTAATGGAAGTGTGAATATTCGTTGTAGGGCTCGAGGACTATAGGAACCGAGAAGCCCGTGAATGATGGGGAACCCGAAAATACAGGGAGTGACAAAGCAAATGCAAGTATGAAGGGATTGAAAAATTTTAATTTATTAGTTGAAAATTGTTGATGTAAAAACTTATATCGAAATTTATGAGGAATGATGAAATCCCGATAATATTTCATTTTTGAAATAATGAAAATTCCATGGAATGCATGGATATTATGTCCTTGGATAAATTATACAAGAAAATGTATATATATAGATATATACATAGGTGCATATGTATATATATATACATACATATATACTAGACATTTAAATAAATGAATAATAATATATATAGCATATATATATATTATTTAGTGTATAGTATTTAATATATAAGTGTTAATAAATAAATAAAGCATGAGACAATGAAAATAAAAATGATAACAACACTAATAATAACCAAACAACTAATGTATATGTATATTAATATAATGTATAAACATATATTAATATAATGTATAGGTGTTAATATAAAATATAATATATATAATATATTATTATTATATATAAACAAAATGGTGTACGAAATTGGCTTCAAAAAGAAGCCAATCTCGCACACCTGGAAATGGAAAGAAATTAGAAAGAGCAATTCGAAACAGAGGCATCAGCTGGGCGGGAAACCAGGAAAGAAGTGGGGAGGTGCTCGGCTGGTGAAGAAGGAAAGGAAAGAAGAGAAAAGAAAGAAAAGAAAAGAGGGAAGCTATTGGTCGAAAGGAAGAGAAGAGAAGAAAGAAAAGAAAAGAAAGAAAGGAAGATGAGGGAAGGAGAAGATGAAGAGAAGAGCAAACCTGGAGCAGGAAGGAGTGACCGAGGGGGGGTTTCCTCCATGTGAACAGAAGAGAAAGCTTGAGTCTCTCTATTTTAAAGTGCCGAGGAAAACGATGATGATGACAAGTTGTTAGAACAGTGAAGTGGAGAGCTGAAGGAAAGGGAAAACTGAGGCTCAAATTGAACTAGTGAAGTCGTGAAGCAGGAGCAGTCCCTAGAAATGTGAAACAGAGCAGGAGAGTTGCTGCTGGAAGGAGAACCGAGAGGCTGGAAGAAAGCTAGACAAACCGAGGTTGAAGGAGAGGGAGACCGACAGGAAGAAGAAGATTGAGGCTGGAGCTGGAGCCGACCCGAGGGGAGAGAAAATTGAGGCTGAACAAAAGCAAATCGAGAGGGGGGAAACAGAAACAGGAACGGGAAATTAAAGCAAGTTGAAGCGGTCAAGGCTGGAACTGAGGACCACAAAGGAAAAGAGAAAAGGGGAGATTGAAGAGCAAAATCGAGAGCTAAAAAAAAGGAGGTAAAATACATATACGTATATATGTATATTGATGTACATGAATATATATGTATAGTATACATAAGCATGTTAGTGTAGACTAGAAGAGACAAAAAAAAAGGAGAAAAGGTAAATTTAATGTACATATATACATGTATGAATATATATGTATACATGCTTGAGATATAGGCTTGGTGTGTATTAAGGTGTAAACCCCACAAATTTCCTACATTTAATTAGATTATATAAAAAATGGAAATAATATATATTAACGGAAGTGTGAATGTTCGTTGTAGGGCTTGAGGACTATAGGAACCGAGAAGCCCGTGAATGACCGGGAACCCGAAGATACAAGAGGTAAGGGGTATTATTTAACTTAGTTTTGATAATCCATTCTTGTTTCACCGATAAATGATTTTATGAAAGAGCATATGATTTGAAGTGATTTATCAATGCTTTCATACTTGTGAAACTGTTTACGATGCATGTTTTAATTTATCGAAATATTCCCTAAGTACTTTCCATGTTGAGAAATGAATTTCCTAAGGTATGAAGTGTATCGATGTTTTACATTTATTTATGTTTTTATATCCATATCATTAAAGAAACTTTTGACAATTTCAAAAGTATGTAAGAAAAGAAATTTGTTTTCAAAATGGGATTATAGGGGCCACCTCTTGAGTCCTGCAGGAACAAAGTGCCACACAGTATTTTGATTTTATAAAAGAGTTTTCAGATTACAAGGAATTCGATTTATTACTCGATATGAGTTTATGAGTTATAAAACCCAAGAAAGATTTTGGAAACTCTGTTTTGAGACTATAGGCTTCTCGCATGGTTACTTCTTGTGGTGTTCCGGTTACACCACTTGGGGTACCGGTACGTTGGCCCCTTTAGCACTTGACTCAACCTGTGTGGAAGATGCGTGCTACTGGTAGTTTATGATGATGTATTGGTAGTATATCATGCCCGCGCAGCACTCATGAATGTTCCCCGCACGGTGAGTGCCACAGGTGCCTGTGCCCTAGCTATGTGCTAGTATATGATAAAAAATAAGAAGATACTACCTATGTTTATAATTATTATTGCTGTACGAACTTGATCCAGTCTACAGCCCCCCTTACCATGGCCATAGGTATGATGAGTCTCTACGGAGAATGACACAAATTGCATGACTTAGTTATAGTCTAGTCTCCTCGATTTGATTATGAAAATCGACTATGATGAATGAATATGTGTTTTCATGATATATACAAAAATTGGTTACAACCGATATGCTTCATGAAATGTTTATGAAATGATTATGAAATATTCATGAAACGTTTATGAAATGATTATGAAATATGCATGAAATGTTTACGAAATGATTATGAAATATTCATGAGATGTTTATGAAATGACTATGAAATATTCATGAAACGTTTATGAAATGATTATGAAATATGAATGAAATGTTTACGAAATGATTATGAAACATTCATGAGATGTTTACGAAATGACTATGAAATATTCATGAAATGTTTACGAAATGATTTATGAAATGTTCATGAAAGGTTTATGAAAAGTTGTAAAATGGTTAAGCATGTGATTTGTTTTAAAGACACGCATGCTTTATGACGATTATGCATGAAATGGAAGTTTATGTATTGCATTAAGTTTCGTTCTATGAACAACTTCAAATGCTTTTACATATCAGAACTGCTTTAAGAGTATTATCTCACTGGGCTTTTCCCCAAAAGCTCACCCCTCTACCTTCAGATCATTTGCAATGAATCTATAGACGCTACCTGCCGCGTACTCAACGCAGGCTGGTGGGAAGAGCTACCATAGGCTACTTTTGTACATGCAGAAAGGTATACATTTACATTCTTGTACCAAACATATCTGTACGCACAGACACATATATTGGAAATATTTTGTTGGGATGTAATTTGTAAGGAAATGATGTAAAGAATATGATTTTTGGGATTAGGTTGTAAGATGATTGGTATTAATCGATATCGATATATTGAGTTGCAAAAGTGGATTGGGAAAGTATGCTTGGTAGTTGTGGATATCTAGGATTGTCAGAGACAACTGACTTGCAGGTGGGTAGGCTCATATATAAGTCGTTATGCTGTCGAAATTTCTATCGACCATATAAGCTAAAGTATGGAAATTAATTATAATTACGAGTAAAGAATTAGGAAAAGTGTTTTGACACTGCACAGGAATACAACCTAAGTGAATAAGAGAATAAATGGGTAAATGAAATACAAAAAAATTAAAAAAAATTATCTCGATTTTCAAGGGTTAAGGGTCGTTACAGTTTAAGTGGTATCAGAGCGAAGGTTCTCTAGTACTGTCAGTGTCGAAAATAAAGATTAAATTACATCCCAATGTCTGTGCTTGTCTGGTTGTAGGTAATGTATACCTAATGAATATAAGACTTGACCTTTGGAATTACGCGTAAGTATTAGATCACTTGCATGATGTGTGGAAGATGTGGACGTCTTTGGAGGCAGGCTCAGCGTCCTCCACCTCCTTCACCCGAGCCGGAGAGTCCTTGTACTCGTATGGCTTAGTTCAAGCAACAGTTGGGGCAATGCCTCAAGCGAGGTTTGGAATCGATAGCTGGCATGATTGCCCAACATCTAGGGGCAAACGTTTCTGATTCAGTTGGCACGGCATTAATTCCTACTTCGGTGCTAACTCCTCCACAAGCAACACCACCTCCTCCTCCACAAGTTCTTCCAGTACCTATGGCTCCTCAGCCTCCTGTACAGGCCCGGAGGGAGGAGAGGGATATCGGCAGGATGAGGAATTTCCTGGAGATGAAGCCTCCAACATTTAAAAGAAAGAACAGAGATAAGAGTAAGCGAACATAGTTTGTGAGACAGTACTTTTGGAGGGGCCAGGCTAAGAGATAGAGGACAGATGAGTCTCAAGTTAGGATTTATAGGCCCACGTCTCCTATAGCTACCCCACAGACTACCAGAGGTCCGTAGCAATATGGGAAGTTATGTTGGAAGTGCGGTAAACCCCATGAAGTTATTTGTTACAAGGCCACAAGGAGCTACTTTAGGTGTGGACAGAAGTGCACATGATTAAGAATTGCCCACTGAATAAGTTTCCATAGCCCCCAAAGCCACCACGACAACCTGAGAGGTAAGCTCCACAGAGATAAGTCCTACAGAGATGGGCTACCGCAGCAGAGAAAGGCAAGAAGCCTGTCACTCAGGGAAGGGCCTTTGCCTAGGGCTGATGTGGTATGTAGGAATTGTGAAATCAAGGTAGGAGATAGGATCATATTAGCAGATCTAATCAGGTTGAACATGTATGGCTTTGATGTAATTTTGAGTATGGTTGGCTAGCCACCAACCGGGTAAGTTTAGACTGCCACTCTAAGACTGTAACCTTCTTCTTACCTAGTAAGTTTAATGTATATTTTGCAGTTAAGGGATAAAGTTTATGATTTTGACTATTGATGAAAATTTTTTATGAATGTGTTAATGTGAAGGTTATGTTGCATTCATCCTCGATACTAGTCGAAAATGTCAAAGTATTCAGGACATACCAGTGGTATGCGAGTTCCCGGATGTATTTTCCTGGTGAACTACTAAGATTACATCAGGAGAAAGAACTAGAGTTCACTATGGATTTGGCTCCAGATGTGCAGCCTATTTCGAAGTCTCCCTACTGGATGGACTTCGTAGATCTTGAGGAATAAAGAAAAAGGAGTTGCAAGAACTGTTAGATAAAGGAAGTTCAGAAACTCATACGAGATAATGGGAAAGATAAAGAGAATGACAGAAAAGAGATCTACAAAGGAAATAGTGACAATGCAAGAGCACAAACACTTTCCTGAAAGAATGAATCAAGGAACCAACTGTATAACAGGTGGTATTGAATTAATTACTCAAAGCACTGTACCGAGTGACCTTGCTTGGATTAGAAATGCTGAGAGAACAATTATAAGGATTACATGAAAAGGAGATTATCGGATCAGGTGATTCACTTTGGAGTGTACCGGTGTTAAATTTTAAGGAGACTCGGAGTATCTTGGGTCACAGTGTATTAAGAATAGGTGTAAGTAGGATTGCCCAAACAGAGGTTACATGTTATAGGAAAGACCCAAACTATTATGAAGATTCAGAGTTTGAGATAAAAGGAAACTTTAGAATATGGATTACGTATTGAATCTAAGGATTGTAATTTCAATATTCTTATGTTTTGAATGTGAGACTTAATTGGAATAAGGAAGGAATTTTGCTATAGTTGATGTACGAAATGAGACAAGCTTTGAAATGAGATAAATCTTGAATATACGAGTCATATTGGAATAAGAGATGTATGTAAGGTACGAATATCTTTGGTACGTGAAGTGATTTAGATCAAATGATATAAATTAAAAATAAGTTCTCATTAAGCATAAATGGGAAATTGTGATAAGTTTAGTGTCTCAGACGATGATGCCCTACGGTAAAGGATCTTAAAGGAGTCTCATTGTTCTCGGTTCACCATGTACCCAGGAAGCACTAAGATGTACCATGATTTATGGAGGGTGTATTTGTTGGTCGATGTGAAAAGAGATATAGCTGAGTTGTGGCCAAGTATTTGATTTGCTAAGAGATTAAGATGAACACCAAAGACTAGCGGGGTTTCTTAAGATTTTTTTTTCAGTGCCTACTTGGAAATGAGTGCACATTACTAGGGATTTCATAATGGGATTACCAAGGACCCGAAAAGGGCATGATACAATCTGGGTGATTGTAGACAGATGGACCCGAATGAATTTGGAGGACCAAATTCTTTTAAGGTGGGGAGAATGTAAACCCCACAAATTTCCTACATTTAATTAGATTATATAAAAATGGAAATAATATATATTAATGGAAGTGTGAATGTTCGTTGTAGGGCTCAAGGTGTCACGACCCAAACTACCCAAAAATCAGAGTTAATTTTTCGCGTTTTTATTATTTTCTTACTTAAATTCTCACCTGTCCTCGAATCGTGACCAACACTCCACTTAATAATTGGGCTGTGCGTCAATGCCAGTCCCACCATACATCTACCCTAGTACTTATTTCTTCTCCAGTCATTCATAATTGTTATATTATTTATACATCCCCTAAAGTCACTCACAAACATGTTACTGTGCTATGCTTATGTAGATACAATAAGTACAAGTGTATATACCTTATGTTGATGGACAGCAGCGGATATCCAGAATGCAGTTCTGAGTCGTCGTAACTTCAACTGGAGATTATCTGTGGGAGAAAATGAAAGGGGTGAGCACATCAAGCTCAGTAAGGCAATCCTACGAACAAGTAGGTAACCATACTACCTACATGAACGTAGTGCCATGCATAAACCACCCTTTCTCCACACATTTTAAAACAATGATATGCGCTATGATGTTATGTAAAACATATTTGCACGGAAAATCAACATGCAATTATTTCAAATCCTTTCTTTCTCAATTAAGATTTTCACAATAAAGTCAGGACTCGACCCCTCCTGCGGGTGATCCTGACTCAAACAAAACCATGAAAACGGTTTACATTCACGTGGGTTTGAAAAGCATGGAAATACACATCATGCACATTTAATTAAAAACCCAGTTTTAAATCATCGAAATCGTCGACATGCGAGACGAGGCAATATTTGTATAACGGTAATAACCAGGACTGGCCAATATGTCCTCGTGAGTCCCTCTAGCTACACGGATCCCAGTGTGCGAGGTCTCACCCTGATCGGGAACCGCCAGGGAGGTGGGTCAATCCAACCCGTCAGTCTTATCTGATCCCATGCATCCGAAGATGCTAACGTATCACAAAGATACCAACGTATCACACATATACCACACGGTACATCGTACTCCATGCTACTTGCACGGTACATCGTACTCCGTGGACCCACAGCCTTATCCCTCGTTCGGGCTCATCAGCTGGATCTCCAACCCTTATCCCTCGTTCGGGCTCATCAGGTGGATCTCTAACCCTTATCCCTCGTTCGGGCTCATCAGGTTGTTTCTCTAACCCTTATCCCTCGTTCGGGCTCATCAGGTTATTTTTTAACATGCCATGTCTCAAAACGCACGTGCGAGCCTATTTAATCGGTGACACACAGTCTACCCGATGCTCCAAGCACGGCTTATCGTATGATCTCTGAAAAGTAGTGCGAGCGGTGCTCTAACACTGTCAGTAAATCAAATAAGACTAGTGCGAGCTAAGCTCAAGCACTCTGTATGTAAATCATGTGAAAATCGGGTGCGAGTTAGACTCTAACACCTTGTCACGAAGATTATGTAAAATTTGGTGCGAGTTAGACTCTAGCACCGTGTCATGAAAAGCAAATGAAATCTGGTGCGAGTTATACTCTAGCACCTATGCATGTAAAACTCTAGTGCGAGCTCTCGCTCCAGCACTAATGCATGCCTCACACAAATCAAACATCGTGCGAGCTGAGCTCTAGTACGTCACGTGTAAGTAAAAACATGTAGGCGGCTCGGTTATTTCCAAATAGTTCTCACAGAAATCACATCAATTAAGATATGCAATGCTATGCATTTTTCTTTAAAAGTGAGCCAGCCTACTCATGCATGTGTTGAAATACCTCCAGAACGAGCAGGAACCTCTTGTCCTTGCTCCTCCCAATTTTTCCTAAATTTTTAGATTTTACCCTTAACAAGGGTATTTTAGTAATTTTGCCCATACGGGGCACTAAAATTGTTCTTCGACCTCTAGACCCTTCAATTAATTTTAAAGGACTGCATATGAATTTAAAATTGCGTACTGTTACCTCTAGCAGTCCGCAAAATTCCCTTACCTCGATTCTCTTCGAGTCTGACCTTTTTCTTTTCCATTGTCGTCTCGTCGCGCAGTCCGATATGCTCCCAATCAAATGCCCGGAACTGCGTATTAACATTCCTCAGGTCAGATAACATATAATTTAATTGTACTTAATCTTTTCTGGGCTTAATTTAAATCGCTGGGCCCATTTACCCCTATTGGGCCCGATTGCACCTTAATGGGCCTTAATCGGCCTTAAGCCCGTTTTCCACTTAATTCCCACTTTATCGAGGCCTATTGGGCTCATTGGGCCCACCAATAATTTATCGGGCCTCGTTCTAATTCTCGAATAGCTAACTTAAATATTTACGACAATTAATCTAAATTTTCATAATTTAATTCAATTTATGCGGAATTAAATCAATATCACGCATAACGAGAAAATTGTCGTAAATAGGGATCACTTACCTGAGATTCCATGCTAGTCCGCAAATCGAGGTTGTCTCGAGCCCTCGGTGGATGCCAATCGTCGAGCTACACAATTAATTACATTTTCGGGTAAACTTTTCGGTCGAAATTTAATTAAATAAAATATTCCAAATTTAAATCGGGTCAATTTGACCGCTTATCGACTTACCCGAAGCTCGATTGCATCACCGAAATTTTCCCCAATTTTTTTCTTTTTCTTTTTCCCTTTTTCTTCCTTTTTTCCCCTCTTTTTGGCTGAACCGGTTCGGTCCGGTTCAACCCGGTTCGGACCGCTGGTTCGGTCTGGTCCGGTTCGGCCGGTTCTGTCCGGTTCGACCGGTCCAGGCTCCCTTTGGTCGTGCCGGTGCCGTCCGGTCGGTTCTCGGCGCGATTCCGGCGCCGTTTGGCTCGGCTTCACATGGGCATTCAGAATCTGGCCTCGGTTGGTGCCGAAACGCTGCCATCGCCGGCGAATCACCTCTTCTTCCCCGCGGCTGTTTCCTCCCGATCCGGCGGATTCCGACAGCTTCGTCGACCAATACCAGTCTTAAAAGGACCGGCTCCTCCTCCTGGTCACACCGGTACCCGCCGATCGCCTCCAGCTGCCGTGGATCGCCGGTACCGACTCCGTTTTTCCCCGCGGCTTCTCTCCCTCCGTTCGGCTGTTTCCGACCTCCTTAGCGCCCGTCGCCGGCGCCAATGACTTTACCGGCCTCTCCTCTTGCTGCTCGGCCCTTCGTCGGAGATCAAAGGTCGCCGGTGGCCATCGGTCGGAGAGCCACGCGCGGTCTCCCCTTCCGTTTTTTGCTTTCACTTTCTCTCTCCCCGATAACTTTTCTCTCTCTTTTTTTTTTTGTTTCAATTCTTTTTTTTTGTTTTATTAATTTTATTATTTTTATTTTTATTTATTTTAATTATTTTACTATTCCTTAAAATACTCCAAAAAAATCCCAAATATCTACAAAATTATTATTTTTATTTTAATTCAATTTATTTAATTTAATTTAATTTATTAATTATATTTTTCTCTAAATTTTCGATATTATTTCTTCACGCTTTTCGAGATACCGTTCCGGTAAATTTTCGGTATTTTTAAAATTTTCGAATCTTGATCAATTTAATCCAGAATAATTATATTTCATCTTTATTGACCAAGATTTCTTAAATTCATATTTTTAATTAAATTTCCTTATCGAAATTATACCGACCTTTGGTCTTTTGACCATTTTGCCCTTACACGTGTTTGGGATTTATTTAACCCGACTTCCTTCATACTTCCCCCATCTTTTCTTATTTAATTTCCATGTTTTTAATTAAATTCGGGTCTTACAACTCTCCCCCACTTAAGGAATTTGGTCCTCCAAATTAGAACCAATTCATATGAGTCCATATACAACTCCGGGTACATCGATCGTATCATACTCTGAAATTCTTATGTGACCTTCTCCGGAGTGTATTACTACCAAAAGACTTTAATTAGGGAGATTATCTTAAACCCCAATACTTTCTCTTTCCTGTTTAATGCCCGAATCAATCTTCTTCAATATATTTGTATTTTCCTTAAATTGAACTTTTGGAGTTCATATCCTGTCACCTCTGCTGGATCTGGATAGTATTGCCGAAGCATCAAAAGTGGGACACATTGTGGGTGCCTATTAATTCAAGTGATTACAACAACCTACAGGTCTTATCTCCCACTTGTCCAATCTCTCAAGGATTCAATCCAGCGTATCTCCATTTACCTTCTTCCAAAAGCTCGCTATGTCCTTATTCTCTTAGGACAAGCTAATTCAACCATATTAATTCACCAAGGGTGAATTCCAATACTTGCCTATCTGCTCTGAGGTATTCTTAATCACTCATTCTTAACTAAACATCCTCAGAGACTTATTATCCAAAGTCGAAAATGATTCTATCTGTCACCCACTTTTTCTTATCCATATTTGGGGATCAACCCCTACAGCCATACACTGTCTCATAACTTGTTATCCCGATACTCAATTGCCAATTGTCGTTATTGGCGACTTCAATTAGAAATCAACTGATCATTCCAGGAGCTTATAAAATCAATGGCACACGCTTTCATCGGATCCTCCAGAACTTGTACAGTCCTCCCTGACTGACCATCTGTCTGAGGATGGAAAGCTGTGCTAATACTTAGTCGGGTTCCCATAGCTTCCTAAAATATCCTCAGGGGTAGAAAGTGAAGCGGGAATCCCTATATGATACCATGCTCACTGGAACGCTACTTAATGTTCCACAATCTCCCTTATACATAAATCCTCATACACACTCTGAGTATCTAGGGATTTCATAACCAGAAGGTGGGTAGACAACTTAGCGACTATCATCCAAATAGCCTTGTTATTCACTTGGGTCCTCTGTAACTCATTATAAAATTCATGGAGACTTGCTCCCATTTTTCGTGCCGTGTCGATATAGGTAGGTGCTGCAATAACTCTGCAGACTTTTAATACTCTACCTTACTCTGCTGACACACTAGGCACTTTTCTACAATCTCCACCAATATCTCTTTCCACATCTGACCACCCATACCCTTTTCGAGATTTCGATATATAAAATCTTTACTTTTCGTATGCACTGTATATCCCGAAGAGTGAGCTTCTGACAATATTACTATCTCATCCACTGTGGCCCTGGGGAGCACTCATACTGTCTCTGAATCATCAGTAACTCATCATCACATTCCCTGTGATCTCTGTCACTGTACCCTTCTGAATCTGACCCAAACTATCGACATCCTGTCGATCATCACGCTAAGCCTGGCAAATCCGGGCACTCTCATCCGGTACTAATCATCAGGCTAGCTGTCACACAATCACTGTCATCCTCAGAAGGGATCACATCAATACTGAGGTTCACAACTGCATCTAGCAGCCCACGCTCCCTGACCATCATATGTGGTACCATCCCGAGGCTCTTTCTGCTCAAGGCATCAGTCATCACATTAGCCTTTCCTAGGTGGTACAATTCTCATAAATCAAAATCTCTCAGAAGCTCTAACCCAATATGTATTTTCATATTCGCCTCTTTCTGTGAAAACAGATACTCGGGCTTTATGATCAGTGCATATTCACAATTTCTCACCATGTACTTAATAGTACTATATCATCGGTACAACTACTGTTGCCAACTTTAAGTCATGGGTCAGATAGTTCATTTCATGATCAAGGAGTTGTCTGACTCCATACTTGACTATCTTCCCATTATACATCAATACACAGCTCATTCATTATTTCGAGGTATTCATGCTCACTGAGAACCTCTTGAGCTGTTGGGTATGGTGAAATTAATCACGGTGGTCAGTTCATACTTCATCACGCCAAATTCACGTCACATCAATCATCCTATTTATCATCTTATTCCAAGACCACGTTTTTCTTAGTTAAACGTGTCAACCAGGTATATCCTTTTGGAATTTGCAGCAACCATCTGCAAAAGCAATTTCCCAATTGTTACTTATAAATCGCCCTAGACTTTAACTACACCCAATATATCATCGATAATGATGATTACAAGTCGATCTAAACCTTGACTTATTTATGCATAAGCGTATAAGATCCTTCTCAACCGCTTACGTTTTTAGGTACTAACCTGCGTCATTTCCTTTTCTTATCTCAACGGTTCTTATTAAATTTTTTACTATGTTAGTCTTTATGATTGTCGAATTTTTTATATTCTTATCGTCTTAGTAAGAGTATCCTAATGCTAAAGATATTTATTACGATGATCGATTTCCTGTTATAGGTTATATATATATATATATATATATATCTAGACGCTGTCAAGTCTTCAGGCGGGGAGGTATTTTGAAATACCTTTATTAGCCTTCAGACTTAACCACAACTACCGGTTATGGTTATACCCATCTTTTTCCTTGGTTATAATTTGTATTCGCTACTAATTGCTTAACCTCAATTACTTCGCATATTAAGGGTATTCCTTATCTAGCATATGTCTCTACTCCAATACATCTTGTACTTAGGATCTATCTTATCTCGAAGATTTTCTCCTTTGCGTATCAATTATAATGAAACTATTGTCTTTATTCATTTCGAGAGGACAATCCTTGACTCCTTTAATTTCAACTGTTGCACCGCTTTTTATCACCTTAAAATCTCTATATCCATATTCTGTTTATTAATCCTCCTTTATTGGGATACTCATTTATTTGTATTGCGCCCAATGATGTAGGTATTCATGCCTTTTACTCACTTATATGGGAATGAAGGCGGTATGAATAAATATGTGGCACCAGGATCAATAAACATATGTACTTTATTATTCATAACAAGTGTGGTATCTCACACCACATCCCTGAAACATCAACAGTGTCCTGGTCCAAAACATCCTCTCGCCTTCGCCCAACAGCCTACTTTCTTTTTTCTTTTCGGCTATGGCCTCCCTTTTCGTTGCAACTATACCAATGGAATTTTTCTCTGTCTCTTTACCTTTCTGTGGGACGATCTCGCTCAACTCTGAGCAATCAAAATCAATGGTCCGTCTTACCACACTCAACGGCCATTTTCATCAATACAGTGTAGGTATGGACCCTCCTTCCGGGGTATCCACCACACATCTCACACTGTTCACAGTGCTTACACTGCTACACTGCTTCGTAGCAGGTCGAGATTCTCCAATCACAATGCCCCTCAAGAGTGCCAAAATTGGATGCACTGGGGCCTTACCAATCATCTTAGTCCATAACCCATCCAATCTAATCTTTAACCAATTACCATTTTCTCATTCAACATCTCTGACATTTCTCAATTCTCTTTTATGTCTCTATTTCAGCCCTCATTACCTTTTCAAATCTCAGAGGCGTGCAATTCATGTTCTTATTTACCCAACTGCAAATCTGCGCACTGCCTCGGTATAGGTAATATCTCACGGGCCAATCAGACTCTAATTGGAAAGTTGAGTCGTTTCATGATCTTTAGACATCTCGACAGTCACTTGTTCATAGTGTCGAGGTAATATCTGCCCAGAATAAAATCGAGTTTCATACTCATAATTAAATCAAATCCTCTGGGTCAGAGTAAGGACTTTAATCCGAAATTTCCTTTAAATCATGTCCGGGATATCCTGTCACCGGAATATATCCAAGATATTTCTCATATTAGCTCTGGATGTTTAACACTTAAAATGGGTCGAGCGGGTTTCCACCAATGTTTCGCTGCGCCCTCTGATCTTATTCATAATCTGAGCAATTAGCTCCTCAAAATAATCTCCACACTCCGCTCCAATCTCGCGAAGCGTCTCTCAATACTGTCCGATCACTCTGTCGGACTCTGTGGGGCATACTCAACATTAGCCTCCATTTCAATTTCATCATGATTCTCATAGTCAAACTCAGCACGACTTAGCAGATTCAGGTCTACCTCTACGACCTCTGCCTCGTGCACTATCTCATCTAACGCGACTCATATTAAGCATTCCTGCATTCTCAACCATTTCTTAGTCAAGCCCATCTCGATATACACTATTGTATCTAACTAAGCACAGTAACACGGGGATGTAATTTCCTAATTACTGACATTGACACACATCAGACCAATTGCTGCTCTGATACCACCTTTATATGTCACGACCCAAACTACCCAAAAATCAGAGTTAATTTTTCACGTTTTTATTATTTTCTTACTTAAATTCTCACCTGTCCTCGAATCGTGACCAACACTCCACTTAATAATTGGGCTGTGCGTCAATGCCAGTCCCACCATACATCTACCCTAGTACTTATTTCTTCTCCAGTCATTCATAATTGTTATATTATTTATACATCCCCTAAAGTCACTCACAAACATGTTACTGTGCTATGCTTATGTAGATACAATAAGTACAAGTGTATATACCTTATGTTGATGGACAGCAGCGGATATCCAGAATGCAGTTCTGAGTCGTCGCAACTTCAACTGGAGATTATCTGTGGGAGAAAATGAAAGGGGTGAGCACATCAAGCTCAGTAAGGCAATCCTACGAACAAGTAGGTAACCATACTACCTACATGAACGTAGTGCCATGCATAAACCACCCTTTCTCCACACATTTTAAAACAATGATATGCGCTATGATGTTATGTAAAACATATTTGCACGGAAAATCAACATGCAATTATTTCAAATCCTTTCTTTCTCAATTAAGATTTTCACAATAAAGTCAGGACTCGACCCCTCCTGCGGGTGATCCTGACTCAAACAAAACCATGAAAACGGTTTACATTCACGTGGGTTTGAAAAGCATGGAAATACACATCATGCACATTTAATTAAAAACCCAGTTTTAAATCATCGAAATCGTCGACATGCGAGACGAGGCAATATTTGTATAACGGTAATAACCAGGACTGGCCAATATGTCCTCGTGAGTCCCTCTAGCTACACGGATCCCAGTGTGCGAGGTCTCACCCTGATCGGGAACCGCCCGGGAGGTGGGTCAATCCAACCCGTCAGTCTTATCCGATCCCATGCATCCGAAGATGCTAACGTATCACAAAGATACCAACGTATCACACATATACCACACGGTACATCGTACTCCATGCTACTTGCACGGTACATCGTACTCCGTGGACCCACAGCCTTATCCCTCGTTCGGGCTCATCAGCTGGATCTCCAACCCTTATCCCTCGTTCGGGCTCATCAGGTGGATCTCTAACCCTTATCCCTCGTTCGGGCTCATCAGGTTGTTTCTCTAACCCTTATCCCTCGTTCGGGCTCATCAGGTTATTTTTTAACATGCCATGTCTCAAAACGCACGTGCGAGCCTATTTAATCGGTGACACACAGTCTACCCGATGCTCCAAGCACGGCTTATCGTATGATCTCTGAAAAGTAGTGCGAGCGGTGCTCTAACACTGTCAGTAAATCAAATAAGACTAGTGCGAGCTAAGCTCAAGCACTCTGTATGTAAATCATGTGAAAATCGGGTGCGAGTTAGACTCTAACACCTTGTCACGAAGATTATGTAAAATCTGGTGCGAGTTAGACTCTAGCACCGTGTCATGAAAAGCAAATGAAATCTGGTGCGAGTTATACTCTAGCACCTATGCATGTAAAACTCTAGTGCGAGCTCTTGCTCCAGCACTAATGCATGCCTCACACAAATCAAACATCGTGCGAGCTGAGCTCTAGCACGTCACATGTAAGTAAAAACATGTAGGCGGCTCGGTTATTTCCAAATAGTTTTCACAGAAATCACATCAATTAAGATATGCAATGCTATGCATTTTTCTTTAAAAGTGAGCCAGCCTACTCATGCATGTGTTGAAATACCACCAGAACGAGCAGGAACCTCTTGTCCTTGCTCCTCCCAATTTTTCCTAAATTTTTAGATTTTACCCTTAACAAGGGTATTTTAGTAATTTTGCCCATACGGGGCACTAAAATTGTTCTTCGACCTCTAGACCCTTCAATTAATTTTAAAGGACTGCATATGAATTTAAAATTACGTACTGTTACCTCTAGCAGTCCGCAGAATTCCCTTACCTCGATTCTCGTCGAGTCTGACCTTTTTCTTTTCCATTGTCGTCTCGTCGCGCAGTCCGATATGCTCCCAATCAAATGCCCGGAACTGCGTATTAACATTCCTCAGGTCAGATAACATATAATTTAATTGTACTTAATCTTTTCTGGGCTTAATTTAAATCGCTGGGCCCATTTACCCCTATTGGGCCCTATTACACCTTAATGGGCCTTAATCGACCTTAAGCCCGTTTTCCACTTAATTCCCACTTTATCGAGGCCTATTGGGCTAATTGGGCCCACCAATAATTTATCGGGCCTCATTCTAATTCTCGAATAGCTAACTTAAATATTTACGACAATTAATCTAAATTTTCATAATTTAATTCAATTTATGCGGAATTAAATCAATATCACGCATAACGAGAAAATTGTCGTAAATAGGGATCACTTACCCGAGATTCCATGCTAGACCGCAAATCGAGGCTGTCTCGAGCCCTCGGTGGATGCCAATCGTCGAGCTACACAATTAATTACATTTTTGGGTAAACTTTTCGGTCGAAATTTAATTAAATAAAATATTCCAAATTTAAATCGGGTCAATTTGACCGCTTATCGACTTACCCGAAGCTCGATTGCATCACCGAAATTTTCCCCAATTTTTTTCTTTTTCTTTTTCCCTTTTTCTTCCTTTTTTCCCCTCTTTTTGGCTGAACCGGTCCGATCCGGTTCAACCCGGTTCGGACCGCCGGTTCGGTCTGGTCCGGTTCGGCCGGTTTTGTCCGGTTCGACCGGTCCAGGCTCCCTTTGGTCCTGCCGGCACCGTCCGGCCGGTTCCCGGCGCGATTCCGGTGCCGTTTGGCTCGGCTTCACATGGGCATTCAGAATCTGGCCTCGGTTGGTGCCGAAACGCTGCCATCGCCGGCGAATCACCTCTTCTTCCCCGCGGCTGTTTCCTCCCGATCCGGCGGATTTCGGCGGCTTCGTCGACCAATACCGATCTCAAAAGGATCGGCTCCTCCTCCTGGTCACACCGGTACCCGCCAATCGCCTCCAGCTGCCGTGGATCGCCGGTACCGACTCCGTTTTTCCCCGCGGCTTCTCTCCCTCCGTTCGGCTGTTTTCGACCTCCTTAGCGCGCGTCGCAGGCGCCAATGACTTTACCGGCCTCTCCTCTTGCTAATCGGCCCTTCGTCGGAGATCAAAGGTCGCCGGTGGCCGTCGGTCGGAGAGCCATGCGCGGTCTCCCCTTCCGTTTTTTGCTTTCACTTTCTCTCTCCCCGATAACTTTTCTCTCTTTTTTTTTTTGTTTCAATTCTTTTTTTTTGTTTTATTAATTTTATTAATTTTATTTTTATTTATTTTAATTATTTTACTATTCCTTAAAATACTCCAAAAAAATCCCAAATATCTACAAAATTATTATTTTTATTTTAATTCAATTTATTTAATTTAATTTAATTTATTAATTATATTTTTCTCTAAATTTTCGATATTATTTCTTCACGCTTTTTGAGATACCGTTCCGGTAAATTTTCGGTATTTTTAAAATTTCTGAATCTTGATCAATTTAATCCAGAATAATTATATTTCATCTTTATTGACCAAGATTTCTTAAATTCATATTTTTAATTAAATTTCCTTATCGAAATTATACCGACCTTTGGTCTTTTGACCATTTTGCCCTTACACGTGTTCGAGATTTATTTAACCCGACTTCCTTCATACTTCCCCCATCTTTTCTTATTTAATTTCCATGTTTTTAATTAAATTCGGATCTTACACAAGGACTATAGGAACCGAGAAGCCCGTGAACGATCGGGAACGCGAAGATACAAGAAGTGATAAAGCAAATGCAAGCACTGTGGGATTTGGAAAATTTTAAATTGTTAGTTGAAAATTATCGATGTAAACACTTGTATCGAGAATTTATGAAGAATGATGGAATCCCGATACTATTTCATTTTCGGAATAAGGAAAATTTCATGGAAGGCATGATATTATGTCTTTGGATAAATTATACAAGAAAATGTATATATGTAGATATATACATAGGTGAATATGTATATATATACATATATACTAGACATTTAAATAAAAGAATAATAATATATATAGCATATATATTATTTAGTGTATAGAATTTAATATATAGTATTAAACAAATAAATAAATAAAGCATGAAGCATGAGACAATTTAAAATAAAAATGGAAGGAAAACAAAAAGACAAACAAAAATAATATCAATACAAAAGAAATAATAAACAAATATATATATATATATTAATAATATATATATATATATCTTAAGATAATATATAAATATATATGGCATGTACAGAAATTGGCTTAGAAAAGCCAATTTCGTCTGCCACATTCGGATTGAAAGAAACCATTCGAAACAGAGGAGAGTTAGGCAGGAAATAGAAGAGAAGGAAGGAAAGAAAATGGGCTGATCGGTTGGGGAGAAGAGGAAAGGAAAGAAAAGGGGCTAATTTGTTGGGGAGAAGAGGAAAGGAAAGAATGGAGGAGAAGAGAAGGAGGACTGTTCAGCTGAGAAGAAGAGCTGGGTCGACGAGGAAGAAGAAAAGAGAAAGGAAAAGAAAGAAGAAAGGAAGCCGATTCTGCCGAGGAGGAAAGAAGGAAAGGAAAAAAAAAGGAGAGAAGGAAGGAAGGCTGATTTGGCCGGGAGAGAGAAGAGGAAGAAGAGAAGAGAAGAAAAGGGAAACCGAGAGGAAAGAATGGGGGACAGTAGCTGACCGAGAAGAAGAAACCTAACCTACGAGCAGAACAAGGGTGCGTGGTTGGTGTTCTGAGCTGCTGGGAACAAGGGTAGAAGCAAGGGCACTGAAGCAGGGAGAAACTGAGAGGCATGGGAGAGTGAGGCAAAGCTGAAGCAAGACCAAAAGGAAAGGAGAGAAGCAGAATCGGGACTGGTAACGAAACTGGAACCGAGGGTGTGTAGGAGAGGTTGAGGAAGAAGGAGAAATCGAGAAGCAACCGAAGAAGAAGATTGCAAATTGGAGATGGAAACCGAGAGGTAGGGGAGAGTGAAGCAGACCAAAATCGAGAGCTGAAGGAGAGGAAGAAGAGGAGCAATCGTGATAGTGAGGATTGACCGAGAAGGAAGGAAAAAAATAGAAAAGAAAAAGAAAGAAGAACAAGAAAATAGAAAAGGTAAATGGTATATTTATGTATATATTTATATTTAATATACATGTACATATAGATTGAGATACAAGCATGTTAGTGTAGATTTAATTAGACAAAAATGGGAATGATGAGGAGTAGGTAAATATGTATGTATATGTGATAAGGAGAAAAAAATGGGAAAACAAATAAAAGTATATATATATACATATAGGAGGGTATATATATATATTTATGCGTATATACATGTGGATGTATATAATAAAGGTATATGTTAATACTTGTAGGTACAAAATATATAAATAGTAAAGAAATATATAAACGTGCCTGTTGGCCTAAGTATATACAATAATACGTACACACGCAGTAGTAACAATAGGCTACGATTTTAACGCAATTCTGACAATTCACATGAATAGGGTGCTAAGTATACAATTTCGGTGTAGGTGATTGTAGAAGGAATTAAAGAAGGTACTAGGAGGCGTCACCGTTCGAATTCGGGATATCTGATAAATCGAGGTAAGGGGTATTATTTAACTTAGTTCTGATAATGCATTCTTGTTTCACCGATAAATGATTTTATGAAAGAGCATATAATTTGAAGTGATTTATCAATGCTTTCATACTTGTGAAACTGTTTACGATGCATGTTTAATTTATCAAAATATTCCCCGAGTACTTTCCATGTTGAGAAATGAATTTCCTAAGGTATGAAGCGTATGGATATTTTACATTTATTTATGTTTTTATATCCATATCGTTAAAGAAACTTTTGACAATTTCAAAAGTATGTAAGAAAAGAAATTTGCTTTCGAAATGGGATTGTGGGGGCCACCTCTTGAGTCCACCGGGAACAAAGTGCCACACAGTCTTTCGATTTTATGAAAGAGTTTTCAGATTACAAGGAATTCGATTTTATTACTCGATCTGAGTTTATGAGTTATAAAACCCAAGAAAGATTTTGGAAACTCTGTTTTGAGACTATAGGCTTCATGCATGGTTACTTCTTGTGGTGTTCCGGATACACCACTTGGTGTGCCGGTACGTTGGCCCCTTTAGCACTTGACTCAACCTGTGTGGAAGATGCCATGCTACTAGTGGTTTATGATGATGTATTAGTAGTATATCGTGCCCGCGCAGCACTCATGAATGTTCCCCGCACGGTGAGTACCACAGGTGCCCGTGCCCTAGCTATGTGCTAGTATATGATAAGAAATAAGAAGATATTGCCCATGTTTATAATTATTATTGTTGTACGAACCTGATCCAGTCTACAGCCCCCTTACCATGGCATAGGTATGATGAGTCTCTACGGAGAATGACATGTATCGCATGACTTAGTTATATCCTAGTCTCCTCGATTTGATTATGAAAATTGACTATGATGAATGAATATGTGTTTTCATGATATATACGAAAATTGGTTACGACCGATATGATTCATGAAATGTTTATAAAACGATTATGAAATATTCATGAAAAGTTGATGAAATGATTATGAAATATGTATGAAATGTTTACGAAATGATTATGAAATATTCATGAGATGTTTACGAAATGACTATGAAATATTCATGAAACGTTTATGAAATGATTATGAAATATGAATGAAATGTTTATGAAATGATTATGAAACATTGATGAGATGTTTACGAAATGACTATGAAATATTCATGAAATGTTTACGAAATGATTTATGAAACGATCATGAAAGGTTTATGAAAAGTTGTAAAATGGTTAAGCGTGTGATTTGTTTTAAAGACACGCATGCATTATGACGATTATGCATGAAATGGAAGTTTATGTATTGCATTAAGTTTCGTTCTATGAACAACTTCAAATGCTTTTATATATCAGAACTGCTTTAAGAGTATTATCTCACTGCATTTTTCCCCAAAAACTCACCCCTCTACCTTCAGATCATTTGCAATGAATCTATAGACGCTACCTGCCGCGTACACGACGTAGGCTGGTGGGAAGAGCTACCATAGGCTACTTTTGTACACGCAGAAAGGTATACATTTACATTCTTGTACCAGACATATCTGTTCGCACAGACACATATATTGGAAATATTTTGTTGGGATGTAATTTGTAAGGAAATGATGTAAAGAATATGATTCTTGGTATTAGGTTGTAAGATGATTGGTATTAATCGATATTTATATATTGAGTTGTAAAAGTGGATTGGGAAAGCATGCTCGGTAGTTTTGGATATCTATGATTGTCGAAGACAACTAAATTGCAGGTGGGTAGGCTCATATATAATGCTGCCGACATTTCTATCAGCCATATAAGCTAAAGTATGGAAATTAATTATAATTACGAGTAAAGAATTAGGAAAAGTGTTTTGACACTGCACAGGAATACAACCTAGGTGAATAAGAGAATAAGTGGGTAAATTAAATTAAAAAAAATTCAAAAAAAATTATCCCGATTTTCAAGGGTCAAGGGTGTCACGACCCAAATTACCTAAAAATCGGAGTAAATTTTTCGTTTTTTTTCATTTCCTTACCCGTCGTGAACAGTTACACTACTAAACAGTTGGGCTATGATTAGGTGTTAGTCACCTCTCACCTATTTACCATTCCATTTTCATATTTCATTTACATATCAATTTATTTTAAATAAATACATCCCTAATATTGCATCCATGTACAGTACTGTGTCTCTATATGTTCAGATACAAAAATTATACAAATGTGTATACCTGGTCTTGATAAAAAATGCAGCGGATATGACTACTGTCGTTCTCTTCTACTGAATATACCCTGTGGGGTGGAAAATGAAAGGGTGAGCTTAAACAGCTCAGTAAGGTAATAATGTAAGCAGGTAGATAACTATACTATCTACGTGTTGATAATGTCATGATATAAAATCGTTTACATTTAGAGCATGAGGTATGACTAAAACGATGCCGCATGTATGTATATATCATATAAGAGAAATCATGAAGTCGACATATAAATCAAACATGGAAAAATCGTCATGTATGTCATCTCATGCTCGTCACATTTAAAACTTATTTGTTTCATCATAAACTCATCACATTAAAACTTATTTGTTTAATCATAAACTCATCACATTAAAACTTATTTGTTTAATCATAAACTCATCACGTTAAAACTCATTTGTTTCATCATAAAACAACTTCATCAAGGTCAAACCCATCTCTTGAGAATACCTTGATTCATTAAATAACGTCTCTTTTAAAAACATAAATCGGGACATTACCCCTCCCTCGGGTTCGTCCTGGTCTATTCAGACCGTATGATATCATGTGAGGCATGTAGGTTACTGTATGAAAAATCGAGGACTATGGCCATACTTTGTCCCTGTGATCCTAGGCTACACGGATCCCGGTGTGCGGGGCATCACAACTGCAACGGGAGGTGGGGTCAAGTCCTACCCGCCAGAATATCAAGTAACATCATCGAGTCATCATGACTGCACGGTACAGCGTACTCCGTGTGACATACACGGTACATCGTACTCCGTGGACCCATATCATAGTCTGGGGGTGCCTGTCGTAGGTCTTATCCACCCCAATACTATGTCGATAACCAACCTATGTCTTAAAGTGTACGTGCGAGCATCTCAACTCTCTGCGACACACAGTCTACAGGAGGTTTCCACACGACTATATGCATGTCAACTCACGTCTAGTGCGAGCGAAGCTCCAGCACCACGCTATGCATATCATGATATCTAAAATCTCGTGTGAGCGAAGCTCCAGCATGGTTTTGTGCACACACAAATTTCTCGTACGAGCAATGCTCCAGTACGGCTTTTCATGAGTAATAAATCAATTAACTTTAGTGCGAGTAAGACTCTAGCACTCTTTTTACTCGTGTAAATATGATAGGTGGCTCAATCTTGATAAAACATCTTTAAAATTGTAACCGGTACAAACCGGTTCGCTTTCGTATAATTCTTAAAATCAACAGCCAACTTATGTGCATATTTGCTTAAATCAAAGCAATATATTCATATAAAACATTAAAACATGAAAATCATGCAATTTATCTGCCTTATTATCCTTTTTGTAAATTTTACTCCCAGGGGCAAAATCATCTTTTTTTTTATTTACCTAAGCCCCGATTTTCACAAAAATTATTATTTCGTTACTAGATACTTTAAGGAATTCTAAACCCTGTAAATCCCCTCAATAAATACGTATAGAAATCTCTATACACCTACAAAATTCCTTTACCTCGATTCACGTGCAAACTTATCCCGTCTCGATAATATTCGATCTCTCAGTCCAACTGCGCGTCAACCAAGTCTAGAGAACTGCATATAACCACATATTTTGGGTTAATTCATTTTTTTTATCAGTATATCACATTTATTGATCGAATCTAACATACTGGGCCCGTTTTACTTTACTGGGCCCGATTGCACTTTAATGGGCCTCGATCCATTTTCAATCCGTTTTTACTTATTAAATCCCTTCTTTGGGTTTACTGGGCTCATTCAGCTTATCAATAATCATCGGGCTTCGTTCCAAACTTATTGGATAGCCCGTACACTATTTACGGTAATTACGTTGCAATTTCGATAAATATTCCTTTTTATATCCATAAATTCCGTAAAATAATCGAAACTCTGTATTAAAGGACTCATATTATCGAAATTAAAATATACTTACCCAGTATGATGCGGGATACAAAAATCGGAGCTCAATTGGCTCTCGTTCGGGTTGTGTCGTAAAACTGCACAATTAATATTTAATTTCGGGTTACTTTTCGATTAAATATAATTTAAATAAATTTTTTGAAATTCAAATCGGTCACTTTTGACCTCTTACCAACTTACCCGAAGTCTAGTGTATCCCCAAAAATTCTTTCCCTTTTTCCTTTTTCTCTTTTTCTCCTTTTTTTCCCTTTTTTCTTGGCTAAACCGGTTCAGTCCGGTTCAACTCGGTTCAGACCGGTCCGGTTCAGCCGGTTCAATCCGGTTCGGCCGGTTCATCGCCTTGCCTGTTGGTTCTCCGCTGGCTTCTACCACCAGCAGCTCCGCGAGGTCGTCTGATTCTCGAATCTGACCTCGGTTTCATCCAAGGCCGTCAGAAAGTGGTCGGTCCGGCTGTTCTCTCCACCGTCGGCACCTATTTCCTCTTTCTACCATTTTCGACGTTTACCGGCAGTTTCGCCGGTCATGACCGCCACCAATCAGTTCATCTGCACCTGGGGAACGTTCGACTGGGGGTGGGGTCGCCCAGATCGACGCCGGTCGCCGTGAATCTCCCCTTTCCTCTCTCGGCTTCTCTCCCTCGATCCGACGTTCTCCGGCGTCGGTGGGGCGTGTCACCGGTACCAGGGAGGTCGCCGGCCACTCCTCTTCCTTTTTCGAACCTTCGCCTAGCCGTTGGTCGTCGGACGGCTCTCCGGTGGTCTCCTCGGTTTGGCTTCGTTTTTTCGTTTTTCACTTCTTTCTCTCTCCCCGATTTTCAGTTCTTCTCTCTTTTTTATGTTTTTTATTATTTATAAATTAGTTTATTATTATTATATTCAATATTATATTATTATTTTGCCAAAATATCTAAGATAAATTATTATTTAATTTATTTAATGAATAAATAATTTTCTCGGTATTATTTTGATTTTTCGGTATATTTTTCGATTATTTTTCGGTTTTTTTTCTGAAGTGAAAACCCCGATTAATTTCGATTAATTCTCAAAAATTCATATCTTGATCAATTTAACCCGAAATTTAATTATTTCTTCGTTATTGATCAAGATTTCTCAATCCCATATTTTTAATTAAATTTTCTTATCGAATTTATACCGAGTTTCGATCTTTTGACCGTTTTACCCTTGTACGTGTTCGGGATTAATTTAACCCGACTTCCCTTCTTGAATACTCATTCATTTCGCATTTTAAATCCTTATCTCCTGTCTGAATCCCGTTTCATTTAATTTGGGACCATTTTCAATTCTTTATAAGAAATTACGATATAATTTTCGGGTCTTACATAATCTCCTCCACTTAAGAAATTTGGTCCTCCAAATTAGAACCAAGTTAGTCTGTAGATCACTCCTGATATTTCACACGTATCATACTCTTTAACTCTTATGTGACTTTTTCTAAGTGTACTACTACCAAAGGACTTTAATTAGGGAGATCGTCTTAAACCTCAACACTTTCTCCTTCCTGTTTTAATACCCGAATCAAGTTCTCAATCATACATTACACTTTCATTGAGCTAAACTGTTGAAGCTCATATTTGATCACATACGCTGGGTCCGGATAGTATTTTCAAAGGATCATAAGATAGGACACATTGTGGATGCCTGTTTATTTAGGTAGTAACGCCAACCTACAGGTCTTATCTCCCACTTTGTCCAATCTCTCAAAGGATTCAATATAACAAAATTCAATTTGCTTTCTTTTCAAAACTCGTTATGTCCTTAGGACCAATAACTTCCTACAATAGTAATTCACCCTTGGTGAATTCCAATGGTTTATGTCTCTTATCAGCATCACTTTTTTGTCTGCTCTGAGGTGTTCTTAATCCTTCACAATTAACTGAACATCCTCAGAGGTTTGTCTTACCAATTCAGGAATAATTTTCTATCTGTCACCCACTTCTTCTTATCCAAATCGAGAAAACAACCCTTACGACCATACTATACCTCATCTGAAGTTATCCCGATACTCAAGTGACAACTGTCATTATTGACAAATTCGATTAGTAACAACTGATCATCCCAAGAGCTTATCATATCAAGCACACACTCTCATCATATCCTCCAGAACTTGTACAGTCCTCTCTGACTGACCATCTGTCTAAGGATAGAAAGTTGTGCTAACACTCAGTTAGGTTCCCAATAGCTTCCTAAAAAAACATTCCCAGAAGTGGGAAGTGAAGCGGGAATCCCTATATGATACCATGCTCACTGGAACACTACATACTGTTCAACAATCTCTCTTACACATAAATCTGCCTATACACTCAAAGTATCTGGAGATTTCATACATATATTCGTTACTTTTCGTATGCACTGTATATCCCGAAGAGTAAGCTTCTGACAATATTACTATCTCATCAACTGTGGTCTTAGAGAGCACTTATACTATCTCTGAACCTCAGTAAGCCATCATCTCTCTCTGTGAACTCTATCACTGAATCTGACCCACACTATCGACACCATGCCGATCATCTAGCTATGCCTGTCAAATCCGGGTACTCTCATCCGATTCTAATCTCAGGCTAGCTGTCACACCATCACTGTCATCATCAGAGGGAATCATATCACTACTGAGGCTTACAACTGCTCTATCAGCTCACGATCCCTGACCATCATATGTGGTACCATCCCGAGGCTCTTTCTAATCATGGCATCAGCCATTACATTAGCCTTTCCTGGGTGGTACAATTTTCACAATCATAATCTTTCAGAAGCTCTAATCCTCTTTGTTCTCATATCCAACTCTTTCTGTTAAAACAGATACTCGGGGCTTTTATGATTAGTGCATACTTGAAATTTCTCACCATGTACATAGTAGTGTCATTTACTCAATACAACCACTATCGCTGTCAACTTTAAATCATGGGCCTGATAGTCCTTTCATGATCCTTGAGTTGTCTGGATTCATAATTGACTATCTTCCCCTTTTGCATCAATACACAGCTCATTCATTATTTTGAGGTATCCATAGATTCATGAGAAACATCGTAATCTGTTGGGTATGGTGAGAATAAATGCGGTGGTCAGTTTATTACTTTAGTAAACCAAAAATCCTGTCACGTCTATCATCCCATTCAAATACAACTTTTTCTATGTTAAACGTGTCAATAAAGTAGTCCATTCCGAGAACTCTCCATAAATCATCTGTAAAAACAATCTCCAATTGTTGCTTATGATTTCCCTGGACTTTAAATATACCCAAAATATCATCAATATGGACGATAACAAATCGGTCCAGGTAAATTTAAATAACTTGTCATAGTTGACTTCCACTGAATATTTCAATCACTCATATCTTCGACCTATGTGCGCATAACGTATAATATCCTTCCAAAATCGCTTCCGTTGAAGCTACTAACCCGCGTCATTTCCTTTTTTAACAGCTTTTATAAAATTTTAAATTTTTAAATCTTCTTGATTAATCGAATTCTATATTTCTTTATCGTACAAGTAAAGGTACCCTAATTTTAAATGTCTATATTACTACTGTCGATTTCAATTTATAGATTGTGTATACTTTTAGACGCTATCAAGTCTTCAGATGGGGAGGTATTTTGAAATACCTTTATTAACCCTCAGACTTGACCACAATTACTTTACATATCAGTCCATGAGGTCACAATTCATATTCGCTACTAATTGCTTTAATCCAATTTACTTCACGTATCATAGATATTCTTACCTTGTATACGTCTCTTATTTCAGTCTATCTCTTTTCGTATATCACTTATAACAAAACTCTGTTATTACTCATTCCGTGAGTACAATCATTTGCTCCTTTAATTTCAATCACTACTCCCCTTTTATTAGTTGTCAAAACTTACCGTATACTTTCCAGTGATGTTTTCACCCCTATTTTCAACTTATAATCTCTTCATAATTATTTCGTTAGTTAACCCTCCTTCACTGGGGTACTAACTATCAGCATTGTGCCTATAGGTATAGGCATTCACGTCTTTTACTAACTTATATACAAATGAAGGCGATATGACTAAATACGTGGCACCAGGATCAATTAAAATAATTACTTCACTATTCATAACCAGTGTGGTATCTTTCACCACATCATATGAAACATCAATAGTGTCCTGGTCTAAGGCATACACTCGCCCTCGTCCAACAGCCTACTTTCCCTTTTTCTTTGGTTGTGGCCTCCTTTTTCGGTGCAGAGATACCAACAGGGTTTTCTCTGTCTCTTTACCCTTCTGTAGGGCAGTCTCACCTAACTCTGAGCAATCATTAAATAATTGGCTCGTCTTACCACACTTAACGCATATTTTAGTCAATAAAGTGTAGGTGTAGGCCTTACTTCTGTGGTATCTACCACACATCCTACACTGTTTACACTGCTAATTCTGCTTACACTGCTACACTATTTCGTAACAAGTCGGGGTTCTCCAATCACAATATCCCTCAAAAGTGTTCAAATTGGATACACTGGGGCCTTACCAATAATCTTACCCCGTGACTCATTAGCTCTAATGTCTTACCAACTGGTCTTTTCCTGCTCTGACATCCCTGTCATTCTCTATTCTCTTCTGTCTCTATTTCGGCCCTTACTACCTTTCCCAATCTCAGAGGCATGCAACACATGATCTTCTTCACGCAACTGTATTCTGCGCATTGCCTCGACATAGGAAATGAGCTAATCGGACTCTAATCGATAATTTGAGTCCTTCCATGAACTTTTAGGCTTTTCGACTCTCACTATCCACAATATCGGGTTCATACTTGCCCAAGGATGTAATCTGAGATTCATACTCTGTCAGACCCGAATTTTTTGTAGCTTATTTCCTTATGATTTCTATGTGTATGAAAACTATGTAATTATGGTTGAATCATAAGAAGAGTATTTACTAGATTTAAAGTGTTAATGAAATGAATTAACACGCAAAAGCTACATAAAATGCCTAATGTGGATGATAAGTATCACAGGCTAAACCGAGTCATTCTAAATCATTCTGACTGAAAATAAGAACTTAAAATAAGAGAGCGTAGAGAGCTCATGAAGGAAAGTCAGCTTGATTTGGACCCGAACATACAAAACGAGTGTAAAAGCTAAAAAGGGTAAAATGGACCTTTTCGGCGAGAAAAGGAGTTTCGGGTGAAATTATCCACCGGGAACGGTTGGAATATAAAGACGAGAGTGTAAGACATGATATATAACACTTTCGAAAATTTAAAAAAAAGTCAACTTAGTCAATGGTTAAAGAAAAAGTCAACTTTTGTTAAAAAAGTGGACTTTTACCATAGTTGACTAATCAAGGTTTGAAATTAACCTAAGTGTGGAGAAAAATTTGGGAAAAAATATTCTTGGCCAGAATACAAGATAATCATCCCCGGAAGTAAGGAAAATTTATTCGGAAGGATTCCGGAATAAATTTAATGGTTAAAAACGTGATGGACCTAAGGTGAAAATTTTAAAGCCCATTAAGGTATACTAAAGGTATATCGAAATTCTTAGGTCCTTTAGACCGAATTGTTGGACCAATTGATCAGCCAAATTTTGAGACAATAAAAGGCCCGAGGTATAGTAAAAATTTCAGCCTGAAAGCCCATTAGGAAAGCCCAAACCGAGAAGCCCAATTGGAAAAGCCCATGAGATAAATATCTAACTACAGTTAAAGTTAACTATGACTCATAAGGTGACTCATAAGGTGACTCATGGTTCAGATTTGGAAAGTCAAGCATAGTGGCTGAAAAGTAAGGCTTAATGGCTAAGTAACTGGCTTATAAATGCAGCCACACCTTTGTCATCTTCATCACACAATTTCGGCTAGAGAAGAACACCATTGAAACATAACCATTCAAGCTTTCTCTCACTAGAAATCACTAGGAATTAGACATATTTGGAACTTGCATTCTTCATGGAAGTTGTTCCAAATTGAAAGGAGATTAACATATGTTGGAATTGGCTATCAAGGAGCCATAGAGTGCAAACCGAGAGCCTCCAAAGTTTCGGCCAAAGGGTGAACACAACAATTGGTATATTTTCTAATTTCCAATTTCATAAATGTTAATGTATGAATGATTTTAAGTATGTTGATATATGTTTTAAGCATTGAAACATATTAAATCACCATGAAGAGGGTTAGGCCGAGAGTGATCAATGAGATATTGAAATATGTCAATTGGATTTTAAGACATAAATGGATTAGTACACATGTATTAATGTTAATGGTATAATTAGAATTAATCAAATTGATTAATTAATACATGTAAATTGTTGGCAACCAAAGGTGTTTGATAAAATGCCTAAATGAACTATAGGATGATTGGTAATGTTGCCTACCAAGTGTTTGTGAAAATGCCTAAGTGGAAATGGCTAGAAAATAGGCATGTATGGCATGCCATGGTGGAAACCGAGAATGGCTAGCTCTCGGCCAAGGCATGTGGCCGAGAGGCCCAATGGGCCAAGCCCAATATTTTTAGGCCCAATAGGGTGTAATGGGCCTAAGACAAGCCCATTAAGAGTTGGTGGGCCCCACAAGCCCAATAGGCCCAACAAAAGTGAATAGTAAAATGAAAATGGACTTAAGGCCTAGTTAGGCCCATTAAGGATTTTTAAAGCCCATTAAGGGAAATTAAACTGTATTAATGTGTAATACAGTAGGAAAATTATAATTAACCTGAGGAATGGTTATTTATAGCTCCGGAGTTTACATCGAGAGCTGATCGGACTGCGGGATTTAGCAGCACCGAAGAAGCGAGGTCACTTGACGTGATCCGAGGTAAGGGACTTTTGCGAGTAGTTAGAGATACCTGCACGTATTTTCAACTTCTTCTGCATTCACTTAAAAACTCTGAGGGTCAGAGAAAGTGAATAATAATTATTGCGACCCGATAGTGGCAAATTACGATTTTGCCCCCTAGTTAGTTAAAAAGTCAACTTTTGTGAGAAGTTGCAAAAAGCATGGAAAATACTATTGTGAGTGTTTAAATGCTATTAGCATGAAAATAAATAGATGGGCTAATGATTTTAAGGTTGATATGACTTAAGCACACTTTTAAGTGCTGATTTTACTATTTTGTAAACAATCCCTTTTAAATAGCCATCTATCATATTATGTGAGAATGAATCGTGCTAGAGCATAGCTCGCACTGGGATTCATATGTTTTTCACATAACATTAGTGCTGGATTTTGATACACACTAGATTTTCATGACATGCATGATAGAGTACTGGAGTTTTACTCGTACTCAGCTTTGAATGAATATGCATGATAGAGTGCTAGAGCGTGGCTCGTACTCGATTCTTCATGGTTTATACATGACATAGTACTGGGAGCGATTGCTCGTACTTGATTTTGATATTGTGCATAGCATAGTACTGGGAGCTATTGCTCGTACTTGATTTGATACATAAACTATGCATTGACCTAGTTGCTGGAGGTTTACTCGCACTAGAGTTGAGTTTTATGATGTGAAACAGTGTTGAGCGGAGTAACGACTGTGAGGCGCACTCAAGACGCACACTGTATGTGATATGTAATACATGTTGAAACCCATGCCTGATTCCTTGTGTGACTGTGTGTCATAGCTAGAGAGGATATCCGCATGAGGTTGATATAGACGTGGTATACTTATTTCCATGGTTTCGAGGGCTAAAGACCCTGGCTATGAGGATTTCCATGGTTTCGAGGGCTAAAGACCCTGGCTGTGAGGGTCCACGGGTGTACTTTGTACTGTGCCCGGGGCACGAGGTGTACGCTGTACCGTGTGTTACGTAGCTGGCGGTTGACATTGGACTGACCATCCTCCCGTTACAGCAATGATGCCCCGCACATCGAGATCTGTGTTGCTTGGGATCATATTTTCGGATATGATCATAATCCAAGATACTATTTGTATTTACCACAGAGTCTCACATGATATATCACATTGATTGACTGATTTAAACTGCGGACAGACCTGAGGGATGGGTCGGACTCCGATTTTGTGTTGTGAATCATTTGATGCCAGATTTATATGTGATTTAAATATACATGGCATGATTTACATAAAGGCATGATTTATATGCAATGCATTGTTTTGCACTACATGCCTACATTTGAGAAATAAAGCATGATTTCTGTACATGGGATTTATTCTGTACAAGTATATATATTATATTTCAAGACATGCTTTTAAAGTGAGTTAAGGAAATAATGTTTTCAAGGCATAGCACTATTTTAAGTAGATAGTGTGGATATCTACTTGCTTGCCTGATTTTCTTACTGAGCGCGTTATGCTCACCCCACTTTTCTTTACATCTCTCTACAGAGCGTCACTAGAACGAGAGTTATCGTGGGAGAGTGTCCCAGAGTCCACTGCTAGTTCCTATCGATTCATCAGGTATACTTATTATGTACAGTTGTGTATCTAAACATAGAAACAGCACAGTGATGTATACGTTATATATTATGGGGAATGTATTTGTATTAGATTTTATAAAATCTTACATGTATAATAAAAGCAACTACAGTCAGAATTAATATTTTGACATGTATGTATGAGAATGGATATTATGGTAAGTGAAGACTCTGACATCGAATCACAGCCCAACCAGTGAAGAGAGGAAAGGTAAGTTAAAAATGCGAAAAATTTATTGTGGTTTTTGGTTAAAGTCAAGGATTGAAACTGGGGTCCTGACAGGATGGTATCAGAGCCGAGGTTGGTCTGATGTGAGTCGGTGTTAGAAAATAGGAAAGTGTACATCCCCATAGTACTGTGCTGTGTTTAGATATAAATGTGTATACCAGATAGGAGATGGACAAATTCATTATTATGAATCCAGGAAACTTTGCCTAAATGGCAAATACGCGTCGTGGTAGAGGTATGAGAGGTAGGGCTCGAGGCCGGGGAGATAGACCCGAGAGACGAGCTGCTGCCAGGCCATTACCTACGCATGAGACTGCAGGTGCTACTGAGGCACCCGAGTGTGCCGAGATGCGCTTCACGAGATTAGAGCGTGGTCTCGAGACTATTATTGAGATACTGGCATAGACGATGCCAGGTAGGCAGAGACAGGAGGCAGGAGCTGCTACAGGAGAGGCAGTTGCCCCTGATACACCTACGCAGACAGCTGATGCACAGAGGACAGTGGATACTCCTACACCCCCACCGGTTTCGGGTGGTAGTGGATTAGGATATGGATGTGACTTGCATCGGTTGAGGGAGTTCCAGAAGTTTAGACCTCCATCATTTAGTGGGGTCAAGAACCCCGTAGCTGCGGAGGAGTAGTTGGCAGAGCTAGAGAAGCTCTATGGATTCTTCGAGTGCACAACCTCGGAGATGGTCGCGTTTGCTGCGTTCCTACTGAAGGGAGCCGCAGAGCATTGGTGGAAGTCCACCCGACCTATATTGAGATCTCGACACACAGATATCACTTGGGATATATTTCGGGAGGCCTTTAGGAGGCAGTTTATTCCTGACACCGCACAGCGAAAGTTACAGGTAGAGTTTTTGAGACTCAACCAGGGGAGTTTATCAGTGGACGAGTATGAGACTCGATTCCTATCCCTAGGGAGATACGACCCGGATACTATGTACAGTGAGACCAGGAAGGTCCACAGGTTTATCGACGGGTTGAGACCGGTGCTACGGTCTAAGTTGGTCCCATTAGACATAGTGACCTATGAGGAGGCAGTGCGCAGGGCGCAACTATGTGAGCAGGACTATGAGAGGAATGCTTCCGAGTGTGGGAAGTTTAGTCGTAGCCAAGACTTGCAGAAGAAGAGGCCGGCTAGAGATTTTAGTTATCGAGGGGGAAAGAAATCCTTCGGTAAGAGATCATGGATAGAGGGGACACGAGATAGATATGCTAGATCTCCTGCTTATTCGACTGTAGCCCCAGCAAAGGGCATTGTCATAGGAGGACAGAGACCTGCTGCAGATTAGTGCAGAAGATGCGGTAGATCACATGGAGATAGACCGTGTTCACAGGGTGCTATGGTATGTTTCCGATGTGGGAAACAGGGGCATCTGGCTAGAGAGTGCTCAGCGCCATATGTGACTACACCACAGAGGGGCATGGAGTATGATAGAGCTCCAGCTGGTACGTCTGCTCAGAGAGGTAGAGCGACGGCAGAGGAGAAAGGGAAACAAGTGATGGGTCAAGGGCGAGTACATGCTTTGGACCAGGGAACAGCTGATGCTTCATCGGATGTGATTCGAGGTAACATCTTGATTTATGATATTGAAGCATATGTTTTAATTGATCCTGGTGCCACGCATTCTTTTGTATCGCCATCATTTGCATGTAAGTTAGCAAGACATGTAGAGTGTACACCATTATGTATGTTGATGTTGATAAGTACGCCTATGAATAGTAGTTAAGTTGTAGAATATGTATATAATGACTGCAAGTTGAGAGTAGGGGATAAGGAGATGACAGCCAATCTAATATTACTAAGTATGAGCGACTTTGATATAATATTAGGAATGGATTGGCTATCTGCAAACCATGCTGTTTTAGACTGTTACGTTAAGACAGTTATGTTTCCTAACCCTACTAGATATGTTGTAAAGTTTAATAAAGATAAATGAAAGGAGTAGATATGATTATTACATGACTTCTGATTTAGAAAACCTTCAACATATCAAGGTTTCATTGCGTACGTGGTAGATATGGATAAGGCACATCCGGAGTTGACAGATATCATTGTGGTCAGTGAGTACCCAGATGTTTTCCCCGATGAATTGCCAGGGTTACCACCAGATAGACAGATGGAGTTCTGTATAGATCTGGCACCTGGTACGGAGCCTATTTCGAGACCACCTTATCGCATGGCCTTAGTCGAGCTGGAGGAGCTCAAGAGACAGTTACAGGAACTGTTGGATAGGGGCTTTGTACGACCGAGTGTTTCACATTGGGGAGCACCGGTTTTGTTTGTGAGGAAGAAGGATGGGAGCCTCCGATTGTGTATAGACTACCGATTGTTGAATAAGGCCACCATCAAGAATAGGTACCCCCTTCCACGCATTGACGACTTGCTAGATCAGCTACAGGGAGCACAGGTCTTTTCCAAGATTGACCTAAGGTCTGGGTATCATCAGCTGAAGGTTCGGAGTGGAGATGTACCCAAGACAGCATTTCGTACCCGATATGGCCACTATGAGTTCTTGGTCATGCCATTCGGATTGATGAATGCTCCAGCTGCTTTCATGGCTTTGATGAACGATGTGTTCAAGCCATACTTGGACCAGTTTGTTATCGTCTTCATCGATGACATATTGGTGTATTCGAGATCCAAGGAGGAGCATGAGGAGCACCTCAGGATCGTGTTGCAGACGTTACGGGAGCATGAGTTATATGCTAAGCTCAGCAAGTGTGACTTTTGGTTGTCACAGATCTCCTTTTTGGGACATGTTATATCGAGAGATGGTGTATCAGTTGATCCATCTAAGATAGAGGCTGTAGTTCAGTGGGAACAGTCGAGGACAGCCACCGAGATCAGGAGTTTTCTGTGTTTAGCTGGATACTATCGGAGATTCGTTGAGGGATTTTCGAAGTTGGCTGCTCCACTGACACGTCTTACTCGAAAGAGTGCACCGTTCATATGGAACGAGGATTGTGAGAAGAACTTTGAGGAGTTGAAGCGTCGATTGACCACCGCTCCGATTCTCACTATCCCTACCAGCTCAAGAGGATTTGCAGTATATACCGATGCTTCGCATCAGGGACTGGGCTGCGTATTGATGCAGGATGGGAAGGTAGTTGCTTATGTATCCAGACAGCTGAAGGATCATACGAAAAACTATCCGACCCATGATTTGGAACTAGCAGCAGTAGTGTTTGTGTTGAAGGTATGGCGCCACTACTTGTATGGTGAGAAGTTCCAGATATTTACCGACCACAAGAGCCTCAAGTACCTGTTCTCGCAGAAGGAGCTGAACATGAGACAGAGAAGATGGCTAGAGCTTCTGAAGGACTACGATTGAGAGATACTTTATCATCCGGGTAAGGCTAACGTTGTAGCCGATGCCTTGAGCAGGAAGAGCCTGGGGATGGTATCGTATATGATGGTTAGGGAGCATGATTTGCTAGAGCAGTTTGCCAGCCTCAGTTTGGGAGTCGTGCCTTCTGACATGGATATAGGCTATGTGATAGCTAGTCTACGCTTGGAGCCAGACCTGTTGGACAGGATCAGAGTGGCTCAGCAGACTGATCCATTTTGTATGGATGTGAGTAGTCAGATGCAGAATGGCACCGTGACTGATTTTGAATTGAGTTCTGATGGACTACTGAGGTTCATAGGCAGATTGTGTGTTCCCGAGGATCCAGGACTCAGGAGATTGATGTTGGCGGAAGCTCATTCGTCAAGGTATACTTTACATCCAGGGAGTAACAAGATGTATCAGAACCTCTGGAAGGTATACTGGTGGTCAGGTATGAAGAGAGATGTAGCAGACTTCATGGCAAAGTGTCTCGTATGTCAGCAGGTGAAGGTAGAGCATCAGAAACCTGCAGGATTATTGCAGCCTCTACCTATACCGACATGGAAATGGGAGCATATCACCATGGATTTCGTGATGGGTTTACCGAGGACCCGCAGGAATCACGATGCTATATGGGTGATCGTTGATAGACTGACGAAGTCAGCCCACTTCCTAGCTATGAGAGCTACCGATACTCTGAGTTCATTAGCAGAACTGTACGTACGCGAGGTAGTGAGGTTACACGGTGTACCAGTGAACATAGTCTCTGATAGGGATTCCCGCTTCACATCCCACTTTTGGGGACATTTTCAGGAAGCCATGGGAACCCAGTTGAGTTTGAGCACCGCTTTCCATCCTCAGACAGATGGTCAGTCAGAGAGGACTATACAGACTCTGGAGGACATGTTGAGAGCATGTGTGCTAGACTATCGAGGCTCCTGGGATGACCACCTGCCACTAGCCGAGTTCGCCTACAACAACAGTCATCATTCGAGTATCGGGATGGCACCGTATGAGGCTTTGTATGGCCGTAGATGTCGTTCCCCCATTGGATGGGAAGAAGTGGGTAACCGTAAGATTTTTGCTCCTGACTTGGTTACGCAAGCATCTGAGGACGCCCGATTGATAGTAGAGAGACTGAGGACAGCTCAGAGCAGACAGAAGAGTTACGCTGACAGGAGACGTAGGCCACTAGAGTTTGCAGTTGGTGAATCCGTGTTTTTGAGAGTTTCTCCTTCCAAGGGCATAGCGAGATTTGGGAAGAGAGGGAAACTAAATCCTCGCTACATTGGACCCTTTGATATACTTGATCGAGTGGGAGATAAGGCGTATAGGTTGGCATTGCCACCGGACTTATCAGGTGTCCACAACGTCTTCCACATATCGATGCTTCGGAAGTATCACCCGGATCCGTCACATGTGATTAGTTACGAGCCTTTGGAGCTCCGATAGGACTTGTCATATGTAGAGAGACCGATTTGGATATTGGATAGAAAGGAGAAGGTATTGAGATCGAAGACCATCGGATTAGTGAAGATTCTCTGGCAGCATCATACTTCAGAGGAAGCTACTTGGGAGCTAGAGAGTCTGATGCGAGAGAAGTACCCTCACCTATTTGAGGACTGACTTGGTTCTAATTTGGAGGACCAAATTTTCTGAGTGGGGGAGGATTGTCAGACCCGAATTTTTTGTAGCTTATTTCCTTATGATTTCTATGTGTATGAACACTATGTAATTATGGTTGAATCATAAGAAGAGTATTTACTAGATTTAAAGTGTTAATGAAATGAATTAACACGCAAAAGCTACATAAAATGCCTAATGTGGATGATAAGTATCACAGGTTAAACCGAGTCATTCTAAATCATTCTGACTGAAAATAAGAACTTAAAATAAGAGAGCGTAGAGAGCTCATGAAGGAAAGTCAGCTTGATTTAGACCCGAACATACAAAACGAGTGTAAAAGCTAAAAAGGGTAAAATGGACCTTTTCGGCGAGAAAAGGAGTTTCGGGTGAAATTATCCACCGGGAACGGTTGGAATATAAAGACGAGAGTGTAAGACATGATATATAACACTTTCGAAAATTTAAGAAAAAGTCAACTTAGTCAATGGTTAAAGAAAAAGTCAACTATAGTTAAAAAAGTGGACTTTTACCATAGTTGACTAATCAAGGTTTGAAATTAACCTAAGTGTGGAGAAAAATTTGGGGAAAAATATTCTTAGCCAGAATACAAGATAATCATCCCCGGAAGTAAGGAAAATTTATTCGGAAGGATTCCGGAATAAATTTAATGGTTAAAAACGTGATGGGCCTAAGGTGAAAATTTTAAAGCCCATTAAGGTATACTAAAGGTATATCGAAATTCTTAGGTCCTTTAGACCGAATTGTTGGACCAATTGATCGGCCAAATTTTGAGACAATAAAAGGCCCGAGGTATAGTAAAAATTTCAGCCCGAAAGCCCATTAGGAAAGCCCAAACCGAGAAGCCCAATTGGAAAAGCCCATGAGATAAATATCTAACTATAGTTAAAGTTAACTATGACTCATAAGGTGACTCATAAGGTGACTCATGGTTCAGATTTGGAAAGTCAAGCATAGTGGCTGAAAAGTAAGGCTTAATGGCTAAGTAACTGGCTTATAAATGCAGCCACACCTTGGTCATCTTCATCACACAATTCCGGCTAGAGAAGAACACCATTGAAACATAACCATTCAAGCTTTCTCTCACTAGAAATCACTAGGAATTAGACATATTTGGAACTTGCATTCTTCATGGAAGTTGTTCCAAATTGAAAGGAGATTAAAATATGTTGGAATTGGCTATCAAGGAGCCATAGAGTACAAACCGAGAGCCTCCAAAGTTTCGGCCAAAGGGTGAACACAACAATTGGTATATTTTCTAATTTCCAATTTCATATATGTTAATGTATGAATGATTTTAAGTATGTTGATATATGTTTTAAGCATTGAAACATATTAAATCACCATGAAGAGGGTTAGGCTGAGAGTGATCAATGAGATATTGAAATATGTCAATTGGATTTTAAGACATAAATGGATTAGTACACATGTATTAATGTTAATGGTATAATTAGAATTAATCAAATTGATTAATTAATACATGTAAATTGTTGGCAACCAAAGGTGTTTGATAAAATGCCTAAATGAACTATAGGATGATTGGTAATGTTGCCTACCAAGTGTTTGTGAAAATGCCTAAGTGGAAATGGCTAGAAAATAGGCATGTATGGCATGCCATGGTGGAAACCGAGAATAGCTAGCTCTCGGCCAAGGCATGTGGCCAAGAGGCCCAATGGGCCAAGCCCAATATTTTTAGGCCCAATAGGGTGTAATGGGCCTAAGACAAGCCCAATAAGAGTTGGTGGGCCCCACAAGCCCAATAGCCCAACAAAAGTGAATAGTAAAATGAAAATGGACTTAAGGCCTAGTTAGGCCCATTAAGGATTTTTAAAGCCCATTAAGGGAAATTAAACTGTATTAATGTGTAATACAGTAGGAAAATTATAATTAACCTGAGGAATGGTTATTTACAACTCCGGAGTTTACATCGAGAGCTGATCGGACTGCGGGATTTAGCAGCACCGAGGAAGCGAGGTCAGTTGACGTGATCCGAGGTAAGGGACTTTTGCGAGTAGTTAGAGATACCTGCACGTATTTTCAACTGCTTCTGCATTCACTTAAAAACTCTGAGGGTCAGAGAAAGTGAATAATAATTATTGCGACCCGATAGTGGCAAATTACGATTTTACCCCCTAGTTAGTTAAAAAGTCAACTTTTGTGAGAAGTTGCAAAAAGCATGGAAAATACTATTGTGAGTGTTTAAATGCTATTAGCATGAAAATAAATAGATGGGCTAATGATTTTAAGGTTGATATGACTTAAGCACACTTTTAAGTGCTGATTTTACTATTTTGTAAACAATCCCTTTTAAATAGCCATCTATCATATTATGTGAGAATGAATCGTGCTAGAGCATAGCTCGCACTGGGATTCATATGTTTTCCACATAACATTAGTGCTGGATTTTGATACGCACTAGATTTTCATGACATGCATGATAGAGTACTGGAGTTTTACTCGTACTCAGCTTTGAATGATATATGCATGACAGAGTGCTAGAGCGTGGCTCGTACTCGATTCTTCATGGTTTATACATGACATAGTACTGGGAGCGATTGCTCGTACTTGATTTTGATATTGTGCATAGCATAGTACTGGGAGCTATTGCTTGTACTTGATTTGATACATAAACTATGCATTGACCTAGTTGCTGGAGGTTTACTCGCACTAGAGTTGAGTTTTATGATGTGAAACAGTGTTGAGCGGAGTAACGACTGTGAGTCGCACTTAAGACGCACACTGTATGTGATATGTAATACATGTTGAAACCCATGCCTGATTCCTTGTGTGACTGTGTGTCATAGCTAGAGAGGATATCCGCATGAGGTTGATATAGACGTGGTATACTTATTTCCATGGTTTCGAGGGCTAAAGACCCTGGCTATGAGGATTTCCATGGTTTCGAGGGCTAAAGACCCTGGCTGTGAGGGTCCACGGGTGTACTTTGTACCGTGCCCGGGGTACGAGGTGTACGCTGTACCGTGTGTTACGTAGCTGGCGGTTGACATTGGACTGACCATCCTCCCGTTACAGCAGTGATGCCCCGCACACCGAGATCTGTGTTGCTTGGGATCACATTTTCGGATATGATCATAATCCAGGATACTATTTGTATTTACCACAGAGTCTCACATGATATATCACATTGATTGACTGATTTAAACTGCGGACAGACCTGAGGGATGGGTCGGACTCCGATTTTGTGTTGTGAATCATTTGATGCCATATTTATATGTGATTTAAATATACATGGCATGATTTACATAAAGGCATGATTTATATGCAATGCATTGTTTTGCACTACATGCCTACATTTGAGAAATAAAGCATGATTTCTGTACATGGGATTTATTCTGTACAAGTATATATATTATATTTCAAGACATGCTTTTAAAGTGAGTTAAGGAAATAATGTTTTCAAGGCATAGCACTATTTTGAGTAGATAGTGTGGATATCTACTTGCTTGCCTGATTTCCTTACTGAGCGCGTTATGCTCACCCCCCCTTTTCTTTACATCTCTCTACAGAGCGTCAGTAGAGCGAGAGTTATCGTGGGAGAGTGTCCCAGAGTCCACTGCTAGTTCCTATCGATTCATCAGGTATACTTATTATGTACAGTTATGTATCTAAACATAGAAACAGCACCGTGATGTATACGTTATTTATTATGGGGAATGTATTTGTATTAGATTTTATAAAATCTTACATGTATAATAAAAGCAACTACAGTCAGAATTAATATATTGACATGTATGTATGAGAATGGATATTATGGTAAGTGAAGACTCTGACATCGAATCACAGCCCAACCAGTGAAGAGAGGAAAGGTAAGTTAAAAATGCGAAAAATTTATTGTGGTTTTTGGTTAAAGTCAAGGATTGAAACTGGGGTCCTGACATACTCATCAATCAACTAATGACTATGGGCAGTGTAAGAAATTTTACCTGTAATTTCCCCTTAAGTAGTGTCCGAAATATTCTGTCACCAGAATACATCCAGAAATATTTCTCATGTCGGCTCTGGACGTCTAACTCTTTAGATTGGTCGAGCGGACTTCCACCAATGCTCCACCTCGCCTCCAACATAAACGCAGTTAAAAATAACTTTCTCGGTCGACATACACCGAAAGAATCCATACAACTTCGCTATCTCATACACCCAGTCCTCAGTAACTATTGGTTTCTTTTCTTCACTAAATACCGGAGGGGTGTGAGAATCTCTATAGTCTGAGGCATCTGTTTAGGCTTTACCCTGCCTACCCTCAACTACATGCATAGACTGGGTAAACAACTCCAAAATATTTTCTACACTCCACTCCATCCTCTCGGAGCATGTCTCAATACTGTTTGGTCTCTTTATAAGACCCTGTGGAGTATGCTCAACATCAACCTCCACCTCACTCTCATCTTGAGTCTCATGTGATGACTCATTCGACTCTCAGACCGATCGCTACTGCCTCGAGTATGTGTACTCGCCCCTCTACCATAACGGCTATCATTTATAAAAACTATATTATTATATTCGAAAATAAATTCTTAGCTGCTGTTCCACCTTGATATACACAATTGTATCTAAACAATGCACAATACATGGGGATGTAAATTTACTTAACTACTAACACCGACTCATATCAGGCCAACTCTGCTCTGATACCATCTTTTCTGTCACGACCCAAATTACCTAAAAATCAGAGTAAATTTTTCACTTTTTTTCATTTCCTTACCCGTCGTGAACAGTTACACTACTAAACAGTTGGGCTATGATTCGGTGTTAGTCACCTCTCACCTATTTACCATTCCATTTTCATATTTCATTTACATATCAATTTATTTTAAATAAATACATCCCCAATATTACATCCATGTACAGTACTATGCCTCTATATGTACAGTACTGTGCCTCTATAAAAAATGCAGCGGATATGACTATTGTCGCTCTCTTCTACTGAATATACCCTGTGGGGAGGAAAATGAAAGGGTGAGCATAAACAGCTCAGTAAGGCAATAATGTAAGCAGGTAGATAACTATACTATCTACGTGCTGATAATGTCATGATATAAAATCGTTTACATTTGGAGCATGAGGTATGACTAAAACGATGTCGCATGTATGTATATATCATATAAGAGAAATCATGAAGTCGACATATAAATCAAACATGGAAAAATCATCATGTATGTCATCTCATAATCGTCACATTTAAAACTTATTTGTTTCATCATAAACTCATCAAGTTAAAACTTATTTGTTTAATCATAAACTCATCGCGTTAAAACTCATTTGTTTCATCATAAAACAACTTCATCAAGGTCAAACCCATCTCTCGGGAATACCTTGATTCATTAAATCACGTCTCTTTTAAAAACATAAATCGGGACATTACCCCTCCCTCGGGTTCGTCCTGGTCTATTCAGACCGTATGATATGTGAGGCATGTAGGTTACTGTATGAAAAATCGAGGACTATGGCCATACTTTATCCCTGTGATCCCAGGCTACACGGATCCCGGTGTGCGGGGCATCACAACTGCAACGGGAGGTGGGGTCAAGTCCTACCCGCCAGAATATCAAGTAACATCATCGAGTCATCATGCTGCACGGTACAGCGTACTCCATGTGACATACACGGTACATCGTACTCCGTGGACCCATATCATAGTCTGGGGGTGCCGGCCGTAGGTCTTATCCACCCCAATACTATGTCGATAACCAACCTATGTCTCAAAGTATACGTGCGAGCATCTCAACTCTCTGCGACACACAGTCTACAGGAGGCTTCCGCATGACTATATGCATGTCAACTCACGTCTAGTGCGAGCAAAGCTCCAGCACCACGCTATGCATATCATGATATCTAAAATCTCGTGTGAGCGAAGCTCCAGCACGGTTTTGTGCACACACAAATTTCTCGTACGAGCAATGCTCCAGTACGACTTTTCATGAGTAATAAATCAGTAAACTTTAGTGCGAGTAAGACTCTAGTACTCTTTTTACTCGTGTAAATATGATAGGTGGCTTAATCTTGATAAAACATCTTTAAAATCGTAATCGGTACAAACCGGTTCGCTTTCATATAATTCTTAAAATCAACAGCCAACCTATGTGCATATTTGCTTAAATCAAAGAAATATATTCATATAAAACATTAAAACATGAAAATGATGCAATTTATTTGCCTTACTACCCTTTTTGTAAATTTTACTCCCTGGGGCAAAATCATCTTTTTCTTTATTTACCTAAGCCCCGATTTTCGTAAAAATTATTATTTCGTTACTAGATACTTTAAGGAATTCTAAACCTTGTAAATCCCCTCAATAAATACGTATAGAAATCTCTATACACCTACAAAATTCCCTTACCTCGATTCACGTGTAAACTTATCCCGTCTCGATAATATCCGATCTCTCAGTCCAACTACGCGTCAACCAAGTCTACAGAACTGTATATAACCACATATTTTTGGTTAATTCACTTTTTTTTATCAGTATATCACATTTACTGATCGAATCTAACGTACTGGGCCCGTTTTACTTTATTGGGTCCGATTGCACTTTAATGGGCCTCGACCCATTTTCAGCCCGTTTTTACTTATTAAATCCCTTCTTTGGGTTTACTGGGCTTATTCAGCTTATCAATAATCATCGGGCTTCGTTCCAAACTTATTGGATAGCCCGTACACTATTTACGGTAATTACGTTGCAATTCCGATAAATATTCCTTTTTATACAGAATTAATCCATAAATTCCGTAAAATAATCGAAACTCTGTATTAAAGGACTCATATTATCGAAATTAAAATATACTTACCCAATATGATGCGGGATACGAAAATCGGAGCTCAATTGGCTCTCGTTCGGGCTGTGTCGTAAAACTGCACAATTAATATTTAATTTCGGGTTACTTTTTGATTAAATATAATTTAAATAAATTTTTCAAAATTCAAATCGGTCACTTTTGACCTCTTCTCGACTTACCCGAATCTGGTGTATCCCCGAAAATTCTTTCCCTTTTTCCTTTTTCTCCTTTTTTTCCCTTCTTTCTTGGCTGAACCGGTTCAGTCCGGTTCAACCCGGTTCAGACCGGTATGGTTCAGCCGATTCAATCCGGTTCGGTCGGTTCATCGCCTTGCCGGTCGGTTCTCCACCGGCTTCCACCGCCAGCAGCTCCGTGAGGTCGTCCGATTCTTGAATCTGGCCTCGGTTTCATCCAAGGCCGCCGAAAAGTGGCCGGTCCGGCTGTTCTCTCTACTGTCGGCACCCATTTACTCTTTTCGTCATTTTCGGCATTTGCCGACAGTTTCGCCGGTCGTGGCCGCTACCAATCAGTTCGTCTACGCCTGGGGAACGTTTGGCTGGGGGTGGGGTCGGCCAGATCGGCGCCGGTCGCCGTGAATCTCCCCTTTCCTCTCTCGACTTCTCTCCCTCGATCCGGTGTTCTCCGACGTCGGTGGGGCACGTCGTTGGTACCAGGGAGGTTGCCGACCTCTCCTCTTCCTTTTTTGGCCCTTCGCCTGGCAGTTGGTCGTCGAACAGTTTGCCGGTGGTCTCCTCGGTTTGGCTTCATTTTTTCGTTTCTCACTTCTTTCTCTCTCCCCGATTTTCAGTTCTTCTCCCATTTTTTTATTTTTATTTATTATTATTTATAAATTAGTTTATTATTATTATATTCAATATTATATTATTATTTTCCCAAAATATCTAAGATAAATTATTATTTAATTTATTTAATGAATAAATAATTTTCTCGGTATTATTTCGATTATTTTCGAGTTTATTTTTCGAAGTGAAAACCCCGATTAATTCTCAAAAATTCATATCTTGATCAATTTAACCCGAAATTTAATTATTTCTTCGTTATTGATCAAGATTTCTCAATCCCGTATTTTTAATTAAATTTTCTTATCAAATTTATACCGAGTTTCGATCTTTTGACCGTTTTTCCCTTGTACATGTTTGAAATTAATTTAACCCGACTTCCCTTCATGAATACTCATTCATTTCGCATTTTAGATCCTTATCTCCTGTCCGAATCCCGTTTCATTTAATTTGGGACCATTTTCAATTCTTTATAAGAAATTACGATATAATTTTTAGGTCTTACAAAGGGTCATTACATAAGGTGTGTGAAATGAAAATGAAGAGAAAAGATGTAAAAATCTATTTGTATATATGTATATTTAATTGTACATGTATATATATGTGATTGTGTATAAGTATGATAAAGTAAATTAAATTAGATGTGAAATAAAAATAAAAATGGGAGAGATGAATAATAGGCAAATATATATATATGTATATATATGTATATATATGTATATATATTTGATAATGAATAAGGGAAGCCAATGATAAAATAAAAATGTGTATATACTTAGGTGTATTTACAAATAGGTGTATATGATAAGGGTGTATATTAGTTTGTGTTCATACAAGAATATGTATGTATATGTGATAAGGAAAAATGGAAAACAATAATATATATATATATATAGGAGTGTATATGTGTATATATATATATATATATATATTTAGGTGTATATGCATATGGGTGTATTTAAGATGAATGTGTGCTGGTATATGTACATACAAAGAATGTATATATGAGATAGGAAAAAATAAAAACAAATAAAAAAATATATATACATATAGGAGTATATATATATATATTTATGTGTATATACATGTAGATGTATATAATAAAGGTATATGTTAATATTTACAGGTACAAAATATATAAATAGTAAAGAAAATATATAAACGTGCGTATTGGCCTAGGTATATATAATAATACGTACACACGCAGTAGTAATGATAGGTTATGATTCTAACGCAATTCGGACAATTCGCATGAATAGGGTGCTAAGTATACAATTTCGGTGTAGGTGATTGTAGAAGGAATTAAAGGAGGTATTTGAAGGCGTCACCACTCGAATTCGTGAATTTTGATAGATCGAGGTAAGGGGATATAATTTAAAACGAAAATAGTTACTTTCTGAACCATGATTAAGGAAAGCTTACAAAGACATGAAGTAAGATTTTCATGCATGTTTCTAAATTTATATTTCTGATCAAGAATATGCTTTATGTATTTGTGTTTTTGAAATAATAGCGTGTCTTCTGAAATAATCTTTCGAATGAGATGATTTTATTTTGATGTCTTCGCATATGAAAACTATAGTATGTTTTGGGACTAAGGGCCATTTATGTTGTAAGCTTACGCTTGTCAAGCCGCCTGTGTGGCATCTGAACTTCACCTTCGTGGCGCCTGTATCTCGCCCTCGTGGCACCTGTGTTTCGCCCTCGTGGCACCTGTGTTTCGCCCTCCTGGCGCCTGCATTTCGCCTTCGTGGCGCCTGTATTTCACCCTCGTGGCACCTATATTTCGCCCTCGTGGTGCCTGTATCTCACCTTCGTGGCGCCTGTATCTCGCCTTCGTGGCGCCTGTGTTTCGCCCTCGTTGCGCCTGTGTTTCGCCCTCGTGGCGCCTGTATTTTGCCCTCGGGGCGCCTGTACTTCGCCCTAGTGTCGTCTGAATTTTACCTTCGAGTTTTGAACACTGTACGACCTTAATCCCGTCTATAGCCTTACCATGGCCATAGGTTCTGAATTCCCTCTATGGAGGATGACTTGGTTATTTGCCGCATGATGAATACGTTATTACCGATGTAGTCTCTATTTGAAAATTAAACTCTGTTTTCAGAATCTGACTTCATATTATGTGATTTTTACATGTATTCTTGTTTTGGAATTCGGAATGTACGAAAAGTTTACGTAATATCTGTCAAGTTCACGTACTTAAAGAATTACGTTTTGAATCTCAATGTTTTCGATTTTCCTTAATCCTTGAATGTCTTTTATGTTAATTTCAAAAAGTAATCATTTTACGTACTATTATTTTTTCTACATATTTGAATTACTAGGACCGTTTTTAAATACATCTTCTTACTGAGCTTTTTCTCGAAAGCTCACCTCTCTACCTCTCAGACCATTTGCAGTGATCCATGGGCGCTACCTGCCGCGTACACGACGTAGGCTGTGGGAGAGCTACCCTAGGCTACTTTTTGTACACGCAGAAAGGTATACATTTACATTCCTCTACCAGACATATTTGTACGTACAAACACATATATTGGGAATATTTTGCTGGGATGTAATTTGTAAGGAAAATGATGTAAACAATATTATTTTGGGATTATATTTTGAGATGACTAGTATTAAATCGAAATAGATGTATTGAGTTGTAAAGGTGGATTTGGAAAGTATGCTTGGTAGTTGTGGATATCTAGGATTGTTAGAAAGCATGCTTGGTAGTTGTGGATATCTAGGATTGTCAAAATAATTATTTTGCAGATGGGTAGGCTTATATATAAGCCGTTATGCTGCCGAAATTTCTATCGGCCACATAGGTCAAAGTATGAAAATTAATTATAATTACGGATAAAGAATTAGGAAAAGTGTTTTGACACTGCACAGGAATACAACTTAAGTGAATTAGGGAATAAGTGGGTATATTAAATTAAAAAAAATCCCTCAATTTTCAAGGGTCAAGGGTCATTACAGTTTAAGTGGTATCAGATCCAAGGTTGTCTAGTACTGTCAGTGTCGAAAATAAGGATTAAATTACATCCCAATGTCTGTGCTTGTCTGGTTGTAGGTAATGTATACCTAATGACTTTAAGGTTTAAACTTTGAAATTACGCGCAGGTATTAGATCACTTGCATGATGAGTGGAAGACGTGGACGTCTTCGGAGGCAGGCTCAACTACCTCTACCGTAGTCAGAGAGCCCCAATACTCGTATGGCTCAGTTTGAGCAGCGGTTGGAGCAGTGTCTCGAGTGAGGATTGGAGTCGATAGCTGCCATGATTGCCCAACATCTAGGGGTAAACATTTTCGATTTAGTTGGCACAGCACCAATTCCTACTCCAGTGCCGACTCCTCCAAAAGCACTACCATCTCCTCCTCCACAAGTTCCTCCAGTACTTATGGTGCCTCAGCCTCCTGTACAAGCTCGGAGGGAGGAGAGGGATATCGGTAGAATGAGAGATTTCTGGAAGATGAAGCCTCCAGCAATTAAGAGAAAGAACAGAGATAAGAGTAAGCAAACGGAGTTTGTGAGACAGGACTTTCGGAGGGGCTAGCCTAAGAGACAGAGGGCAGATAAGTCTCGGGTTAGGATTGATAGGCCCACGGCTCCTATAGCTACCCCACAGACTACCAGAGGCTTCTAGCGGTACGATAGATTGTGCACTGGATGTGGAAATTTCCATAGTGGTGCGTGTCACTGGTCCTCAGAGAGCTGTTTTAGGTGTGGGCAAAGGGGACACCTAATTAAGGATTGCCCACTGAATAAGTTTCCACAGCTCCCAGAGCCACCACGACAACCTGAGAGGCAAGCTACCCAGAGGCAAGTACCACAAAGACAGGCTACCGCGGTAGAGAAAGGCAAGAAGCCTGTCACTCAAGGAAGGATCTTTGCCTAGGACTGATGTGATATGTAGGAATTGTGAAATCAAGGTAGGAGATAGGATCATATTAGCAGATCTAATTTTGTGAGCATGTATGGCTTTGATGTAATTTTGGATATGGATTGGCTAGCCACCAATCGTTTAAGTTTAGACTGCTACTCTAAGATTGTAACCTTCTCCTTACCTAGTAAGTTTAATGTATGCTTTGCAGTTAAGGAATAAATTTTATGATTTTGTCTATGATGAAATTTTTTTGTGAACATATTAATGTGAAGGTTATGTTGCATTCATCCTCGATACTAGTCGAAAATGTCTAAGTATTTAGGACATACCAGTGGTATGCGAGTTCCCGGATGTATTTTCCTGGTGAACTACCAGGATTATATCAAGAGAAAGAACTAGAGTTCACTATGGATTTGGCTCCAGATGTGCAGCCTATCTCGAAGTCTCCCTATCGGATGGACTTTGTAGATCTTGTGGAATAAAGAAAAAGGAGTTGTAAGAACTATTAGATAAAGGAAGTTCAGAAACTCATAGGAGATTTTCGGACAGAGTGACCCACTTTGGAATGTACTGGTGTTAAATTTTAAGGAGACTCGGAGTCTCTTGGGTCACAGTGTATTAAGAATGGGTGTAAGTAGGATTTCCCAAACAGAGGTTACATGTCAATGGGAATGATTAAAACTATTATGAAAATTCAGAGTTTGAGATGTAAGGAAACTTTGGAATATGGATTACGTATTGAATCTAAGGATTGTAATTTCTATATTTTTATGTTTTGAATGTGAGACTTAATTGGAATAAGGAAGGAATTTTGCTATAGTTGATGTACGAAATGAGACAAGTTTTGAGATGAGATAAATCTTGAATATATGAGTCATATTGGGATAAGAGATGTATGCAAGGTATGACTATCTCTGGTATGTGAAGTGATTTGGATCAAGTGATATAAATTAAGAATAAGTTCTCATTAAGGATAAATGGGAAATTGTGATAAGTTTGGTGTCTCACATGATGATGCCCTACGACAAAGGATCTTAAAGGAGTCCCATTGTTCTCAGTACACCATACACCCGGGAAGCACTAAGATGTACCATGATTTATGGAAGGTGTATTGGTGGATCAGTATCAAAAAAAAGATGTAGCTGAGTTTGTGGCCAAGTATTTGATTTGCCAACAGAATAAGATCGAACACCAAAGACCAGCGGGATTACTTAAGATTCTTCCAATGCCTACTTGGAAATGGGAGCACATTACTGTGGATTTCATTATGGGATTACCAAGGACCCGAAAGGGGCATGATACAATCTGTGTGATCATAGACAGATGGACCTGAATGAATTTAGAGGACCAAATTCTTTTAAGGTGGGGAGAATGTAAACCCCACAAATTTCTTACATTTAGTTAGACTATATATATATATCAATGAGAATACTAAATTTTAATGGAAGTGTGAATATTCGTTGTAAGGCTCGAGGACTATAGGAATCGAGAAGCCCGTGAATGACGGGGAACCCGAAAATACAGGGAGTGACAAAACAAATGCAAGTATGGAGGGATTGGAAAATTTTAATTTATTCGTTGAAAATTGTTGATGTAAAAACTTATATCGAAATTTATGAGGAATGATGAAATCCCGATAATATTTCATTTTTGAAATAATGAAAATTCCATGGAAGGCATGGATATTATGTCCTTGGATAAATTATACAAGAAAATGTATATATATAGATATATAAATAGGTGCATATGTATATATATATACATATATACTAGACATTTAAATAAATGAATAATAATATATATAGCATATATATATATATATTATTTAGTGTATAGTATTTAATATATAAGTGTTAATAAATAAATAAAGCATGAGACAATGAAAATAAAAATAAAAACAACACTAACAATAAACAAATAACTAATGTATATGTATATTAATATAATGTATAAACATATATTAATATAATGTATAGGTGTTAATATAAAATATAATATATATATATAAAATATATTATTATTATATATAAACAAAATGGTGTACAGAATTGGCTTCAAAAAGAAGCCAATCCCACACACCTGGAAATGGAAAGAAATTAGAAAGAGCAATTCGAAACAGAGGCATCAGTTGGGCGAGAAACCAGGAAAGAAGAGGGGAGGTGCTTGGCTGGTGAAGAACGAAAGGAAAAAAGAGAAAAGAAAGAAAAGAAAAGAGGGAAGCTGCTAGCCGAGAGGAAGAGAAGAGAAGAAAGAAAAGAAAAGAAAGAAAGGAAGAGGAGGGAAGGAGAAGAAGAAGAGAAGAGCAAACCTGGAGCAGGAAGGAGTGACCGAGGGGGGGGTTTCCTCCATGTGAATAGAAGAGAAAGCTTGAGTCTCTTGATTTTAAAGTGCCAAGGAAGACGATGATGTTGACAAGTTGTTAGAACAGTGAAGTGGAGAGCTGAAGGAAAGGGAAAACCGAGGCTCAAATTGAACCAGTGAAGCCGTGAAGCAAGAGTAGTCCCTGGAAACGTGAAACAGAGTAGGAGAGTTGCTACTGGAAGGAGAACCGAGAGGCTGGATGAAAGTTAGACAAACCGAGGTTGAAGGAGAGGGAGACCGACGGGAAGAAGAAGACTGAGGCTGGAGCTGGAGCCGACCCGAGGGGAGAGAAAATTGAGGCTGAACAGAAGCAAATTGAGAGGGGGAAACAAAAACAGGAACTAGAAATTGAAGCAAGTTAAAGCGGTGAAGGCGGGAACTGAGGACCACAAAGGAAAAGAGAAAAAGGGAGACTGAAGAGCAAAACCGAGAGCTAAAAAAAAGGAGGTAAAATACATATACGTATATATGTATATTGATGTACATGAATATATATGTAAGTATACATAAGCATGTTAGTGTAGATTGGAAGAGACAAAAAAAGGGAGAAAAGGTAAATTTAATGTACATATATACATGTATGAATATATATATATACATGCTTGAGATACAGGCTTGGTGTGTATTAAGGTATGTGAAATGAAAATGAAGAGAAAAGAGGTAAAAATCTATATGTATATATGTATATTTAATTGTACATTTATATATATGTGATTGTGTATAAGTATGATAAGGCAAATTAAATTAGATGTGAAATAAAAATAAAAATGGGAGAGATGAATAATAGGCATATATATATATATGTGTGTGTGTCACGACCCAAAACTACCAAAAAATCAGAGTAAATTTTTCATTTTTATGTCATACTTATCTATCCTCCGAATCGTGACCACACTCCACTAATAATTGGGCGTGCGTCAATGCTAGTCCCACCATTTAATCATCATATAACTTAATTTCTTATTACAGAAAAAGGTAAACACATTCGTTTTTCATTTATTCTTTTCCATTTATTTACAAGTGTTTACATTATCTATACATCCCTGACAATTACTTATAAACATGTTACTGTGCTATACTTATTTAGATACAATATGTACAAGTGTATATACCTTAACACGATGGGTAGCAGCGGATATCAGGAATGCATTACTCAGTCACCTCAATGTCTACTGGAGGGAATCTGTGTTGGAAAATGAAAGGGGTGAGCACATCAAGCTCAGTAAGGCAATCCTACGAATAAGTAGGTAACTATACTACCTACATGAACATGGTGCCATTCACAAACCACCCTTTCTCCACACATTTCAAAATAGATGTTATAATTCGTGATGTCATGATGTCATGTAAAACAAGTTCATATATGGATTCAAAAGCATGGAAAACTCGACATGCATATCCATTTAAAACATTTCATCATCGTTAAAATTTTACAACACAGTCATGACTCAACCCTTCCCTCGGGTGTTCCTGACTCACACAAAACCATGAAATCAAATGCTTTTTAAAGCAACCGTACCATGCGATATACTGAATGTCATGTAAAACCAGTTGACATCATTCATAGGTTTAAACAGCATGGAAAATAACATCATGCAAGTTTCCGTTTAAAACCCAGTTTAATTTCCATCAAAACCATGTCTCAGTCAAGATCCCAACCCCTCCCTCGGGTGGTCCAGACTCACATAAAAATCCACAGATGAGTTTCTCAAACATCAACATGCGGGACTAGGCAATATATGTATATCTCAGGCAAATAACCAGGACTATGGCCGTGTGTCCTTGTGAGCCCTTCTGCTACACGGATCCTAGTGTGCGGGGTCTCACCCTGATTTTAGAACAACCCGTCAGTCTTATCCGATCCCACGCATCCGAAGATGCCACTCATATCCGAAGATACCACGTATCCGAAGATACCACACGGTACAACGTACTCCATGCTACTTGCACGGTACAACGTACTCCATGGACCCATATCATATCTCCATACTCATGCCCTGTCTCAAAACGCACGTGCGAGCCTATTTAATCGTTGTGACACACAGTCTACCCAACGCTCCAAGCACGGCTCATCGCATGATTTCAGAAAAATAGTGCGAGCGATGCTCCAGCACTCTCATAAAAATCAAGTAAAACTAGTGCGAGCTGAGCTTTAGCACTCTGTATACATTTCATGTGAAAATTTGGTACGAGTTAGACTCCAGCACTGTATTACGAAAATTATATAAAAATTTGGTGTGAGTTAGACTTCAGCACCGTGTCACGAAAATCATATAAAAATCTGGTGTGAGTTAGACTCCAGCACCAATACATGTAAAACTCTAGTGCGAGCTCTCGCTCTAGCACTAAGGTATGCATCACACAAATCAAAACTCGTGCGAGCAGAGCTTTAGCACGTCACATTTTCATAAAATCACGTAGGCGGCTACATTTCTCAAATCATTTTCAGAGAAAATCAACATCTGTTGAAATTATGCAATGCTATGCATTTTTATTTAAAAGTTAGCCAGCCTACTCATGCATGTGTTTAAGCACCTCAAGAAACGAGTAGGAATCTCTTGTCCTTGCTCCTCCCACATTTTTCCTAAAGTTGGAAATTTTACCCTTAACAAGGGTATTTTGCCCATTTAGGGCACTAAAAGTTTTATCTGAAATCTAGACCCTTCAGACCATTTAAAAGATTGTAAATGGCGTTGAAATTTCGTAAAGCTACCTCTAGCAGTTCGTAAAATTCCCTTACCTGGAATCACGTGCGAGCTTATCCCGTTCTGCCCGTACCAGGTCTCTCAGTCCAATTTGCTCCAAACCAAGTCTACGTAACTGCATATAACCATATATTTGGGTCAATTCAATTATACTTATCAGTATTTTACTTATACTGATCGAATCTAAAATACTGGGCCCGTTTTACTTTATTGGGCCCGATTGCATCTTAATGGGCTTCGACCTATTTCCAGCCCGTTTCCATTTATTTAATCCCTTCATCGGGCCTATTAGGCTCTCAATACCCATTAAGCTTCGTACCAAACTCTTTGGATAGCCCGTATATCATTTACGACAATTTACTCAAAATTCCCAATATTATTCACTAAAGGCGGAATTAAATCCGTAATGCGTAAAATACATTTCTAATACGCGAATAATCATATAAATTGTTGTAAATGAGCTTTACTTACCCAATGTTATGCAGGGTACAAAAATCGAAGCTCAATCGGCTCTCGTTCGGGCTCTGTCGTAAAACTGCACAGTTTATATTTAATTTAGAGTTATTTTTCTGATCGAATATAATTTAAATAAATTTTTTGAAAATCAAATCGGTCAATTTTGACCATTTACCGACTTACCTAAAGTCCGGTGTATCTTCAGAAATTCTTTCCGTTTTTCCTTTTTCTCTTTTTCTCCCTTTTTCCTCTCTTTCTTGGCTGAACCAGTTCGTCTGCTTCAACCCGGTTCAGTCTGGTTCGGCCGGTTCGGTGCCTTGCCGGCCGGTTCTTCACCGGTTTTCACCGCCAGCAGCTTCGCTGGGTCATCCGATTCTCGAATCTGGCCTCGATTTTGTCCAAGGCCACCGAAAAGTGGCCGGTCCGATGTGTTCTCCCTTTGCCGTCGGTGCTCTTCCTCTTTTCTACCATTTTTGACGCCGTACGTCGGTTTTGCCAATCATTTTCGGCACCCATCGGTGGGCCATCGAATGGGGAAGCTTTGGTTGGAGGTGGTCGGGGTCGAATCGACGCTGGTGGCCATCGATTTCTCTTCCCCTCTCCGCGACTTCTCTCACTCGATCCGAAGTTCTCTGGCGTTGGTGGGGCACGTCGCCGGTACCAGTGTCACGACCCAAATTACCTAAAAATCAGAGTGAATTTTTCACTTTTTAATTTCCTTACCCGTCGTGAACAGTTTCACCACTAAACAGTTAGGCTATGATTGGTGTTAGTCACCTCTCATATATTTACCATTCCATTTTCATATTTCATTTACTTATCAATTTATTTTAAATAAATACATCCCCAATATTACATCCATGTACAGTACTGTGCCTCTATATGTTCAGATACAAAAATTATACAAATGTGTATACCTGGTCTTGATAAGAAGCAGCGGATATGACTACTGTCGTTCTCTTATACTGAATATACCCTGTGGGGTGGAAAATGAAAGGGTGAGCATAAACAGCTCAGTAAGGCAATAATGTAAGCAGGTAGATAACTATACTATCTACGTGCTGATAATGTCATGAAATAAAATCGTTTACTTTTGGAGCATGAGGTATGACTAAAACGATGCCACATGTATATATATATATCATATAAGAGAAATCATGAAATCCATATATAAAACAAACATGGAAAAATCCTCATGTATGACATCTCATGCTCGTCACATTAAAACTTATTTTGTGTTCATCATAAACTCATCACGTTAAAAACTCATTTGTTTTATCATAAAACAACCACATCAAGGCTAAACCCATCTCTCGGGAATACCTTGATTCCTTAAATCGCATCTCGTTTAAAAATATAAATCGGGACATTACCCCTCCCTCGGGTTCGTCCTGGTCTATTCAGACCGTATGATATCATGTGAGGCATGTAGGTTACTGTATGAAAATCGAGGACTATGGCCATACTTTGTCCTTGTGATCCCAGGCTACATGGATCCCGATGTGCGGGGCATCACAACTGCAACGGGAGGTGGGGTCAAATCCTACCTGCCAGAATATCAAGTAACATCATCGAGTCATCATGACTGCACGGTACATATTACTCCATGTGACATACACGGTACATCGTACTCCGTGGACCCATATCATAGTCTGGGGGTGCCTGCCGTAGGTCTTATCCACCCCAATACTATGTCGAAAACCAACCTATGTCTCAAGTATACGTGCGAGCATCTCAACTCTCTATGACACACAGTCTACAAGAGGCTTCCGCATGACTATATGCATGTCAACTTACGTCTAGTGAGAGCGAAGCTCCAGCACCACGCTATGCATATCATGATATCAAAAATCTCGTGCGAGCGAAGCTCCAGCACAGTTTTATGCACACACAAATTTCTCGTACGAGCAATGCTCCAGTACAGCTTTTCATGAGAAATAAATCAGTAAACTTGAGTGCGAGAAAGACTCTAGCACTCTTTTTATTCATGTAAATACGATAGGTGGTTCAATCTTGATAAAACATCTTTTAAAATAGTTACCGGTACAAACTGGTACCCTTTCATATAATTCATGAAATCAATAGCCAACCTATGTGCATATTTGCTTAAATCAAAGTAATATATTCATATAACACATTAAATCATGAAATCATGCAATATTATCTGCCTTACTACCCTTTTTGTAAATTTTACTCCTAGGAGCAATATCTTCTTTTTCTTTATTCACCCGTGGTCCGATTTTTTGTAAAAATTTTTGTTACTTTTTTAGATACTTAAAGTAATTCTATGCCCTGTAAATCCCCTCAAAAATACGTATAGAAATCTCTATGCACCTATAAAATTCCCTTACCTCGATTTACGTGCAAACTTATCTCGTCTCGATAATATCTGATCTCTCAGTCCAACTGCATGTCAACCAAGTCTACAAAACTGCATTTAATCACATATTTTGGGTTAATTCACTTATTTTTATCAGTATATCACATTTACTGATCGAATCTAACGTACTGGGCCCGTTTTACTTTATTGGGCCCGATTGCACTCTAATGGGCCTCGACCCATTTTCAGCCCGTTTCTACTTATTAAATCCCTTCCTCGAGTTTACTGGGCTCATTCAGCTTACCAATAATCATCGGGCTTCATTCCAATCTCATTGGATAGCCCGTATAGTATTTACGGTAATTACGTTGCGTTTTCGTTTAATATTCCTTTTTATATAGAATTAATCCGTAAATTTCGTAAAATAATTGAAACTCTGTATTAAGGGACTCATATTATCAGAATTAAAATATACTTACCCAATATGATGCGGGATACAAAAATCGGAGCTCAATCGACTCTCGTTCGGGTTTTATCGTAAAACTGCACAATTAATATTTAATTCTGGGTTACTTTTCGATTAAATATAATTTAAATAAATTTCTCGAAATTGAAATCGGTCACTTTTGACCTCGTATTGACTTACCCGAAGTCCGATGTATCCCCAAAATTTCTTCCCCTTTTTCCTTTTTCTCTTTTTCTCCCTTTTTCCCTTCTTTCTTGGTTGAACCAATTCAGTCTGATTCAACCCGGTTCAGACTGGTCCGGTTCAATTCGGTTCGGCAGGTTCATCGCCTTGTCGATCGGTTCTCCACCGGCTTCCGCTGCCAGTAGCTCCGCAGGATCGTCCGCAACTCGAATCTGCCCTCGGTTTCGTCCAAGGCCGTCGAAAAGTCACCGGTCTGGCCTGTTCTCTCCACCGTCGGTACCCATTTTCTCTTTCTGCCGTTTTCGACGTTTGTCGGCAGTTTCGCCGGTCGTGGCCGCCACCAATCAGCTTGCCTGTGCCTAGGGAATGTTCGGCTTGGGGTGGGGTCGGTCAGATCGGCGCCGGTCGGCGGGAATCTCCTCTTTCCTCTCTCGTCTTCTCTTTCTCGATCCGGCATTCTCCGGAGTCGGTAGGGCGCGTAGCCGGTACGAGGGAGGTCGTCGGCCTTTCCTCTTCCTTTTACGGCCCTTCGCCTGGCCGTTGGTCGCCGGACGGCTCGCCAGTGGTCTCCTCGATTTGGCTTCGTTTTTCCGTTTCTCATTTCTTTCTCTCTCCCCGATTTTCAGTTCTTTTCTCTTTTTTTTTTTTGAATTAATTTAATTTTTTATTATTTATAAATTAGTTTATTATTTTATTCATTAAAATAGTAAAAAATATTCAAAAATATCTAAAAAAATCATTTTTTTATTCCAAATAATTTTATTTAATTTATTTATTATATTTTTAACCCTTTTTCGGGTATAATTTCTTCGTATTTTCGGGATATTGTCTCGAGTGACTTTTCGGTATTTCTAAAAATTCTAGATCTTGATCAATTGGACTCAAAATTTAATTATTTCTTCGTTATTGATCAAGATTCTCAAATCCATTATTTTTAATTAAATTTTCTTATCGAATTTTTTTCGGCTTTCGATCTTTTGACCGTTTTACCCTTCACGTATTCGGGATTAATTTAACCTGACTTCCCTTCACGAATACTCATTCATTTCGCATTTTAAATCCTTATTTCCAATCCGAATCTCATTCGTTTAAAATTGTAACCATTTTCATCCTTCATAAAAATTTACGATTAATTTTCGGGTCTTAGATAATCTCCCCCACTTAAGAAATTTGGTCCTCCAAATTAGAACTAAGTTAAATGGATCCATAAATAGCTCCGGGTACGTCTATTGTATCATATATTTTCATTCTCAAGTGACTTTTTTCGGAGTGTAATACTACCAACATACTTTCATTAGGGAGATCATCTTAAACCTCAACACTTTCTCCTTCCATCTAATACTCGAATCGATTTTTTCAATCATACATTATACTTTCATATGCTGGATCTAGATAGTATTTTCAAAGCATCATAAGATAGGACACATTGTGGATGCCTGCTAATTCAGGTGGTAACGCCAACCTACAGGCTTTGTCTCCCACTTTGTCCAATCTCTTTTCGAATCTCGTTACGTCCTTATGCTATGTCCTAAATGCATGTAACTTCCAACAATATTAATTCACCATCGGTGAATTTCAATGGTTTCTGTCTCTTGTCAGCATAGATTTTCTATTTGCTCTAAGGTGTTCTTAATCCTTCACAATTAACTAAACACCTCAGAGGTTTGTCTTACCAATTTGGGAACAATTCTCTATCTGTCACCCACTTCTTCTTATCCAAATCGGGGAAACAACCCTTACGGCCATACAATGCCTCATCGAAAGTCATCCTGATACTCAAGTGACAACTGTCGTTATTGATGAATTTGATTAGTAACAACTGATCATCCCAAGAGCTTATAAGATAAATGGCACACGCTCTCATCATATCCTCCAGAACTTGTACAGTCCTTTCTGACTGACCATCTGTCTGAGGATGGAAAGCTATGCTAACACTCAGTTAGGTTCCCATAGCTTTCTGAAAAATATTCTCAGAAGTGAGAAGTGAAGCGGGAATCCCTATATGATACAATGCTCACTGGAAAAATACTTGGTGTTCCACACTTTTCCATACACATAAATCCGCCTACACACTCAGAGTATTTGGGGATTTTCTAACCAGAAGGTGGGTAGACTTAGTCAATCTATCGACTATCACTCAAATAGCCTTATGATTCATTCGGGTCCTCTGTAACCCATCACGAAATTCATGATAACTTGTTCCCATTTTCATGTCAATATAGGCAGAAATTGCAATAACCCTGCAACTTCTTTTTCTCTATCTTACTCTGCTGACATACGAGACATTTTCACGATCTCTACCATGTCTCTTTTCATATCTGACCATCAATACTCTTTTCTAAGATTTTGATATATTTATTACTTCTCGGATGCACTGTATCTCTTGAAGAGTGAGCTTCTGACAATAACTCTACCTCATCAACTATGGTCATGGGGAGCACTTATACTGTCTCTAAACCTCAGTACCATCATCACTCTCTGTGAACTCTGTCACTGTACCCATCTGAATCTGACCCACACTATCGACATCATGCCGATCATCACACTTAAGCCTATCAAATCCGGTCACTCAAATCCGGTTTCTAATCTTAGGCTAGCTGTCACACAATCACTGTCATCATCAGAGGGAATTACATCACTACTGAGGCTTACAACTGCTCTATCAGCTCACGCTCCCTGACCATTATATGTAATACCATCCCAAGGCTCTTTCTGTTTAAGGCATTAGCCATTACATTAGCCTATTCAGGGTGGTACAATTTCCACAATCAAAATCTCTCAGAAGCTCTAATCCACTATGTATTCTCACATCCGACTCTTTTTGTGAAAACACATACTTGGGGCTTTTATGATCAGTGCATACCTAAAATTTCTCACCATGTACATAGTATTGTCATATACTTGATACAACCACTATCGCTGTCAACTATAAATCAGGGTCGGATAGTCCTTTCATGATCCTTGAGTTTTCTGGATTCATAATTGACTATCGTCCCCTTTTGCATCAATACACAGCCCATTCATTATTTTGAGGTATCCACAAACTCATGAGAAACCTTTTAATCTGTTGGATATGGTGAGAATAAATGCGGTGGTCAATTTATTACTTCAGTACACCAAAACTCCTGTCACGTCTATCATCCCATTCAAATACAATTTTTCCTAAGTTAAACGTATCAATACAGTAGTCCATTATGAGAACTCACAACAAACCATCAATAAAAGCAATTTCCAATTATTGCTTATAATTTGCCCTTGACTTTAACTACACCCAACATATCATCAATAAGGATGACAACAAATTGGTCCAGGTAAAGTTTAAATAGCTCATTGTAGTTGAGCTCCACTACATATTTCAATTACCCATATCCTATAACTATGTACGTATAAACGTAAAATGTCCTTCAAAATCGCTTTCGTTCAAGCTACTAACCTGCGTCATTTCCTTTTTTAACGACTTCTATAAAATTTTAAATTTTTAAACTTTCCTGATTAATCGAATTCTATATTTCTTATTGTACCAGTAAAGGTACCATAATTTTAAATTTATATATTACGACTATCGCATTTCAATTTATAGGTTATGTATACTTTTAGACGCTGTCAAGTCTTCAGGCGGGGAGGTATTTTGAAATACCTTTATTAACCCTCAGACTTGACCACAATTACTTTACATATCAGTCCATGTGGTCACAATTCATATTCTCTACTAATTGCTTAAATCTAAATTACTTCACGTATCAGAGATATTCGTACCTTGCATATGCCTCTTATTTCAGTCTATCTCTTTTCGTATATCACTTATAACAAACTCTGTCATTACTTATTCCGTGAGTACAATCATTTTCTCTTTTAATTTCAATCGCTGCACCCCTTTTATTACTTGTCAAAACTTACCGTATACTTTCCAAGGGTAACACAGCACTGTCTTAGAATAAAACTCTGAACATCATAATTTGCAGCCAACTAATTTATTCTCAAATATTACTTCAAAGTATTCATATTCCAATCGGCTGGTTTATACTTCTTCCACTGTTTTCGACTTATAATTTCTTCATAATTATTCCGTTAGTTAACCCTCCTTCATTGGGGTACTAACTATCAGCATTGTGCCCATGGGTGTAGGCATTCACGTCTTTTACTAACTTATAAGCAATTGAAGGCGGTATGAATATATACATGGCACCAGGATCAATTAAAATAATTACTTCTCTATTCATAACAAGTGTGGTATCTTTCACCACATTATATGAAACATCTGTAGTGTCTTGGTCCAAGCCATACACTCACCCTCGTCCAACAGCCTACTTTCCCCTTTCTCTTCGACTGTGGCCTCCCTTTTCGATGCAGCTATCTCAACAGGGTTTTCTCTATCTCTTTAACTTTCTATGGGGCAATCTCGCCCAACTCTGAGCAATCATAATAAATGGTCCGTCTTACCACATTTAACGACCATTTTCATCAATAATATGTAGGTGTAGGCCCTACTTCCGTGGTATCGACCACACATCCTACACTGCTAACTCTGCTTACACTGCTACACTGCTTTGTAGCAGGTCGGGGTTCTCTAATCACAATACCCCTCATAAGTGTTAAAATTGGATATACTGAGGCCTTACCAATCATCTTACCCCGTGACTCATCAACTCTAATGTCTTACCAATTGGTCTCTTTCTCGCTCTGACATCTCTGTTATTCTCTATTCTCTTTTGTCTCTATTTTGGCCCTTACTACCTTTCCCAATCTCAAAGGCGTGCAACACATGATATTATTCGCGCAACTGTATTCTGCGCACTACCTCGACATAGGTAACGAGCCAATCATACTCAAATCGATAATTTGAGTCATTCCATGAACTTTTGGGCTTTTCCGACTCTTACTGCCCATGGTATCAGGTTCACACATGCCCAGAGATATAAATTGAGTTTCATGCTCATCAATCAACTAGTGTCTATGGGCAATGTAAGAAATTTTACATGTAATTTCCCTTAAGCAATGTCCAGGATATTCTGTCACCGGAATACATCCAGAAATATTTCTCATGTCAGCTCTGGATGTCTAACTCTTCAAATGGATCGAGCGGACTTTCACAAATGCTCCGCCTCGACTCTCTAACATAACATATTTAAAAGTCACTTTCTCAATCGATATACATCGAAAGAATCTATACAACTTTGCTATCTCATACACCCAGTCCTCAACAAGTATTGGTTTCTTTACTTCGCTATATACCAGAGGGTGTGAAAATCTCTATAGTCTGAGGCACCTGTTTAGGCTTTACTATGCCTATCCTCAATTACCAGCATAGATTGAATAAACAACTACAAAATATTTTCTACACTCCACTCCATCCTCTTGGAGCGTGTCTCAATACTGTTTGGTTTCTTTATAAGACCCTGCGGAGTATGCTCAACATCAGCCTTCACCTCACTCTCATCTTGAGTCTCATGTGACGACTCATTCGACTCTCAGGCCGATCTCTATGGCCTCGAGCAGGTGTACTTGCCTCTCTAACATAGCGGCTATCATTTATAAAAACTAGATTCTTGCATTCGAAACTAAATTCTTAGCTGCTGTTCCATCTTTATATACACAATTGTATCTAAACAATGCACAGTACATGGGGATGTAAATTTACTTAACCACTAACACCGACTCATATCAGGCCAACTCAGCTCTGATACCATCTTTTCTGTCATGACCCAAATTACCTAAAAATCTGAATAAATTTTTTGCTTTTTAATTTCCTTACCCGTCGTGAACAGTTTCACCACTAAACAGTTGGACTATGATTCGGTGTTAGTCACCTCTCACCTATTTACCATTCCATTTTCATATTTCATTTACATATCAATTTATTTTAAATAAATACATCCCCAATATTACATCCATGTACAGTACTGTGCCTCAATATGTTCAGATACAAAAATTTTACAAATGTGTATACCTAGTCTTGATAAGAAGCAGCGAATATGACTACTGTCGTTCTCTTCTACTGAATATACCCTGTGGGGTGAAAAATGAAAGGGTGAGCATAAACAGCTCAGTAAGGAAATGATGTAAGCAGGTAGATAACTATACTATCTACATGCTGATAATGTCATGATATAAAATCGTTTACTTTTGAAGCATGAGGTATGACTAAAACGATGCCACATGTATATATATATATATATATATATATATATCATATAAGAGAAATCATGAAATCCATAAATGAAACAAACATGGAAAAATCCTCATGTATGACATCTCATGCTCGTCACATTAAAACTTATTTTGTGTTCATCATAAACTCATCACGTTAAAAACTCATTTGTTTTATCATAAAAAAACCACATCAAGGCTAAACCCATCTCTCGGGAATACCTTGATTCCTTAAATCGCATCTCGTTTAATAAAAACATAAATCGGGACATTACACCTCCCTCGGGTTTGTCCTGGTATATTCAGACCGTATGATATCATGTGAGGCATGTAGGTTACTATATGAAAATTGAGGACTATGGCCAGACTTTGTCCCTGTGATCCCAGGCTACACGGATCCCGGTGTGTGGGGCATCACAACTACAACGGGAGGCGGAGTCAAATCCTACCAGCCAGAATATCAAGTAACATCATCGAGTCATCATGACTACACGATACATCGTACTCCATGTGACATACACGGTACATCGTACTCCGTGGACCCATATCATAGTCAGGGGGTGCCTGCCATAGGTCTTATCCACCCCAATACTATGTCGATAACCAACCCATGTCGCAAAGTATACATGCGAGCATCTCAACTCTCTGTGACATACAGTCTATAGGAGGCTTCCGCACGACTATATGCATGTCAACTCACGTCTAGTGCGAGCGAAGCTCCAGCACCACGCTATGCATATCATGATATCAAAAATCTCGTGCGAGCGAAGCTCTAGCACGGTTTTGTGCACACACAAATTTCTCGTACGAGCAATGCTCCAGTATGGCTTTTCATGAGAAATAAATCAGTAAACTTGAGTGCGAGAAAGACTCTAGCACTCTTTTTATTCATGTAAATACGATAGGTGGCTCAATCTTGATAAAACATCTTTTAAAATAGTTACCGGTACAAACCGGTACCCTTTCGTATAATTCATGAAATCAATCGCCAACCTATGTGCAGATTTGCTTAAATTAAAGCAATATATTCATATAACACATTAAAACATGAAATCATGCAATATTATCTGCCTTACTACCCTTTTTGTAAATTTTACTCCTAGGGGCAATATCGTCTTTTTCTTTATTCACCCGTGGCCCAATTTTTTGTAAAAATTATTATTACTTCTCTAGATACTTAAAGTAATTCTAGGCCCTATAAATCCCCTCAAAAATACATATAGAAATCTTTATGCACCTACAAAATTCCCTTACCTCGATTTACGTGCAAACTTATCTCGTCTCGATAATATCCGATCTCTCAGTCCAACTGCACGTCAACCAAGTCTACGAAACTGCATATAATCACATATTTTGGGTTAATTCACTTATTTTTATCAGTATATCACATTTACTGATCGAATCTAACGTACTGGGCCCATTTTACTTTATTGGGCCCGATTGCACTTTAATGGGCCTCGACCCATTTTCAGCCCGTTTCTACTTATTAAATCCCTTCCTCAGGTTTACTGGGCTCATTCAGCTTACCAATAATCATCGGGCTTCATTCCAATCTCATTGGATAGCCCGTATAGTATTTACGGTAATTACGTTGCAATTCCGATTAATATTCCTTTTTATACAGAATTAATCCGTAATTCCGTAAAATAATCGAAACTTTGTATTAAGGGACTCATATTATCAAAATTAAAATATACTTACCCAATATGATGCGGGATACGAAAATTGGAGCTCAATCGGCTCTCGTACGGGCTTTGTCGTAAAACTACACAATTAATATTTATTTTCGGGTTACTTTTCGATTAAATATAATTTAAATAAATTTCTCAAAATTCAAATCGATCACTTTTGACCTTGTATCGACTTACCCGAAGTTCGGTGTATCCCCAAAATTTCTTCCCTTTTTTCCTTTTTCTCTTTTCTCTCTTTTGCCCTTCTTTATTGGTTGAACCGGTTCAGTCCGGTTCAACCCGGTTCAGACCGATCCGATTCAGTCGGTTCAATCCGGTTCAGCTGGTTCATCGCCTTGCCGACCGATTCTCCACCGGCTTCCATTGCCAGTAGCTTCGCGGGATCGGCCGCAGCTCGAATCTGCCCTCGGTTTCGCCTAAGGCAGTTGAAAAGTCACCGGTCCGGCCTGTTCTCTCCACCGTCGGTACCTATTTTCTCTTTCTGCCATTTTCGATGTTTACCGGCAGTTTGGTCAATTGTGGCCGCCACCAATCAGCTCGCCTGTGCCTGGGGAACGTTCGGCTGGGGGTAGGGTCGGCCAGATCGGCGTCGGTAACCGGGAATCTCCTCTTTCCTCTCTCGACTTCTCTCCCTCGATCCGGCGTTCTCCGGCGTCGGTGGGGCTCGTCGCCGGTACCAGGGAGGTCGCCGGCCTCTCCTCTTCCTTTTTCGGCCCTTCATCTGGCCGTTGGTCACCGGACGGCTCGCCGGTGGTCTCCTCGGTTTGGCTTCGTTTTTTCGTTTCTCACTTCTTTCTCTCTCCCCGATTTTCAGTTCTTCTCTCTTTTTTTTTGAATTAATTTAATTTAATTTATTATTATTTATAAATTTGTTTATTATTATTTTATTTATTAAAATAGTCAAAAATATTCAAAAATATCTAAAAAATCATTTTTTATTCCAAATAATTTTATTTACTTTATTTATTATATTTTTAACCCTTTTTCGGGTATAATTTCTCCGTATTTTCGGGATATTGTCCCAAGTGACTTTTCGATATTTCTAAAAATTTTGGATCTTGATCAATTGGACTCGAAATTTAATTATTTCTTTGTTATTGATCATGATTCTCAAATCCTTTATTTTTAATTAAATTTTCTTATCGAATTTATTCCGGCTTTCGATCTTTTGACCGTTTTGCCCTTCATTTATTCGGGATTAATTTAACCTGACTTCCCTTAACGAATACTCATTCATTTCGCATTTTAAATCCTTATTTCCAATCCGAATCTCATTCGTTTAAAATTGTAACCATTTTCATCCTTCATAAAAATTTACGATTAATTTTCGGGTCTTACAACCAGGGAGGTCGCGTCGACGCCCTCTCCCTTTTTTGGCCCTCACCGGCCGATTGGGTCGCCGGTGGTCGTCTGGTCTTCTCCTCGGGTTTCGGCTTCATTTTCTGTTTCTCTCTCCCCGACCAATTTCTGATTCCTTTTTTTATTAAATTTATTATTATTTATTATTTATTCTATTATTATTATATTCAATTATTTTATTATTATTTGGCAAAATATCTAAAAATATTCCTATTTTATTCATTTAACCCATAAATAAATTTATTGATTTTATTTCGACTTTTCGGTATATTTTTTGATTATTTTCGGAATTATTTTTCGAAGTAAGAATCTCGATTAATTTCGATTAATTCCCATAAATTCATATCTTGATCAATTTAACCCGAAATTTAATTATTTCTTCGTTATTGATCAAGATTTCTCAATCCCATATTTTTAATTAATTTTTTTTCTTATCGAAATTATATCAGCTTTCGATCTTTTGATCGTTTTGCCCTTCAACGTGTTCGAGATTAGTTTAACCCGACTTCCCTTCACGAACACTCACTCATTTCGCGTTTTAAATCCTTATCTCTAGTCTGAATCTCATTCGTTTAAATTTGTGACCATTTTCAATTCTTTATAAGAAATTATGATATAATTTGGGTCTTACATAATCTCCCCCACTTAAAAAATTTGGTCCTCCAAATTAGAACCAAGTTAGTCTGTAAATTACTCCGGATATTCCACACATATCATACTCTTTAATTTTTATGTGAATTTTCTGGAGTGTACTACTACCAAAAGACTTTAATTAGGGAGATCGTCTTAAATCCCAACACTTTCTCCTTCTTGTTTTAATACCCGAATCAAGTTTTCAATCATATGTTATACTTTCATTGAGCTAAGCTGTTGGAGCTCATATCTGGTCACATACGCTGGGTTCGGATAATATTTTCGAAACATCATAAGATGGGACACATCGTGGATGCCTGCTAATTCAGGTGGTAACATCAACCTACAGGACTTATCTCCCACTTTGTCCAATCACTCAAAAGATTCAATCTAATGAAACTCAATTTGCATTCTTTCGAATCTTGTTATGTCCTTAAGACAAATAACTTCCAACAATATTAATTCACCCTCGGTGAATTCCAATGGTTTTTGTGTCTTGTCAGCATAGCTTTTCTGTCTACTCTGAGGTGTTTCTTAATCTCTCAGAAATCAACTGAACATCCTCAGAGGTTTGTCTTACCAATTCGAGAGCAACTCTATATCTGTTACCCACTTCTTATCCAGACCGGGGAACAACCCCTATGGCCATACAATGCCTTATATAATGTTATCCCGATACTCAGGTGACAACTGTTATTATTGGTGAATTCAATTAGTAGCAACTGATCATCCCAGGAGCTTATAAAATCAATGGCACACGCTTTCATCATATCCTCCAGAACCTATACAGTCCTCTCTAACTGACCATCTGTCTGAGGATGAAAAGCTGTGCTAACACTCAGTCGGGTTCCCATACTTCTTGAAAAATATTCCCCGAAGTAGAAAGTGAACCGGGAATCCCTATCTGATACCATGCTCACTGGAACGCTACATAATGTTCCACAATCTTCTTTATACATAAATTCACCTACACATTCAGAGTATCTCGGGATTTCATAATCAGAAGGTGGGTAGACTTAGGCAGTCTGTCGACTATTATCCAGATAGCCTTATGATTCGTTCGGGTCCTCTGTAACCCATCATAAAATTCATGGTAATTTACTCTCATTTTTCATGTTGATATAGGTACAGGTTGAAATAACCTTGTAAACTTCTATTGCTCTACCTTACTTTGCTGACATACGAGACATTTCTTCATAATCTCCATAATGTCTCTTTTCATATCTAACCACCAATACCCCTTTTTTTTAAATTTCGATATATTTGTCATTTCTCGAATGCACTGTATATCCCGAAGAGTGAGTTTCTGACAATATCACTATCTCATCAACTATGGTCCTGGGGAGCACTTATATTATTATACTATCTCTGAACCTCAGTAAGTCATCATCTCTCTCTATGAACTCTATCACTGTACCCCTCTGAATCTGACCCATACTATCGACACCATGCCAATCATCACGCTAAGCCTGTCAAATTCGATCACTCAAATTCGGTTCTAATCTCAGGCTAGCTGTCACACAATCACTGTCATCATCAGAAGCGATCACATCACGACTGAGGCTCACAATTCCTCTAGCAGCTCATGCTCCCTAACCATCATATGTAATACCATCCCGAGGCTCTTTCTGCTCAAGGCATCAGCCATTACATTAGCCTTTCTTAGGTGGTACAATTTCCACAATCATAATCCTTCAGAAGCTCTAATCCTCTTTATTATTTCATATCCGACTCTTTCTGTGAAAATAAATACTCAGGATTTTTATGATCAATGCATACCCAAAATTTCTCACTGTGTATAAGTGGTAGCGTCATACCTTCAGTGTAAACGCTACGACTGCCAATCTCTAAATCATGGGTCAAATAGTTTCTTTCATGATCCTTGAGTTGTCTAGATCCATAATTGACTATCTTCCCATTTTGCATCAATACATAGCCCATTCATTATTTTAAGGTATCCATATACACGGAGTAACCTCTTGAGCTATCGGGTATGGTGAAAATAATTACGGTGGTCAGTTCATACTTCAATACACCGAAACTCATCGAAGCTACTTTCATACTTATCATCCTACTTGTATGTAATCTTTTGCGAATACGATGTGTCAACTGAGCAGCTCGTTTCTATAAACTCTCAACAAACCATCTGTACAAACAATCTCCAATTGTTGCTTATAATATTCCCTGGACTTTTAAATACACCCAAAATATCATCAATAAGGATGATAACAAATCGGTCCAGGTAAAGTTTAAATACTTCATCATAGTTGAGTTCCACTGAATATTTCAATTACCCATATCCTTGATTTTGGTACACATAATCATATTATGTCGTTTTAAAATCGCTTCCGTTGAAGCTACTAACCCGTGTCATTTCCTTTTTCTTATATTTACGGATTTTATAAAATTTTAAAATTTTAAACCTTCTTGATTAATCGAATTCTATTTTTCTTATCGTACCAGTAGAGGTGCCCTAATTTTAAATGTATATATTACTACTATCGCATTTCTATTTATAGGTTGTGTATACTTTTAGACGCTGTCAAGTCTTTGGCAGGGAGGTATTTTGAAATACCTTTATTAACCCTCAGACTTAACTACATGGACTGGTTATGGATATATTCTCTCCTTATCCTTAGTCGTAATTCATATCTACTATATATCGCTTGATCCAAATTACTTCACGTATCAGAGATATTCGTATCTTGCATGCGCCTCTTATTCCAATAGTTTTTGTATTCATGATCTATCACATCTAAAAGCTTATCTCTTTTCGTATATCACTTATAACAAACTCTGTGATTACTCATTCCGTGAGTACAATCTTTTACTCCTCTAATTTCAGTCGCTGCACTCCTTTTATTTCTTGTCAAAACTTACAGTATACTTTTTAGGGGTAAAATAGCACTGTCTTAGAATAGAACTCTGAACATCATAATTTGCAGCCAACTAATTTTTTCTCAAATATTACTTCAAATTATTCATAGTCCATTGAATAAAATCGACTGACTTATACTTCTTCCCTTGTTTTCAACATATAATTTCTTCATAATTATTCCGTTAGTTAACCCTCCTTCATTGGGGTACTAACTATCGGCATTGTGCCCAAGGTGTAGGCATTCATGTCTTTTACTAACTTATATTTAAATGAAGGCGGTATGACTAAATACATGGCACCAGGATTAATTAAAATAATTACTTCACTATTCATAACCAGTGTGGTATCTTTCACCACATCATATGAAACATCAATAGTGTCCTGGTCCAAGGCATACACTTGCCCTCGTCCAACAGCCTATTTTCCCCTTTCTCTTCGACTGTGGCCTCCCTTTTTAGTGCAGAGATATCAACAAGGTCTCTCTGTCTCTTTGCTCTTCTATAGGGCAGTCTTACCCAACTTTGAGCAATCATTAATTAAGTGGCCCATCTTACCACACTTAACGCCTATTTTAGTCAATAAGGTGTAGGTGTAGGCCTTACTTCTATGGTATCTACCACACATCCTACATTGTTTACACTACTACACTGCTACACAGTAGGTCGGGGTCCTCCAATCACAATACCCCTTAAAAATGTTGAAATTGGATACACTGGGGCCTTACTAATATCTTACCTTGTGACTTATCAACTCTAATCTCTTACCAAACTACCTTCTTCTCGTTCTGACATATCTGTCATTCTCTATTCTCTTTTGTCTCTATTTCGGCCCTTACTACCTTTCCCAATCTCAGAGGTGTGAAACATATGATCTTATTCACACAACTATAGTCTGGGCACTGCTTCGGCATAGGTATTGATATCCAACAAGGCCAATCGAACTCTAATCAACAATCTGAGCCCTTCATTGAACTTTTGGGCTTTTCGACTCTCATTGCCCATAGTGTCGAGGTCATACCTGGGCAGGTTTATAAGCTGAGATTCATACTCGTCAATCAACCAGTGTCCTTGGGTAGTGTAAGAAATTTTACCTGAAATTTCCTTTAAATAATGTCCAAGATATTCTGTCACCGGAATACATCAAAAAATATTTCTCATGTCAACTCTTAAGATGGGTCGAGCGGACTTTCACTAATGCTCCGACTCGCCCTCAAATATCATGCAAACTCTGAGCAATTAGCTCCCAAATATTCTCCACACTCCGCTCTAACCTCGCGAAGCGTGTCTCAATATTGTCCGATCTCTCTGTCGGACTTTGTGGGGTATGCTCAACAATAGCCTCCATTTCTATCGCATCTTGGTTCTCATAGGTCAACACAACACGACTAGCAGGCTCAGATCTACCTTTACGACCTCTGCTTCGTACTCTACCTCCTCTATCGCGACTAATATTAGGCATAACGCCTATATTTCTGCATTCTCATCCATTTCTTAGTTAAAACCCATCTCGATATACATTATTGTATCTAACCAAGCACAGTAACATAGGGATGTAATTTCCTAATTACTGACACTGACACACATCAGACCAATTTTGCTCTGATACCACCGCTTGTCATGACCCAAAACTACCCGAAAATCAGAGTAAATTTTTCATTTTTATTTCATACTTATCTATCCTCCGAATCGTGACCACACTCCACTAATAATTAGGCTGTGCGTCAATGCCAGTCCCACCATTTAATCATCATATAACTTAATTTCTTATTACAGAAAAAGGTAAACACATTCATTTTTCATTTATTCTTTTCCATTTATTTACAAGTGTTTACATTATCTATACATCCCTGACAATTACTTACAAACATGTTACTGTGCTATACTTATTTAGATACAATATGTACAAGTGTATATACCTTAACACGATGGGTAGCAGTGGATATCAAGAATGCAGTACTCAGTCGCCTCAATGTCTACTGAAGGGAATCTATGTTGGAAAATGAAAGGGGTGAGCACATCAAGCTCAGTAAGGTAATCCTACGAACAAGTAGGTAACTATACTACCTACATGAACGTGGTACCATGCATAAACCACCCTTTCTCCACACATTTCAAAATAGATGTTATAATTCGTGATGTCATGATGTCATGTAAAATAAGTTCATATATGGATTCAAAAGCATGGAAAACTCGACATGCATATCCATTTAAAACATTTCATCATCGTTAAAATTTTACAACACAGTCAGGACTCAACCCTCAGGTGTTCCTGACTCACACAAAACCATGAAATCAAATGTTTTTTAAAGCAACAGTACCATGCCTTAGATATATATGTTGTTACTTGATGTTTTGAAAATCATATTTGTGAACTTTTGTGTGAGTCTGGATCACCCAAGGGAGGGGTTGAATCCTGACTGAGATGTGAATTTTATAGGAATGAAATTGAGATTTAAACTGAAATTTGCATGACGTTATTTCAATTCTATTTAAACCCAGACGTGATGTAAACTGGTTTTACCTGACATTCATTGTGTCACATGTTATTATTGCTGTGAAAAGTATCTGATTTCAAGATTTTGTGTGAGTTAGGAATATCGGAGGGATGGGTGGAGTCCTGGCTATGTTGTGAAATTTTAACGAGAATGAAATGATTTAAATTGATTTGCATGTTGAGTTTTTCCATGCTCTTTGAAATCCATATGTGAACTTGTTTTACATGACATCATGAATTGTAGCATCTATTTTAAAATTTATGGAGAAATGGTGGTTTATGCACGGCACCACGTTCATGTAGGTAGTATGGTTACCTACTTGTTCGTAGGATTGCCTTACTGAGCTTGATGTGCTCACCCCTTTCATTTTCCTATACAGATTTCTTTCAATAGACTTTGAGGCGACTGAGTACTGCATTCCTGATATCCGCTGCTGCCCATCATTTTGAGGTATATACACTTGTACATATTGTATCTAAATAAGAATAGCACAGTAACATGTTTGTAAATAACTTTCGGGGATGTATAGACACTGTAAACACTTGTAAATGAATGGAAAGAATTAGTAAAAAACTCTTGTGCTCACCTTTCCTTTAATAAGGAATTAAGTTATATGGTGAATGAGTGGTGGGACTAGCATTAACGCACAGCCCAATTGTTAGGGGAGTGTGGTCACGATCAGAGGATAGGTAAGTATAAAAGAAAAATGAAAAATTTACTCTGATTTTGGGTTGTGACATGGTGGTATCAGAGCGAGATTGGTCTGATGTATGTCAGTGTCAATAATTAAAAAATTATATCCCCGTGTTACCGTGCTTGGTTAGATACAATTGTGTATATTGAGATCGGCTTTAACTAAGAAATGGTTGTGAATGCAAGAATATAGGCATTATGCCAAATACCAATGACGGTAGAGGAGGTAGAGCACGAGGCATAGGCCATAGAGGTAAGCCTGAGCCTGCTAGTCGTGCTGAGTCAACCCATGAGACCCATGAAGAGGTTGAGATGGAGACTAATGTTAAGTATACTCCATAGGGTCCTATAAAGAGACCAGACAGTATTAAGACAGCTTCACGAGGATGGAGTGGAGTGTAGAAAATATTTTGGAGTTGTTTAATCAGTCTTTGCCGGTAGTTGAGGATAGGTAGGGTAAAGCCTAAACAGATGCCTCACACTATAGAGATTCTCACACCCCTTCGGTATTTATCGAAGTAAAGAAACCAATAGTTACTAAGGACTGGGTGAATGAGATAGCGAAGTTGTATGGATTCTTTCAGTGTATGTCGACCGAGAAAGTGACTTTTAAATACGTTTATATTGGAAGGCGAGGCGGAGCATGGGTGAAAGTTCGCTCAACCTATTTAAGAGTTAGACATCTAGGAATGATATGAGTGATAATTCTGGATGCACAGAGACAGTATATTCGGACATTGTTTAGAGGAATTTATGGATAAAGTTCCTTACTCTGACCTAGAGGAACAGATCAATCGACCAGTATGAATCTCAATTTACATCCCTGGGCAGGTATAATATGACATTATGAACAGTGAGTATCGAAAGGTCCGAAAGACATGGAAAGACTCAGACCGTCTATCAAAGTCTGATTGACCCCGTTAGATATCACTATTTACGATGATGCAGTGCGCAGATCACAGTGCATGAATAAGATTAGGAATTGCACGCCTCTGAGTTTGAGAAAGGCAATAAGGGCCGAAATAGAGACAAAAAGGAACTAGTGGATAACAAAGATGTCAAAGTGGGAAAAAGGGGGTTTGGTATGAAATTTAGAGTTAGGGAGTTATGGGGTAAGATGATTGGTAAGCCCTAGTGTATCCAGTTTCAGCACTTACATGATATTATGATTAGAGGACCCCGACCTGCTAATGGGCAGTGTTGGATGTGTGGTAGTTACCACAGAAATAGGCTGTTGAATGAGGGTGAGTGTATGCCTTAGACCAAGACTTTATTGATGCTTCATTTGATGTGGTGCAAGGTACCATTTGGATTGTTAATATTGAAGTAATTATTTTAATTGATTCTGGTACTACACATTTATTCATATCGTCGTCAATTGCATATAAGTTAGTGAAATATGTGAAGCCTATATCATGAGGCAAATTGTTGATAGTTAGCACCCCAATGAAGGATAGTCTGCTAATTGAATATGTCGGTAGAAATTGTAAGTTGAAAGTGGAGGAAAGGAACATGCAGACCAATCTCATTCTATGAAATATGAGTGCTTTGATGTAATATGGGGAATAAATTGATTGGCTGCAAACTATGTTGTTAAAATTGCTATTCTAAGATAGCGATGTTTCACACTAGAAAAGTGTATAGTAAGTTTTAACTAGTAATGAAGAAGTTTTGTTATAGTTGATATACGAAATGAGATAAGCTTTGAGATGTGATAGATCCTGAATACAAGATATATTGGAATAAGAGGCATATGCAAGGTAAGAATATCTCTGATATGTGAAGTAATTTAGATTGAGCGATATGTAGTAGATATGAATTATGACCAAGGATAAGGGGTGGATATATCCATAACCAGTCCATGTGGTCAAGTTTGAGGGTTAATAAAGGTATTTCAAAATACCTCCCCGTCTGAAGACTTGACAGTGTCTAAAAGTACATATAACCTATAAATTGAAATTGACAGTCGTAATATATACATTTAAAATAAGGGTAGCGTTACTTGTACGATAAAGAAATATAGAATTCGATTAATCATGAAGGTTTAAGAATTAAAATTTTATAAAAGCTGTTAATATAAGAAAAAGGAAATGACGCGAGTTAGTATCTTAAATGAAAGCGATTTTGAAATGACATTATACGTTCATGCGTACATAGATCAAGGATATAGGTGATTGAAATATTTAGTGAAACTCAACTACGATGAGGTATTTAAACTTTACCTAGACCGATTTGTTATCATCTTTATTGATGATATGTTAGGTGTATTTAAAGTCCAGGAAAAATTATAAGCAACAGTTGGAAATTGTTTTTACAGAAGAATTGTTGAGAGTTTCTCCAAATGGGCTGCTCAGTTGACACATCTCATTCGGAAAAAGATTGCATACGAGTGGGGTGATAAGTATGAAAGTAGTTTCGGTGAGTTTTGGTATATTGAAGTAATAAACTGACCACTGTAATTATTTTCACTATACCCAATAGCTCAAGAGGTTTCGCAGTGTATATGGATACCTTAAAATAAAGAGTGGGCTGTGTATTGATGCAAAATGGGAAGATAGTCGATTATGGATCCAAACAACTTAAGGATCATGAAAGAAACTATCTGACCCATGATTTAAAGTTGGCAGTGGTAGTGTTTGTGCTGAGTATATGGCAGTACTATGTACACGGTGAGAAATTTCGGGTATGCATTGATCATAAAAAGCCCCGTGTACCTGTTTCCACAGAAAGAGTCGGATATGAGAACAAAGAGGGTTAAAGCTTCTGAGGGATTGTGATTGTGAAAATCATACCACCCAAGAAAGGCTAATGCAATGGCTGATGCCTTGAGCAGAAAGAGCCTTGGGATGGTAGGGTCAAGGAGCGTGAGTTGCTAGAGCAGTTGTGAGTCTCAGTAGTGATGTGACCCCTTCTGATAATGACAGTGATTGTGTGACAGCTAGACTAAGATTAGAACTAGATTTGAGTGACCGGATTCGATAGGCTTAGTGTGATGATCGACAGGGTGTCGATAGTGTGGGTTAGATTCAGAAGGGTATAGTGACAGAGTTCACAGTGAATAATGATGGCTTACAGAGATTCAGAGACAGTATAAGTGCTCCCCATGACCACAGTTGATGAGATAGTGTTATTGTCAGAAGCTTGCTCTTCGGGATATACAGTGCATCCGAGAAGTAATAAATATATCAGAATCTCTGAAAAAGGGTATTGGTGGTCAGATATGAAAAGAGACATTGTAGAGATTGAGGAGAAGTGTCTCGTATGTCAACAGATTAAGGTAGAGCAATAGAAGTTTCCAGGGTTGTTACAGCCTCTACCTATATCAACACGGAAATGGGAGAGGACTCGGATGAATCATGAGGCTATCAGGGTGATAGTCGATAGATTGACTAAGTCTGCCCACCTTCTGGTTATGAAATCAGATACTCTAAGTGTGTAGGCGAATTTATGTGTAAGGAAGATTGTGGAACATCATGTATTTTCCAGTGAGCATTGTATCATATAGGGATTCCCGCTTCACTTTCTACTTCTGGGAATATTTTTCAGGAAGCTATGGGAACCCGACTGAGTGTTAGCATAGGTTTTCGTCCTCAGACCGATGGTCGGTTAGAGCGGACTGTATGGGTTTTGGAGGATATGATGAGAGTGTGTGAATTGTTTTTATAAGCTCCTGGGATGATCTATTGCTACTAATTGAATTCTCCAATAATGACTGTTATCACTCAAGTATCGGGATGATTTTATATGAGGCTTTGTATGGCCGTAGGGGTTGTTCCCTGACTTGGATAAGAAGAAATGGGTGACAGACAGAAAATTACTCACGATTCAGTATAATAAGTCTTTAAGGGTGTTCAATTGATGTGTGAGAGATTAAGAACACCTTAGAGCAGACAGAAAAGCCATGCTGACAAGAGACAGAAAACCATTGGAATTCACTGGGGGTGAATCAGTATTGTTGGAAGTTACTTGTCCTAAGAGCACAACGAGATTTGAAAAGAAGGCAAATTGAGTTTCATTAGATTGAATCCTTTGAGATATTAGACAAAGTGGGAGATAAGGCCTGTAGGTTGACGTTACCATAGCAGGCATCCACAATGTGTCTCATCTTTTGATGCTTCGAAAATATTATTTGGACCCAGCATATGTGATTGGATATGAGCTGTGGAGCTCAATGAAAGTATAACGTATGTTGAAAACTTGATACGGGTGTTAGACGGAAGGAGAAAGTGTTGAGGTTTAAGACGATCTCCCTAGTCAAAGTCCTTTGGTAGTATTACACTTCGGATGAATTTAAATAGGAGCTGGAGAGTAAGAGTATGATATGTGTGAAGTATCCGGAGTGATTTACAAACTAACTTGGTTCTAATTTGGAGGACCAAATTTCTTAAGTGGGGGAGATTATGTAACACCCGATTGTTATCATATTTCCTTATGATTCACACATTTATGGATATGATTAAATGTTAATGGAATCATAAGACGGATTATTTGATCATATAAATATGAATGAAGTAGTCGAACGTACGTTAAATCCGAAAACAGACAATTAAGGAATTTCAAATTTAATTTATGAGATTTCAATTGTCCGGACAGAGATACAAATTGTAAATGAGAAATTATAGTGGGTCCAAGAAGAAAAGTCGGCCTAAATTGGTCCCGAACGTGTAGAAGGGTAAAACGGTTAAAAAACCAAAATTCGATGTAAATTCGGTAAGAAAATTTTAATTAAAAATAGGGTTTTAGGACATCTTGATCAATGAAGGAGAAATTATCAAATTTCGAGTCCAATTGATCAAGATCCGAAATTATTAAGGTTTACCGAAAATTCACTCAGGATAATATCCCGAAAATACGGAGAAAATATATCGGGAAAATGGAAAAATAGATTAAATAAATTTAATTAATTAATTATATAATAAAATATATAATTATTAGATATTTTGGTAAAATATAATATTTTATTGAATAAAATAATAATATAATAAATTATAAAAATAAAATAAAATAAAAAAGAAATCGTGATTTTGCGATTTTTGAAGAAGGCCAATGCCTTCTGCCTCCATTGACGGAGGCCACCGGGAAGAGAACAGGAGGCCGAAGGGGAGAGCCTCACGTCGACGTCGACCCCGACCCAGGCGAAATCCGACGAGGAAACACGGTAGGTGAGGGAGGAAGAGGAAAAGAGAGAAACCGAAAAGGGAAAAGAGAATTGGCGGCCACCGACGCCGATTCGGCCACAGCCACCGCCCACCGAAGCTCCCCCATTCGATGGTGCTCCGATTGGTGTCGAAAATAGCCGGAGAAAATGACGGATGGCGCAGGAAATGGCGAATGGAGAAAAGGCGACGAAACCGAGGGGAGAACAGGCTAGACCGGCCACTTTTCGGCCATCGTTGGTGAAACCGAGGCCAGATTTGTGAATCAAATTGCCCCAAGGAGCTGCTGGAGCCGGAAGCCGGTGAAGAACCAGTCGGAAGAGCTTTGAACCGCGAAGAAGAAAGCTGAACAGGACTTAATCGGCTTAACCGAACCAGTCTGAACCAGATCAAACCTGTTCAACCAGAAAAGAAGAAAAAAATAGGAAAAGGGAAAAAGAAAAAGAGAAAAAATTGGGGAAAATTCCAATGATGCAATCGAGCTACGAGTAAGCCGGTAAGCGGTCAAAATTGATCGATTTAAATTTTAGAATATTTAATATGATTAATATTCGACTGAAAATTGACCAAAAAAATATGTAATTGTGTAGCTCGACAATTGATGTCAAACGAGAGCTCGAGATAGCCTCGATATGCGTACCATCATGGAATCTCAGGTAAGTAACCCTTATTTTTGATAGTTTACATCGTTATGCATGTTAAGAATTTTCCTGCATACATTACGGAGTAATTTCTTATAAAACGAATTAAATTATGGAATTTGAGATAAATTGTCGTAAATAATTAATTGAGCTATCCTAGAGTTTAGAACGAGGCCAAATAAAATACTGATGGGCCCAATGAGCCCAATATGCCTCGATAATGTGAATAGTAAGTGAAAAATGGGCTTAAGGTCGATTAAGGCCTATTAAGGTGCAACCGAGCCCAATAGGGGTAACAGGCCCAATGATTTAAATTAAGCCCAGTAAAAGTGAAATATGAATTATTATGTTTGAATTTAACCCGATAAATATTTATACGCAGTTTCGAAGATTGGATTGGGAGCAAATCAGATTGCGTGACGAGACATCAGTGGGAAGGTCAGACTGTACAAAAAATGAGGTAAGGGAATTTTATGGACTGCTAGAGGTAACTTTAAGCAATTTCGACATCATTTACATTGCCTAAAATTGTCTGAAGGGTCTAGATTTAAGATAAGAATTTTAGTGCCCCTGATGAGCAAATGACCAAAATACCCTTGTGAAGGGTAAAATTTACAAATTTAGGAAAAGTTAGGAGGAGCAAGAACAAGAGGTTCTTGCTTGTTCTTGAGGTGTTTTCACACGTGCATGAGTAGGCTGGTTAGCTTGTAAATAAAAATGCACAGCATTGCATATTTTCAACAATGTGATTTCCTTGGAAATGGTTTTGAGATAACTGAGCCGCCTACGTGATTTTTGAGAATGTGACATGCTAAAGCTCAATTCGCACGAGTTTTGATTTGTGTGATGCATGCATTAGTGCTAGAGCAAGGGCTCGCACTAGAGTTTTACATCCATAGGTGCTGGAGTTTAACTCGCACCAGATTTTTATATGATTTTCGTGACAGGGTGCTGGAGTCTAACTCCCACCTGATTTTCACTTGATTTTTATGACACAATGCTGGAGCCTAGCTCGCACTAGTTTTACATGATTTTGACAGAGTGCTGGAGCTTAGCTCGTACTAGATCTTATGAGATTTTATGGAACGCGTGCTGGAGCTTTGCTCGCACGAGATTTTTCTTGATTTTATGAGAATGCTGGAGCATCGCTCGCACTGATTTTATAAGACATAATATGCGCCGTGCTTGGATCGTCGGGTAGATTGTGTGTCACGCCGTCGTTTTGAGACAGGCACGATTGTGGATATGAGATAAGGGTCCACGGAGTACGTTGTACCATGCAAGTAGCATGGAGTACGCTGTACCATGCTAGGATTGATTATCTGGCATCTTCGGATGCGAGTTGCATCTTCGGATGTGAGATATCGGACAGGACCGATGGGATGGACTTACCCTTCTCATGGGACAATTCTCGATAGTGGTGAGACCCCGCACACAGGATCCGTGAAGCAGTGGGATCACAAGTATATGACCAATACTCCTGGTTATTTGCTTTATATATATATATATATATATATATATATATATAGAGTGCGAAGTCTCGCATGTTGTTACTTGATGTTTTAAAAATCATGTTTGTTAACTTTTGTGTGAGTCTGGATCACCCGAGCGAGGGGTTGAAGCCTGATGACACGCCTTAAAGGTATTACCGCAAGTGCACAGGTCGTACAAGTAATAATGGGATTTAAGTCCCGAATTATCGTCCCACAGAGAAGTTGATCAGCCTAATTAACTACTGGTTAATCTTACCCTAAATATATTCTAGTAAATTATGAAGTTCTGATGGGTGGTCTGCATGGCTAAAATTAAAGTATTGAAAATAATAACAACTATAAAATAAAGAAAATAAAACCGGGCTAAAATTACTTACAAAGCTCCAAGCAATAAAAAGCAATAACGTACAAAAGAAAATTAAAACAGTTAAAACGAATTAACGCAATTAAAATAAAATGCAAATATGAAAATAAAGTAATAAAACTAATTAAACTAAAATTAAACAAGTTTAAAATAAAATGTGCATGTAATGAAACTAACTAAGAAAATGCAATTTAAACTAACTTAAAGTCTAATGAAAATAAAGACTAAATTAAAAATGCATGAAAAAAAACATTTAATCTAAATTAATTCTAATTGGAAAACCTATAAAAAAATTAAAAATTAACTAATGACATAATTAAATCTAAATTCTAGAATAACCAATCAATTGAACTATAGCTAATCATGCAAATAAAATTAAAATCATAACTTCTTAGGCTAACAAATTAAATTGGATTTAACTAATCTAAAAAATGCATGTAAATAGATTAAAGCAACAATGGAATATGCCAAACATGGCATTAACAAGTTGCAAACCAAAGTGGTCCCGGTATGGGACACTGTTCACTGTCTTCTTCATTTTGCTGCTCATGGTTTTATTGGTTTGCTGTCCGCTTACTGCTGCAGTTCGTCCTCTTCTCCCGGAGTGTCCTGCTGTCTGCTGCAGGTCTATCCACTGGTGCTCTGTTCTGCTGCAGGTGCTGCTGCTGCCTCTGCTCCACTGTCTTCGACATGCCCAGCTGCTGATCCGATTTTTTCCTCCATTGCAGTATCAGCAACTCTGCCTTGACATGATTATTCACTACGTCTTGGCCCTCCAGGTGTGTCCTGCTCTCTCCAGCACGATCTGTCCTCAGCTAGTGCTGCAGCAAACAAGGTCACCCGTACACTGCCTTCATCAACCATTCTTGTAGCAGCCTTCTGCTCCATGCGCTGTCCTGGGTCTGATTTGTGCTGTTGTCCATGTGCTGATCGACTCTTTGCTGCACGAGTCCTCAACATATTCTGCTCATGTGATATCTTGCATTGCTTGTACCAACACTCATACCCGAGAATCACAATCTCCAGTCCTGCACAACATGAAATGCTAACAGAAGCAGCAGAAAACATAGCACGGTTCCGTTCCATAAACGTCATTCCTGGCAGTAGAACCGTCAACAGCTCTGGTCCGATCAGCTCTTCACACTGGAACCCGACAATAGCACGTCCAGCGTTGATCCCGGCAATGGAACCAGTAGTAGTTTCGCCCCGCCTAGCTCGTCACGCCACAGTTTTCGTTACATTGTTCTGCTCAAATGCTTTATTCCCGATCTTCCTGCACCACACTAACCCAGGGAAAATAGCCAACAAACCACGTCCTACAACCGCAGCACAACATAGCCACACCAGCAATCACCAGCAAAGATAACAGACAAATGAAATAGAGACAGGAAGAAGCAAAACAGACCCTGAAAATAATGAAAGGGAAATCTAACAAAACCGAGAAAAGAGAAAAAGAAAGACTTGGAATTGGATTGAAACTATCTAATGTAAAATGCTAGGAAACTAGAAATTAAAACAAACTCTTCATAAAATTTAGATAGCATGAACAGTAAAATAACATGTAGCTAAAAATAAAAACTACAATCGAAAATCAAAAAAAATTTCAAAAACTTAAACTACCCTAAATTAAAACTACTCCTAAATTACTCTACACTACTCCTAACCTAGGCTACTTCCTAATTTCTACTTCTACTTCCCTACTTCCTAATTGATTTTTCAATTGCCATCATATTCTATTTATACACAAACATAGGGGTACAATGGTAAATTTTCATCTTAGATGAGTTGGTATTGTTTGGCCACTTGTCTTCATTTGATTTGCTGCAGAGTAGATATTTCCATATCATCAGTCTTTTTGTCCAATTAGCTGTGCGATGTGGCCCGGCATGTGTCTTCCAGAGGGTTGGCACGGTGTCCTTCAATCTTATCATTTCGGAGCAAATAAAATACGAACACCTAGCATCACGCGTGTCCAGACGACTGATGACTCGGTCTGCAAATTGGAAGTGGTCCAGTCTCCTTTAGCTCGTTTTCAGCCCAATTTCGTCTGAAACGATTGAGTTTCATCCAGATTTAATTTATTTGCACATTAAAGAATTTTAATTAAATAAAGGGGATAATTAATAAAATAAATTGGGGATTTAAATAAATAATTAGGAAACTAAGCACAAATAATTCTATGAAAAATAAAAAAAACACCTGATAGAGATGTGATTTTGATAAGAATGAAACTAGGATTTAAATTGAAATTTGCATGACGTTATTTCCAGGCTATTTAAACCCAGACATGATGTAAACTAGTTTTACATGACATTCATTGTGTCGCAAGTTATTATTGTTTTGAAAAGCATCTGATTTCATGATTTTGTGTGAGTCAGGAACACCCGAGGGATGAGTGGAGTCCTGGTTGTGTTGTGAAATTTTCAATGCTCTTTGAAATCCATATGTGAACTTGTTTTACATGACATCATGAATTGTAGCATCTATTTTAAAATGTGTGGAGAAAGGGTGGTTTATGCACGGCACCACATTCATGTAGATAGTATGGTTACCTACTTGTTCATAGGATTGCCTTACTGAGCTTGATGTGCTCACCCCTTTCATTTTCCTACACAGATTTCTTTCAGTAGACTTTGAGGCAACTGAGTACTGCATTCCTGATATCCACTGCTACCCATCATTTTGAGGTATATACACTTGTACATATTATATCTAAATAAGAAAAGCATAGTAACATGTTTGTAAGTAACTTTCGGGGATGTATAGACACTGTAAACACTTGTAAATAAATGGGAAAGAATTAGTAAAAAAACTCATGTGTTTACCTTTCCTTTAATAAGGAATTAAGTTATATGGTGAATGAATGGTGGGACAGGCATTGATGCATAGTCCAATTGTTAGTGGAGTGTAGTCACGATCAGAGGACAGGTAAGTATAAAAAAAACAAAAAATTTACTCTGATTTTGGGTCGTGACACTTACAATCCTCCCCACCTTAAAAAAATTGGTCCTCCAAATTAGAACCAAGTTACTCTACAAACAATTGGGGATATCTCTCTTGCATCGGACTCTCTAGCTCCTAAGTAGCTTCTTCTGAAGTGTGATGTTGTCAAAGAATCTTCACTAGCCTGATAGTCTTATTCCTCAAAACTTTCTCTTTTCTATACAGTATCCGTATCGGTTTCTCTACATAGGTCAAATCATCCTTAAGCTCCAATGGCTCATACCGAATTACATGATTTGGATATAGATGATACTTCCTCAACATCGAAATTTGGAAGACGTTATGCACTCCCAATAATTTCGATGGCAAAGCCAATCTATATGCCTTATCTCCCACTCTGTCCAGTATCTCAAAGGGTTCGATGTAGCGACGACTTAACTTGCCTCTCTTCCCAAATCTCGCTATACAATTAGAAGGAGAAACTTTTAGAAATAATGAATCACCAACTGTGAACTCAAGCGACCTCCATCTCTTGTCAGCATAGATTTTCTGTCTACTCTGAGCTGTCCTCAATCTCTCAACGATCAATTAGACATTCTCAGAGGCTTGTGTAACCAAATCAAGAGCAAAAATCTTTCTATCACCCACTTCTTCCAAACTGATAGGGGAACAACATCTACGGCCGTACAAAGCCTCATATGGTGCCATCCCGATACTCGCATGATAATTGTTGTTTAGGCGAATTTAGCTAATGGCAAATGATCATCCCATGAGCCTCTAAAATCCAACACACACGCTCTTAACATATCCTCTAGAGTCTGTATAGTCCTCTCCGACTGACCATCTATGTGAGGATGAAAAATGGTGCTCAAACTCAATTGGGTTCCCATGGCTTCTTGAAAATGTTCCCAAAAGTGGGAAGTGAAGTGGGAATCCCTATCTGAAATAATGCTCTCTGGAATACCATGTAACCTCACTACCTCGCGTACAAACAGTTCTGCCAGTGAACTCAGAGTATATATAGCTCTCATAGGTAAACAGTGGGTTAACTTCGTTAGTCTATCAATTATCACCCATATCGCATCGTGATTTCTCTGGGTCCTCGGTAGACCCATCACCAAATCCATGGTGATATGCTCTCATTTCCATGTCAATATAGGTAGAGGCTACAATAACCCTGTAGGTTTCTGATGCTCTACTTTCACTTACTAACATACGAGACATCTTGCCACAAATTCTACCACATCTCTCTTCATACCTGACCACCAGCACACTTTCCGGAGATTTTGATACATCTTATTAATCCCTGGATGTAGCGTGTACCTCGACGAATGAGCTTTCGTCAATATCAATCTCTTGAGCTTTAGGTCTTCGGGAACACATAAACTGCCTCTAAACCTCAGAAGTCTATCTGAACTCATATCAACGTCAGTCACTCTTCCTCTCTGTATCTGACTACGCACATCAATGCAATACAGATCAGTCTGCTGATCCTGTCTAATCTTGTCCAACAGATCTGGCTCCAAACGTAGACTAGCAATAATATAGTCTGTATCCATGTTAGAAGGCACGACTCCTAAATTGAGGCTAGCAAACTACTTTAGCAACTCATGTTCCCTGACCATCATATACGATACCATCCCAAGGCTCTTCCTGCTCAACGCATCAGCTACAATGTTAGCCTTACCTGAATGATAAAATATCTCACAATAATAATAATTTAAAAGCTCTAGTCACATTCTCTATCTCATATTCAGTTCTTTCTATGAGAACAGATACTTAAGGCTCTTATGGTCGGTAAAAATTTGAAACTTTTCACCAAACAAGTAGTGGTGCCATACCTTCAACGCAAACACTACTACTGCTAACTCTAATTCATGGGTCAGATAGTTCTTCTCATGGTCTTTCAGCTGTCTAGATCCATAAGCAACTACCTTCCCATCCTACATCAATACACAGCCCAGTCCCTGATGCGAAGCATCGGTATACACTACAAATACTCTTGAGCTGGTCGGGATAGTGAGAATCGGAGTAGTGGTCAATCGACTCTTCAACTCCTGAAAACTCTTCTCATAATCCTCATTCCACATGAATGCTACACCTTTCCGAGTGAGACATGTAAACGGAGCAGCTAACTTCGAAAATCCTTTAATGAATCTCCGATAGTATCCTGCTAAACCAAGGAAACTCTTGATCTCAGTGACTATCCTCGACTGTTCCCACTGAACTATAGCCTCAACCTTGGAGGGATCTACTGATACACAATCCTTTGACACAACATGTCCAAAAAATGAGATCTGTGACAACCAAAAATCACACTTATTGAGTTTAGCATACAACTTCAGCTCTCATAGGTTATGCAATACAATCCTGAAGTGCTCTTCATGCTCTAAATAAAATTTTGAATATACTAAGATATGATCTATGAAAATGATAAGAAACTAATCCAAGTATGGCTTGAACACATCGTTCATCAATGCCATGAAAGTTGCAGGAGCATTCGTCAATCTGAATGGCATAACCAAAAACTCGTAATGACCATATTGGGTCCTAAATGCTATCTTAGGCACATCTCCACTCCGTACTCTCAACTGATGATACCCAGACCCGAAATCAATCTTAGAAAAAACATGCGCTCGCCGGAGCTGATCCAATAGATCATCAATACGTTGAAGGGGATACCTATTCTTGATGGTTTCCTTATTCAACAAACTGTAATCTATACATAATTGGAGGCTTCCATCCTTCTTCTTTACAAACAAAACTAGTGCTCCCCAAGCTGAAACACTCGGTCTGATAAAACCCCTATCTAACAACTATTGTAATTATTTCTTGAGATCTTCCAGCTCAACTAAGGCCATGCGATACGGTGGTTTTGATATAGGTTCAGTACCAGGCACCAAGTCTATACAGGACTCCATCTCTTTGTCTGTTTGCAACCCTAGAAATTCATCCGGAATGACATATGGAAATTCACTAACCACAGGAATATCCACCAACTCTGGATGTACCTTATTCGTATCAACCACGTACGCAATAAAACCTTCAACATATTCATTTCTCAGTAAGCATAGCACATTATTTATTGTAATCACAACTACTACTTTTATTTCTTTTCATCAAACTTTACAACATATTTTTTAGCGTTAGGAAACATAACTGTCTTAGCATAACAATCTAAAACAACATGGTTTGGCGATAACCAATCCATTCCTAAGATTACATCAAAATCACTCATACTTAACAGTATTAGATTGGTTGTCATATCCTTTTCCCGTACTCTTATCTTACAATCATTTAACACATACTCCACCAGCTGACTATTATCCATAGGCGTACTTATTAACATAATCCTACTCAAAGGTGTATGCTCTACATGCTTTTCTAACTTACATGCAAATGAAGGTGATACAAATGAATGTGTGGCACCAGGATCAATTAAAACATGTTCTTCTAAATCATACATCAGGATGTTACCTCTAATCACATCCGACGAAGCATTAGCTATCCCCTGGTCCAAGGCATGCACTCGCCCTCGTCTAATAACCTACTTTCCTTTCTCTTCTGCTGTAGCTCTCCTCCTCAGACCAGGCATATCAGCTGGAGCTCTCCTCCTCAGACCAGGCATATCAGCTGGAGCTCTCAGGCTCCTTACCCTTCTGTGGGGCAATATCTGTGACCTTTTGGTAAACTCTGGCCATGTAGCTTGGCTTCCCACATCTAAAGCACAATCTGCTAAAAACAGGACAAGGTCTACCTCTATGGAATCTACCACATCTACTGCATTGTTTAGTAGTAGGCCTGGATCCTCCAATCACTACTCCTCTAGCTGGAGCTATAGTCGGGTATGCAGGAGATCTAACAATATACTTCTGTACTACTTCGATCCTTGGTCTCTTACCGAAGAGTCTTCTCCCCCCTCGATATCTGAAACCTCGAGCACTGTCACTCACTAGCCTCTTCCTATCTCTATCTCTACCTTTACTAACTATTCAGAACTCTAAGGTATTCGTCTCACAATCTTGTTCACAGAGTTGCACCCTGCGTACTGCCTCATCATAGGTAGAGATATCAAATGGAACCAGTTTAGGCCGTAATACTAGCCTCAGTCTATCTATGAATCTGCAAACCTTCATAGTCTCGTTGCTCATAGTGTCAGGGTCATACCTTCCCAAGGATAAGAATATAGTCTCATACTCATCCATAGAATAACTTCCCTGGTTAAACCCCAAAAATTTAACCTGCAGCCTCCGCTGAGCTGTATCCATAATAAACTGCCTCTTGAAGGCATCTAGAAATATCTCTAAACTGATCTCTGTATGTCGGGCTCTCAATATGGGTTGAGTGGACTTCCACCAATGCTCTGCTATTCCCTTCAGTAGGAACACAGCAAATACGACCATCTCTAAAGTTGTACACTCAAAGAATCCGTACAACTTATCCATCTCTCCTATCGACTCTTCCGCCAACACTGGGTCCTTAATCCCACGAAAAGTTGAAGGTCCAAGTTTCTGGAATTGTCAAAGTCTGTCAAGATCACAATAGTATCCCAAAATAATACCGCCCTATCATGGAGCAACATAAGACGACGTATCCTGAACTGTTGGGGGTATAGGTGTATGTGTAGGTTGTGGCACATGAGCTGGCTGTGCAAGTGTACCAGGTGCAACTGCTTCTCCAGGTGCAGTCTCTTCATCCTATCCCTATCCTCCTGGCATAGTTTGTGTTAGTATCTCCACTATGGTCTCTAGACGACGTTCTAATCTCTCAAAACGTACCTCGGTACTCTCTGGTACCTCAGTAGGACCTGTAGTCTCATATCGGGTCTCTGGCCTACCTCTACGGCCTCGAGCCCTACCTCTATCCCCTTTACCACGATGAGTATTAACCAAAATGGCTAAATCCCTGCATTTATCATCATTAATTAGTCTAAGATCCATCTCGTATAAAAAATTGTAACTTAACAAAGCACAATAATATGGGGATGTACATTTTCCTAATTGTTAATATTGATTCATATTAGACTAACCTTGCTAGTCACGAAATTCCCTTACCTCAGATCATGTCACGTGACCTCTCTTTCTCGGTGCTGCTCACTCTCACAGTCTGATCAACTGCCACTATGATTTTCGAAGCTATTATAATTATCTATGTTAGTATACCGAAATATACTTGTTTCATTTGCTAAATCTTAATTCAATACATAGATTTTATCACTTCCTTCTATTATGGTGTTATACCATTTTTTCCATATATCTACCTTCATTTCTCCTCATTTCCAATTTATACATTTCACAAAACTACTTTATAATCTTTCATACATGTATATTCTATCATTAAATTCATGTTAACATAACTTCCTCATCATTTTGTCACTTCCATGCCAATAGCTAGGTCATGCTCATTTTTTATGATCCTTTCATTTCCAACAATTCATACATATACCAACAAGCTCACCAATACACCTAGTTTAACATAGATCAACTTAGTGCATGAAACCTTACCTAATTGAGATTTCCTTATTTTCACCAAATTTGGTAAAATCCTTCTTGCTCTTTAAATCTTTGATTCTAATCTCTTGTTTTCAAGTATGTTGTTCTCCTTTCCACTAGAACAACTTTGCTCAACTATATCTCACTCAAAATTGATTGCAAACTGAAGTTTTCTAATGTATTTTGGTTAGGTTTAGCTTTAGTTCTTGAATGGAATAGTGTTTCTTATGAAACAGAGGTTGCAGAAGTTCAGTATTTATATAATTGTCTCTATGAGATCGATCTCCCTTGCATTTATCTCCTCGAAACAGACCTTTCAGGCCTAATAAGATTGATCTGCACCTAAGCATGAGATCGATCTGTACAACTCAGAACCTTAAGGAGATTGATCTAGCCTTGCAATAATATCGATCTATCACAACCCAAGCCTTAAGGAAATCGATCTGTATTGCCAAGGAGATCGATCTGCTCCTTTCCTGAAGTAGTTCTGCTGCACTTTTCATCCCAATTCACTTCTACATTGGTATTTGATTTACTTAACCATCCATTTTACATTTCATCAACATTTACAACTTAAAAACATTCATTCCTCATAATTTATATTAGTTGTGACTTGTTTATACATCACAAACTCACAAAGATTACATGTAAATTTTTTAGTCTTACAACATGGAAATGAGAGCATATTACTATGGATTTCATTATGGGATTACCGAGGACCCAGAGGGGCCATGATGAAGTCTGGGTGATTCTGGACAGACTGACTAAGAGTGCCCACTTCCTCGCCATCAAGAGAACATATTGTCTTAATGCATTGGCAAACTAGTATGTTCAAGAGATTGCACGATTGCATGAGGCTCCTGTAAGTATCACATCTGATAGGGATTCTAGATTCATGTTCAGATTTTAGACTCATTTTCAAGAAGCCATGGGATCTTAGTTACATCTGAGCACTGCCTACCATCCTCAGATCGACGGTTTATCCAAACGGACTATTCAGACCTTAGAAGTCATGTTATAGGCATGTGCATTAGATTTTAAGGACTCATGGGATGATCATTTACCGCTCGCAGAGTTTACCTATAATAATAGTTACCATGCCAGTATTGGGATGGCACCATATGAAGCTTTATATGGCAGAAGGTGTAGATCCCTTATAACATGAGAAAAAGTGGGTGACAGAAAAATATCTACTCTCGATCTTGTGGAACAAGCAACTAAAGGTGTTCAGCTAATTTGGGATAGATTGAGGACAGTACAGAGTTGACAAAAGAGTTATGTTGATGTGCGAAGATGTCCTCTAGAATTTCAAGTTGGGGACTCTGTATTTGTGAAAGTGTCTCCGATGAAGGGTGCCATGCGCTTCAGAAAGAAAGGGAAGCTGAGTCCTCACTTTATTGGTCTATTTGAAATATTGGAAAAAGTGAGAGACGTTACCTATAGACTTGTATTACCCCCGCAACTGTCTGGGGTGCATGATGTCTTCTATGTGTCTATGTTGAGGAAGTATCATTCAGACCCCTCTCATGTTATTGAGTATGAACCGATAGACATACAAGAAGATATGAGCTATGTTGAGTAACCAGTCCGGATTCTCAATAAAAAAGATAAGGTACTTTGATCTAAGAGAATTCCCTTAGTGAAGGTTCTCTGGCAACAAGATTCAACAGCAGAAGCTATGTGGGAGCTAGAGAGCCACATGAGAGAGAAGTACCCTCAATTGTTCGATGGACCAGTCTAGATTTGAAGGACCAAATTCTTAAAAGGTGGGGAGAAATGTGAAACCCAAAATTTTCACATCATTATTTATTTGGAAACTAAAAAGCAATTAAGATACTCAGAATAATATTATGCAGGCTCAGAATAACCGAAACACTCAAGTCAGTGCCAAGGAGGTCGAGGCACAAAAACTGAGGTAAGGCTTTAAGTTTAAGTATCTCTTAAGATTGCATATATAAGTATGTTTTGGTGGTTAGGAGTTGAAACTAAGGTATTGGAATAGAAAAAGTTAGTAGGAACTCGAGTTAGCACTAAACCGAGCATTTGGGCCTAGTAAGTGAAATAAATTTGAAATAAATTCTATGAATTCATAAAAATTATTCCAAGGCCATAGGAAATTATCATAAGGTATAATTGACTTTGGGGAATGAAAATTAAGTGGAAATCTTGAGGTCTCGGTAGTTGAATTAAATTTTAAAGGAAACCGAAAACCTTAAGCAATTTTAATCAGTAATGACTAAATCGGGCAAAATGCACTTAAACAAGGGACATTTCTTAAATAAGTGGGCCCCAAAATTTTATGAGACATGCTAGAGACTTAGTATAAGACTTGAGAAGTGAAAATTTGGAAGAAAATGGGCTGAAAATAATTTTAATAGATTTTACAAAAACATGGCTGCTAGCTGGCCCAACATAAAAGCCCAATTTGAAGCCCATCCAGAAGACTTTTAAGCCCAATCTTCTTTATAATAAAAGAGGACTTCATGCTCTTTCTAGAATGGTAAAGAACACCCCAAAACCAGCTCGAACCAGAGAGAACCAACCCCATAAAGTTGCCACAGGCGTCCTCTACAAGGTGAACTTGTGCGATTTTTTCAGCCACCTTTCGGCCACTTTTAGAGTTCAGTAAAAAAAGATCAAATCTTCCTTCCTAAGTCCTTTACAACATATAAAAAATCTTAAACAAGCTTGTCTGCTTGGTGAAAAGATAGTGAGAAGAATAGAGGCAAAATCTTTCATGTTTATAAGGTAAGAGAAACTTGAAATTTCTAGTTTCTTGATTGCTTTTTGAGTTGTTTTTTATGATTCTAAGTTGTATACATGTTTATTTTCAACTGAGAGTCATTGTTTGAGAAAGAATCTGGGGTCAAACATGGTCAAACCCGAGGTAAAGTTGTTGGAAGATGATGAGTTTGATATATGTTCATGTTTGATGAATTTGCTTAATTTTGGCTAAAGTAGAAATTGATGAAATAATTTCTAGTGATAGGTATACGTTCGGCCATCAATAAATTGTTAAGAATATGGTGAAATTTGGTTGTGTTGTATGTTGTAGAATGCTAAATTAATACAGAAGAGTTCGATTTATAACTCAGTTTAGTGGAGAACTGTAAAACTGTGAAAGTTTGATAAATTGAAAAGTTTTGATGTGTTGATTTTAGGTTTGGATAAATGTTTAAATCATTAAGTTAATAAGTTAGAAGTTAGAAGAAAATAAACTATCAAAATTTCCTAAACCGACCTTTTAATCGGTAAACCCGAGAAAGTAGGGGAAGTGGACAAAACAGTCAGATTTAGTGAAGTTTATGGAAGTGGATGTTTGTTTAAGCATACTAAGATGAAATTGAGCATCATCTGATAATTTTGGAACAGTCTTGGGCAACTTGGGATATTAACACGTAAATCGAGGTAAGCTCGTTACCCGACAATTTTGTGCTGTCCCATAATTTAATAGGTAAGGGATGTAATTTAAAGCAATATTGGTATCCCGTTACCTTATTTTTAAGATAAAATTATGTTTGAAGTAAGAATTCCTATGTAGAATGTACTCGATAGTTGAGAAAGCACTATTCATGCATAACCCGAAAATCGAAAGAAAAAACAACTGGACTAAGCCTTCTGAATGTACCTTCTAGCAACTGAAAAATATTTTGGGAAATGAAAGTTTTTTTATGGAAATGAGCTTTATGAATGGGATTGCATAAATACACAGTTTTGAAATATAAAACTCGGTGTTGCTAATATTTAGGTTAACAAGCCCGAAAAAGATTTTGTAAGTTCTGTTTTGAGATTAAGGAAACATGTAGTCCATGATATCTGTCATGCATGGCCTTTGTGGAGTTTTGTTCTTCGTAATGCATACTTTAAACCACATCGTGCATGTTCAATCCTTTGTGGTGCATGTTTAACCACATTGTGCATGCGTTGTACACTCAGTGCCTTCTTTTCCGCCACTTTGTGCATTATTCGTTTTGGTCCTTAGTGGCGTAGGGCACTGTACGAATCCAGTACAGTCTATAATCCCCTTACCATGGCCATTAGTACTCCGTTTATTTGTCTCCCCTTCAGAGGTTTAGTTTGTATGAACATAACTTATGCTTGCTATGTGTATTTGCCTAGTCTCCATAGTAGATTCTTTATGACTTCGAAAGAAAAGTGATAAGTTTCTAACATGTGATTTATGTGATTTGAAATTTGTTTTAACTTACCTTTTAAGTAAGCATAATTTGATGTAAAGTGTATATATATATATATGTTTACCAAAGGTTTGTACAAAGGCATTCAGTTTTAGTATACTGTCATACTGAGACTGTTTTAAACGCATGTCTTACTGGGCTTGAAGAGCCCATCCCTTTCTCTACTTTTCCAAACTATTTGCAGTGATCACTTTTTACGCCTGTTGTGTAGTTGTCGTAGCTTGGTAGACACAATAGTCTCCCCAGGCTACCTCTGGTACCCGAAAAGGTATACTATTGTATTTATTACCAGAAATCTTGTATAGCATAGACAATGGATTGTAAAGAATATTTTGGGATGTAATCTAGTCAAGTATGTATGTAAAGTTAGCAACTCGCAGTTTGTATAATAAAATGTAATGGTTACGAGAAACGTCATTAATTAGAAAAAAAGGTTAAAATTAACTAGTTGCGGATACAAACTATGTTTTAAACATTGCGAGGTAAGTTCATAAATAAGTCGTTATGCCGTGAATTTTTTGTAAAATGAAAGGTTAAGTAATCGGCACTGACAGGAATGCAACTTAAATAAGGAATTAAGGAAAGAAAAATTAGCCCATATTTTCATGTTTTCGGGGCGTGGCAGTTTAATACAAAAAGATAAGTGCATAACATATCTAAAAACAGCTAAGGGTGATTAATCAATGAAGTGTAGACAAAATCATCACCTAAAGTCATAACATAAGTCTATAAACTATGACATGAACAACTACGAGGATGGTGGTCCCGAAAAATGATCAAGACGAATATGAAGCTCATCTACTCAGACTCGAGTGACCTGAAAGTCATTAAACATGGCCTTTTGAGCTTTCTCAAAAACAGAGAAGCAAGAATTAAAAGCCTGATAACACACCTTAATAGCGTTCGAATCTAGAATCAATATGGAGGTGGAAGTCGGTGAACATCGTAACAATAGAGTCCAAAGTAGTCTCTAAGACAGTTGGTTGTGATGGTTCTGCATTGGTTTTCAGCTTAAACTCAATCACGATGTTAATATCATGACATTGACGCCTTAACCTCAAAGGTCCACGAGTTTCTTGAGCCATTCTCCTCATCATCTTGATAACAGAGAATGGCAGCTTTAATGAAAGTTGAAGGGAGGTCAGTGGTCTTGCATGAACAATCAATGTCAATCCGAAGAAAAAAGTAGGCAAGTGGTTGTGCGAAGATAATGGTTTCAAGCGACCCATTTATGATCTTCATCCAATCTTTAAAGATGAAGTGGATGAGATTGGGTTTTTAACCATTAGCGTCATAAATATGATGTAGCTAAAAGCAATCAAGCTTGCATAAGTGATCATACTTTGTGCCAAGAGGGCGCGAGTTTAATTAAAAGAATTACGATGCACTTCGTTTAAATCAATTACATGATGCACTTCAATTAAATCAACTATACTATACACTTCGATTAAATCGATTACACTACGCACTTCAATTAAAACGATTATACTATGCACTTTGATTAATCGAATACTTTTCAAAAATAATAATTGATAGGAATACACTTAAAGCCTTAATCATTGAAATCGATACTAAAACAAAATAGTTTCTTTATACATTTCATTCGATTAATCACTTTTACAAAAGCAATAGTAAATAGACGTATGCATTAAATGTCAATCACCGAAATCAATACTGATAAGAAAACTAATAGTGAGTGGAGTATAATCAGAAATTCCTAAGTAACAGAATCAATAACAATATCCATGTCATGCCCTTCTCTCACATGCGACTTCTCCAAAATTACCACAAAATATTCGCATTTTACTTACCTTTTCTTCTGTCATCACTCACATCAAACGTTGGGTTGTGATTCGATATTAGTCACCCATTCACATTTATTCATAACATGTATACAATTTAATATTCTTTTCGGTAATGGAAGCTCTTATACATTAATACAAATATTTGTACATATACATCCTCGATCGTACAATCGTTTACATAACTGTGTTGTTATAATGTTCAGTATAAAATGTCAAGTGTGTATACCTCTCGTAAGATGGATAGGCAGCAGATTAAAGTCTACCAGTTCTCAGCCGTGTCCACCTACTGTGGATGCTCTGTAAAGAGGGGAAATAAAAATGGGGTGAGCTCACAGCCCAATAAGGAAATCAGGCAAGCAAGTAGATAACCACACTATCTATAAAATACTATGCTCATACCTTGAAATCATTTCATTATCTATTCGTATCTAAAGCATGCATCTTGCTTAAAGCTTTTATGCAATATATATATAGATACAAATCATCAGTTATAAAGATTGAAAACATGCTGGTTTAACAACCTCGGCAGTTTATGCAAAACATTGCATTTCTCATGTAATTTCACACAAATCACATTTGTCATGCCATTCAATTAAATCAAAATAATATGGCATATCATCATATTTAAAAACATGGAAATCTGGACCTCAACCATCCCTTGGGTTACCCTTTTCACAATTCAAAAATTCACATGTTCATATCCTAAAAACCATGTGATTATTCATTCAAGAAATCTCAAGGCGATTACATGTTCCAAGATTATGATCATAACTCATTTTTCGTGAACCCAGGCTACACAGTACTCGGTGTGTGGGGTCTCACAATTGCTGTAACGGGAGGTGGGTTAAATCTCTACCGTCAGCTCTCAACTGAGGACCTAATCCCGGAGCACACTAGAACCCACTGGATCTCGCTCCCACTGCTAACCAGTCCTATCTAAGTTCATTCAAGTACTCACGATACAGCGTACTCTATCTAACATACACGGTACCCAGTACTCCATGGACCCTATCTCAAGGTGGGATACTCGCCACGAGTCTTAGTCCTCATACCTTAGATATACCTCATAGTCGGGATGCTTACCATAAGTCTTAGTCCTCATACTATGGGTTCTATTTTCGATAGCCCTCGACCATATCTCAAAATAATGTACATGTGAGCATATAATATCGGTGCGACACACAGTAAGCACAGGCTCCCAACATAGCTATTTCATGCTCTTTACAAAACTGGTACGTGGGAGTAAACTCCCAACAGACCATATCACAATGACATAACTCTAGTACGAGCAATGCTCCCAGCACTATGTCATTTAAAAACACAAGAATGAGCAAAGCTCCCAATACTCTATAATGCATAGTTAATGAAAACTGAGTACAAGCTAAGCTCCCAGTACTTTATCATGTATAACTGAGTATGAGCAAAGCTCTCAATACTCTATAATGCATCAATCAATAATCTGAGTACGAGCAATGCTCCCAATACTCTAACATGTATAAATCGCATTTAAAATTTAGTACGAGAATACTCTTAAGTACTATGTGATGCATATCTCGAAATATAGTGCGAGTATTCTCTAGCACTTATGGTTTTCACACAAACCCTGATAAATGGCTATTCAAATCATAATTCGTCTAATTAAATCAACTAAGCACTCAAATATGTTGTTTTTACATATACATGAAAACATTAGCCATACTATCATGCAACTATGAATTTTAGTCACAACCTGCTTCTAAGGATTTTTCACCCTATTATTGGATAAAAACACATTTATCCTCATTAGTCACTATCACAACAACATGCCTATTCATAGGAATTCATATAGGATACAATATCGAATTTCTATTTGAAATACGTTTAGCTATCTCTAGCTACTCACAAAATTTCCTTACCTCAGATCACGTCACGTGACCTCTCTTCCTCAATACTGCTCACTCTCACAATCCGATAAGCTTCCACTGTGATTTCTAAAGCTGATATAATTATCTACGTTAGTATACCATAATATACTTGTTTCATTTGAAAAATCTCAACTCAATGCATCCATCTCATCCCTTTCTCCCATTATGGTGTTATACCATGTTTTCCATATATCTATCTTCATTTCTCCTCGTTTCAAATTTATGCAACTCATAAAATTACTTTATTATCTTCCATACATGCATATTCCATCATTTAATTCATGTTAACACAACTTTCTCATCATTTTCTCACTTTCATGTCAATAGCTAGGTCATGTATATTTTTCATGATCCTTTTGTTTTCAACAATTTATGTCTATACCAATTAACTCACCAATACACCTAGATTAACATATATGAACTTCGTGCATTGAATCTTACCTAGCTGAAATTTCCCTATTTTTCTCCAAAATTGGTAAAATCCTCCTTGCTCTTTGAATCCAACTTCTTGTTTCCAAGTATGGTGTTCTTCTCTTCCACAAGAATAACATTGTTTAACTAAATATCACTGAAAATTACTTACAAACTGAAGTTTTCTAGTGTTGAAAGGTTAGGTTTAGCTTTAGTTGTTAAATGGAATAGTGTTTCTTGGGAAAAACTGAAGTGCAGAGCCCTGTATTTATAGAATTGGTTTGTAGAGATCGATCTGCCAACTACATGAGATCGATTGTCATGACCCACTTTATCCTCTTTAACCGAAAATCAGTATACATTTTTCATATTTTTCCTTTTCTTACCCGATCATGAACCAACTTACCACTACACAATTGGGCTGTGAGTCAATAATAATCATCACTCATCATTCATGCATAATTAAATCAAAAGAAGTGTCATTCATTTAAAAGTTAAGTTATACATGACTCGTTTCTAGCTTTTACATCCCTCACATTACAATACAACATGACTACTATGCTTTTACATTGTTTAGATACAAAAAGAATCTCTATGTATATACCTCTGGGTGATGGAGATGCAGCGGATAACTCAACGAAATGCCTCAGTCCTCACTGGACCACTATATACGCTTTGTAAAGGGGGAAAATAGAGAGGGATGAGCAATCACACGCTCAGTAAGGCAATAATGCAAGAATGATAGATAACTACTATATTTACATACTGATAATGTAATGCATAAATCATTTATAATAGGAGCATGAGGAAATAAAACTATGCCATATGCATATACATATATCATGTATTTAAATCATGGTAGTTGGCATATAAAACATGGTAAGATCATCATGTATAAATCATCTCATGCTCATTATTGTCAAATCTCATAATAAAAGGGGAATTCAAATTGAAACATCCTTTTTGATTTATCTCATTCCCAATACATCAAAATCCCATCAAAATCATTTCACAATCACAAACATCATTATGATTTCTCAATCAAAATCCCACAAGGCTCGACACCTCTATCGGGTCTACCCTGGACAGTCACAATCACACTTATATATCAGAGCCATGTGGTGCTATGTAAATCAAGTGAGACAGGTCACTATATCACAAAGACTATGTTGACCAACTATGCCATAAATCATCCCAGACAACACACATCCAGATGTATGGGGTATCATGCCAACACGAAGATGGGTTAGTTCTTCTCCAGGCTTTCTCCTCACATAACGCCACGCGGTACATCGTACTTCATGTGATATACATGGTACATCGTACTCCGCGGATTGATATCGTGGTCGGGTGCTAGTCTTAGGTCTTATCTACCCTATACTAAGAGTTTTTTTCCGTACGCTTGTAGGAGAGCCTCCCTGCCAAACAGAGCCTCCCCACCCTCCAGGGCTTAGGATGTTGGCTTAAAGATCCTTCCGTAAGAGAGCCTCCCCTCCTTACAAAGCCTCCCTGCCTCCTCGGGCTTAAGGATGTAGGCCTTGAGGATCTTATTGTAAGAGAGCATCCCCACCGAACAGAGCCTCCCCGCCTCCTCTGGGCTTAAGGATGTAGGGCTTGAGGATCTTGCCAACTTCCACCGCATCATACGTACCACAGTGTGAAAACTTGTGCGAGCAAAGCTCTAACATGTTTTATGCTTCATAACTAAACCACTTCGTACGAGCAGCGCTCTAGTACAACATTTATACATCAAATTATAAAGAAACCACATACGAGCACAGCTCCAGTACCGTTTATAAAACATCATCATAGTTTCCAAATCAAGGCGTGAGCTAAGCTCTAGCAAGTTTTATACAAATGAAGGCATCAAAATCTAGCGCGAGCGAGGCTCTAGCGCGATTTATATCACACAAATATGATAGACGGCTCATACACAATCAAAACAATCCCAAAATCGGGTTTAGCACCTCATAAGTGCTATTTCACGAAATCATTTAAACACTAGCCAGCCTATCCATTAATTTATTGTCAGGACCCGTTCTCAATCCCTGACTTAACCAAAAACCACTACAAAGTTTTTGCATTTTGACTTACCTATCCTCTCTTCAATGGTTGGGCTGTGATTCGATGTCAGAGTCCTCACTTACCACATCATCCAATATCGTGGAATATCAACATCACAGCCAGGGTGCCTGCCATAGGACTTAGCCCTCGGAACCATGGAATATCAACATCACAGTCAGGGTGCCTATTATAGGTCTTAGCCCTCGCACCTGTGGAATATCATACCACATCTCTAATACCCTCATGCTGGCCATCCTCTCAAAATGTGACACTCAGTCACACGAGAATGCAGCATGAGTGGGTAACATGTAAATAATATCACATACAGTGCGCGTCTTTGAGTGCGACACACAGTCGACACTACGCTCGAACACTGTTTCACATCACAAACTCAACTCTAGTGCGAGTAAACCTCCAGAAACTAGGTCAATGCATAGTTCATGTATTAAATCAAGTACGAGCAATAGCTCCAGTACTATGTCATGTATAAACCATGAAGAATCGAGTACGAGCAACGCTCCAATACTCTGTCATGTATCTCATGTAAAACTCGAGTACGAGCTAATCGCTCCAGCACTCTGTGTCATGCATATATCATTAAAAGCTGAGTACGAGTAAAACTCCAGTACTCTATCATGCATGTCATGGAAATCTAGTGCGTATAAAAATCCAGCACTAATGTATGTGGAAAACATATGAAATCCAGTGCGAGCTGTGCTCTAGCACGATTCATTCTCACATAATATGATAGATGGCACTTTAAAAAGGGATTGTTTACAAAATATTAAAATCAGCACTACAAAGTGTGCTTAAGTCACATCAACCTTAAAATCATTAGCCCATCTATTTATTTTCATGCTAAACAGCAGTTAAACACTCACAATAATAGTTTCCATGCTTTTTGCAACTTTTCACAAAAGTTGACTTTTTGACTAACTAGGGACAAAATTGTAATTTACCACTATCGGGTCGCAATAATTATTATTCACTTTCTCTGACCCTCAGAGTTTTTAAGTGAATGTAAAAGCAGACGAAAATACATGCAGGTATCTTTAACTACTAGTAAAAGTCCCTTACCTCGGATCACGTCAAGTGACCTCACTTCCTTGGTGCTACTAACTCTCGCAGTCCGATCAGCTCCCAATGTAAACTCCGAAGCTGTAAATAACCATTCCTCAGGTTAATTATAATTTTCCTACTGTATTACACATTGATACAGTCTATTTTCCCTTAATGGGCCTAACTAGGCCTTAAGCCCATTTTCATTTTACTATTCATTTTCATTGGGCTTATTGGGCTTGTGGGGCCCACCAACTCTTATTGGGCTTGTCCTAGGCCCATTACACCTTATTGGGCCTAAAATATTTAGGCTTGACCCGTTGGGCCTCTCGGCCACATGCCTTGGCCGAGAGCTACCCATGCCTCGGTTTTACTATGGCATGCCATCCATGCCTATTATTTAGCCAATTTCACTTTTGCATTTTCACAAACACTTGGTAGGTAACATTACCAATCATCATATAGTTCATTTAGGCATTTTATCAAACACCTTGATTGCCAACAATTTACATGTATTAATTAATCAATTTGATTAATTCTAATTACACCATTAACATTAATACATGTACACTAATCCATTTATGTCTTAAAATCATATTGACATAATTTAATATCTCATTACTCACTCTCGGCCTAACCCACTTCATGGTGATTTAATATGTTTCAATGCTTAAAACATATATCAACATACTTGAAATCATTCATACATTAACATATATGAAATTGGAAATTAGAAAATATACCAATTGTTGTGTTCACCCTTTGGCCGAAACTTTGGAGGCTCTTGGTTTGCACTCTATGGCTCCTTGATAGCCAATTCCAACATATGTCAATCTCCTTTCAATTTGGAACAACTTCAATGAAGGATGCAAGTTCCAATTATGCCTAATTCCTAGTGATTTCTAGTGAGAGAAAGCTTGGAAAATATGTTTCAATGGTTTCTTCTTCTAGCCGGATTTGGTGTGATGAAGATGACAATGGTGTGGCTGAATTTATAAGCTATATACTTAGCCATTAAGCTTTACTTTTCAGCCATTTAACTTGACTTTCCAAACCTTAGCCATGAGTCACCTTATGAGTCACCTTATGAGTCATAGTTAACTTTAACCATGGTTAGATATTTATCTCATGGGCTTTTCCATTTGGGCTTCTCGGTTTGGGCTTTCTTAATGGGCTTTCGGGCTGAAATTTCTACTATGTCTTGGGCCTTTAATTGTCTCACAATTTTTCCAATCAATTGGTCCAACAATTCGGTCTTAAGGACCTAAAAATTTCGATATACGTTTAGTATACCTTAATGGGCTTTAAAATTTTCACCTTAGGCCCATTACGTTTTTAACCATTAAATTTATTCCGGAATCCTTCCGAATAAATTTTCCTTACTTTCGGGGATGATTTTCTTGTATTCTGGCCAAGAATATTTTTTCCCAAATTTTCCTCCACACTTAGGTTAATTTTTAACCATGATTAGTCAACTATGGTGAAAGTCCACTTTCTTAACTATAGTTGACTTTTTCCTTAACCATTGACTAAGTTGACTTTTTCTCCAAATTTCGAAAGTGTCATATATTATGTCTTACACTCTCGTCTTTATGTTTCAACCATTGTCGGTGGATAATTTCACCCGAAACACATTTTCTCGCTAAAAAGGTCCATTTTACCCTTTTTAGCTTTTACTCTCGTTTTCTATGTTCGGGACTAAATCAAGCTGACTTTCCTTCATGAGCTCTCTATGCTCTCTTATTTTAAGTTCTTATTTTCAGTCAGAATGATTTAGAATAACTTGGTTTAGCCTGTGATACTCATCGCTCACATTAGGCATTTTATGTAGCTTTTGCGTGTTAAATCATTTCACTAACACTTTAAGTCTAGTAAATACTCTTCTTATGATTCAACTATAAAATAAAGTGTTCATACACATAGGAATCATAAGGAACAAGCTACATAAAAAATCTGGGTTTGACATTTATTCAAAATAAAGTATTGAGTTATGTGGAAACATTTCACATACATGATTTATGCATCTATTAGCCTTACTATCCCTTTTTATAATAATCGTTTCAAGACCAAATCTCATACATACTCGTAGCTATGTGCATACCTCATCATTCATTTCCTTAACAGTCATGCATTTCATAAATGCCCTATATCCACCCACAAACTATGAGTAGCTACCTCTATATACTTACAGAATTCCCTTACTTGGAATCGCGTCGTGGGATTCCACTTCCTTAAGCTGCGTACTTGTGTAGTTAGATTCACCCCGAACGATCTCTCTGGGACTACACAAAGTCATTTATCTCATCAATTTAATTCACACAACGACACTTTTGCGTTACTATAGTTGATTCGACCTATAGTCTCATTCAACGCTCATAAAGCCTCTTACTAAACATCTTACATACCCATTTTCATAATTTCTCTGAACTTACAATGTAGCTTCATTTAACCACTACAAATCATTCATATTACTTGAATAACAACTTATCATAATCCATAAACCACCAACTCATCAAAATCACACTTTCTCACACTAGATTATTCCATTTTCTAGGTTACACTAGTTCCACCACATCCTAAGTAGTTTTATCCATCAATACTCATGCAAATCGACTCCAAAATCCTTAAATAGACAATGTACTTGGGCTGAAGTATTAGAAAATTACCAAATCCAATTTCTCTTCTGTCAGGACCCCAGTTTCAATCCTTGACTTTAACCAAAAACCACAATAAATTTTTCGCATTTTTAACTTACCTTTCCTCTCTTCACTGGTTGGGCTGTGATTCGATGTCAGAGTCTTCACTTACCATAATATCCATTCTCATACATACATGTCAATATATTAAGTCTGACTGTAGTTGCTTTTATTATACATGTAAGATTTTATAAAATCTAATACGATTACATTCCCCATAATATATAACGTATACATCACTGTGCTGTTTCTATGTTTAGATACACAACTGTACATAATAAGTATACCTGATGAATCGATAGGAACTAGTAGTGGACTCTGGGACACTCTCCCACGATAACTCTCGCTCTACTGACGCTCTGTAGAGAGATGTAAAGAAAGGGGGTGAGCATAACGCGCTCAGTAAGGAAATCAGGCAAGCAAGTAGATATCCACACTATCTACTCAAAATAGTGCTATGCCTTGAAAACATTATTTCCTTAACTCACTTTAAAAGCATGTCTTGAAATATAATATATATGTACTTGTACAGAATAAATCCCATGTACAGAAATCATGCTTTATTTCTCAAAAGTAGGCATGTAGTGCAACACAATGCATTTATATATAAATCATGCCTTTATGTAAATCATGCCATGTATATTTAAATCACATATAAATATGGCATCAAATGATTCACAACACAAATCGGAGTCCGACCCATCCCTCAGGTCTGTCCGCAGTTTAAATCAGTTAATCAATGTGATATAACATGTGAGACTCTGTGGTTTATGCAATTAGTATCCTGGATTATGATCATATCCAAAAAGAAAGTGATCCCAAGCCACATAGATCTAGATGTGCGGGGCCTCACTGCTGTAACGGGAGGATGGTCAGTCCAATGTCAACCGCCAGCTACGTAACACACGGTACAGCGTACCTCGTGCCACTCAGACACGATACAAAGTACCCCCGTGGACCCGTTCTCACGGCCAGAGTGCCTACCATAGGACTTAGCTCTCACTCCCGTGGAACTCATCAACATCACAGTCAGGGTGCCTAACATAGGTCTTAGCCCTCGTGCCTGTGGAAATATCATACCACGTCTACACCAACCTCATGCGGATATCCTCTCTAGCTATGACACACAGTCACGCAAGGTCTCAAGCATGGGTTTCAACATGTATTACATATCACATACAGTGTGCGTCTTGAGTGCGACTCACAGTCGTCACTCCGCTCAACACTGTTTCACATCATAAAATTCGACTCTAGTGCGAGCACTCTCTAGCAACTAGGTCAATGCATAGTTTATGTATTAAATCAAGTACGAGCAATAGCTCCCAGTACTATGTCATGTATAAACCATGAAGAATCGAGTACGAGCCACGCTCTAGCACTCTGTCATGCATATATTATTCAAAGCTGAGTACGAGTAAAACTCCAGTACTCTATCATGCATGTCATGAAAATCTAGTGCGTATCAAATCCAGCACTAATATTATGTGGAAAAACACATGAATCCCAGTGCGAGTTGTGCTCTAGCACGATTCATTCTCACATAATATGATAGATGGCTATTTAAAAAGGGATTGTTTATAAAACATCAAAATCAGCACTCAAAGTGTGCTTAAGTCATATCAACCTTAAAATCATTAGCCCATCTATTTATTTTCATGCTAATAACGATTAAACACTCACAATAGCATTTTTCATGCTTTTTGCAACTTCTCACAAAAGTTGACTTTTTGACTAACTAGGGGTAAAATCGTAATTTGCCACTATCGGGTCGGAATAATTATTATTCACTTTCTCTGACCCTCAGAGTTTTTAAGTGAATGCAGAAGCAGTTGAAAATACGTGCAGGTATCTCTAACTACTAGCAAAAGTCCCTTACCTCGGATCACGTCAAGTGACCTCACTTCCTCGGTGCTGCTAATTCCCGCAGTCCGATCAGCTCTCGATGTAAACTCCGGAGCTGTAAATAACCATTCCTCAGGTTAATTATAATTTTCCTACTGTATTACACATTAATACAGTTTAATTTCCCTTAATGGGCCTTAATCCGTATTAAGCCCGTTTTCCACTTATTATTTCCCTTCATCAGGGTCTATCGACTCATTGGGCCTATCAATACCCATTGGGCTTTATTCCAAGCTCTTTGGATAGCCCGTATATCATTTACGACATTTAATTCAAAATTCCAATTATAATTCACTAAATACGGAATTTAATCCGAAATTCGTAAATTAAATCTTAAATACGCATAAATCACATAAATTGTCGTAAATGAGCTTTACTTACCCGAGAATATGCGATGGTACGCAAATCGAAGTTCGATAGGGCTTCCGTTCGGAATTTATCGTCGAACTGCACAATTTATTATATTTAACTCCGGGTCAATTTCTGATTAAATATAATTTAAATAAATTCATCGGAAATCAAATCGGTCACTTTTGACCTCGTATCGACTTACCCGAAGTCCGGTGAAATCCCGAAAATTTTCCTTTTCTTTTTTCTTTCTTTTTTTCCTCTTTTTCCCCTTTTCTCCTTGGCTGAACCGGTCCGGTCCGGTTCAGCACAGAACCTTCTCCCCTGAACCGCCGACCGGTTCAGGCATCCTTTGGCCGTGCCGGCTTATTTCGACCGGTTCCCGACGCATAACCACCGCCGTTCGGCTGGCCTAAGCCTGGGCAACACTCGGCTGGGCTCGATCGGGACCAAGCACAGCCGGTGGCCGCCGAATCTCTTCTTTTCCGCCGCGGCTTCTCCTCTTCGATTCGCCGGCGTCCGGCGTCGGTGGAGGTCGTGACCGGTACCGATGGTTGCGCACGGTCCTGATCTTCCTTTCCGGCCGCTTGGCTGGCCGTGGGGTGGCTGGTGCTCGCCGTCCGGTGGTCTTCTCCCTCGGTCGGCTTCCACGCGTTTTCTCTGTTCTCTCTCCCCGATTTTTCTTCAGATTTCCTTTTTTTTTATAATATATTTTTATTATTATTTTACTATAAAATAATAATAAAAATCCCATAAATATCCCAAAATATCTAAAAATATCTCCAAAAATCATATTAAATTCATTTAATCCGTAAATGAATTTATCAGTCCGATTTTACCTTTTCGGTATATTTTTCCACTATTTTTGGGCTCATTTTTCGAGGTAAAAATTCCGATAAATTCTAATAAATTCATATCTTGATCAATTGGGCTCGAAATTAAATATTTTCCTCGATTTTGATCAAGATTCCTTAATTTCATATTTTTAATGAAATTCCCTTATCGAAATTATACCGAATGTCAGTCATTTGACCGTTTTACCCCTGCACTCATTCGGGAATTAACTTAACCCTTATATCGCTGTTATGTAGCTTACATGCATTTTTAAATTTCTCAAATTGTCGATTGCATGTTAGTAAATACTCTTCTTATGATTCAACTATGTAATAAAGTGTTCATACACATAGGAATCATAAGGAACAAGCTACATAAATCCGGGTCTGACATCTTCTTGCTCTAAGGAAGATACACCTTGCTCATTCAATCCAACAAATGAGGTTTTGATTTCAAACTATGTTGTTCTTCTCTTGGATTTGAACAACTTTATATCTAATAGCTTCCCTTCAATTCTTATTGGAAATTGGCTGATTTTAGAGAGATAAATCTAGGTTTTGGGTTGAAATGGAAGAAATGGGTGTTTGTTTTTCGTGATTTGTTGATTTCACTGCTCTTATTTATAGAAATTACTCAATGAGATCGATCTGTCGAAGCACGAGATCGATCTGGTCCTCTTAAATCCATTATTTTCACGCCAATTTGAATGCATGAGATAGATCTGTCGAAGGCTTCAGATCGATTTGTCCTAGGCAGTAGCTTAAGGACATCGATCTGTACCCAAGGGAGATCGATCTGCTCTAACCCGAGAGCTAAGGAAATCGATCTGCTCACCTCAAAATCGATCTTCTCATTACATAATGTTTAGCATATTGATATGGTTCCATTGGAGATCGATCTATCTTATTCCATTGATCAAATAAGAGCATTTTTGGCTCTTTCAGATCGATATCTCATCCTATGAGATCGATCTGACATTCATATTTCCAGATTTTGTTGTAGTAACTTCACACAAAACATCCTCAATTTGCTGTCATGGTCATTTTCTCATCCAACCACCTTTAAGGCTTGAAAATGACATTCATTCATTCCTTATACACATCTAAACTTGTGTGCATTCATTGTATAGCCAAAGGTATCCCATACCAAACTAAATGGAAGTATAACTTCATTCCATTTTATCACACCACTCATTTTGAGTTCCAATTACATTCATTACTTATAAAAGCTTGTTTGTTCATATTCATACACAATGAAACTTGTATGTACATCACAAACTCTTATTACAAGTATGTACATTGAGTTCATGGACTTACACCACTTATGCTTTACATTGCAAATACATCACTATACTCATGATTTCATAAAGTTTACATCCAAAAATATGGGTCTTACATCGATCTTCCTTGCACTTTTCTCCTCGAAACTGACCTTTCAGGCCTAATGAGATCGATTTGCCCTTAAGCATGAGATCGATCTACATTACTCAGAACCTTAATGAGATCGATCTGGCCTTTCAATGACATCGATCTGTTGCAACCCGACCCTTATAGAGATCGATCTGCATTGAATGGGGGATCGATCTATCTCTTGCAAATGTTGTAATATTGCATATTCAACCTAATCTTTATTGCCAATGAGATTGATCTACTCCCCTTCTAAAGCAGTTTTGCTGCAACTTCCATCCCAAAATCACTGTTACATTGGTATTTGATTTACTTAACCATCCATTTTACATTTCATACACATTTACAACTTCAAAACATCCATTCGTCATGATTTATATCAATTGTGACTTGTCCATACATCATAAAGTTATAAGGAATACATATTAAATTACGGGTCTTACAATCCATCCTATCTAGCGATGGAGGAAGTGTCACAAGCGATACACCCGTGTAGTATTTAGTTTCCAAAGGATTCTAAAGTTGGCTTCCACGGAACAGTAGTTATGGCTATAGATTCAATCCAGTCTCACTACGCAACTAGAAACTAGAAATTATCTGTTAAAGTTTTTTAAACAAGTACAATTTGCCTAGACCACTAGGCTCAATAGGCAATGCTTATAACTCTATGAAAATAGAGTTATTTTATGCTTAATTTTCTTAATTAATTAATTAATTCCCTTGTTATTTTATTAGTTATCCTCTCATTTCAGTTAAATTCCTCATGTTTTATAGATAAATAATTTCTAAATGATTTTTAGTTATTTCAGTAGAACATAAACTGAAAATAGGTTAAAAAAGAATGAGCCACTTAAAGATAAGAGAGAGGTGAAATTTCATCCAATAGTATGAGTCATTATCTTTCTCTTCCTTTGACAACTAAGATGCCAATTGTCCATTTCTTATTCATGCTTGAAGGATATGAACAAGGTATACCTTAGCAAACACATGGAGAACACATGACCTTGCCACCTTGCATGCTTTAGATGACAAAAAGACAAAGGTGCTAGAAGATGGAGAGACGTCCATTATTGGTAAGAAGCTTTGATGATATGGAAACATCTATTCTAAGAAGTTAAGGACATGAAGACATATAGCCAAGCATTGCCAACTCATATAGTATTGGAAATACTTCTTTTAGCCTTGTATTAAGTGACCATTTAAACAAAAATACGAGGGCTATGATAGGGGTCGACTGCTAGGTTTCTTTTTTATGTATTTTTATGTTTCATTTCATGTTTTCTTAAGTTTCAAGAGTAGCTACCAATTTTCCATTCAAGCTTTCTTTCAGTTTTCCTCTGTTTTGCAAAGTTATAACCTTTTTAATGCAAGTAATTGTCTTTTTTCTTTAGCTCTAACATTTACTTATATTTCTAGCACTTCTGATAATTCTATGAAAAAAGAGTTATTTTGTGCTTAATTTTTTAATTAATTAAGTCCCCTTATTATTTTATTAATTATCCCCTTATTTTAATAAAAATTCTCATATTTTGATGATAAATAAAATTTATATGATTTTCAGCCATTTCGGTAGAAAATAGATCTAAAAGAAGACTGGGCGACTACACTTTCATTCTGTAGCCTGCGTCACCATTCTTCTCCCTCATTGACACCTATGATGCCAAGTGTACATTTTTTATTCATCTTAAATGAAAAGAATGAGGGACACCTTGTCCAACATATAGAGGATGCATGCCATTGCCACCTTACATGTTTTTGTGGACTAAAAGAAAAAGGAAGGTTCTAGAAGAGGGAGAGGTGTCCATGGCTAGTTGAAGGCTTGGATAACATGAAAATATCTTTTTAGGAGCCAATAATGTGAAGACGAGCAGCCAAGCAATTCCAACTCATCTAGGATAGGATTTTCCCTTTATACCTCTCACTTTAATGAGAATTTAAACATATTGATGAGAGGTTTGAGGCAGGTCTACTGCTATAGTGCTTTTAGGGTTATTTTTATGTTTTTTAAATGCTCTTTCAGTTAAAAAAAAAACAGCCACCATTTTCCTTAGAAGCTTTCTTACATTTCTCCTTTGTTTTGCAACTTTAAAGTAATTTTAATGCAAGTTTTTATTTCCTTTCTTTAGCTTTGATTTTTTTTTTTTATTTCCAACATTTCAATACTCTCTTTCTTTATATTTTTCTTTTCATTTTGAGTGATTGGGTTCTAGGATAATAGGAGCTTGAAAGGTTACAAAACTACTTTTATAATCTCTTATTCTTGAGCTTGATTCATACTTTCTTTGGGTGATTTTATTTTTCTTTTTTGCCACTTTGTTTTTAAGGTTTATAAATTTTTATCTACTGTTTTATCGATCTATTTGTATGTTATATTTTTATTTTTAACGCTTTAAAGAAAAAAAATATATTAATCTAGACTAGTTGGCATTAGGTGTTACTTTACTAAATTTTTTTCATTGAAATGGTGTTGATCCAATCTAGATTTGGAAATCATTTTTTTTCTATTTTGACAAGTTTAGGCCTTATTTTATTCAATAAAAATCATTTTAGAACTAGATAAATAGTTGTCAAAAGTTAAGATAGTTTAGTATGGCATTTACATAACATTACATCCCTTTCTTTTTAGTATGACATTTACATAACATTTCATCCCTCTCTTTTGCAGTTTTTATTTTCTGTTTCAAGCATAGGTTGGCGTTAGTTTTGAGCAATAGTAAGGTGTTATTTTGTGTGTTTTCCACATTCATTTTAGTAGTTTTATACCATATTAGTATTATATATTTAATATATATTTTTCTAGAATGTCTATGTGATGTTTCATGCCATGATAAGTTAGTATTTTCCATTTTATTTTTGTTATAGTCATATTGTTTAGGATTTCTTTTTGGCTACTGTTTGTTCCATTTTGGGGCAGATTCAATTAGTATTAAAGGGTGTTTAGGACATATATATAATTTTTAAGAGTAGTTAAATGATTTTTATTTTGCATGTTGACCCTATTTCCTTACCATTTTATCCACCTAGGTGTCTTTCATTGAGTACTGCCCAATCAGTTTCGGTCGTTCAATATTTGTTTTTTTTTTCTTTTTTAAAGTTGTTAGGTAGTTTTAGGGTGCTTTAAGTCTTAGATTTGTGATATAAGTTTTAAAAGTAGAGAGGTAATTTTATTTTACATGAGTTTATATTGTTTTCTCATTTTTTTAAGGTTTAGGCATCATTTGCATCATAATTGTTGCGAACTTGTAGCTTACTATTTTAGGAAATTTAAAGGTGCATTTATTTAGTTTTTAAATCATATGGAGTCCATGCATTTAGCATTATGTACATATGTAGTTTTAGTTTAGGATTTAGAGTACCTACATGGAATTTTAAGATTAATTTTACATTAAAATCACATTCTGTCCAGGTGTCAAGACCCTTCCTTGACTTAACCAAAACCACTACAAATTTTCCGCATTTTAACTTACCTTTCTCATCATAAATGGTTGGGCTGTAATTCGATGTTAGAATCCTCGCTTACCATATCATTCATCCATTTTCATACATACAAGTCAATACATTATCTACTTATTGTAATTTCTTTTATAATGTATGTGAGCTCATATAAAATCTGATATAAATACATTCCCCATAATATATATATCGTATACATCATTGTGTTGTTTCTATGTTTAGATACATAACCATACAAAATATGTATACCTGTCGATTGATAGGAAATAGCACGGACAACAGGAACACTATCCTTCAAGAACACTCACTCTACTACTGATGCTCTGTAGAGAGATGTAAAGAAAGGGGGATGAGCATACAATGCGCTCAGTAAGGAAATCAGGCATGCAAGTAGACATCTATACTATCTACTCAAAATAATGCTATGCCTCGAAAACATCATTTCCTTAAGTTATTTTAAAAGCCTGTCTTTAAATATATATATATACTTGTACAGATTAAATCCCAAGTACAAAAATCATGCTTTCTTTCTCAAATGTAGGCATGTAGTGCAAAATAATACATCTTTATAATATCACAATGCCTTTAGATAAATCATGCCATGTATATTTAAATCATAGTAAATATGGCATTTAAATCATTCACAACACAAAATCAGATTTTGAACCATCCTTCAGGTCTATTCGTATCTTAAATAAATCAGTCAAGTGATATATCATGTGAGACTCTGTGGAGAAATGCAATAATATCCTGGACTATGGTCATATCCTATAATGGTGATCCCAGGCAACACAGTACTCGGTGTGCGGGGCAATCACTGCTGGAATGGGAGGGGGGTCAGTCCATCACAACTTCCAGCTATAACCTCCTTAACTCCATAATACCACACGGTACAGTGTACCCCATGCCACTCACACGGTACAACGTACTCCGTGGACTCTACATCATAGTCGGGTTGCCTGCCATAGGTCTTAGCCCTCAAACCCTGGAATATCATACCACATCTCTAAATCCACATGCGAACCTCTCATAGTGTGACACTCAGTCTACACAAGGAAATCAAGCATGGTATTTTTCAACATGTCTTATATATCACATAAAATACAGTGCGCGCCTTTGAGCGCGACTCACAGTCGACACTCCGCTCAAACACTGTTTCACATCACAAACTCAAACTCTAGTGCGAGTAAACCTCTAGCAACTAGGTCAATGCATAGTTCATGTTTCAAATCAAGTACGAGCAATAGCTCCAGTACCATGCTATGCACAAAACTCTTCAAATCAAGTACGAGAAATAACTCATGTACTATGTCATGTATAAATCATGAAGAATCGAGTACGAGTACTGCTCTAGCACTTTGTCATGCATCTCATGAAAAATTTAAGTACGAGCTAATTGCTCCAGCACTCTCTCATGCATATATCATATAAAACTGAGTACGAGTGATAACTCCAGCACTCTATCATGCATGTCATGGAAATCTAGTGTGAATCACAATCTAGCACTAATATATGTGGAAAATATATAAAATCAAGTGCGAGCTGTGCGCTAGCACGATTTATTCTCACATAGTTCGATAGATGGCTCTTTAAAAGGGATGATTTTTAAAACATCAAAATCAGCACTATAAAGTATGCTTAATTCACATCAACCTTAAAAACATTAGCCCATCGATTTATTCTTCTGCTAAATAGCAGTAAAACACTCAAAATGGTGGTTTTCATGCTTCTTACAACTTTTCATAAAAGTTGACTTTTTTCCTAACTAAGAGCAAAATCATAATTTGCCACTATCGAGTCACAATAATTATTATTCACTTTCTCTGACCCTTAGAGTTTTTAAGTGAATGTAAAAGCAGATGAAAATACGTGCAGGTATCTCTAACTACTTACAAAAGTCCCTTACCTGCAATCACTCAAGAAATTTTACTTTCTCAACACTGCTCGATCCAGCAGTCCAATTCGCTCCTCCAATAATCTCTAGAGCTGCATATAACCATTTATCAGGTTAATTATATTTTTCCTACTGCATTTCACATTAAATATAGTCTATTTCCCTTAATGGGCTTTAATAAACTTTAATGGGCCTAACTATGCCTTAAGCCCATTTTCATTTTACTATTCATTTTCGTTGGGCCTATTGGGCTTGTGGGGCCCACTAACTCTTATTGGGCTTACTCGAGACCCATTAAATCACATTGGGCCTAAAATAATTGGGCTTGGCCCATTGAACCTCTCGGCCACATGCCATGGCCGAGAGCATCCCATGCCGTCGGTCACACCATGGCATGCCATCCATGTCCATTTGTTTAGCCAAATTCACTTAGACATTTTTACAAACACTTGGTTGGCATGTATTAAGCCTTTCCTATAATTCATGTTGTCATTTTATCAAATACCTTATGTGCCAAAATCATACCACCATCCATATGAACAAATTGATTATAACTAACCATGCCATAATCATGTCTACATGCATATCAACCTATACATGTCTTAAAATCACATGGGTATTTATTAAAACTCATATACCAACTTTCGACCATCACATGTTCATGGTGTTTTCATGTGTTTCAATCCATAAAAAATATACCAATCAACTCCATATAACTCATAGATTAACATATATGAACTTGGAAGCTTGAAATTATACCTAGTATTTGTGTTCACACTTGGCCGAAACTTTGAAGCCTCACGGTTTGCACACTATGGATCCTTGGTAGCCAATTCCAACATATGTTACTCTCCTCTCAATTTGGAACAACTTTCATGTAGATTGCAAGTTCCAATTATGCTTTTTTCCTAGTGATTCTAGTGAGAGAAAGCTTGGAAAACTTTTCGATTATGGTTTCTTCACTTTGCCAAAAATGAAAGGATGAAGATGATTATGTGTTGGCTGGTAATTATAAGTTCATTACTTAGTCATTAAGCTAAAATCAAGCCACCTTAATTGACTTCCAAAAGGTTTAGGTAATGGTTATCATTTTAGACTTTGTTACCTTTCATTAATGGCTTTTAACTTATACTAATAGGCTTTTTAATTGGGCTTCTCGGTTTGGGCTTTCTTAATGGGATTTTGGGCTGAAATTTTTACTACCTATTGGGCCTTCAATTGTCTCAATATTGGGTCCACAAATTGGCCCAACAATTTGGCCCATTCGGCTTCCCAAATTCGGCCGACACTTATGATACCCTAATGGGCTTTAAAATTTCCAACTTTAGCCCATTGCATTTTTAACCATTAAATTAAATCCGAAATTCATGCAAATAAATTATCCTTACTTCGGAGGATGGATATCTTATATTCTAGCTAACATTATTTTTTCTCAATTTTTTTCTCCATACTTAGGTTAATTCCTAACCATGGTTAGTCAACTATGGTAAAAGTCCAATTTTCTTAACTATAGTTGACTTTTTCCTTAATCATTGACCAAGTTGACTTTTTCTCAAAATTTTAAAAGTGTCATATCCTATGTTTTACACTCTCTTATTTACGTTTTGGCCGATTCCGAGAAGTGAATATACCTAAAACACCTCGAACGACTTAAAAGATCTGTTTTGCCCTTTTTTTGGCATTTACTCTACCTCTATGTGTTCGGGACCAAATCAAACTGACTTTCCTTCATGAACTTTCTATATTTTCACATCATAAGTTCTTATCTTCAGTCAGAATGATTTAGATCCATTCGGTTTAACCTGTAGCCCTCATAGCTCACATTAGGCCTTTATGTAGCTTTTAAGTGTTAAAGCATTTCACTAACACTTAAATCTAGTAAATACTCTTCTTATGATTTAAATAACTCAATACATGTCTCTACATGTATAAATCATAAGAAACATGTAAGACACGATTTTATTCAAAATACCAAATGAAAAATGCAAAAGGATTGAAATGGTATTCTCGAACACGTGTAAGGGTAAAACAGTCAAAAGATCGAAACTCGGTATAATTTCGACAAGAAAATTTAATTAAAAATATGGGATTGAGAAATCATGATAAATAACGAAGAAATAATTAAATTTCGGGTTAAATTGATCAAGATATGAATTTATTAGAATTTATCAAAATTTTTACCTCGAAAAATGAGCCCAAAAATATTCGACAAATATACCGAAAAGGTAAAATCGGATTGATAAATTCATTTACGGATTAAATGAATTAAATATAATTTTTTTAGATATTTTAGCAAAAATAATAATAAAATAATAAATAAAATAATATTAAAAATAAATAATTTTAAAAAAAATTAGAAAAAACAGTAGAAATCGTAAAACGCGATTTTTGCAAACGTGAAAATGAAGCAGGGACCGAGGGAGTCTGTCCTCCCTCACCGGACGGAGTGGCCGGCCGCGCACCCACCAGGCGAGGTAGCTGACATCGACCCCGGGCAGAGTCCGACGATGGAAGCACGATGTGGCAACAGAAACGCCGATGAAAGGAAACCGAGAGAGGGAGAAAGGAAAAATCGATGACCGACACCGATTTAGGGCCGGCCACCGCCAGTCGAAGGAGGCGCATCTAAGACCCACTTTTATTATCTGTTTATGTATTTCCTTATGATTCATGTGATGTACATTTTCATATATTCAATGAATCATAAGAAGAGCTTTGACTGAAATATAATTTGCAAGTAGAATAAAAATGAAATCTCGGCGAACGTCGAAAGTAGCTAAATAAGGACCGAAATGGCCACAGGCCAAACGGAAAGGATCGAAAATGAAGTTTACCAGAAATACGAAATTAAATAAGAAAATATGATGGATGTATGAAGGAAAGTTAGGTTAATTTGGTTCCGAAACAAGTGTAGGGGTAAAACGGTCAAAAGATCAAAATTTGGGATAAATTCGATAAGAAAAATTTAATTAAAAATAAGGATTTAGGATATCTTGATCAATAATGAGGAATTATACAATTTCGAGTCCAATTGATCAAGATCCGGAATTTTTAGAAATACCGAAAAGTCACCCGGGACAATATCCCGAAAATACGAAGAAATTATACCGAAAAAATGATTAAAAACAAAATAAATTAAATTAAATTAAATTGTTGGAATAAAATAATATAAGTGTAGATATTTTGGATATTATGGAGTATTTTAATGAATAGTGTAAAAATTAAATAAATAATAATAATAATAATAATAATAATAATAATAATAATAATAAAAAAGAGAAGAGAATCTGAAAAAAAAAAGAGAGAGAATCGGGATAAACCCGAAATCGAGAACCGAAAAACCGTGAGGAAGACCAAAAACCACCGAGGGAGCACCGGCGACCGACAGCCTCCGACGAAGCTACCAAGAGGAAGAGGGGAGACCGGCGAGCACGTGGGCACCGGAATCACGCCGTCAGGTGGCCGGAGCAAGCCGATCGGAGCAAAGGAAAATCGAGGGAGAAAAGGGCTGATTTTCGGTGAACCACCGCGTCTGGGCTGAAACGGAGGCCACCGACGCACTCAGGGGAGGAAGCCGGTTCTTTTGAGACCGGTCTTGGCCGGTGAGACCGCCGAAAATGCCGGCGACAACAAGTGGCAGTAAAACGGCACCGTTTGGCCGAAAGGAAAGGGAAGGAAAAGGAGGGAAAAAGGAAGGAAAGAGGAAAGAAAAGAAAGGAAAAGGAAGGAAAAGGAAAGAAAAGAAAGGAAAAAGGGGAAAAAGGAAAGAAATTTACCGGGGACGACTCGAGGTTCGGGTAAGTTGACCGAGGGTCGAAATTGACCTACGGGTAAATTTTGGAAATTTAATTTAATATTATTTTAATGGAAAATAATCTGGATTTACCTAATTGTGCAGCTTTACGACAGAGATCGAACGAGAGCCGATTGAGCTCTGATTTTCTACCCGCATCGTATCAGGTAAGTACAGTTTAATTTCGGCAATCTGAGGTCTTTAAATATCGAGTTTTTAATTATTTTACGGAATTATGGATTAATTTCGCATAGAAAGGAATATTAATTCGAAGTTGTAATAAATTGCCGTAAATGGTATACGGGCTATCCAATGAATTTGGATAAAAGCCCGATAATTATTAGAAAGCTGCATAAGCCCGGTATACCCAAAGAAGAGAATTAATAAATATAAAAAGGGCTAAAACGGGCCGGGACCAAATAAGGTAAATAGGGCCCAATACCTTAAAGTTGGTCAGTAAATGCGATATACTGATCAAGATAAGTGAATTAACCTCGACTATGTGGTTATATGCAGTTACGTACCTTTGGTTGGCGCGCACTTGGGCCGAGAGGTTCGGTATCATCGAGACAGGCTAAGTCTGCGTGCGATTTTCAGGTAAGGGAATTTTGTAGGTATATAGAGATACCTATGCGTATTTTTGAAGGGATTTACAGGGTCTAGAATTTCTTAAACTATCTAGAAACGAAATAATAATTTTGCAAAAATCGGGGCATAGGTAAATAAGGAAAAATGATGATTTTGCCCCTGGGAGTAAAAATTTACAAAAAGGGTAGTAAGGCAGATAAATTGCATGATTATCATGTTTTAATGCTTTATATGATTATATTGCTTTGATTTAAGCAAATATACACATAGGTTGGCTATTGATTTCGTGAAATATACGAAAGGGTACCGGTTTGTACCGATTACTATTTTAAAAGATGTTTTGTCAAGATTTAGCCACCTATCGTATTTATACAAGTAAAAAGAGTGCTAGAGTCTTACTCACACTCAAGTTTACTGATTTATTCTCATGAAAAGCCGTACTGGAGCATTGCTCGTACGAGAAATTTGTGTGTGCACAAAATCGTGCTGGAGCTTTGCTCGCACGAGATTTTAGATATCATGATATGCATAGCGTGGTGCTGGAGCTTCGCTCGCACTAGATGCGAGTTGACATGCATATAGTCGTGCGGAAGCCTCCTATAGACTGTGTGTCACAAAGAGTTGAGATGCTCGCACGTATACTTCGAGACATGGGTTGGTTATCGACATAGTATTGGGCTGGATAAGACCTACGGCAGGCACCCCCAGACTATGATATGGGTCCATGGAGTACGATGTGCCGTGTATGTCACACGGAGTACGCTGTACCGTGCAGTCATGATGACTCTATGATGTTACTCGATATTCTGGCGGGTAGGACTTGACCCCACCTCCCGTTGCAGTTGTGAGCCCCGCACACCGGGATCCGTGTAGCCTGGGATCACAGGGACAAAGTATGGCCATAGTCCTCGATTTTTCATATAGTAACCTACATGCCTCACTTGATATCATACGGTCTGGATAGACCACGACAAATCCAATGGAGGGGTAGTCCCAATTTATGTTTTTAAAAGAGATGTGATTTAATGAATCAAGGTATTCCCGAGAGATGGGTTTGACCTTGTTGAAGTTGTTTTATGATGAAACAAATGAGTTTTAAAGTGATGAGTTTTGTGATTAAACGAATAAGTTTTAAAGTGAAGAGTTTATGATGAAACTAATAAGTTTTTAATGTGACGAGCATGAGATGTCATACATGATGATTTTTCCATGTGTGCTTTATATGCCGATTTCATGATTTCTCTTATATGATATATACATACATGTGGCATCGTTTTAGTCATACCTCATGCTCCAAATGTAAACGATTTTTATATCATGACATTATCAGCACGTAGATAGTATAGTTATCTACCTGCTTACATTATTGCCTTACTGAGCACGTTTCGCTCACCCTTTCATTTTCCACCCCACAGGGTATATTCAGTAGAAGAGAGCGACAATAGTCTCGCATCTCGGTTATCCGCTGCTTCTTATCAAGATCAGGTATACACATTCGTATAATTTTGTATCTGAACATATAGATGCACAGTACTGTATATGGATGTAATGTTGGGGATGTATTTAGTTTAAATAAATTAAAATGTAAATGAAATATGAAAATTGAATGGTAAATAGGTGAGACATGACTAACACCGAATCATAGCCCAACTGGTTAGTAGTGTAACTGTTCACGACGGGTAAGGAAATGAAAAAGCAAAAAAGTGAAAAATTTGTAGTGATTTTAGGAAATTTGGGTCGTGACAAATTTAATGGTATCAGAGCAGAGTTGGCCTGATATGAGTCGGTGTTAGTGGTTAAGTAAATTTACATCCCCATGTACTGTGCATTGTTTAGATACAATTGTGATATCAAGATGGAAGTGCAGCTAAGAACTTAGTTTCGAATGCAAGAATATAGTTGTTATAACTGATAGCCGCTATGGTAGAGTGGCGAGTACACATGCTCGAGGCCGTAAAGATAGGCCTGAGAGTCGAATGAGTTGTCACATGAGACTCAAGATGAGAGTGAGGTGGAGGCTGATGCTGAGCATACTCCACAGGGTCCTATAAAGAGACCAAACAATATTGAGACACACTCCAAGAGGATGGAGTGGAGTGTAGAAAATATTTCAGAGTTGTTTACTCAGTCTATGCAGGTAGTTGAGGATAGGCAGTGTAAAGCCTAAACAGATGCCTCAGGCTATAGAGATTTTCACACCCCTCCGATAAATAGCGAAGTAAAGAAACCTATAGTTGTTGAGGACTGGGTGTATGAGATAGCGAAGTGCTATGGATTTTTCGGTGTATGTCGACCGAGAAAGTGACTTTTAAATACGTTTATGTTAAAGAGTCGAGGTGGAATATTGGTGGAAGTCCGCTCGACCTATCTGAATAGTTAGACGTCCAGAGTCGACATGAAGAATAATTATGGATGTATTCCGGTGAAAGAATATCCCGGACACTATTTAAGAAAAATTACAAGTAAAATTTTTTACACTGACCCAGAGGTATTGGTTGATTGAGGAGTATGAATCTCAGATTATATCACTGGTAAGTATGAACTCGATATTATGGGCAGTGAGAGTCGAAAAGCCCAAAAGTTCATGGAATGCTCAAATTATCGATAAGAGTTCGATTGGCTCACTACTTATGTCGAGGCAGTGCGCAAAATACAGTTGCGTGAATAATATAATGTGTTGCACTCCTCTGAGATTGGGAAAGGCAGTAAGGGTCAAAATAGAGACAGAAGAGAATAGAGAATGACATAGATGTCAGAGCGGGAAAGAGACCAGTTGGTAAGAGATTAGAGCTGATGAGTCAGGGGGTAAGATGATTGGGAATGCCCCAGTGTATCCAGTTTCAACACTTATGAGGGGTATTGTGATTGGAGAACCCCGACCTGCTACGAAGCAGTGTAAGCAATGTAGCAGTGTAACAGTCTAGTAGTGTAAACAGTGTAGGATGTGTGGTAGATACCACGCAAGGAGGGTCTATACCTACACTGTATTGATGAAAATGGCCGTTAAGTGTGGTAAGACGGACCATTGATTTTGATTGCACAGAGTTGGGCGAGATCACCCTACAGAAAAGTAAAGAGACAGAGAAAAACTTCGTTGGTATAGCTGCAATGAAAAGGGAGGCCATAGCCGAAAAGAAAAAGGAAAGTAGGCTATTGGACGAAGGCGAGAGAATGTCTTGGACCAGGACACTATTGATGTTTCATGGATGTGGTGTAAGGTACCACACTTGTTATGAATAATGAAGTACATATGTTCATTGATCTTAGTGCCACATATTTATTAATACCGCCTTCATTCGTATATAAGTGATGTAAAAGGCATGAATGCCTACATCATTGGGCACAATACTGATAAATGAGTACCCCAATAGAGAAGGATTAATTAACAGAATATGGATATACAGATTTTAAGTTGAAAACAGGGGTGAAAAACATCACTGAAAAGTATACTGTAAGTGTTGACAAGTGATAAAAAGGGGTGCAACAGTTGAAATTAAAGGAGTAAAGGATTGTACTCACGAAATGAATAATGACAAGAGTTTCATTATAATTGATACACTAAGGAGATAATCTTCGAGATATGCTTGATTCTGAATACAAAATGTATAAGAGTAAGAGGCGTATGCTAGGTAAGAACATCCTTACGATATGAAGTCATTAGGATTAAAGCAATTAGTAGCGAATATAAATTGTAACCACATGGACTGATATGTAAAGTAATTGTGGTTAAGTCTAAAGGTTAATAAAGGTATTTCAAAATACATCCCCGCCTAAAGACTTGACAGCGTCTAAAAGTATATATATATGACCTATAACGTGAAATCGATCGTCGTAATAAATACCTTTAGCATTAGGATACCTTTACTAAGACGATAAGAATATTAAAATTTGACAAATCATAAAGGTTAACATAGCAAAATTTAATAAGAGCCGTTAAGATAAGAAAAGGAAATGACACAGGTTAGTACCTAAAAACGTAAGCAATTTTGAAGGATCTGATACGCTTATGCGTACATAAGTCAATGATATAGGCGATTGAATTATGCAGTGGAGCTCAATTACGATGAGTTATTTAAACTTGACCTGGATCGATTCGTATTCATCATTATTGATGATATGTAGGGTGAAGTCAAAGTCCAGGGCAAATTGTAAGCAATAATTGGAAATGGCTTTTACAAATGGGTTGTTACGAGTTCTCAATATGGTCTACTTGGTTGACACGTTTAACTAAGAAAACGTGGTCTTTGAATGAGATGATAAATAAGATGATAGATGTGACATGAATTTCGGTGTAGTGAAGTATGAACTGACCACCGTGATTAATTTCACCATACCCAACAGCTCAAGAGGTTCTCAGTGAGTATGGATACCTCAAAATAATGAAAGAGCTGTGTATTGATGTATAATGGGAAGATAGTCAATTATGGAGTCAGACAACTCCTTAATCATGAAATAAACTATCTGACTCATGATTTTAAGTTGGTAGCGATAGTACTTGTACTGAGGATATGGTACTACTAGGTACACGATGAGAAATTTTGGGTATGCACTGATCATAAAGCCCCGAGTATCTGTTTTTCACAGAAAGAGGTGAATATGAGAGTACATAGTGGGTTAAAGCTTCCGAGAGATTTTGATTGTGGAAAAAAATTGTACCACCCAGGAAAGGCTAATGTGATGGCTGATGCCTTGAGCAGAAAGAGCCTCGGGATGGTATTACATATGATGGTCAGGGAGCGTGAGCTGCTAGAGCAGTTGTGAGCCTCAGTATTGATGTGATCCCTTCTGATGATAACAGTGATTGTGTGACAGCTAGCCTGAGATAAGAACCGGATGAGAGTGCCCGGATTTGACAGGCTTAGCGTGATGATCGACACGATGTCGATAGTTTGGGTCAGATTCAGAAGGGTACAGTGATAGAGTTCACAGAGTATGATAATGATTTACAGAGGTTCAGAGACAGTATGAGTGCTCCCCAGGACCACAGTTGATGAGATAGTAATATTGTCAGAAGCTCACTCTTCGGGATATACAGTGTATACGAAAAGTAATAAAAATATATTGAAATCTCGACAAGGGTATTGGTGGTCAGATGTGGAAAGAGATATGGTAGAGATTATGGAAAAGTGCCTAGTATGTCAGTAGAATAAGGTAGAGTATTAAAAGTCTGCAGAGTTATTGCAGCCTCTACTTATATCGACACGGCACGAAAATGAGAGCAAGTCTCCATGAATGTCGTGATGGGTTACAGAGAACCCATGTGAATTACGAGGCTATTTGGATGATAGTCGCTAAGTTGACTAAGTCTACCCACCTTTTGGTTATGAAATCCCCAAATACTCAGAGTGTATATGAGGATTTATGTATAAGGAAGATTGTGGAACATTATATAGCGTTCCAGTGAGCATTGTATTATATAGGGATTCCCGCTTCACTTTCTACTTCAGGGAATATTTTTCAGGAAGCTATGGGAACCCGACTGAGTATTAGCACAGCTTTTCGTCCTCAGACAGATGGTCAGTCAGAGAGGACTGTACAAGTTCTGGAGGATCTGATGAAAGCGTGTGCCCTTGATTTTATGCTCCTGGGATGATCAGTTATTACAAATCGAATTCGCCAATAGTGACAGTTGCCACTTGAGTATCGGGATAACAAATATGAGACAGTGTATGGTCGTAGGGGTTGTTTCCCCAAATTGGATAAAAAAGGTGGGTGACAGATAGAATTATTTTCGACTTTGGATAATAAGTCTCTGAGGATATTTAGTTAAGGATGAGAGATTAAGAACACCTCAGAGTAGATAGAAAAGTATTGGAATTCACCGAGGGTGAATTAGTATGGTTAAAAGTTACTTGTCCTAAGAGAATAAGGACATAGCGAGCTTTTGGAAGAAGGTAAGTTGAGTTTCGCTGGATTGAATATTTTGAGAGATTGGACAAGTGAGAGATAAGACCTATAGGTTGGCGTTATCACCTGAATTAACAGGCACCCACAATGTGTCCCAGCTTTTAATGCTTCGAAAATACTATCCGGATCCAGCATAGGTGATCGAATATGAATTCCAAAAGTTCAGTTTAATGAAAATATAAGTATATTGATAAGTTGATTTGGGCATTAAACAGGAAAAAGGAAGTATTGAGGTTTAAGAGGATCTCCCTAATTAAAGCCCTTTGGTAGTAATACACTCCGGAGAAGTCACTTGAGGTTGACAGTATATGATACGATTAATGTACGCGGATTAGTCTATGGACTCATATGAATTGGTTCTAGTTTGGAGGACCAAATTCTTTTAGTGGGGGAGATTATGTAAGACCCACTTTTATTATCTGTTTATGTATTTCCTTATGATTCATGTGATGTACATTCTCATATATTCAATGAATCATAAGAAGAGCTTTGACTGAAATATAATTTGCAAGTAGAATAAAAATGAAATCTCGGTGAACGTCGAAAGTAGCTAAATAAGGACCGAAATGGCCACAGGCCAAACGGAAAGGATCGAAAATGAAGTTTACCGGAAATACGAAATTAAATAAGAAAATATGATGGATGTGTGAAGGAAAGTTAGGTTAATTTGGTTCCGAAACAAGTGTAGGGGTAAAACGGTCAAAAGATCAAAATTCGGGATAAATTCGATAAGAAAAATTTAATTAAAAATAAGGATTTAGGATATCTTGATCAATAATGAGGAATTATACAATTTCAAGTCCAATTGATCAAGATCCGGAATTTTTAGAAATACCGAAAAGTCACCCGGGACAATATCCCGAAAATACGAAGAAATTATACCGAAAAAATGATTAAAAAAAAATAAAATAAAATAAATTAAATTAAATTAAATTGTTGGAATAAAATAATATAAGTGTAGATATTTTGGATTTTATGGAGTATTTTAATGAATAGTGTAAAAATTAAATAAATAATAATAAAAAAGAGAAGAGAATCTGAAAAAAAAGAGAGAGAGAATCGGGATAAACCCGAAACCGAGAACCAAAAAATCGTGAGGAAGACCGAAAACCACCGAGGGAGCACCGACGACCGATAGCCTCCGACGAAGCTACCAGGAGGAAGAGGGGAGACCGACGAGCATGTGGGCACCGGAATCACGCCGTCAGGTGGCCGGAGCAAGCCGATCGGAGTAAAGGAAAACCGAGGGAGAAAAGGGCTGATTTTCGACGAACCACCGCGTCTGGGCTGAAACGGAGGCCACCAACGCACTCAGGGGAAGAAGCCGGTTCTTTTGAGACCGGTCTTGGCCGGTGAGACCGCCGGAAACGTCGGCGACAGCAAGTGGCAGTAAAACGGCACCGTTTGGCCGAAAGGAAAGGGAAGGAAAAGGACGGAAAAAGGAAGGAAAGAGGAAAGAAAAGAAAGGAAAAGGAAGGAAAAGGAAAGAAAAGAAAGGAAAAAGGGGAAAAAGGAAAGAAATTTACCGGGGACAACTCGAGGTTCGGGTAAGTTGACCGAGGGTCGAAATTGACCTACGGGTAAATTCCGAAAATTTAATTTAATATTATTTTAATGGAAAATAATCCGGATTTACCTAATTGTGCAGCTTTACGGCAGAGATCGAACGAGAGCCGATTGAGCTCTGATTTTCTACCCGCATCGTATCGGGTAAGTACAGTTTAATTTCGGCAATATGAGCTCTTTAAATACCGAGTTTTTAATTATTTTACGGAATTAAGGATTAATTTCGCATAGAAAGGAATATTAATTCGAAGTTGTAATAAATTGCCGTAAATGGTATACGGGCTATCCAATGAATTTGGATAGAAGCCCGATAATTATTAGAAAGCTGCATAAGCCCGGTATACCCAAAGAAGAGAATTAATAAATATAAAAAGGGCTGAAACGGGCCGAGACCAAATAAGGTAAATAGGGCCCAATACCTTAAAGTTGGTCAGTGAATGCGATATACTGATCAAGATAAGTGAATTAACCTCGACTATGTGGTTATATGCAATTACGTACCTTTGGTTGGCGCGCACTTGGGCCGAGAGGTTCGGTATCATCGAGACAGGCTAAGTCTGCGCGCGATTTTCAGGTAAGGGAATTTTGTAGGTATATAGAGATACCTATACGTATTTTTGAGGGGATTTACAGGGTCTAGAATTTCTTAAACTATCTAGAAACGAAATAATAATTTTGCAAAAATCGGGGCATAGGTAAATAAGGAAAAATGACGATTTTGCCCCTGGGAGTAAAAATTTACAAAAAGGGTAGTAAGGCAGATAAATTGCATGATTATCATGTTTTAATGCTTTATATGATTATATTGCTTTGATTTAAGCAAATATGCACATAGGTTGGCTATTGATTTCGTGAAATATACGAAAGGGTACCGGTTTGTACCGGTTACTATTTTAAAAGATGTTTTGTCAAGATTTAGCCACCTATCGTATTTATACAAGTAAAAAGAGTGCTAGAGTCTTACTCGCACTCAAGTTTACTGATTTATTCTCATGAAAAGCCGTACTGGAGCATTGATCGTACGAGAAATTTATGTGTGCACAAAACCGTGCTGGAGCTTTGCTCGCACGAGATTTTAGATATCATAATATGCATAGCGTGGTGCTGGAGCTTCGCTCGCACTAGACACGAGTTGACATGCATATAGTCGTGCGGAAGCCTCCTGTAGACTGTGTGTCACAAAGAGTTGAGATGCTCGCACGTATACTTTGAGACATGGGTTGGTTATCGACATAGTATTGGGCTGGATAAGACCTACGGTAGGCACCCCCAGACTATGATATGGGTCCACGGAGTACGATGTACGGTGTATGTCACACGGAGTACGCTGTACCGTGCAGTCATGATGACTCTATGATGTTACTCGATATTCTGGCGGGTAGGACTTGACCCCACCTCCCGTTGCAGTTGTGATGCCCCGCACACCGGGATCCGTGTAGCCTGGGATCACAGGGACAAAGTATGGCCATTGTCCTCGATTTTTCATACAGTAACCTACATGCCTCACATGATATCATACGGTCTGGATAGACCAGGACAAACCCGATAGAGGGGTAGTCCCGATTTATGTTTTTAAAAGAGATGTGATTTAATGAATCAAGGTATTCCCGAGAGATGGGTTTGACCTTGTTGAAGTTGTTTTATGATGCAACAAATGAGTTTTAAAGTGATGAGCTTTGTGATTAAACGAATAAGTTTTAAAGTGAAGAGTTTATGATGAAACTAATAAGTTTTTAATGTGACGAGCATGAGATGTCATACATGATGATTTTTTCATGTGTGCTTTATATGTCGATTTCATGATTTCTCTTATATGATATATACATACATGTGGCATCGTTTTAGTCATACCTCATGCTCCAAATGTAAACGATTTTTATATCATGACATTATCAGCACGTAGATAGTATAGTTATCTACCTGCTTACATTATTGCCTTACTGAGCACGTTTCGCTCACCCTTTCATTTTCCACCCCACAGGGTATATTCAGTAGAAGAGAACGACAATAGTCTCGCATCTCGGTTATCCGCTGCTTCTTATCAAGATCAAGTATACACATTCGTATAATTTTGTATCTGAACATATAGATGCACAGTACTGTATATGGATGTAATGTTGGGGATGTATTTAGTTTAAATAAATTGAAATGTAAATGAAATATGAAAATTGAATGGTAAATAGGTGAGACGTGACTAACTTCGAATCATAGCCCAACTGGTTTGTAGTGTAACTGTTCTCGACGGGTAAGGAAATGAAAAAGCAAAAAAGCAAAAAATTTGTAGTGATTTTAGGAAATTTGGGTCGTGACAGCGCACGCTAAGAGCGGCTGATCAGCGGCTGAATTAGCCGGTGGGGTGGCAGCTAGTGCTGAAAAACAGAGAAAGAGAGAAGCCACCGACGACGAGGAGAGAAGAGGTCGGACCAACCACTTTTCGACGACCTTGGACCAAACCGAGACCAGATCCGAGCTAGGACGACCCCACGGAGCTACTGGCGACGGAAGTCGATGGAGAACCGATCGGCAAGACACTGATCCGATCGAACCGAACTGAACTGGCAGTCTGAACTGGGTTGAATCGGACCGAACCGGTTCAGCCAAAAAGAAAAGGAAAAAAGAAGAAAAATGGGAAAAAGAAAAAGGAAAAAAATTGGAAAAAATTCTAGTGATGTAATCGAGCTATGGGTAAGTCGATAAGCGGTCAAAATTGACCGATTTAAATTTAAGAATATTTAATTTGCTTATTAATCGACTAAAAGTTTACCCGAAGAAATATTTAATTGTGTAGTTCGATAATTGACGTCAAACGAGGACTCGAGTCAGCCTCGATTTGTGTAGAATCATGGAATCTCGGGTAAGTAGCCCTTATTTAAGACAATTTTCATCGTTATATGTGTTAAAAATTATCGCATAAATTACAGATTTAATTTCCACATTAACTGAATTAAATTCTAGAAATTTAGATAAATTGTCGTAAATAATTCATGGAGATATCCGAGAATTTAGAACGAGATCCAATAAATACTGATGGGCCCAGTTGTGAGATCTAAGAATTTTAGACATATTTTAATTATGTAATATGAACTTGAAGTGTAATTTATTAAGCTGAGTGAAATGTATAAGTAACGAATGAGAAATAATCAAACTAGTGAATTGTGAAAATTATATTTGGAGATTTATATGTTAAGTGTTTAAACCAAAGTGTAAAACTATGAGGTCAGATCGATCTTAGAGAAGGAAGATCGATCTGGTGGGCTAAAAATGATAAGGAATGAGGAGTTTAGGCGAGCAGATCGATCTCCAATGGAAGAAGATCGATCTCCTTATGATTCTGTAGTGAAGAGATCGATCTCAGGAGAAAGGGATCGATCTCAAAATGTTTCTGTTTGGGAGAAGATCGATCTCCTCGAGGAGCAAATCGACCTCATAAAGCCATGAAGAGATCGATCTCACCCCTCGACAGATCGATCTCCTAGGCATAAAATTGCCCAAAATTGCCCCTAAATTCAAATGCAGATCGATCTCATCAAGAGCCAGATCGATCTCCTACCCTCCGTTTATATAGCTGGAAAATGATTAGGGATTGATGAAATTACAATGTAGTTGGAGTGATGATGATATTTAGCAATTTTAGTAATTTTGAGTTATAAATGGAAATTTAGACAATGTGGTGAATTAGCATAGATATGGTCGCATGGGAAGTGGAGGATGTTGAGATGTTGTGAATGAGACTGTGGATTGTGATAGAGTTATGAGAATTGAGAGATTTGAGGTGTTATGACCAATTATGCTCGATTTTGAGAATCGAGGTTACTGTGATGATGAGTATTGATGTTTTAACATCGTTTGGACAGCTCGAGAGTTTCAAAGTGGAATGCGAGACTAATCTGTGACAAGGGGGAAACGATTGCACTATACGAGGTGCAAAGAGGTAAGGGAAACTAAACCATTTGTGTATGTGATTTGTGAACAATTATAGCATAATTTGCGATTTATAAAATAAGCATGTTTGATGTGTTGTGTTTTGATGAGAATGCACACGATTTTTATAGCCAGTTGGAGCCTAATGTTTTTATGAGTTATAAGCTACGTGTGAGAAATGAATTGGGCTCTACGTTAAGGCAATATTAAGTTTGAGAAATGTGTGCGTGTTTTGCCGGTTGGAACTCGGTTTTAATAACTTTTGTGTTAAGTACAAAACGGTTTTAAATGAGCTTTATGAAAGAAAAACCACTATGAGTTCTACGTGAAGGTAAACTAGTTTTATATGATAATGGCTATTGATAAAGACTTAGGTGTATAATTTTGAGTACACACCGGGCATTACTCTGGTAGCATGTGAGTCCGATTCTTCTCCGTTCTGGTAACGTGAGATCCCCTATTCTGTGGCTGTGCCATGTATATTTGGTGGCTGTGCCACGTGAGATCCCCTATTCTGTGGCTGTGCCACGTATAGTTGGTGGCAATGCCACATGAGATCCCCTATTATGTGGCTGTTCCACGTATATTTGGTGGCTGTGCCACGTGAGATCCCCTATTCTGTGGCAGCGCCACGTGTATTTGGTGGTTGTGCCACGTGTGAATCTAAATCTGTGGCTATGCCACGTTCAAATCAAAATCAGTGGCTGTGCCATGTGTGTTTGGTGGCTGCGCCATGTGCATTATTATTACAGTGATTTTATCACGTTTATTGAGAAAGCAATTATCGCATTATTTTCACATACTCGTTACTGCTCTATACTGAGTCTTTTACTTCATGTTTCCACATGATTTTGAGATATGAGAATGTTGTTTTAAGAACTTTCATGCTATGGTTTTCAAATAAGTATACTGAGTTTCACATACAAATAAATATTTTATGATGTGCATTATGGTTTATATAATGAGTCCCTTACCCCCTTACTGAGCAATTTAGAAGCTCACCCTGTTTTCTTTCCCCCCATATTTCTTCAAGTGAAAAAGGGTTTCCCTGAGACGTACGGAGTAGTGACTAGTAGAGGACTTGAGCTCCAGGATATATATTGTATTTCGAGGTATCATTTATCTTTTCATGTATCCAGACAAATAGTGCAATTACAGACACTTGATGTACAACATTGTATGAGATGTATTAGGGTTAATTAACTTGAGATTGAGTAATGCATATGATATGATATATACTATCTAATGATGAGATCCTGAGGTATGATATGCATGATGACGTTTGACACTACACAGGAATGCACCCATAAATGTGTGTTGATGAAAATAAAAAGTTCTTAAATTAGCCCTATTTTTTGCGTTTCCGGGGCGTGACACCAGTGAGCCCAATAGGCTTCGATAATGTGAATAGTACGTGGGAAAACGAGCTTAAGGCCGATTAAGGTCCATTATGGTACAATCGGGCCCAATATGGGTAAACGGACCTAATCGTTTAAATTAAACCCAGGAAATTATGAAAAACAATTAATTGTATTGTATTTGAGCTGATCGGACTGCGTGACGAGACATTAGTGGTAAAGGTCAGACTGTACAGAAAATGAGGTTAGGGAATTGTGTGAGTAGCTAGAGGTAGCTATGCGTACTTTAAATAGCTTTTGTATACACTCAATATGTATGTATACATTGATTATGTATAAAGGTCCTAGAAAATGGTTTAAAGATTGTAAGGACTCGAAATAGGAAAAGAATATTTTACCCCTATTGAGGGAATTCACCTAAGGATGGTGAAAGCATGACATGCATGAAATGCATGTGTCACGACCCAAATTACCTAAAAATCAGAGTAAATTTTTCGCTTTTTCATTTATTATTTAATTCTTACGTTTCTCTCATCGTGACCATCCTACAAACAGTTGGGCTATGATTCGGTGCTAGTCACCTCTCACCTATTTACCATTCCATTTCCATATTCACATTCATATATCAGAGTTTACTATCTTTTGACTTTAGCTAAATACATACACAATGGTATTTAAATAACCTTACATCCCCGACATCATATACGTTTACAGTACTGTGCATTACATATTTAGATACAAACTATACAAATGTGTATACCTGTCTCTCGATGGGAAGGAACAGATACCAATGCATGCAAGTCCTTAGCCGCTTACTAATTACTATGAGTGCTCTGAAAAGATGGAAAAATAAAGGGGGTGAGCAAACCACACGCTCAGTAAGGCAACTATGCAAGTAAGTAGATAGCTCCACTATCTACATGCTCATAATGCCATGCCCTTAAAAGCATTTCTTTTCTTTAAAATCTCAAGCACAAAATCATGCATATATCCATGACATAGTTTATCAAAACTATTTGTGCATATAGAAATCATGTGATTCATGCATCCAAGGCATTTTATGTGACATCATTAAATCATAATAAGAATGAAGTAAATCAAGATCATGCATTCTTTCATGTCATGTAAGACAAATCATGAATTTGAAATGAAAGCATGGAAAACATCATCATGCTACTGCATTCAAATCATTTTATTAAAAAACGCAGTATAAAATAACCCTTCCGGGTCAATCATCTCATAAGTACATTTCAAATTCATAAAACAGGTCATTAAAATTCATTATAAAGCTTCGGTTATAAAACCACCCTTCTTTCAGGGTCACATATCAAAAAATCGTAAAATCGGGGGCCTGCCCCTCCCTCGGGTCTACCCTGGTCTATCAGACCACAAGTTATATCATGTGAGACAAGTAGGTGAGTATCAGTAACAACCTAGGACTATGGCCATAACCTCATGATCCCCGGTAACACGGTACTTATTGTGCGGGGTATCACACCTAAAACGGGAGGTGGGTCATCCTACCCGCCAAAACAGCATAACAACAGGATTGCGAAGGCAAGGTTTGCTGCCTCGTGGCTAATGCCACTCCACTTCAACAATCCCCACGGTGCAACGTACTCCGCGTGACATACACGGTACAACGTACTCTGTGAACCCAAGCTCAGTCAGGGGTGCCTACAATAGGTCTTATCCACCCATATCATCTATGTCTCAGTATGCACGTGTGAGCATATCATCTCACTGTGACACACAGTCTACAGGAGGCTCCAACACGGCTATATGCATGTCATATAAATCCCTGTGCGAGCGAAGCTCTAGCATGGCTCCATGCATATTCATGATATCAGAAAACCTCGTGCGAGCGAAGCTCTAGCACGGTGTCATAAAAATCAATAAAATCTGCGTACGAGTAACACTTTAGTACGACTTAAAATAATTATAAATTCAAGTAAAATCCACATACGAGCAATGCTCTAGTACGGATATGTATAAAAACTCAGTGAAAATCTCGTACGAGAAAAGTTCTAGTACGACTTTAAAATGAGTTATAAAACCATATAAATCTTCGTGTGAGCAACGCTCCAGCTCGAGTGAATGCTCAAGTAAATCAAAACTTCGTACGAGCAACGCTTCGGTACGGCTTTATGCATAAATACATCAAATCTCGTGCGAGTACATTCCAGCATGACTTTTATGTAATATCATATCAAAACAGGATGCGAGCTAAGCTCCAGCACCTCTCATGCATGTCAAATAATTAAAACTAGTGCGAGCAATCGCTCTAGTACCTTTTTATGCATATCAGGTCAAAACAAGTCAAAACATGTCCAAACAGAGTGCGAGCTAGGCTCCAGCACTTCTCATGCATTTCACAATAATAAAAATCAATGCGAGCAACCGTTCTAGCACATTTCATGCATATGATGTCACACAAGTCAGTGCGAGCAACCGCTCAAGCACATTTATGCACATTCACAAACGCAGATATAGTGCGAGCTATATGCCAGCACTATCTGTTTTCATATAAACTTGATAGTTGGCTCGTTTTCCAAAGAAATTCATTTAAATACAAATAGTGTTATCTTGTGAAATTTATACAATTACTGGTCAATCTACCGATTTGCTTTGATTAAATCCAATAAAATTCCTTAATTCAAAAAATTCCTTAAATCATGCATTTCATGCATGTCATGCTTTTCACTATCCTTAGGTGAATTTCCCTCAATAGGGGTAAAATAACCTTTTTACCTATTTCGATCCTTAAAATCATATAAACCACTTTTAGGATCATTATACAATAACCGTGTATACATACATAATCACTGTATGCAAAAACTATTAAAATACGTGTAGCTACCTCTAGCTACTCACACAATTCGCTTACCTCATTTTTCTGTACAGTCTGACCTTTCTACTGATGACTCATTACGCAGTCCGATTTGCTCCAAATCCAATCTCTGAAACTGCAGATACATATTCATCAGGTCAAATACAATACAATTAATTGTATTTCATAATTTTCTTGGCTTAATTTAAATCATTGGGCCCGTTTACCCGTATTGGGCCTGATTCCACCTTAATGGGCCTTAATCGACCTTAAGCTCGTTTTCACTCATTGTTCACATTATCAAGGCCTATTGGGCTAACTGGGCCCATCAGTATTTATTAGACCTCATTCTAAATTCTCGGATATCTTAATGAATTATTTACGAAAATTTATCCCAATTTCCAGAATTTAATTCATTTAATGCATAAATTAAATCCGTAATTGATGCGGTAATTTCTAACACACATAACGATGTAAAATTATTGTAAATAAGGGTTACTTACCTGAGATTCCATGATAGTACGCAAATTGAGGCTGACTTGAGTCCTCGTTTGACGTCAACCGTTGAGCCACACAATTTAATATTTTTTCAGGTAAATTTCCAATCGAATATTAATCAAATTAAATATTTCAAAATTTAAATCGATCAATTTCAACCGCTTACTGACTTTCCTGTAGCTCGATTGTATCACTGAAATTTTCTCCAATTTTTCCTCTTTTTCTTTTTCCTTTTTTCTTTTTTTTTTTCCTTTTTTTTTCATTTACTTATTTTATTTATAATTTATTTTTAATAATATTTTATTCATTAAAATATTATTTAAAATCCAAAATATCCCAAAAAAATTCTAAAAATTTCTATTTTATTTATTTATTCAATAAATGAATTTCTCAGTCTTATTTCAGCTTTTCGGTATATTTTTATTATTATTTTCGAGATTATTTTTCGAATTGAAAATTTCGGTTTATTCCAATAAATTCATATCTTGATCAATTTAACCCGAAATTTAATTATTTCTTTGTTATTGATCAAGATTTCTCAATCCCATATTTTTAATTAAATTTTCTTATCTAAATTATATCGGTTTCAATTTTTTGACCGTTTTGCCCTTACACGTGTTCGGTAATTCCATTTAAATCTTTTTTTTGCATTTTTAATTGCACTCGAAAATTTATATTCATTCCATTTTCTCTTACGATAAAAATCAGGTCTTACAATCTCCCCCACTTAAGAAATTTGATCCTCCAAATTAGAACCAAGTCAAAAGGGTTCATAAACAACTCTGGGTACGTCTATCGCATCATACACCTTAATTCTCATGTGACTTTTTCTCGAAGTGTAATACTACCAACATACTTAACTAGGGAGATCATCTTAAACCTTGACACCTTTTCCTTCTGTCTAATACCTGAATCGATTTTTCAACATACGTTACACTTTCATTGAGCTAAGCTGTTGGAGCTCATATCCGATTACATAAGCTGGGTCCATATAGTATTTTCGAAGCATTAAAAGATGGGACACATTGTGGATGCCTGTTTATTCAAGTGGTAATACCACCCTACAGGTCTTACCTTCCACTTTGTCTAATATCTCTTTTCGAATCTCATTATGTCCTTATGACAATTAACATCCAACAATACTGATTCACCCTCGGTGAATTCCAATGATTTTTTGTCTCTTGTCAACATAGCTTTTCTATCTACTCTAAGGTGTTCTTAATCTCTCACAAATCAACTGAACATCCTCAAAGGTTTGTCTTACCAATTCGGGAACAATTCTCTATCTGTCACCCACTTCTTCTTAACCAAGTCAGGGAACAATCCCTATGGCCATACAATGCCTCATATAAAATGTTATCCCGATACTCAAGGGACAACTGTCATTATTTACGAATTCGATTAGTAACAATTGATCATCCCAGGATTATAAAATCAATGGCACACGCTCTCATCACATCCTCCAGAACCTGTACAGTCCTCTCTGACTGACCGTCTGTCTGAGGATGGAAGCTATGCTAACTCTCAGTCGGGTTTCCATAGCTTCCTGAAAACAATTCCCAGACATAGGAAGTGAAGCGGGAATCCCTATCTGATATCATGCTCACTGGAACGCTACATAATGTTCCATAATTTTTCGTACACATAAATTCACCTACGCACTTAAAGTATCTGGGGATTTCCTTAGTCAGAAGGTGGGCAGACTTAATCAATCTATCGACTATCACCCAGATAGCCTCATGATTTATCCGGATCCTCTGTAACCCATCACAATATTCATGGTAACTTGTTCCCATTTCCTTGTCAATATAGGTAGAGGCTGCAATAATCCTGCAAGTACTCTACCTTAATCTGCTGACATATGAGACACTTTGCAATGTCTCTTTTCATCTGACCACCAATACCCTTTCCAGATATTCCCATATATTTATTACTTCTCAGATGCACTATATATCCCGAAGAGTGAGCTCCTGGCAATAAAACTATCTTATTAACGTGGTCTTGGGGAGCACTTATACTATCTCTGAACCTCTATAAGTCATCATCACTCACTATGAACTCTGTCACTATAACCTTCTGAATCTGACCCACACTATCGACACCATGCCGATTATCATGCTAAGCCTGGCAAATCCTGTCACTCAAATCTGGTTCTAACCTCAGGCTACCTATCACAAAATCACCGTCATCATCAGAAGGGATCACATCACTACTGAGACTCACAACTGCTCTAGCAGCTCACGCTCCCTGACCATCATATGTGATACCATCCCGATGCTCTTTCTGTTTAAGGCATCAGCCATTACATTAGCCTTTCCTGGGTGGTACAATTTTGACAATCATAATTCTTAGAAGCTTTAACCCTTTTGGTTATCTCTTATTCGACTCTTTCTGTGAAAATAGATACTCGAGGCTTTTACGATCAGTGCATACCCGAAATTTCTTACCATATAAGTGGTGGTGCCATACTTTTAGTGTAAACAATACGGCTGCCAACTCTAAATCATGGGTCGGATAGTTTCTTTCATGGTCCTTGAACTAACTGGATCCATAAATGACTATCTTCCCATTTTACATCAATACACAACCTAATCCTTATTTTAAGGTATCCATACACACTGTAACCTCTTGAGCTGTTGGTTATGGTGAGAATAATTACGGTGGTCAGTTTATTCCTTCAATATACCAAAACTTACGAAAGCTATTTTCATACTTATCATCCTACTCGTATACAATCTTTTCTCGAATGAGATGTGTCAACTGAGTAGCCTATTTCAAGAAACTCACAACACCTCGTCTGTAAAATAGTTTTCATTTGCTACTCATGTTTTTCCCTGGACTTTGAACACATTATAATATCATTTCTAAAGATGACAACCAATCGGTCTTGGCAAGGTTTAAATACCTCATCGTAGTTGAGTTCCACTAAATATTTCAATCAGTCATATCCTTAGCCTATGTACGCATAAACGTATAATGTTATTTCGTAATCGCTTCCATTTCAAGATACTAACCCACGTCATTTCATTTTTTCTTATATTAACGGCTTTTATAAAATTTTTACTTTTTAAACCTTCATGATTAATCAAATTTTATATTTCTTCATTGTACCAGTAAAGGTATCTAAATTTTAAATGTATATATTATGACTATCGATTTCAATTTATAGGTTATGTGTGCGCTTCTAGACACTGTCTAGTCTTCAGGGGGAAAAGTATTTTGAAATACCTTCATTAACCCTCAGACTTGACCACATGGATTGGGTGTGGATATCTATCCTCCCCTTATCCTTGGTCGCTATTCTTATTCACTACATATCGCTTAATCCCAATTACTTTACATATCAAGAATATCCTTAGCTTGCATACGCCTCTTATTCCAATATGTCTTGTATACAGGATCTATCACATCTTAAAGCTTATCTCCTTTCGTATATCACTTATAACAAACTCATTCATTACTTATTAAAACTTACAATACACTTTAGTGATGTTTTCAGCCCTATTTTCAACTTACAATCCCTATACCATATTCAGTTAGTGATAATTATCTAACCATCATCATCTTGCTTAAGGGTACAGGCTTCACATCTTTCACTAGCTTATAAGCAACTGAAGGTGGTATAAATAAATGCGTGGCACCAGGATCAATTAAAATAATTACTTTATTATTCACAACCAGTGTGGTATCTTCCACCACATCAAATGAAACATCAATAGTGTCTTGGTCTAAGGCCTACACTCGCCCTCGTCCAACATCTTATTTTCGTGGTAATTACCACACATCTTACACTGCTTACACTTCTACACTGTTCACACTATTACGGAACAGGTCGGGGTCTTCCAATCAAAATACCCCTCGTAAGTATTGAAATTGAATACAATGGGCTTTACCAATCATCTTACCCCGTGCCTCATCAGCTCTAAGCTTTTACCAAACTACCTTTTCTCGTTCTGACATGTCTGTCATTCTCTATTCTCTTTCTGTCTCTATTGCGACCCTTACTACCTTTTCTAATCTCAGAGGCGTGCAACTCATGATCTTATTCACACAACTGTAGTTTGCGCACTGCCTCGACATAGGTAGTGATATCTAATGGCCAATCAGACTCTAATTGACAATCTGAGCCCTTCCATGAACTTTCAGACATCTCGACTCTTACTGTTCATAGTGTCGGAGTCATATCTGCCTAGGAATATAAACTGAGTTTCATACTCGTTAATCAATCAGTTCCTCTGGGTGAGAGTAAAGAATTTTATCTGTAATTTCCTTTAAGCAGTGTCCGGGATATTCTGTCACTGGAATACATCTAGGATTATTTTTCATGTCCATTATGGATGTTTAACCCTTAAGATGGGTCGAGCGGACTTCCACAAATGTTTTGACTCGCCCTCAAATTCCAAGTATACTCTGAGCAATTAGCTTACAAAATATTCTCCACACTCCGCTCCAACCTCTCGAAGTGTGTCTCAATACTGTTCGATCTCTCTGTCGAACTCTGTCCGATCACCCTATGGAACTCTGTGGGGCATGCTCAACATCAGCCTCCACTTCAATCTCATCTTGGGTCTCATGTGCTGACTCAGTACGAATCTCAGGCCTACCTCTACAGCCTCGAGCTCGTGTACTTGCCCTTCTGTCATAGCGGCTATCAGTTTACGAGTCTATTCTTGCATTCAAACCAAATTCTTAGCTGCACTTCCATCTCGATATATACAATTGTATCTAAATAATGCACAGTACATGGGGATGTAAACTTCCTTAACCACTAACACCGACTCATATCAGGCCAACTCAAGCTCTGATACCATTACACTTGTCACGACCCAAATTACCTAAAAATTAGAGTAAAATTTTCACTTTTTCATTTATTATTTAATTCGTACCTTTCTCTCATCGTGATCATCCTACAAACAGTTGGGCTATGATTCGGTGTTAGTCACCTCTCACCTATTTACCATTCCATTTCCATATTCACATTCATATATCAGAGTTTACTATCTTTTGACTTTAGCTAAATGCATACACAATGGTATTTAAATAACCTTACATCCCCGACATCATATACGTTTACAGTACTGTGCATTATATATTTAGATACAAACTATACAAATATGTATACCTGTCTCTCGATGGGAAGCAACGGATACCAATGCATGCAAGTCCTCAGCCGCTTACTAATTACTGTAAGTGCTCTGAAAAGATGGGAAAATAAGGGGGTGAGCAAACCACATGCTCAGTAAGGCAACTATGCAAGTAAGTAGATAGCTCCACTATCTACATGCTCATAATGCCATGCCCTTAAATCCATTTCTTTTCATTAAAATCTCAAGCACAAAATCATGCATATATCCATATATAGTTTATCAAAACTATTTGTGCATATAGAAATCATGTAATTCATGCATCAAAGGCATTTTATGTGACATCATTAAATCATAATAAACATGAAGTAAATCAAGATCATGCATCTTTCATGTCATGTAAGACAAATCATGAATTTGAAATGAAAGCATGGAAAACATCATCATGCTACTGTATTCAAATCATTTTATTAAAAACGCAGTATAAAATAACCCTTCCGAGTCAATCATCTCATAAGTACATCTCAAATTCATAAAACAAGTCATTAAAATTGATTATAAAGCTTCGGTTATAAAACCACCCTTCTTTAAGGGCCACATATCATAAAATCATAAAATCGTAAAATCGAGGGCTTGACCCCTCCCTCGGGTCTACGCTGGTCTATCAGACCACAAGTTATATCATGTGAGACAAGTAGGTGACTATTAGTAACAACATAGTACTATGGTCATAACCTCGTGATCCCTGGCAACACGGCACCTATTGTGCGGGGTATCACACCTGAAATGGGAGGTGGGTTGTCCTACCCGCCAGAACAGCATAACACCAGGATTGCGAGGGCAAGGCTTGTTGCCTCGTGGCTAATGCCACTCCACTCCAACAATCCCCACGGTACAACGTACTCTGCGTGACATACACGGTACAACATACTCCGTGAACCCAAGCTCAGTCAGGGGTGCCTACAATAGGTCTTATCCACCCATATCATCTATGTCTTAGTATGCACGTGTGAGCATATCATCTTACTATGACACACAGTCTACAGGAGGCTCCAACACGGCTATATGCATGTCATATAAATCCCTGTGCGAGCGAAGCTCTAGTACGGCTCCATTCATATTCATGATATCAGAAAACCTCGTGCAAGCGAAGCTCTAGCACGGTGTCATAAAAAACAGTAAAATCTACGTACGAGTAACACTCCAGTACGACTTAAAATAATTATAAATTCAAGTAAAATCCACGTACGAGCAATGCTCTAGTACGGATATGAATAAAAACTCAATGAAAATCTCGTACGAGAAAAGCTCTAGTACGGCTTTAAAATGAGTTATAAAACCATATAAAACTTCGTACGAGCAATGCTCTAGCACGAGTGAATACTCAAGTAAATCAAAACTTCGTACGAGCAACGCTCCAGTACAGCTTTATGCATAAATACATCAAATCTCATGCGAGTACACTCCAGCATGGCTTTTATGCAATATCATATCAAAACAGGATGCGAGCTAAGCTCCAGCACCTCTCATGCATGTCAAATCATTAAAACTAGTGCGAGCAATCGCTCCAGCATCTTTTTATGCATATCAAGTCAAAACAAGTCAAAACATGTCAAAACTTGTCCAAACAGAGTGCGAGCTAGGCTCCAGCACTTCTCATGCATTTCACAACAATAAAAATCAGTGCGAGCAACTGCTCTAGCACATTTCATGCATATGATGTCACACAAGTCGGTTCGAGCAACCGTTCAAGCACATTTATGCACATTCACAAACGCAGATATAGTGCGAGCTATATGTCAGCACTATTTGTTTCCATATAAACTTGATAGTTGGCCCGTTTTCCAAAGAAATTCATTTAAATACAAATAACACTTACGTAGTGTTATCTTGTGAAATTTATATAATTACTAGCCAATCTACTGATTTGCTTTGATTAAATCCAATAAAATTCCTTAATTCAAAAAATTCCTTAAATCATGCATTTCATGCATGTCATGCTTTCACCATCCTTAGGTGAACTTCCCTCAATAGGGGTTAAATAGCCTTTTTACCTATTTCGATCCTTAAAATCATTTAAACCACTTTTAGGATCATTATACAATAACCGTGTATACATACATAATCAGTGTATACAAAAACTATTGAAATACGCGTAGCTACCTCTAGCTACTCACACAATTCCCTTACCTCATTTTTCTGTACAGTCTGACCTTTCCATTGATGACTTGTCATGCAGTCCGATTTGCTCCAAATCTAATCTCCAAAACTGCTGATACATATTCATCAGGTCAAATACAATACAATTAATTGTATTTCATAATTTTCTGGGCTTAATTTAAATCATTGGGCCCGTTTACCCATATTGGGCCTCATTGCACCTTAATGGGCCTTAATCGACCTTAAGCCCATTTTCACTCATTGGTCACATTATCGAGGCCTATTGGGCTCACTGGGCCTATCAGTATTTATTGGACCTCGTTCTAAGTTCTCGTATATCTCAATGAATTATTTACGACAATTTATCCCAATTTCCAGAATTTAATTCATTTAATGCAGAAATTAAATCCGTAATTGATGCGGTAATTTCTAACATGCATAACGATGTAAAATTATCATAAATAAGGGTTACTTACCAGAGATTCCATGATAGTATGCAAATCGAGGCTCACTCGAGTCCTCGTTTGACGTCAATCATCGAGCCACACAATTTAATATTTTTTGGGTAAATTTTCAGTCGAGTATTAATCAAATTAAATATTTTAAAATTTAAATCGGTTAATTTCAATCGCTTACTGACTTACTCGTAGCTTGATTGCATCATTGGAATTTTCTCCAATTTTTCTCTTTTTCTTTTTCCTTTTTTCTTCTTTTTTTTTCCTTTTCTTTTTTCATTTACTTATTTTATTTATAATTTATTTTTAATAATATTTTATTCATTAAAATTTTATTTAAAATCCAAAATATCCCAAAAAAATTCTAAAAATTTCTATTTTATTCATTTATTCAATAAATGAATTTTTCAGTCTTATTTCGGCTTTTCGGTATATTGTTTTACTATTTTCGGGATTATTTTTTGAAGTGAAAATTTTGGTTTATTCCAATAAATTCATATCTTGATCAATTTATCTCGAAATTTAATTATTTCTTCGTTATTGATCAAAATTTCTCAATCCCATTTTTTAATTAAATTTTCTTATCGAAATTATACCGGGTTTCGATCTTTTGACCGTTTTGCCCTTACACGTGTTCGGTAATTCCATTTAAATCTTCTTTTTTTTGCATTTTTAAATGCACTCAAAAATTTCTATTCATTCCATTTGCTCTTACGATAAAAATCGGGTCTTACAACATGATTTAAGGAAATTTATGGTTTAAGAAATTTTATTGGTTTTAAACAAAAAAAATCGATAGATTGGCCAATAATTGCATAAGTTTCCCAAATTAACACTACGTAAGTGTTATTGGTATTTAAATGAAATTCTTTGGAAAATGGGCCAACTATCAAGTTTATATGGAAACAGATAGTGCTGGCGCATAGCTCGCACTATATCTGAGTTTGTGAGTGTGCATAAAATGTGCTTGAACGGTTGCTCGCATCGACTTGTGTGACATCATATGAATGAAATGTGCTAGAGCGGTTGCTCGCACTGATTTTTAATCTTATGAAATGCATGAGAGCTGCTGGAGCCTAGCTCACACTCTATTTTGATTGTTTTGACGGTTTTGAATGGTTTTGACTTGATATGCATAAAAAGGTGCTGGAGCGATAGCTCGCACTAGTTTTATGATTTGATATGCATAAGAAGGTGCTGGAGCTTAGCTCGCATCCTATTTTGATATGAAATTTGCATAAATCCGTGCTGGAGTATAAGTCGCACGAGATGTAATGTATTTATGTATAAAGTCGTATTGGAGCGTTGCTCGTACAAAGTTTTGATTTACTTGAGCATTCACTCGTGCTTGAGCGTTGCTCGCACGAAGTTTTATATGGTTTTATAACTCATTTTAAAGTTGTATTGGAGTTTTTCTCATACGAGGTTTTCACTGAGTTTTTATACATATCCGTACTAGAGCATTGCTCGTACGTGGATTTTACTTGAATTTATAATTAGTTTAAGTCATACTGGAGCGCTGCTCGTACGTAGATTTCATTGATTTTTATGAAACCGTGCTAGAGCTTCGCTCACATGAGATTTTCTGATATCATGAATATGCATGGAGCCTTGCTAGAGCTTTGCTCACACAAGGATTTATATTACATGCATATAGCCGTGTTGGAGCCTCCTGTAGACAGTGTGTCACACTGAGATGATATGCTCACACGTGCACACTGAGATAGAGATGATATGGGTGGATAAGACCTATTGCAGGCACCCCTAACTGAGCTTGGGTTCACGGAGTAAGTTATACCGTGTATGTCACGCAGAGTACTCTGTACCGTGGGGATTGTTGGAGTGGAGTGGCATTAACCACGAGGCAGCAAGCCTTGCCCTCGCAATCCTGGTGTTATGCTGTTCTGGCGGGTAGCACGACCTACCTCCCGTTTCAGGTGTGATACCCCACACACTAGGTACCGTGTTGCCAGGGGTCACGAGGTTATGGCCATAGTCATTGTCGTTACTGATAGTCACCTACATGTATCACATGATATAACTATTGGTCGATAGACCAGTGTAGACCCGAGGGAGGGGTCAGGCCCCCGATTTTATGATTTTATGACATGTGACCCTGAAAGAAGGGTGGTTTTATAATCGAAGTTTTATAATGAATTTTAATGAATTGTTTTACGATATGATTGACCCGGAAGGATTAGTTTATACTACAGTTTTAATGAAATGATTTGAATGCAATAGCATGACGATGTTTTCCATGCTTTCATTTCAAATTCATGATTTGTCTTACATGACATGAAAGAATGCATGATTTTGATTAAATTCATGCTAAGTATGATTTACTGATGTCACATAAAATGCCATTGATGCATAAGTAGTATGAATGATATATGCACGAACAGTTTTATAAACTAAGTCATTGATGAAATACATGATTTTGTGCTTGAGATTTTTAATGAAAAGAAATGGATTTTAAGGGCATGGCATTATGAGCATGTAGATAGTGGAGCTATCTACTTACTTGTATAATTACCTTACTGAGCGTGTGGTTTGCTCACCCCCTTATTTTCCCATATTTTCAGAGCACTCGCAATAGTTATTGAGCGGCTGAGGACTTGCATTCTTGGTATCCATTGCTTCCCATTAGAAACAGGTATACACATTTGTAAGGTTTAGTATCTAAATATGTAAATGCACAGTACTATAAATGGATATGATGTCGGGGATGTAAGGTTATGTAAATACCATTGTGTATGTATTTAGTTAAAGTCAAGTAAACTCTGATATGTAAATGGGGTTCTGGAAGTGGAATGTTAAATAAGTGAGAGGTGAGTAACATCGAATCATAGCCCAACTGTTTATAGGATGGTCACGATGAGAGAAAGGTAAGAATTAAATAATAAATGAAAAAGCAAAAAATTTACTCTGATTTTTAGGTAATTTGGGTCGTGACAGGTTTAATGGTATCAGAGCTGAGTTGGCTTGATATGAGTCGGTGTTAGTGGTTAAGGAAGTGTACATCCCCATGTACTGTGCATTGTTTAGATACAATTGTGTATATAGAGATGGAAGTGCAGCTAAGATTTGATTTTTTAAATGCAAGAATAGACTCATTAACTGATAGACGCGATGGTAGAGGGGCGAGTACATGAGCTCAAGGCCGTAGAGGCAGGCCCGAGAGTCATATTGAGTCGCCACATGAGACTTAAGATGTGATTGACGTGGAGACTGATGTTGAGCATGCCCCACAAAGTTCGATAGAGAGATCAGACAGAGTTCGACAGAGAAATCGAATAGAGTCCGACAGAGAAATCGGACAGTATTGAGACACGTTTCCCGAGGTTAGAGCAGAGTGTGGAGAACATTTTACGAGCTAATAGCTCAGTGTATGCATGGTATTTGAGAGCGAGTCGAAGTATTGATGGAAGTCTGCCCGACCCACCTTAAGAGTTAGACATCCAAAATGGATATGGAAAGTAATTCTAGATGTATTCTGGTGATAGAATATCCCAGACACTGCTTAAAGGAAATTACAAATAAAATTCTTTACTCTGACCCAGAGGAACTGGTTAATTAATAAGTATGAAACTCAGTTTATATTTCTGGGCAGATATGACTCGGACACGATGAACAGTGAGAGTCGAGATGTCTGAAAGTTCATGAAGGGCTCAGATTTTCAATTAGAGTCCGATTGTCCCGTTACATATCACTACCTATGCCGAGGCAATGCGCAGACTACAGTTGTATGAATAAGATCATGAGTTGCACCCTCTGAGATTGGGAAAGGTAGTAAAGGCCGTAATAGAGACAGAAAGAGAATAGAGGATGACAGAGATATCGAAGTGGGAAAAAAAGGTAGTTTGGTAAAAGATTAGAGCTGATGAGTCATAGGGTAAGATGATTGGTAAAGCCCCAATGTATTTAATTTCAATACTTTTGAGGGGTATTGTGATTTGAGGATCCCGACCAGCTTCATAGCAATGTGAGCAGTGTAACAGTGAGAGTAGTGTAACAGTGTAGATGTGAGAGCAGTGAAATAGTGTAGAATATGTGGTAGATACCACGAAAATAAGATGTTGGACGAGGGCGAGTGTATGCCTTGGACCAGGACACTACTGATGTTTCATATGATGTGGTGGAAGATACCACACTGGTTGTGAATAATGAAGTAATTATTTTAATTGATCCTGGTGCCACGCATTTATTCATACCACCTTCAGTTGCTTATAAGCTAGTGAAAGATGTAAAGCATGTACCCTTAAGCAAGATGATGATGGTTAGCTGATTATCACTAATTGAATTGGGTATAGAGATTGTAAGTTGAAAATAGGGGTGAAAACATCACTGAAAAACTATATTGTAAGTTTGACAAGTAATGAAAGAGTTTGTTAGAAGCGATATATGAAAGGAAATAAGCTTTGAGATGTGATAGATCCTGAATACGAGATATATTGGAATAAGATGTGTATGCAAGGTAAGGATATATTTGATATGTAAAGTAAATTAGATTAAGCAATATGTAGTGAATATGGATTGCAGTAAAGGATAAGGCTCCCTGCCTGAAGACTTGATAGCGTCTAGAAGCGCACACATAACCTATAAATTGAAATCGACAGTCAAATATATACATATAAAATTTGGGTACCTTTGCTGGTACGATAAATAAAATATAGAATTTGAGTAATCATAAAGGTTTAAAAATTAAAATTTTATAAAAGCCGTTAATATAAGAAAAAGGAAATGACGTGGGTTAGTATCTTGAAAGGAAGTGATTTCGAATTGACATTATACATTTAACCATACACAGGTCAAGGATATGGGTGATTGAAATATTTAGTGGAACTCAACTACGATGAGGTAATTAAACCTTACCTAAACTGAGTGGTTGTCATCTAGCTATGATATTTTGATGTATTCAAAGTCCAAGGAAGTGCATGAGTAGCAACAGGAAACTATCTTACAGACGAGTAGTTGAGAGTTTCTCGAAATTAGCTGCTCAGTTGACAATTATCATTCGAAAAAAGATTGTATGTCAATAGGATGATAAGTATGAAAGTAGCTTCAGTGAGTTTTGGTATATTGAAGTAATGAACTGACCACCGTAAGTATTTTCACTATAACCAACAGCTCAAGAGGTTTCAGTTTGTATGGATACCTCAAAATAAGGATTGGGTTATTATTGATGTAAAATGGGAAGATAGTCGTTTATGGATCCAGATAGTTCAAGGACCATGGGAGAAACTATTGGACCCATGATTTAGAGTTGGCATCTGTAGCATTTACACTGAAAGTATGGCGCCACCACTTATAGGGTAAGAAATTTCAGATATGCACTGATCGTAAAAGCCCCGAGTATCTGTTTTCACATAAATAGTAAAATATGAGATAACCAAGAGGGTTAGAGCTTCTAAGGATTATGATTGTGAACATTATACCACCTAGGAAAGGCTACTGTAATGGCTGATGCCTTGAGCAGAAAGAGCCTCGGGATGGTATCACATATGATGGTCAGGGAGCATGGGCTGCTAGAGCAGTTGTGAGCATCAGTAGTGATGTGATCCCTTCTGATGATGACGGTGATTTTGTGATAGCTAGCCTGAGGTTAGAACCGGATTTGAGTGACCGGATTTGCCAGGCTTAGTGTGATGATCGGCATGATGTCGATAGTGTGGGTCAGATTCAGAAGGGTATAATGATAGAGTTCACAGTGAGTGATAATGACTAACAGAGGTTCAGAGATAGTACAAGTGCTCCCCAAGACCACAGGTATGAGATAGTGTTATTGTCAGAAGCTCACTCTTCGGGATATACAGTGCATCCGAGAAATAATAAATATATCGAAATCTTTGAAAAGGGTATTGGTGATCAGATATGAAAAGAGACATTGTAGAGATTGTGAAAAAGTGTCTCGTATGTCAGCAGAGTAAGGTAGAGCACTAGAAGTCTGTAGAGTTATTGCAGCTTCTACCTATATCGACACGAAAATGGGAACAAGTTACCATAAATTTCATGATGGGTTATAGAGGACCCGAATGAATCACGAGACTATCTGGATGATAATCGATAGATTGATTTAGTTTACCCACCTTCTGGCTATGGAAATCCCTAGATACTCGGGGTGTGTAGGCGGATTTATGTGTACATAAAATTGTGGAACATTATGTAGCGTTCCAGTGAGCATGGTATCAGATAGGGATTCCCGCTTCACTTCCCACTTCTGGGAACGTTTTCAGGAAGCTATGGGAACCTGATTGAGTGTTAGCACAGCTTCCACCCTCAGACAGATGGTCAATCAGAGAGGACTATACAGGTTCTAGAGGATGTGATGAGAGTGTGTGCCATTAATTTTATAAGCTCTTGGGATGATCAGTTGTTACAAATCGAATTCGTCAATAATGACAGTTGTCACTTGAGTATTGGGATGACATTATATGAGGCATTATATGGCCGTAGGGAGTTGTTCCTGACTTAGATAAGAAGAAGTGGGTGACAAATAAAGAATTTTTCCCGAATTAGTAAGATAAACCTCTGAGGATGTTTAGTTGATTTGTGAGAGATTAAGAACACCTCAGAGTAGACAGAAAGCTATGCTGACAAGAGACAGAGAAACCATTGGAATTTACTGAGGGTGAATCAATATTGTTGGCAGTTACATGCCCTTAGAACATAACGAGATTCAAAAATTGAATCATTTAAGAGATTGGACAAAGTGGGAAGGCCTGTAGGTTGGCGTTACCACTTGAATTAGCAGGCATCCACTATGTGTCCTATCTTATGATGCTTCGAAAATACTATCCGGACCCAGCATGTGTGATCAGATATGAGCTCCAACAGCTCAACTCAATGAAAGTATAACGTATGTTGGAAAATTGATTTGGGTATTGAATAGCAAGAAGAAAGTATTAAGGTTTAAGATGATCTCCCTCGTTAAGTATGTTAGTAGTATTACACTCCGAAAAAAAGTCAGATGGGAATTAAAGAGTATGAAATGATAGACGTACCCGGAATTGTTTATGGACCCATATGACTTGGTTCTAATTTGGAGGACAAAATTTCTTAAGTGGGGGAGATTGTAAAACCCGATTTTATTCAAAATACGAAATGAAAAATACAAAAGGATTGAAATGGTATTCCCGAACACGTGTAAGGGTAAAACGGTCAAAAAATCAAAACTCAGTATAATTTCGACAAGAAAATTTAATTAAAAATATGGGATTGAGAAATCTTAATCAATAATGAAGAAATAATTAAATTTCGAGTTAAAGTGATCAAGATATGAATTCATTTACGGATTAAATGAATTAAATATTCGAAAAATGAGCCTGAAAATATTAGAAAAATATATCGAAAAGGTAAAATCGGACTGATAAATTCATTTACGGATTAAATGAATTAAATATAATTTTATAGATATTTTGGCAAAAATAATAAAGAAATAATGAATAAAATAATATTAAAATTAAATAATATTAAAAATAAAATAATTAAAAAAAGCATAAATCGCAAAACGCGATTTTTGCAAACGCGAAAACGAAGCAGGGATCGAGGGAGTCGGTCCTTCCTCACTGAACAGAGCCGCCGGCGGCGCACCCACCAGGCGAGGTAGCCGACGCAGACCTCGGGCAGAGTCCGGCGATGGAAGCACGATCGGCGGCGAGAGAAACGCCGACGAAAGGAAACTGAGAGACGGAGAAAGGAAAAATCGGTGACCGGCACCTATCTAGAGCCGGCCACAGCCAGTCGAAGGAGGCAAACGCCAAGAGCGGCTGATCAGCGGCTGAATCGGTCGGTGGGGCGGCAGCTAGCGTCGAAAAATGGGAGAAAGAGAGAATCCACCGACGGCGAGGAGAGAAGAGACCGGATCGGCCACTTTTCGGTGACCTTGGACCAAACCGAGACCAGATCCGAGCTGCGGACGACCCCATGGAGCTGCTGGCGATGAAAGCCGACAGAGAACCGATTGGCAAGGCACTGAACCAGTTGAACCGATTGTCTGAACCGGGTTGAACCGGACCGAATCGGTTCAGCCAAAAAGAAAAGGAAAAAAAGAAGAAGAAAGGGAAAAAGAAAAATAGGAAAAATTTCAGTGATGCAATCGAGCTACGAGTAAGTCGATAAGCGGTCGGAATTGAACGATTTAAATTTCAAAATATTTAATTTGCTTATTAATCGACTGAAAGTTCACTCGGAGAAATATCTAATTTTGTAACTCGATAATTGACGTCAAACGAGGACTCGAGTCAGCCTTAATTTGTGTACGATCATGAAATCTCGGGTAAGTAACCCTTATTTATGACAATTTGCATCGTTATGCGTGTTAGAAATTATCGCATAAATTACAGATATAATTTCCACATTAAATGTATTAAATTCTAGAAATTTAGATAAATTGTCGTAAATAATTCATGGAGATATCCAAGAATTTAGAACGAGGTCTAATAAATACTGATGGGTCCAGTGAGCCCAATAGGCCTCGATAATGTGAATAGTAAGTGGGAAAACAGGCTTAAGGCCGATTAAGGCCCATTACGATACATTCGGGCCCAATATGGGTAAACGAGCCCAATGATTTAAATTATACCTAGAAAATTATGAAATACAATTAATTGTATTGTATTTGACCTGATGAATATTTATTCGCAGTTTCGGAGATTGGATTCAGAGCAAATCGGACTGCGTGACTAGAAATCAGTGGAAAAGGTCAGACTGTACAAAAAATGAGGTACGAGAAATGTGTGAGTAGCTAGAGGTAGCTACGCGTACTTTAAATAGCTTTTGTATACACTGAATATGTATGTATACATTGATTATGTATAAAGGTCCTAGAAAATGGTTTAAAGATTTTAAGAACTTGAAATAGGAAAAGAATATTTTACCCCTATTGAGGGAATTCACCTATGGATGGTGAAAGCATGACATGCATGAAATGCATGATTTACGAAAATTTCTGGTTTAAGGAATTTTATTGGTTTTAAACAAAACAAATCGGTAAGTGTTATTGGTATTTAAATGAAATTCTTTGGAAAATGGGCCAACTATCAAGTTTATATGGAAACAGATAGTGCTGGCGCATAGCTCGCACTATATCTGAGTTTGTGAGTATGCATAAAATGTGCTTGAGCGGTTGCTCGCACTGACTTGTGTGACATCATATGCATGAAATGTGCTAGAGCGGTTGTTCGCACTGATTATTAATCTTATGAAATGCATGAGAGCTGTTGGAGCCTAGCTCGCACTATGTTTTGACTGTTTTGACGGTTTTGAACGGTTTTGACTTGATATGCATAAAAAGGTGCTGGAGCGATTGCTCGCACTAGTTTTATGATTTGATATGCATAAAAAGGTGCTGGAGCTTAGCTCGCATCCTGTTTTGATATGAAATTTACATAAAGTCGTGCTGATGTGTAACTTGCACGAGATTTAATGTATTTATGCATAAAGCCGTACTGGAGTGTTGCTCGTACGAAGTTTTGATTTACTTGAGCATTCACTCGTGCTGGAGAGTTGCTCGCACTAAGTTTTATATGGTTTTATAACTCATTTTAAAGCTGTACTGGAGTTTTTCTCGTACAAAGTTTTCACTGAGTTTTTATACATATCCATACTAGAGCATTGCTCGTACGTGAATTTTACTTAAATTAATAATTATTTTAAGTCGTACTGGAGCGCTGCTCTTACGCAGATTTCATTAATTCCTATGAAACCATGCTAGAGCTTCGCTTGCACTAGAGTTTTTGATATCATGAATATGCATGGAGCCGTGCTAGAGCTTTGCTCGTACAGGGATTTATATTACATGAATATAGCCGTGTTGGAGCCTCTTGTAGACTGTGTCACAGTAAGATGATATGCTCACACATGCATACTGAGACAGAGATGATATGGGTGGATAAGACCTATTGTAGGCACTCCTAACTGAGCTTGGGTTCATGGAATACGTTGTACTGTGTATGTCACGCGGAGTATGCTGTACCGTGGGGATTGTTGGAGTGGAGTGGCATTAGCCACGAGGCAGCAAGTCTTGCCCTCGCAATCCTGGTGTTATGTTGTTCTGGCGGGTAGGACGACCCACCTCCGGTTTTAGGTGTGATACCCCACACATTAGGTACCGTGTTTCTAGGGATCATGAGGTTATGGCCATAGTCCTTGTCGTTACTGATAGTCACCTACATGTCTCACATGATATAACTATTAGTCGATAGACCAGGATAGACCTGAGGGAGGGGTCAGGCCCCCGATTTTATGATTTTATGACATGTGACCCTGAAAGAAGGGTGGTTTTATAATCGAAGTTGTATAATGAATTTTAATGAATTGTTCTATGAGATGATTGACTCGGAAGTGTTAGTTTATACTGCAGTTTTAATGAAATGGTTTGAATGCAGTAGCATAACGATGTTTTGCATGCTTTCATTTCAAATTCATGAGTTGTCTTACATGACATGAAAGAATGCATGATTTTGATTAAATTCATGCTAAGTATGATTTACTGATGTCACATAAAATGCCATTGATGCATAAGTAGTATGAATGATATATGCACGAACAGTCTTATAAACTAAGTCATTGATGAAATACATGATTTTATGCTTGAGATTTTTAAAGAAAAGAAATGGATTTTAAGGGCATGGCATTATGAGCATGTAGATAGTGGAGCTATCTACTTACTTGCATAATTTCCTTACTGAGCATGTAGTTTGCTCACCCCCTTATTTTCCCATCTTTTCAGAGCACTCGCAATAGTTATTGAGTGGCTGAGGACTTACATTCTTGGTATCAGCTGCTTCCCATTGAGAAACAGGTATACACATTTGTAAGGTTTAGTATCTAAATATATAAATGCACAGTACTGTAAACGGATATGATGTCGGGGATGTAAGGTTATGTAAATACCATTGTGTATGTATTTAGTTAAAGTTAAGTAAACTTTGATATGTAAATGTGGTTCTGGAAATGAAATGGTAAATACGTGAGAGGTGATTAACACAGAATCATAGCCCAACTGTTTGTACGATGGTCACGATGAGAGAAAGGTAAGAATTAAATAATAAATGAAAAAGCGAAAAATTTACTCTGATTTTTAGGTAATTTGGGTTGTGACAAAACAAGCTACATAAAAATACGAGTCTGACAATCCTCCCCAACTAAGAAAATTTGGTCCTCCAAATCAGAACCAATTCAGTCATCAAACAGATAGGGGTGTTTCTTTCGCATCAGACTTTTCAGCTCCCAAGTAGCCTCCTCTGAAGTATGATGCTGCCAGAGAACCTTCACTAATTCGATAGTCTTCGATCTCAAGACCTTCTCCTTCCTATCCAATATCTGAATCGGTCTCTCAACAAATCTGCTGGTAATGCCAACCTATAGGCCTTATCTCCCACTCAATCAAGTATCTCAAAGGGTCCAATATAACGAGGACTCAACTTTCCTCTCTTCCCAAATCTCGCTATGTCTTTGGAAGAAGAAACTTTCAGGAATACGGATTCACCAACTGCAACCTCTAGTTGCCTTCGTCTCTTGTCAGCGTAACTCTTTTGTCTACTTTGAGCTGTCCTTAATCTCTCTACAATCAAACGGATGTCCTTGGATGCTTGTGTAACCAAGCCAAGAGCAAAAATCTTACGGTCACCCACTTCTTCCCATCCAATAGGGGAATGACATCTACGACCATATAAAGCTTCATACGGTGCCATCCTGATACTCGAATGATAACTATTGTTGTAGGCGAACTTGGCTAATAGCTAGTGATCATCCCAGGAGCCTCTAAAATCTAGCACACATGCTCTCAACATGTCCACCAGAGTTTGTATAGTCCTCTCTGACTGACCATCTGTCTGAGGATGGAAAGCGGTGCTCAAACTCAACTAGGTTCCCATGGCTTCCTGAAAATGTTCCCAAAAGTGTGACGTGAAGCGGGAATCCCTATCAAAGACTATGCTCACTGGTACACCATGTAACCTCACTACCTCGCGTACATACAGCTCTGCCAATGAACTCAGAGTATTGGTAGCTCTCATAGCTAGGAAATGGGCTGACTTCGTCAGTCTGTCGACGATCACCCATATAACATCGTGATTCCTGCGGGTCCTCGGTAAACCCATCACGAAATCCGTGGTGATATGCTCCCATTTCCATGTAAGTATAGGTAGAGGCTGCAATAACCCTGTAGGTTTCTGATGCTCTACCTTCACTTGCTGACATACGAGACATTTCACCACAAAATCTGTTACATCTCTCTTCATACCCGACCACTAGTACACCTTCCAGAGGTTCTGATACATCTTGTTACTCCCCCGACTGTAGCGTGTACCTTGACGAATGAGCTTCCACCAATATTAGTCTCCTGAGTCCTAGATCCTCAAGAACACATAATCTGCCTCTGAACCTCAGTAGTCTATCTGAACTCAACTCTAAATCAGTCACTGTGCCCTTCTGCATCTGACCACTCACATCCATACAAAATGGATCAGTCTGTTGAGCCACTCTGATCCTGTCAACAGATCCTGCTCCAAGCGTAGACTAGCTATGACATAGCCTGTATCCATGTCAGAAGGCACGAATCTCAGACTGAGACTAGCAAACTGCTCTAGCAACTCATATTCCCTAACCATCATATACGATACCATCCCAAGGCTCTTCCTACTCAAAGCATCTGCTACAACGTTAGCCTTACCCGGATGATAAAGTATCTCGCAATCGTAGTCCTTCAGAAGCTCTAGCCATCTTCTCTGTCTCATGTTCAATTCTTTCTGTGAGAATAGATACTCGAGGCTCTTATGGTTGGTAAATTTTTGAACTTCTCACCATACAAGTAATGGCGCCATACCTTCAACGCAAACACTACTACTGCTAACTCCAAATCAGGGGTCTGATAGTTCTTCTCATGATCCTTCAACTGTCTAGATCCATAAGCAACTACCCTCCCATCCTGCATCAATACACAGCCTAGTTCCTGATGTGAAGCATCGGTATATACTGCAAATCCTCCTGAGTTGGTAGGGATAGTGAGAATCGGAGAGATGGTCAATCGACGCTTTAACTCCTGAAAACTCTTCTCACAATCCTCGTTCCATGCGAATGGTACACTCTTCCGAGTGAGACGTGTCAACGAAGCAACTAACTTTGAAATTCCCTCAACAAAATTCTAATAGTATCCAACTAAACCCAAAAAACTCCTGATCCCGGTGACTGTCCTCGACTGTTTCCACTGAACTACAGCCTCTATCTTGGATGGATCAACCGATACACCATCCTTCAATACAACATGTCCCAAAAAAAGATTTGTGATAACCAAAAGTCACACTTACTGAGCTTAGCATATAACTTCTGCTCTCATAGAGTTTGCAATAAAATCCTGAGGTGCTCCTCATGCTCTTCCAGCTCAACCAAGGCCATGCAATAAGGTGGTCTCGAAATAGGTTCCGTACCAGGCACCAAGTCTATATAGAATTGCATCTCTCTGTCTGGTGGTAATCCAGGCAACTCATCCAGAAAAACATCTGGGTACTTACTGACCACAAGAATATCTAACAACTCCGGATGTGCCTTATCCGTATCTACCACATACGCAATGAAACCTTGATGTGTTGAAGGTTTTCTAAGTCAGTAAATCATATCATAATCATAACTACTCCTTTCATTTATTTTCATTAAACTTTACAACATATCTTGTAGGGTTAGGAAACATAACTGTCTTAGCATAACAATCTAAAGCAGCATGGTTTACAGATAACCAATCCATTCCTAAGATTACATCAACGTCGCTTATACTTAGCAATATTATACTGGCTGTCAATCTTTATTCCTTACTCTCAACTTGCTTCCCCTTCTCTTCTGTTATCACTCTCCTCATCGAAGCAGAAGGATCAACTGGAGCTCTCTCCGGCTCCCTGCCCTTCAATGAAGCAGTCTCAACCATCTTTGGGCAATCTCTAGTAATATGCCTTGGTTTCCCACATCAAAAACACACTATAGGAGTCCAAGGACAAGGTCTACCTCCATGCTATCTACCGCATCTACTGTACTGATAGGTAGTAGGTCTCTCTCGTGCCTCCTCAATCCGTGGTCTCTTATCGAAGAGTTTCCTCCCTCCTCGATAACTGAAACCTCTATCTCTATCCGACCATTTCCTTTGTATATCTCAGCTTCGACTAAACTTCCCAAACTCGGAAGCATTCCTCTCATAATCTTGCTCGCACAGTTACGCCCTGTGCACTGCTTCCTGATAGGTGGTTATATCTAATGGGACCAACCTGTACCGCAGAACTGGTCTCAATCCATCGATGAACCAGTGGACCTTCCTAGCCTCACTATACATGGTATCTGGGTCATATCTCCCTAGGGATAGGAATAGAGTCTCATACTCGTCCACGGATAAACTCCCCTGGTTTAGTCCCAAAAACTCAACTTGTAGTTTTCGCTGTGCGGTATCGGGAACAAACTGCCTCCTAAAGGTATCTCGAAATATCTCCTAACTAATATCCGTATGTCGGGCAATATAGGTCTGGTGGACTTCCACCGATGCTCTGTAGCTCCCTTCAGTAGGAACGCAGCAAATGCGACCATCTCCGATGTTGTACACTCGAAGAATCCATAAAACTTCTCCATCTCAGTAACCCACTCCTCAGTAGCTATAGGGTCCTTGACCCCACTAAAAGATGGAGGTCTAAACTTTTGGAACTATCGTAACTGATCCAGATCACATTCGTACCTTAATCCACTACTACCCAAAACTGGTGGGGGTGTAGGAGTATCTGCAGCCCTCGGTGCATGAGCTGGTTGTGTAGGTGTATCAGGGGCAACTACCTCTCCTGTTGTAGCTCTTGCCTCCTGTCCCTGCCTACATGGCATCACCTGTGCCAATATCTCTACAATCATTTTTAGACTATGCTCTAATCTCGTAAAGCACGTCTCAGCACACTCTGGTGCCTCACTAGCACCTGGAGTCTCATGGGTAGGTAATGGTTCGGCAGCAGCTCGTCTCTTAGGCCTATCTCCACGGCCTCGAGCCCTACCTCTCGTCCCTCTACCACTATGAGTATTTTCCATATAGGCAAAGTTCCTGCATTCACAATCATGAATTTGTCCGTCTCCCATCTGGTATACACAGTTATATCAAAACACAGCACAATACTATAGGGATGTACACTTTCCTATTTTCTAACACCGAATCACATCAGACCAACCTCTGCTCTGATACCATTCTGTCAAGACCCTTCCTTGACTTAACCAAAACCACTACAAATTTTCTGCATTTTAACTTACCTTTCTTATCATAAAAGGTTGGGTTGTGATTCGATGTCAGAATCCTCGCTTACCATATCATTTCTCCATTTTCATACATACAAGTCCATACATTATCTACTGACTGTAATTTCTTTTATAATGTATGTGAGCTCATATAAAATCTGATAAAAATACATTCCTCATAATATATATCATATACATCACTGTGCTGTTTCTATGTTTAGATACATAACCGTACAAAATATGTATACCTGTTGATCAATAGGAAATAACACGAATAATAGGAATACTATCCCTCAAGCACACTCACTCTACTGTCGATGCTCTGTAGAGAGATGTAAAGAAAGGGGGTGAGCATACAACGCGCTCAGTAAGGAAATCAGGCAAGCAAGTAGACATCTACATTATCTACTCAAAATAATGATATGCCTCGAAAACATCATTTCCTTAAGTTGTTTTAAAAGCATGTCTTTAAATATATATATATATACTTGTACAGATTAAATCCCATGTACAGAAATCATGCTTTCTTTCTCAAATGTAGGCATGTAGTACAAAATAATGCATCTTTATAATATCACAATGCCTTTAGATAAATCATGCCATGTATATTTAAATCACAGTAAATATGGTATTTAAATCATTCACAACACAAAATCGGATTCCGACCCATCCCTCAGTCTATCCGTATCTTAAATAAATCAGTCAAGTGATATATCATGTGAGACTCTGTGGTGAAATGCAATAATATCCTGGACTATGGCCATATCCTATAATGGTGATCCCAGGAAACACAGTACTCGGTGTGTGGGGTAGTCACTACTGTAACGGGAGGGGGGTCAGTCCATCACAACCGCTAGCTATAACCTCCTCAACTCCACAACACCACACGGTACAGTGTACCCCATGCCACTTGAACGGTACAACGTACTCCGTGGACCCTACATCACAGTCGGGGTGCCTGCCATAGGTCTTAGCCCTCAAGCCATGGAATATCATACCACATCTCTAAATCCACATGCGAATCTCTCATAGTGTGACACTCAGTCTACACGAGAAAATTAAGCATGGTTTTTTTCAACATGTCTTATATATCACATAAAATACAGTGCGCGCCTTTGAGCGCGACTCACAGTTGACACTTCGCTCAAACACTGTTTCACATAACAAACTCAAACTATAGTGCTAGTAAACCTCCAGCAACTAGGTCAATGCATAGTTCATGTTTCAAATCAAGTACGAGCAATAGCTCTAGTACCATGCTATGCAAAAATCTAATCAAATCAAGTACGAGAAATAACTCAAGTACTATGTCATGTATAAATCATTAAGAATCGAGTACGAGCAATGCTCTACCTCTCTATCATGCATCTCATGAAAAATTCAAGTACGAGCTAATCGCTCCAGCACTCTTCATGCATATATCATATAAAACTGAGTACGAGTAATAACTCCAGCACTCTATCATGCATGTCATGGAAATCTAGTGTGAATCACAATCTAGCACTAATATATGTGGAAGATATATGAAATCAAGTGCGAGCTATGCTTTAGCACGATTTATTCTCACATAATTCGATAGATGGCTCTTTAAAAAGGGATGATTTTCAAAACATCAAAATCAGCACTATAAAGTGTGCTTAATTCACATCAACCTTAAAAACATTAGCCCATCGATTTATTCTTCTGCTAAACAGCAGTAAAACACTCAAAATGGTGGTTTCCATGCTTTTTTACAACTTTTCACAAAAGTTGACTTTTTTTCCTAACTAAGGGCAATATCATAATTTGCCACTATCGGGTCACAATAATTATTATTCACTTTCTCTGACCCTCAGAGTTTTTAAGTGAATGTAAAAGTAGACAAAAATATGTGGAGGTATCTCTAACTACTCACAAAAGTCCCTTACCTGCAATCACTCGAGAAATTTTACTTTCTCAACGCTGCTCGATCCAGCAGTCCAATTCGCTCCTCCAATAATCTCTAGAGCTGCATATAAGCATTTATCAGGTTAATTATATTTTTCCTACTGTATTTCATATTAAATACAGTCTATTTCCCTTAATTGGCTTTAATAAACTTTAATGGGCCTAATTATGCCTTAAGCCCATTTCCATTTTACTATTCATTTTCGTTAGGTTTATTGGGTTTATAGGGCCCACCAACTCTTATTAGGCTTATCCGAGACCCATTACATCATATTGGGCCTAAAATAATTATGTAAGACCCGATTTTAATTAAAACACGAAATGAAAGATGCAAAAGGATTGAAATCGTATTCCTGAACACGTGCAAGGGTAAAACAGTCAAAAGATCAAAATTCGATATTAATCGGGAAAAGAAAATTTAATTAAAAATAATGGATTTGAGAATCTTGATCAATAATGAAGAAATAATTAAATTTTGGATTAAATTGATCAAGATATGAATTTATTGGAATTAATCAGAAATTTCACATCGAAAAATAATCCCAAAAATAATCAAAAAATATACTAAAAGGTAAAATCGAACTGATAAATTCATTTACGGATTAAATAAATTAAATATGAATTTTTAGGATATTTTTAGGATTTTATTATTATTTTAATGAATAAAATAATAATAAAAATCTATCGTAAATAAAATTAAAATAAATTGAAATTTGTGATTTTCGAAAAAAGGAAACAGAAACGAAACAAGCGAAAACGAAACAACAAACCAACGGATTCGGTTTCTCCTCACCGATGAACCACCGACGAAACTGAGGGGCCGGTGAGGGCCGACGAAGACAGGCTGACCTCTTGCGAACCATCAACGGCCAAGACGCGCAGTGGAGAAGTCAGAGTCACGTCGAAAACGGAGAGAGATGTCGCGGGAGAGAAGCTTCGATCGACGGCCATCAGCATCGATTTGAGCCACACAAGGGCCGATTATGGAAGCCCAGGCGATGGCCCGTCGAACGGCACTGGAAACGGCCTGAGAAATCGATCGAACGGTGTCAAAACGGTGAAATGATGCCTGAACCGATCGAATCGGACTAGACCACTAGATCGAACCGATCTGAATCGGGTTGAACCAGACCGAACCAGTTCAGCCAAAAAGAAAAGAAAAGAAAGAGAAAAAGAAGGAAAGAAAAAGTGGAAAAATTGGGAAAAACTTTCAGTGATGCAATCGAGCTACGGGTAAGTCGGTAAGCGGTCGAATTGACCAATTTAAATTTTTGGAATATTTAATTTGCTTAATATTCGACTGAAAGTTTACCCGAAAAAATGTTAAATTGTGTAGCTCAACGATTGACGTCAAACAAGAGCTCGAGACAACCTCGACTTACGAACTATCATAGAATCACGGGTAAGTAACCTTTATTTATGAGAATTTTACATCGTTATGTGTGTTAGAATTTACCACATAAATTACGGATTTAATTTTCGCATAAAATGAATTATATTCTGGAAATTGAGATAAATTGTCGTAAATAATTTATTGAGATATCGAGAATTTAGAACGAGACTCAATAAATATTGATGGGCCCAATGAGCCCAATAGGCCTCGATAATGTGAATAGGAAGTGAAAAACGGGCTTAAGGCTGATTAATGCCCATTATGGTACAATCGATCCCAATATGGGTAAACGAGCCCAATGATTTAAATTAATCCCAAAAAATATGAAATACAATTAAATGTATTGAATCTGACCTGATGTATATTTATACACAGTTATGGGGATTTGATTGAGAGCAAATCGGACTGCATGACGAGACATCAGTGGAAAGGTCAGACTGTACAGAAAATGAGGTAAGGGAATTATGTAAGTAGCTAGAGGTAGCTACGCGTACTTTGAATAGCTTTTGTATACACTGAATTTGTATGTATACATTGATATTGTACAAAGTATCTAAAAATGGTTTAAAGATTTGAAGGACTCAAAATAGGAAAATACTATTTTACTCTTATTAAGGGAAGTTCACCTCAGGATGGTGAAAGCATGACATGCATGAAATGCATGATTTAAGGAATTTTTTGAATTAAATAATTTTATTGGTTTTAATAATAGTAAATCGATAGATTGGCCAGTAATTGTTTAAATTTCACAAGATAACACTGCGTAGGTGTTATTTATATTTAAATGGATTTTTTTTTGGAAAATGGACCAACTATCAAGTTTATATGGAAACAGATAGTGTTGGCGCATAGCTCGCACTATATCTGAGTTTGTGAGTGTGCATAAAACGTGCTTGAGTGGTTGCTTGCACCGACTTTTGTGACATCATATGCATGAAATGTGCTAGAGCGATTGATCGCACTGATTTTTATTCTTGTGAAATGCATGAGAAGTGTTGGAGCCTAGCTCGCACCCTGTTTGGACATGTTTTGACTTGTTTTGACCTAATATGCATAAAAAGGTGCTGGAGCGATTGCTCGCACAAGTTTTAATGATTTGACATGCATGAGAGGTGTTGTAGCTTAGCTCACATCCTGTTTTGATATGATAATTGCATAAAAGCTGTGCTAGAGTGTAACTCGCACGAGATTTGATTTATTTATGCATAAAGCCGTGCTGGAGTGTAACTCGCACAAGATTTGATTTATTGATGTATAACACCGTGCTAGAGCTTGCTCGCATGAAGTTTCATATGGTTTTATCACTCATTTTAAAGCTGTATTGGAGTTTTTCTCGTACGAGGTTTTCATTGAGTTTTTATACATATTCGTACTAGAGCATTGCTCGTACGTGGATTTTACTTAAATTTATCATTATTTTAAGTCGTACTGGAGCGTTGCTCGTACGCAGATTTCATTGATTTATATGAAACTATGCTAGAGCTTCGCTCGCATGAGATTTTCTGATATCATGAATATGCATGGAGCCGTGCTTGAGCTTCGTTCACACAGGGATTTATATGGCATGCATATAGCCGTGTTGGAGCCTCCTGTAGACTGTGTGTCACAGTGAGATAATATGCTCACATGTGTATATTGAGACAGAGATGATATGGGTGGATAAGACCTATTGCAGGTACCCCTGATTGGGCTTGGGTTCACGGAGTACGTTGTACCGTGTATGTCACGCGGAGTACGTTGTACCGTAGGGATTGTTGGAGTGGAGTGGCATTAGCCACAAGGTAGCAAGCCTTGCCCTCGCAATCCTGATGTTATGCTGTTCTGACAGGTAGGACCGACCCACCTCCCGTTTCAGGTGTGATACCCCACACACTAGGTACCGTGTTGCCAGCGATCACTAGGTTATGGCCATAGTCCTATGTTGTTACTGATAGTCACCTACTTGTCTCAGATGATATAACTATTGGTCGATAGACCAGGGTAGACCCGAGGGAGGGGTCAAGCCCCTGATTTTATGGTTTTTTACTATGCTAATATGTGTTTTAGAGGATTTTATGATATGTGACCCTAAAAAAAGGGTGGTTTTATAACCGAAGTTTTATAATGAATTTTAATGAATTGTTTTGTGAGTTTAGAAGTGAATTATGAGATACTTATCTCCTTTGGGTTATTTTATACTGCATTTTAAATGAAATGATTTAAATGTAGTAGTATGATGAGTTTTCCATGCTTTAATGATAAATTCATGAAAGGATTATATCTCATGATTTGTTTTATATCGCATGAAATAATGCATGATTTTGATTTAATTCATGCTAAGTATGATTTAATGATGTCACATAAAATGCCTTTAATGCATGAATTACATGATTTCTATATGCACAAATAGTTTTCATAAACTATGTCATTGATTTACGTATTATTTTGTGCTTGAGATTGTAATGAAAAGAAATGGATTTTAAGAGCATGGCATTATGAGCATGTAGATAGTGGAGCTATCTACTTACTTGCATAATTACCTTACTGAGCATGTGGTTTGCTCGCCCCCTTATTTTCCTATCTTTTTAGAGCACTCGCAGTAGTTAGTGAGCGGCTGATGACTTGAATTCTTGGTATCCGCTGCTTCCCATAGAGAGATAGGTATACACATTTGTATACTTTTGTATCTAAATATGTAATGCACAGTACAGTAAATTTATTTGATGTAGGGGATGTAGAGTTATGTATACCTTTGTATATGAATTTAGTAAAATCAAAAGATAGTAAACTCTGATATATGAATGTGATTATGGAAAAGGAATAGTAAATAGGTGAGAGGTGACTAACACCGAATCATAGCCCAACTGTTTGTAGGATGGTCACGATGAGAGAAAGGCAAGAATTAAATAATAAATGAAAAAACAAAAAAATTACTCTGATTTTTAGGTAATTTGGGTCGTGACAAATTGGGCTTGGCCCATTGGACCTCTCGGCCACATGCCATGGCCGAAAGCATCCCATGCCGTCGGTCACACCATGGCATGCCGTCCATGTCCATTTGTTTAGCCAAATTCACTTAGGCATTTTCACAAACACTTGGTTGGCATGTATTAAGCCTTTCCTATAGTTCATGTTGGCATTTTATCAAATACCTTATGTGCCAATATCATACCACCATCCATATGAACAAATTGATTATAACTAACCATGCCATAATCATGTCTACATGCATATCAACCTATACATGTCTTAAAATCACATGGGTATTTATCAAAACTCATATACCAACTTTCAGCCATCACATGTTCATGGTGTTTTCATGTCTTTCAATCCATAAAAATATACCAATCAACTTCATATAACTCATAGATTAACATTTATGAACTTGGAAGCTTGAAATTATACCTAGTATTTGTGTTCACACTTGGCTGAAACTTTGAAGCCTCACGGTTTGTACACTATGGCTCCTTGATAGCCAATTCCAACATATGTTACTCTCCTCTCAAGTTGGAACAACTTTCGTGAAGATTGCATGTTCCAATTAAGCCATTTTCCTAGTGATTTCTAGTGAGAGAAAGCTTGGAAAACTTTTCAATTATGGTTTCTTCACTTTGCCGAAAATGAAAGGATGAAGATGATTATGTGTTGGCTGGTATTTATAAGTCCATTACTTAGTCATTAAGTTAAAATCCAGCCACCTTAATTGACTTCCAAAAAGTTTAGGTAATGGTTATCATTTTAGACTTTGTTACCTTTCATTAATGGCTTTTAACTTATATTAATGGGCTTTTTAATTGGGCTTCTCGGTTTGGGCCTTCTTAATGGGCTTTCGAGCTGAAATTTTTACTACTTATTGGGCATTGAATTTCTCAATATTGGGCCTACAAATTGGCCCAACAATTTGACCCATGGGGCTTCCCAAATTCGGCCCACACTTATGATAACTTAATGGGCTTTAAAATTTTCAACTTTGGCCCATTGCGTTTTTAACCATTAAATTAAATCTGAAATTCATCCAAATAAATTTTCTTTACTTCGAAGGATGGATATCTTATATTCTAGCTAACATTATTTTTTCTCAATTTTTTTCTCCATACTTAGGTTAATTCCTAACCATGGTTAGTCAACAATGGTAGAAGTCTACTTTTCTTAACTATAGTTGACTTTTTCCTTAATCATTGACCAAGTTGACTTTTTCTCAAAATTTTAAAACTGTCATATCCTATGTTTTACACTCTCGTCTTTACGTTTTGGCCGATTCCGAGAAGTGAATATACCTAAAACACCTTGAACGACTTAAAAGGTCTGTTTTGCCCCTTTTTTTGCATTTACTCTACCTCTATGTGTTCGGGACCAAATCAAACTGACTTTCCCTCATGAACTTTCTATATTTTCACATAATAAGTTCTTCTCTTCAGTCAGAATGATTTAGATCCATTTGGTTTAACCTGTAGCCCTCATAGCTCATATTAGGCCTTTATGTAGCTTTTAAGTGTTAAAGCATTTCACTGGCACTTAAATCTAGTAAATACTCTTCTTATGATTTAAATAACTCAATACATATTTGTACATGTATAAATCATAAGGACCAAGCTACATAAAAATACGTGTCTGACACCAGGATTAGCATTTTCCACTTAGATTATGCATTTAGGTAGTGTTTTGGCAATATTATAGGTATTTTAGATTAGTGTCTAGATTTAGGTTTTCATGGTTTTTATATTAGGTTTTCATACATTATTTAGGGTGGCTTTGCATTATTGATACTTTTTGTTTTCAGGCATTTTTGGGGGCCGGTTAGATGTTAATTTAGGTGCCAATGTGTTATATTCATTTAGTGTAAAGTTTAGGGTTAGGTTAGTTTAGGGTTTTTTTTCCATTTTCCTTGTATTTTCATGCATTAATTTAGAGCTAAGTACATTTGCATTGTAAGAGTTTTAATTTACTATTTTAGTAAGAGTTTAAAAAATGTTTTAGTGTTAGGTTAATATTAATTTAGGGTTACTTAAGGCTAGGAATTTCATGCATTTTTAGGTGTAAGACTCGATTTTTATTATATTTCCTTATGGTTCACACATTGTATGGATATTGTTATATGTTAATGGAATCATAAGATGGATGATTTTGATCATATAAATATGAATGAAGTAGTCGAATGTACGTAAAATCTGAAAATGGATAGTTAAGGAATTTCAAATTAAATTTATGAGATTTGAATTGCCTGAACAAAGATACGAATTTTAAATGAGAAATTATAGTGGGTTCAAGAAGGAAAGTGGGCCTAAATTGGTTCCGAACAAGTGCAGGGGTAAAACGATCAAAAGACCAAAATCTGGTATAAATACGACAAAAAAATTTTAATTAAAATAAGGATTTAGGATATCTTGATCAATAATGAGGAAATTATCATATTTTGAGTCCAATTGATCAAGATCTGGAATTATTTAGATTTACTAAAAATTCACTCGGGATAATATCCCGAAAATACAGAGAAAATATACCGAAAGAAGGGTTAAAATAAAATAAATAAATAAAATAAAATAAAATAATTAATTATTAATAAAATATATAATTTATTAGATATTTTGAGATTTTTAAGAGTATTTTAATGATTATAATATTAATAAAGTAAATTATAAATAATAATAATAATAAGAAACGAAAATCTGGAAATCGCGAAGAGAGAGAAAGTGAAACCGAAGCTGAAACCTGAGGAAGATGACCCAAGCCACTGACAACCAGCGGCGACCGACAAGACCAGGCGAGGATCGGAGAAGAGAGAGGATAGGCTGACGAACACTCTGGCACAGGTGACGCACACTGACAACGGCTGATTCCGACGAATCGACAAACGAAAATTCGAGGGAAAACGGTCTCGATTTCGGTGATCCACTGTAGCTGGTCATGATTGGTGGGCACCGGCGTGATCAGGAGGAAGAGCTGGTTCTTTTGGTACCGGTAGCGGTAGACGAAATGGTCGAAAACATCGATGACGGTGAGGACTCTGAAAATGGCACCGTTTTGGCCGAGAGGAAAGAGGAAGGAAAAGGAAGGAAAAAGGGAAGGAAAAGGAAGGAAAGGAAAAAAAAAAGAAAGAAAGGGGAAAAGGAAAGAAAAATTACCAGGGACGACTCGATATTCAGGTAAGTTGACCGAGGGTCGAGATTGACCTACGGGTAAATTCTAGAAATAAATTTAATATTTTATTTAATGGAAATTAACTCGGATTAACCTAATTGTGCAGTTCTACGATAAAGCCCAAATGAGAGCCGATTGAGCTCCAATTTTTGTACCCTGCATAGTATTGGGTAAGTAAACTTTAATTACGATGATTTGAGTCCTTAATGCAGAGTTAAGATTATTTTACGGAGTTTACGGATTAATTCTGCATAAAATGCATTGTATTCGAACTTTTAACGTAATTATCGTAAATGATATACGGGCTATCCAATGAGTTTGGAACGAAGCCCGATGAGTATTGGTAAGCCAAATGACCCAATAAACCCGAAGAAGAGATTTAATAAGTGGAAACGGGCTGAAAATGGGTCGAGGTCCATTAAGGTACAATCGGGCCCAATAAAGTAAAATGGGCCCAGTACTTTAGATTCGATCAGTAAGAGTGAAATACTGATAAATATATCAGAATTGACCCAAATACGCGGTTATATGCAACTCCGTAGACTTGGTTGGAGCGAATTTGGACTGAGAGACTTGGTTTTGGGAGACGAGATAAGCTTGCGCGTGATTCTAAGTAAGGGAATTTTACGGACTGCTAAAGGTAACTTTACGCAATTTCAGCATCATTTACATTCCTTAAAATTGTCTGAAGGGTCTAGATTTAAAATAAAAAATTTTGGGTGCCCGGATGGGCAAATGGCCAAAATACCCCTGTCAAGGGTAAAATTTTAAAAATTAAGAAAAGTTGGGAGGAGCAAGAACAAGAGGTTCCTGCTTGTTCGAGGTGTATTGACATGTGCATGGGTAAGCTGGCTATCTTTTAAATAAAAATGCACAGCATTGCATATTTTAAACAATGTGATTTCTTGTGGAAATTGTTTTGAGATAACAGAGTCGCCTACATGATTTTAAGAAAGTGTGATGTGCTAGAGCTCAGCTCGCACGAGTTTTGATTTGTGTGATGCATGCATTAAAGCTGGAGCAAGAGTTTGGACTAGAGTTTTACATGCATTGGTATTGGAGTTTAACTCGCACCAGATTTTTATATGATTTTGTGACAGGGTGCTGGAGTCTAACTCGCACCAGATTTTCACTTAATTTTTATGACAGAGTGCTGGATCCTAGCTCGCACTAGTTTTACATGATTTTGATAGAGTGCTGGAGCTTAGCTCGCACTAGATCTTATGAAATTTTATGAAACACGCGCTGGAGCTTGGCTTGCACGAGATTTTCCTTGATTTTATGAGAGTGCTCGAGTATCGCTCGCACTGATTTTATGAGACATACGATGATCCATGCTTGAAGCGTCAGGTAGACTGTGTCACGCTGATTAAGTATACTCACACGTATGTTTTGAGACAGGCACGATTGTGGATATGAGATATGGGTCCACAGAGTACGTTATACCGTGCAAGTAGCATGGAGTACCTTGTACCGTGCTGGGATTGATTATGTCGCATCTTTGGATGCGAGTGGCATCTTCAGATACAAATGACATCTTCGGTTGCGAGATATCGGATAGGACCGATGGGATGGACTAACCCACCTCCTGGTGCGATTCCCGATAGTGGTGAGACACCGCACATAGGTTCCATGTAGTAGTGGAATCACGAGTATATGGCCATACTCCTGGTTATTTACTTGAGATATATATTGCCTAGTCTCGCATGTTATAAATTGATGTTTAGAGAAACATGTTTTGTGTACTTTTGTATGAGTCTGGATCACCCGAGGGAGGGGTTGGATCCTGACTGAGATGTGATTTTGATGAGAATGAAACTAGGTTTTCAATTGAATTTACATGACATTATTTCCATGCTATTTAAAACCATGCGTGATGTAAATTGGTTTTACATGACATTCATTGTGTCACATGTTACTATTGCTTTGAAAAGCCTTTGAGTTCATGTTTTTGTGTGAGTCAGGAACACTCGAGGGAGGGGTTTAGTCCTGGCTGTGTTTTCAAATTTTAACGAGAATGAAATGATTTAAATGGATTTGCATGTTGAGTTTTTCCATGCTCTTTGAAATCCATATGTGAACTTGTTTTACATGACATCGTGAATTGTAGCATCTGTTTTGAGATTATGTGGAGAAAGGGTGGTTTATGCATGACACCACGTTCATGTAGGTAGTATGGTTACCTACTTGTTCGTAGGATTGCCTTACTGAGCTTGATGTGCTCACCCCTTTCATTTTCTCACATAGATTTCTTCTAGTAGACTTTGAGGCGACTGAGTACTGTATTCTGAATATTCGCTGCTACCCATCACTTGAGGTATATACACTTGTGCATATTACATCTAAATAAGAATAACATAGTAACATGTTTGTAAGTAACTTTCGTGGATGTAAAAACACTATAAACACTTGTAAATGAATGAGAAAGAATTAGTGAAAAACTCATGTGTTTACCTTCCCTTTAATAAGGAATTAAGTTATACGATGAATGAATGGTGGGACTAGCATTGACGCACAGCCGAATTGTTAGTAGAGAGTGGTCAGGATCAGATGACAGGTAAGTATGAAAGAAAAATGAAACATTTACTCTGATTTTTGTGTCGTGACAAATTGTGGTATTAGAGCGGAATTGGTCTGATGTGTGTTAGTGTCAGTAAGTAGGAAATTACATCCCCTTCTTACCGTGCTTAGTTAGATATAATCGTGTATATTGAGATGGGTTTTAACTAAGAAATTGTTATGAATGCAGTAATATAGGCATTATGCCTGCATTATGCCTGTTACCAGACGCGGTAATGGAGGTTGAGCATGAGGCAGAGGCCATAGAGGTAGGCCTGAGCCTGCTAGTCGTGTTGAATCGGCCCATGAGACCATGAGGAGGTTGAGGTGGAGACTGATGTTGAGTATACTCCATAAGGTCTTATAAAGAGAGCAGATAGTATGGAGACATGTTTAACGAGGATGGAGTGGAGTGTAGAAAATATTTTGGAGTTGTTTACTCAGTCTATGGAGGTAGTTGAGGATAGGCAGGGTAAAGCCTGAATAGATGGCTCAGATTATAGAGATTCTCACACCCCTCCAGTATTTAGCGAAGTAAAGAAACCAATAGTTACTGAGGACTGGGTCAATAAGATAGCGAAGTTGTATTGATTCGTTCGGTGTATGTCGACCGAGAAAGTGACTTTTAAATACGTTTATGTTGGAAGGCGAGACGAAGCATTGGTAGAAATCTGCTCGACCCATTTTAAGAGTTAAACATCCAGGACTGATATGAGAGATAATTTTGGATGCACAGAAACAGTATATTTCGAACATTGTTCAGAGGAATTTATAGATAGAGTTCCTTACTCTGACCCAGAGGAACAGGTCAATCGAGTAGTATGAATCTCAATTTACATCCTGGGTAGGTATAATCTGACATTATGAACAATGAGAGTCGAAAGTTCTAAAAGTTCATGGAAGGACAAAGACCGACTATCAGAGTTCGATTGGCCCAGTTCGGTATCACTACCTATGCCGAGGCAGTGCGTAGACTACGGTTGTGTGAATAAGATTATGTGTTGCATGCCTTTAAGATTGGGAAAGGTAGTACAGCCCGTAATAGAGATAGAAAGAGTATAGATCATGATAGAGATGTCAGAGCGAGAAAGAGACCATTTGGTAAGAGATTTAGAGCTATCGAGTCATAGGGTAAGATGATTGGTAAGCCCCAGTGTATCCCGTTTCAGTACTTACACGGATATTGTGATTGGAGGACCCGACTAGCTAATGGGCAGTGCTGGATATGTGGTAGTTACCACGAAAATAGGTGGTTGAATGAGGGAGAGTGCATGCCTTGGACTAGGACACTATTGATGCTTCATTTGATGTGGTGCAAGGTACCATTTTGATTGTTAATATTGAAGCAATTATTTTAATTAATCCTGGTACTATACATTTATTCATACCATCGTCATTTGCATATAAGTTAGTGAAATATGTGAAGCATATATCATTAGGCGAAATGGTGATAGTTAGCACCCCAATGAAGGATAGTCTGCTAATTGAATATGTCTGTAGAGATTGTAAGTTGAAAATGGGGGAAAGAAACATGCGGACCAATCTCATTCTATGAAATATGAGTGTTTTGATGTAATATGGGGAATAAATTGATTAGCTGCAAACTATGTTGTTTAAATTGCTATTCTAAGATAGCGATGTTTCACCTTAGAAATGTGTATAGTAAGTTTTAACAAGTAATGAAAGAGTTTTGTTATAGTTGATATACGAAATGAGATAAGCTTTGAGAAGTGATAGATTATGAATACAAGATATATTGGAATAAGAGGCGTATGCAAGGTAAGAATATCTCTTATATGTGAAGTAATTTGGATTAAGCGATATGTAGTAGATATGAATTGCGACCAAGGATAAGGGGTGGATATATCCATAACCAGTCCATGTGGTCAAGTTTGAAGGTGAATAAAGGTATTTCAAAATACCTCCCCGCTTCAAGACTTGACATCGTCTAAAAGTATACACAACCTATAAATTGAAATTGACAATCGTAATATATACATTTAAAATAAGGGTACCTTTACTTGTATGATAAAGAAATATAGAATTCGATTAATCATGAAGGTTTAAAGATTAAAAATTTTATAAAGGTCGTTAATATAAGAAAAAGGAAATGACGCGGGTTAGTATCTTGAACAGAAGCGATTTCGAAATGACATTATGCGTTTATGCGTACATAGGTCAAAGATATGGGTGATTGAAATATTTAGTGCAATGTTGTGCCCAAGAGAATTCTTTGTACTCGTTAGGGCATTAATGAATGAGGTATTTAAACTTTACCTGGACCGATTTGTTATCATCCTTATTGATGATATTTTGGGTGTATTTAAAGTCCAGGGAAAATCATAAGCAACAATTGAAAATTGTTTTTACAGATGATTTGTTGAGAGTTCTCGAAATGGACTACTTTGTTGACACTTTTAACTTAGAAAAAGTTGTTTTTGAATGGGATGATAGACGTGACAGGAGTTTTGGTGTATTGAAGTATGAAATGACCACCGCATTTATTCTCACCATACACAACAAATTAATAGGTTTCTTAGGGTATATGGATGTCTTGAAACTATGATTAAGCTGTGTGTTGAAGCAAAATGAGATGATAGTCACGTATGGATCCAGATAGTTCAAGGACCATGAAAGGACTATCCGGCCCATGATTTAAAGTTGGTAGCTGTAGTAATGCACTAAGGGTATGGCGCCACTACTTTTACGGTGAGAAATTTCAGGTATGCACTGATCATAAAAGTCCCAAGTATCTATTTTCACAGAAATGAGCAGAATATAAGATAACATAGAGGGTTAGAGCTTCTGAAGGATTATGATTGTGGAAATTGTACCACCCAGGAAAGGCTAATGTAATGGTTGATGCCTTGAGCAGAAAGAGCCTCGGGATGGTATCACAGATGATGGTCAGGGAGCGTGAGCTGCTAGAGCAGTTGTGAGCCTTAGTAGTGATGTGATCCCTTCTGATGATGACAGTGATTGTGTGACAACTATCCTGAGATTAGAATCGAATTTGAGTGACCAAATTTGATAGGCTTAGTGTGATGATCAGCAAGGTGTCGATAGTGTGGGTCAGATTCAAAAGGGTACAGTGACAGAGTTCATTGTGAGTGATGATGGCTTACTGAGGTTCAGAGATAGTATAAGTGCTCCCCATGACCAGCGTTGATGAGTTACTGTTATTGTCAGAAGCTCACTCTTCGGGATATACAGTGCATCCGAGAACTAATAAAATATATCAGAATTTTTGAAAAAAGGTATTCGTGGTCAGGCATGAGAGAGATATTAGAGAGTTGTGGCGAAGTGTCTCGTATGTCAGTAGATTAAGGTAGAGCACTAGAAGTTTGCAAGATTGTTGCAGCCTCTACCAATTTTGACATGAAAGTGGGAGTAGGTTACCATGGATTGTGTGATAGGTTACAGAGGATCGTAGGAATCATGAGGCGATTTGAGTGATGGTCGATGATTGATGGAGTCTACCTACTTTCTGGTTATCAAAGCCATAGATACTCTGAGTGCGTGAGCAGATTTATAGAAGTAAGAAGATTGTGGAACAATATGTAGCATTCCAGGGAGTATTGTATCAGATAAGGATTCCTGCTTCACTTTCTACTTCTGGGAACATGTTTCAGGAAGGCATGGGAACCCAGTTGAGTGTGAGTACAGCGTTCCGTCCTCAGACAGATGGTCAGTCAGAGAGGACTGTACGGGTTCTGGAGGATATGATGAGAACGTGTGCAATTGATGTTAGAAGCTCCTGGAATGATCATTTGTTATTAGCTAAATTGCCCACAGCGATAGTTATCACTCGAGTATCAATATGGAATTGTGTGAAGCATTGTTTGACAGTAAGGGTTGCTTTTCCGAATGGATAGAGAGAAGTGGGTGACATATAGAAAAGTGCTCCCGATCTAGTATAATAAGCCTCTGAGGGTGTTCAGCTGATTGTGACAGAATGAGAACACCTCAGAACAGATAGAAAAGCTATGCTGACAAGAGATGGGGATCGTGAGGATTCATCGAGTGTGAATCAGTGTGTTTGAAAGTTTCTCTTTCTAAAAGTATAATGAGATTCGGGTATTAAATAGGAAGGAGAAGGTGTTGAGGTTTAAGATGATCTCCCTAAATAAAAGTCCTTCGGTAGTATTTGTCAGACCCGTATTTTATGTAGCTTGTACCTTATGATTCCTATGTGTATGAACACTCTATTATTATAGTTGAATCATAAGAAGAGTAATTACTAGATTTAAAGTGTTAGTAAAATGATTTAACACGCAAAAGCTACATAAAAAGCCTAATGTGAGCTAAAAGAGTCACAGGCTAAGCCAAGCGGATCTGAATCATTCTAACTGAAAATAAGATCTTAAAATGAGAAAATATAGAGATCTCATGAAGGAAAGTCAGCTTGATTTAGTTCCGAACACAAGGAACGGGAGAAAAAGCTAAAAAGGGTAAAATAGACCTTTTTAGCTTGTTAAGGTGTTTTAGGTGTAATTATCTACCGGGAACGGTTGAAACGTAAAGACGAGAGTGTAAGACATAAGATATGATACTTTCAAAATTTTGAGAAAAAGTCAACTTGGTCAATGGTTAAGGAAAAAGTCAACTATAGTTAAGAAAAGTGGACTTTTACCATAGTTGACTAACCATGGTTAAAAATTAACCTAAATATGGAGAAACAATTGAGAAAAAATATTCTTGGTCAGAATACAAGATAATCATCCCCGAAAGTAAGGAAAATTTATTCGAAAGGATTTCAAATTTAATTTAATGGTTAAAAACGTAATGGGCCTAAAGTGAAAATTTAAAGCCCATTAAGGTATACTAAATGTAGATCAAAATTCTTAGGTCCCTTAGACCAAATTGTTGGACCGATTGATCAGCCAAATATTTAGACAATTAAAGGCTAGAGGTATAGTAAACGTTTCAGCCCGAAAGTCCATTAAGAAAGCCCAAATCGAGAAGCCCAAATGGAATGCCCATTAGATAAATATCTAACCATAGTTAAAGCTAACCATGACTCATAAGGTGACTCATTAGGTGACTCATAACTAAGCTTTAGGAAGTCAATCTTACTGGCTGGAAAGTAAGACTTAATGGCTAAGTAAGTGGCTTATAAAATCAGCCACACCATTGTCATCTTCACCACATCATTCTCGGCTAGAAGAAGAAACCATTGAAACACATTATCCAAGCTTTCTCTCACTAGGAATCACTAGGAATTAGGCATATTTAGAACTTGCATTCTTCATGGAAGTTGTTCTAAATTGAAAGGAGAGTGACATATGTTGGAATTGGCTATCAAGGAGCCATAGAGTGCAAACCGTGAGCCTCCAAAGTTTCGGCCAAGTGTGAACACAACTATTGGTATATTTTCAAGTTTTCAATTTCATATATGTTAATGTATGAATGATTTTAAGTATATTGGTATATGTTTTAAGCATTGAAACATATGAAATCACTATGATCTTGGTTAGGCCAAGAGTGAGTAGTGAAATATTGATGAATGCCCATATGATTTTAAGACATAAATGGATTAATGTACATGTGTTAATGATTATGGCATAATTAGAATTAATCAATTTGATTAATTAATACATGTATTAAGTTGACAATCAAGGTGTTTGATAAAATGCCTAAATGAACTATGTGATGTTTAAGAATATTGCCAACCAAGTGTTTGTGAAAATGCCTAAGTGAATTGGTTAAACAAATAGGCATCGATGGCGTACCATGGTGTGACCGACTGCATGGATAGCTCTCGGCCATGGCATGTGGCCGATAGGCCCAATGGGTCAAGCTCAAATATTTTAGGCCCAATGTGATGTAATGGGTTTAGGATAAGTTCAATAAGAGTTGGTGGGCCCCACAAGCCCAATAGGCCCAATGAAAATGAATAGTAAAATGGAAATGGGCTTAAGGCCTAGTTAGGCCCATTAAGGTTTATTAAGGCCCATTAAGGGAAATAGACTGTATTTAAGGTAAAATACAGTAGGAAAAGTGTAATTAACCTGATAAATGGTTATATGCAGCTCCAGAGAGTATTGGAGAAGCAAATCGGACTACTGGATCGAGCAGCGTTGAGAAAGTGAAATTTCTCGAGTGATTGCAGGTAAGGGACTTTTGTGAGTAGTTAGAGATACCTGCATGTATTTTCATCTGCTTTTACATTCACTTAAAAACTCTGAGGGTTAGAGAAAGTGAATAATAAGTATTATGACCCGATAATGGTAAATTACAATTTACCCCTAGTTAGTCAAAAAGTCAACTTTTGTGAAAAGTTGTAAAAAGCATGAAAACCACCATTTTGAGTGTTTTACTGCTGTTTAGCAGAAGAATAAATAGATGGGCTAATGATTTTAAGGTTGATGTGAATTAAGCACACTTTATAGTGCTGATTTTGATATTTTGTAAATCATCCCTTTTTAAAGAGCCATCTATCATATTATGTGAGAATAAATCGTGCTGGAGCACAGCTCGCACTGAATTTCATAAATTTTCCACATACATTAGTGCGGGATTATGATTCACACTAGATTTCCATGACATGCATGATAGAGTGCTAGAGTTTTTACTCGTACTCAGTTTTATGTGATTTATGCATGAGAGAGTGCTGGAGCAATTAGCTCGTACTCGAGTTTACATGAGATGCATGATAGAGTACTGGCGCGTTGCTCGTACTCGATTCTTCATGATTTATACATGACATAGTACTGGAGCTATTGCTCGTACTTGAATTGATGAGTTTTGTGCATAGCATGGTACTGGAGATATTGCTCGTACTTGATTTGAAACATGAACTATGCATTGACCTAGTTGCTGGAGGTTTACTCACACTAGAGTCTGAGTTTGTGATGTGAAACAGTGTTTGAGCGGAGTGTCGACTGTAAGTCGCTCTCAAAGGCGCATACTGTATGTGATATATACTACATGTTGAAAACCATGCTTGATTTCCTCGTGTTGATTGAGTGTCACACTGTGAGAGGATTCGCATGAGGATTTAGAGACGTGTTATGGTATTCCATGGTCTTGAGGGATAAGACCTATGGCAGGCACCCCGACTATGATGTAAGGTCCACGGAGTACGTTATACCGTGCATGTGGCCTGGAGACACTGTACCGTGTGGTGTTGTGGAGTTGAAGAGAATAGAGCTGGCGGTTGTGATGGACTGACCCCCATTCACATCGAGATCTGTGTTGCCTTGGATCACATTGTCGGATATGATCATAGTCCAAGATACTATTTACATTTTTCACCACAGAGTCTCACATGATATATCACCTGATTGACTGATTTACTTGCGGATAGACCTGAGGGATGGGTCGAAATCCGGTTTGTGTTGTGAATTATTTAAATGCCATATTTACTGTGATTTAAACATACATGACATGATTTATCTAAAGGCATTGTGAAATTATAAAGATGCATTGTTTTGCACTACATGCCTACATTTGTGAAAGAAAGCATGATTTTTGTACATGAGATTTAATCTGTACAAGTATATATATATATATTTAAAGACATGCTTTGAAAGTGAGTTAATGAAATGATATTTTCGAGGCATAGCATTATTTTGAGTAGATAGTGTAGATATCTACTTGCTTACCTGATTTCCTTACTGAGCACGTTGTATGCTCACCCCCTTTCTTTACATCTCTTTACCGAGTATCAACAGTAGAGTGAGAGCTTTTGAGGGATAGTATTCCTGTGTTCGCTGCTATTTCCTATCGATCGACAGGTATACATATTTTGTACGGTTATGTATCTAAACATAGAAACAACACAGTGATGTATACGATATATATTATGGGGAATGTATTTGTATTAGATTTTATATAATCTTACATGTATTATAAAAGAAGTTAAAGTCAGAGTATATTGACATGTATGGATGATATGGCATACGAGGAAGCTAACATCGAATCACAACCCAACCATTGAAGAGAGGAAAGGTAAGTTAAAAAAAATGCGAAAAATTTGTAGTGGTTTTAGTTAAGTCAGGATGGGTCGCGATAGTATTACACTTCGGAGAATTTAAATAGGAGCTGGAGAGTAGGAGTATGATATGTGTGAAGTATCCGGAGTGATTTACAAACTAACTTGGTTCTAATTTTGAGGACAAAATTTCTTAAGTGGGGGAGATTATGTAAGACCCAATTTTTATTGTATTTCCTTCTGATTCACACATTGTATGGATATTGTTATATGTTAATGGAATCATAAGACAGATGATTTTGATCATATAAATACGAATGAAGTAGTCGAATTTACGTAAAATTCGAAAACGGACAGTTAAGGAATTTCAAATTAAATTTATGAGATTTGAATTGTCCGGACAGAGATACGAATTTTAAATGAGAAATTATAGTGGGTTCAAGAAGGAAAATCGACCTAAATTAGTTCCGAACAAGTGCAGGGGTAAAACGGTCAAAAGATCAAAATTCAGTATAAATACGATAAGAAAATTTTAATTAAAAATAAAGATTTAGGATATCTTGATCAATAATGAGGAAATTATCAAATTTCGAGTCCAATTGATCAAGATCTGGAATTATTTAGATTTACCGAAAATTCACTCGGGACAATATCCCGAAAGTACGAAGAAAATATACCGAAAAAAGGGTTAAAATAAAATAAATAAATAAATAAAATAAAATAAATTAATTAATTATTAATAAAATATATAATTTATTAGATATTTTGAGATTTTTAAGAGTATTTTAATGACTATAATATTAATAAAGTAAATTATGAATAATAATAATAATAATAATAATAATAAAAGAAACGAAAATATGGAAATCGTGAGGAGAGAGAAAGTGAAACCGAAGTTGAAACTCGAGGAAGACGACCCGAGCCACCGACGACCGACAAGACCAGGCGAGGATTGGAGAAGAGAAAGGATAGGTCGACGAACACTCTGGCATCGGTGACGCGCGCCGACGATGACTGATTCCGACGAGTTGACGAACAGAAAACCGAGGGGAAAACGGGCTCGATTTTGGTGATCCATGGTAGCTGGGCGTGGTCGGTGGGCACCGACGTGATCGGGAGGAAGGGCCGGTTCTTTTAGTACCGGTAGCGGCAGACGAAACGGCCAAAAACGTCGACGACAGTGAGGACTCCGAAAACGGCATCGTTTTGGCCGAGAGGAAAGGGGAAGGAAAAGGAAGGAAAGGAAAAACAAAAAAGAAAGGGGAAAAGGAAAGAAAAATTACCGGCGACGACTTGAGATTTAGGTAAGTTGACCGAGGGTCGAGATTGACCTACGGGTAAATATCGAAAATAAATTTAATATTTTAGTTAATGGAAATTAACCCAGATTAACCTAATTGTACAGTTCTACGATAAAGTCTGAACGAGGGCCGATTGAGCTCCAATTTTTGTACCCTGCATAGTATTGGGTAAGTGCACTTTAATTACGAAGATTTGAGTCCTTAATGCAGAGTTCAGATTATTTTACGGAGTTTACAGATTAATTCTGCATAAAATGCATTGTATTCAAACTTTTAACGTAATTATCGTAAATGATATACGGGCTATCCAATGTGTTTGGAACGAAGCTCGATGAGTATTGGTAAGCCAAATGAGCCCAATAAATTCGAAGAAGGGATTTAATAAGTGCAAACAGGCTGAAAATGGGTCGAGGCCCATTATGGTGCAATCGAGCCCAAGAAAGTAAAAAGGGCAGAGTACTTTAGATTCAATCAGTAAGAGTGAAATACTGATAAATATATTAGAATTGACTCAAATACGTGATTATATGTAGCTCCGTAGACTTGGTTGGAGCGAATTTAGACTGAGAGACCTGGTATTGGCGAGACGGGATAAGCTTGCGCATGATTCCAGGTAAGGGAATTTTACGGACTGCTAGAGGTAACTTTACACAATTACGACATCATTTACATTCCTTAAAATTGTCTGAAGGGTCTAGATTTAAAATAAAAAATTTTAGGTGTCCGGATCGACAAATGACCAAAATACCCTTGTGAAGGGTAAAATTTCAAAAAATTAGGAAAAGTTGGGAAGAGCAAGAACAAGAGGTTCCTGCTTGTTTTTGAGGTGTTTTGACACGTACATGGGTAGGCTAACTATCTTTTAAATAAAAATGCATAACATTGCATATTTTAAACAATGTGATTTCTTGTGGAAATTGTTTTGAGCTAACATAGCCGCCTACGTGATTTTATGAAAGTGTGACGTGTTAGAGCTCAGTTCGCCCGAGTTTTGATTTGAATGATGCATGCATTAGTGCTGGACAAAGAGCTCGCACTAGAGTTTTACATGCATTGGTGCTATAGTTTAACTCCCACCAGATTTTCATATGATTTTCGTGAGAGGGTGCTGGAGCTTAACTCGCACCTAATTTTTATATGATTTTCGTGACAGGGTGTTGGAGGCTAACTCGCACCAGATTTTCATTTGATTTTTATGACAGAGTGTTGGAGCCTAGCTCGCACTAGTTTTACATGATTTTGACAAAGTGCTGGAGCTTAGCTCGAACTAGATCTTATGAGATTTTATGAAACGTGTGCTGGAGCTTGGCTGGCACAAGATTTTCCTTGATTTTATGGGAGTGCTGGAGCATCGCTCGCACTGATTTCATGAGACATGCAATGATCCGTGCTTAGAGCGTCAGGTAGACTGTGTGTCACGCCAATTAGATATGCTCACACGTGCGTTTTGAGATAGGCACGATTGTGGATATGAGATATGGGTCCACAGAGTACGTTGTATCGTGCAAGTAGCATGGAGTACGCTGTACCGTGCTGGGATTGGTTATGTGCCATCTTCGGATCCGAGATATCTAATAGGACTGACGGGATGGACTGACCCTCCTCCCGGGGCGGTTCCCGATAGAGGTGAGACCCCGAACACAAGATCCGTGTAGCAGTGGGATCACGAGTATATGGCCATACTCCTGGTTATTTGCTTGAGATATATATATATATATATTGCCTAGTCTCGCATGTTATAAATTGATATTTTTAAAAACATGTTTTGTGTACTTTTGTGTGAGTCTGGATCACCCAAGGGAGGGATTGGATCCTGACTGAGATGTGATTTTGATGAGAATGAAACTGGGTTTTAAATTGAACTTGCATGATGTTATTTCCATGCTATTTAAACCCATGCGTGATGTAAACTGGTTTTACATGACATTCATTGTGTTGCATGTTATTATTACTTTGAAAAACATTTGAGTTCATGATTTTGTGTTAGTCAGGAACACCCGAGGGAGGGGTTAAGTCCTGGCTATGTTGTGAAATTTTAACGAGAATGAAATGATTTAAATCGATTTGCATGTTGAGTTTTCCATGCTCTTTGAAATCCATATGTGAACTTGTTTTACATGACATCATGAATTGTAGCATCTGTTTTGAAATTATGTGGAGAAATGGTGATTTATGCATGGCACCACGTTCATGTAGGTAGTATGGTTACCTACTTGTTCGTAGGATTGCCTTACTAAGCTTGATGTGCTCACCCTTTTCATTTTTCTCATACAGATTTCTTTTAGTAGACTTTGAGGCGACTGAGTACTGCATTCCTGGTATTCGCTGCTGCCCATCACTTGAGATATATACACTTGTACATATTGTATCTAAATAAGAATAGCATAGTAACATGTTTGTAAGTAACTTTCGGGGATGTATAGACACTGTAAACACTTGTAAATGAATGAGAAAGAATTAGTGAAAAACTCATGTGTTTACCTTTCCTTTAATAAGGAATTAAGTTATATGGTGAATGAAAGGTGGGACTGGCATTGACGCACAACCCAATTATTAGTTAAGTGTGGTCACGATCAGAGGACATGTAAGTATGAAAGAAATACGAAAAATTTACTCTGATTTTTGGGTTGCGACATTAGGTTAGTTTCCATTTCAATTTCAAAAAATCCAAAAATATTTTAATTCTCATGAATTATTTAGGATAGTCATTATATTACTATGCATTTCATTAGTATAGAATTCATTTAAGGTTAGGCATTATTTGGTGTTTCAATTTTTGGGCATTTTAGGGTTAAAATTAACATTTAGGAATTTTTAAGATTTTTAATAGAAGCATGGTAAAAAACACTAAAACATTATCCATTATTTGCTATGATTATTTGATAATTCTATGAAAATAGAATTATTTGTGCTTAATTTTCTAATTAATTATTTAAATCCCCAATTTATTTTGTTAATTATCCCCTTTATTTAATTAAAATTCTCATTTTTTGCAGATAAATCAAATCCGGATGAATTTTGAAAATTTCGATAGAAAGTGGACTGAAATTGGGCTAAAACCAAGATTGGGCCACGCAGACAACACGAGCCATAACACCTAGCACATCTAATTGGATCAAAAGACAGATGACATGGAAATATTTTTTTCAAGGAGCCAATGGTGTGAAGACAAGTGGCCAAACAATGCCAACTCATCTAGGATGGAAAAATTATAATTTTACCCCAAGTGTGTGTATAAATAGGAAAGGATGACAATTGAAAAAAAATATGTAATGTAAGTTAGAAGTAGTGTCAATGTAAAAAGTAAGTTAGGGTAGACTAGTGTTAGAATTAATCTTAGGATTTATTTTTCCTTGTTTCTTTTAGTCTAGTTTCCCGTTAGCTTCCATATTTACTTTTAATGTTCATTCCATTTTTATGTTCTTCATTTTCTTTTCAATGGAAATCAATATCATTTTTCATGCTTCTTGGTTTGGTTAAAATCCATTTCTTCTACTTATCAGTTTTAAGACATAGTTTACATAGTTTATGTTGGCTCTACCGAGAGGGGGGGTGAATCGGTTTTCTAACGTTAATAGTAAATTTTAACTTAATCCTATTTTAATTTGCAAATGAAAGTAAGCAGTATAATAAAATTAAACAATTTAATGCAAGATAGGGAAGAGAGAAACAAACACAATCGTTTATAGAGGTTCGACCAAACTCTTGCCTACGTCCTCTCTCCTTGACCTTCTTGTCAAGTGCTTTCTTACTCTCCTTCAACAGAAGTTTACAATGTCCCTTTTACAGGTTAAGGAATAACCTCTCTACCCTTTACAATGTAAAAATGTATTCACCCTCTTACGATTCTCTCTCACTGAGGAACAATCCTATTCTCTTTTAAGGCAAGGTTGAATACAAAATGAAGCTTTAAAGTGGGTAGGACAAATACAGCTTCTGCACTTAAGCTTACATAATAAATCTCAATAAATGAATGATGAAGACACAAGGAATGGAAGTATTCAAAGCTTGAGAATGTTAGGAATGTGCAGCAATAATGTCTCTATTCTCTTTGTCTTCAATGCTTGGTTAAATACTGAAGGATTGGTAGTTGAAGCATTAAATGATGTTTTTCCCGTTGAGATTTTGCAGAACTAGCCGTTGGGTACCTCCAGTAGTGTGCCAAATCGATCTGCCTTCTTGGCTAGATCGATCTCTTAGTTATAAATCCTGCAAGATCAAAGCACAATAGCACAAGGAGATCGATCTCATAGGTTAGCAGATCGATCTGTTAGTTTGAAAATAATAGGGGAGATCGATCTGTCGAATGGGCAGATCGATCTCATGATCTCTCTGTTTAAGGCAAGATCGATCTACAGATCGATCTGCCATGCAGTTTCGTAGTGGGGAGATCGATCTCTCAATACCTCAGATCGATCTCCTTAGCTCTCTGACTTTGAGGAGATCGATCTCTTTCTTACCATATCGATCTCATAAGTTCTCTGTTTGAGTGTGGATCGATCTTTCAGATCGATCTACAGTCTTATGCTTTTAAGGGAGATCGATCTCTTCCTAGACCAGATCGATCTCTCAACTCTAGCTTTAGCCAGATCGATCTCTTAACCCTTGCAGATCGATCTCATTCTTCCTTAAAACCTTTGTAAAGGTTGAAGGCTTGGCAGATCGATCTCATTTCTTCATGAGATCGATCTCTCATCAAGTAAAAACCCAGGAGATCGATCTCTCATCAGCCGGATCGATCTCTCATCAACAGAACTCTAAGTTCTGATACTGATAACCTCTAAACATGTCTTTATATCATTTTTATATTATTGAATTTACTTGTTTTGTCATTTCAAAATATATTAACTCAACAATCTCCCCCTTTTTGATATGACAAAACTTATTCAATCAACATGTTTAGTTATTTTACAAAAGCTCCCCCTTTTTGTGAGTTCCCCCTTTCTTTTAGCTTTTAACTTTGTTACTATCTTAACTCCCCCTTATTTTAACCATTCGTTTTAAAAAAAACCTTCTTAAAACGTTTTATGCATTTTGACCACAATCACACAATCACATGTTTTCTTTTCTTCTCCCCCTTTTTGTCATATCAATAAGTAAGAAAGAGAATTCATGTCATTTTAAAATGAACATTTTCATTAAAACTTAGTCAACAGACAAATGGCAGTTCATTTCAAGCAAATGCATATCAAAATAACAAGTAGCAAACACAAAACATATAACTAAACTAAATCGAGCAACTAGATCCTAAGGTGGAGGAGGAACGCGATCCATGAGATCCTCAACATGAGTGCGAGTGACTTGAAGCTCATCAAACATCGCCTCCTGAGCCTCGTGAACCACATTCACTCTTCGGTTCAAATCCTCGAACATTCGCTGCTGAGATGCAAAACCTTCATCGATTTTTCTGTTGAGTTCACTTATCATCTGCAGAATGATCTCCATGCCAGCAGGTGAGGATACATGTGCAGTGGTCTGAGGAGTCGAGGATGATGGACCCGTAGCCGGTGCAGCAGGTGGGTCCATAGACTCAGCGGAAGGGTCTTCCTCCATAGCTTCAGCAGGCTGCTGTTCCCTGTTCTTCTTCCAGTCGCCCAGGAAATCTTTGTAGTATCCCATGTGATGGAGGGTCCCGATGTTGAGGACACTCTTGGGAGAGGGCAGTTCACTGGTTTCGCAGCTGCAGTCGATTTTGAGCCGTTGAAGAAAGTATGCCACCGGTTGAGGAAACACGATCGTTGTTGCTTGGCCTCGGACAATTTTTAACCAGTCTTTGAAGATAAAGTGAACTAGGTTGGGTTTTTGACTGGTGGAATGGATATGGTGAATCCAGAATCTATCTAACCTCCGAACAGTCGAATGTCGGGTACCAAACAGACAAAGGTTCCATGAGATGAGGAGGTGGAGTAGTCGGGGATGCATTGGGAGTTCACTCGCCTTATCCCCGGCAATGTCAAACTCCAAGGGAACCTCCTCATCTTCGTTCGTCAACCCTTCATCGGGTATGTCAAAGGCTTGGGCTAATGTTTCAGTGGTTACAGCAATTGACCTACCCATGACAAACGTTGTGAAACCAAGAATTTGACACGAATCAATGGGATCGTAATTGAGTTCGGCATTGGAAAAGAATGCACGAACGAGATTTGGAGGTACGGGAGTGTTTATTTTCAAAAAAGACATCCAACCAAACTCTTCAAATTTCGATAAGTATGGAAAATCTGTTCGGTTGAGGAAAGAAAAATTGATTGTACGCCAATGTTTAATTGGCATAGTTGAGAAGTATTCTTCGTATCGCTTTCTCTTCGCAGGTGTTTTAAAACACCGATTGAAGGTAGCGATGGAAGCGGAAGGAGTGGGTTGGGAAGATGACCCGGTTGCTACATTGGTTCAGGGAGGTTTTTGTCCTATTGTCTTAAGCCTAGGCATGGTTCTAGACTCGAGAATTGTGCTAAATAGATTCACAAACGAAAAAATCAATGGAACAGTAACTAGATTTGCCCTAGAATGAAATTGAACAAAAATCTAAGGAAATTTGTTGAGAAAAAAATAAAGAATGTTGGTTACTGTACCAAGAAATGACACGGAGACGCAATGGAGGCCGTACCGAGATCAATCTGAGGAGGAATCGAAAGAGGAGGTGCGAGGGAATTTCGGAATTTGGAAGATTGGGTTTTGAAATTTAGGGATTTTTGCGAGTTTTTATAGTACAGGGCACAGGAGATCGATCTGTCGAGATGACAGATCGATCTGTCATTTCCAGAAGCCAAGACAGATCGATCTGTCGTATGAACAGATCGATTTGTTAGCAAACAGAGGCTTAAGGAGATCGATCTGTCACATGCACAGATCGATCTGCAATCTAATAGAGGCTTAGAGAGATCGATCTGCCAAATGCATAGATCGATCTTCAAAATACAGAAGTTTGAGGAGATCGATCTGTCGTATGGACAGATCGATCTGCTCTTTAACAGAGACGTAAGAAGATCGATCTTACGGTTAGAAGATCGATCTTCTTAGCTTAACCTTAATGATTTAGGCTTGTTGTAAGGATGGAGATCGATTTATATTGCAAGGAGATCGATCTCTCATCCTCGTTGCCAGAAAATCTTTGCAAAAACTCTTTTAAAATCAGCTTGAAACCAAGATTTTTTGAAACATAAAGTCTTAAGGGATATTCATGAGTCCTAATTCACCTCTAAGGATACAAAACCTATCTCTATCAAGAGGTATCGTGAATATATCAGCTATTTGGTGTAAAGTGTCAATGTACTCTAAAATTGTATCCCCTTTTTGTACATGGTCTCTAAGGAAATGATGTCTAATCTATATGTGCTTGGTTCTGGAGTGTTGGATAGGATTTTTAGACAGATTAATGGCACTGGTATTATCACATTTAATAGATACTTGCTTCATGTCAATACCATAATCTTTCATTTGTTGCTTAATCCACAACACTTGAGCACTACAACTACCAGCTGCTATATATTCAGCTTCAGTTGTGGATTGAGCCACACTGTTTTGTTTCTTAGAGAACCAAGAAATTAACCTATTTCCTAAGAATTGGCAGGTACCTGAAGTACTTTTCCTATCTATTTTGTATCCTCCAAAATCAGCATCTGAAAATGCATGAAGGGCAAAGGTAGAGTCCTTGGGATACCAAAGTCCTAGTGAGGGAGTGTCTTTGAGGTATCTAAAGATCCTCTTAGTTGCTAATAGATGTGATTCCCTAGGAGAGGATTGAAATCTAGCACAAAGGCATACACTAAACAAAATATCTGGTCTACTTGCAGTTAAATAAAGTAATGAACCTATCATAGACCTATAGAGTTTAGTGTCTACACACTTACCACTTTCATCTTTATCAAGCTTGATGTTGGTGCCATTGGAGTGGCTTGAGGTTTGCAGTTGTCCATTCCAAATCGCTTGAGCAAGTCCTTAGTATACTTTGCTTGATTGATGAAGGTTCCATCCTTTGTTTGCTTCACTTGAAGTCCCAAGAAGAATGTGAGTTCTCCCATCATGCTCATCTCAAATTCTCCTTGCATGATCTTAGCAAACTCTTGGCATAAAGACTCATTAGTTGAACCAAAAATAATATCATCTACATACACTTGTACAACTAGTAAATCGTTATTTTTATTCTTAACGAACAAGGTGGTATCCACTTTTCCTCTTGAAAATCCCTTTTCTATTAAGAATTTTGACAACCTTTCATACCAAGCTCTAAGAGCTTGTTTCAATCCATAGAGTGCCTTAGATAATTTAAACACATGTTCAGGAAATTCATGATTTTCAAATCCGGGAGGTTGCTCAACATAGACTTCTTCATTAATGAAACCATTTAGGAATGCACTCTTCACATCCATTTGATACAACTTGAAGTTTTTATAACATGCAAAGGCAAGTAACATTCTTATTGCCTCTAATCTAGCTGCCGGTGCATATGTTTCATCATAGTCTATGCCTTCCTCTTGTCTATATCCTTGTGCAACTAGCCTAGCCTTATTCCTTATTATCACACTATTTTCATCCATCTTGTTCTTGAATATCCATTTAGTTCCAATTATAGAATGATCACTAGGCCTATGAACTAGTTTCCATACTTTGCTTCTCTCAAATTGATTTAATTCTTCTTGCATTGCTAGGAACCAATTATTGTCATCTAAGGCTTCATTGACATTCCTAGGCTCTATTTGAGATACAAAGGCTATATATTGGCACATATTCCTTAGAGAAGATCTAGTTCTAACTCCAAGAGTTGGATCTCCTACTATTTCACAGTCCTTTACATATCCTAACTCTCTTGGTGCTCTAGATTCTCTCTCTATTATCTCTATCTCTTCTTCATCTTCTTTATTCAAGTCTAGTTTTTCTAATAAGTCATCTTCTAGGTTTGGGATATCCTCCAAGTTTTCGTCAAATATTCCAACATTCTCCTCATTGGTTGAATCTTTAGATACATTATTTGATTCATCAAAGATAACATGAATAGATTCTTCAACCATTAATGTTCTTTTGTTATAAATTCTATAAGCCTTTGAATTCAATGAGTATCTGTCACGACCCTCGACTTACCAAAATACGTACAAATTTTTCGCATTTTAATGCATCAATCCTTAATCATCCTTCCTCGATCGTGAACAACCACGCGCTTAACAGTTGGGCTGTGTGTCGACGTCTAACCCACTCCACCATACCAATTCAATTGAAACATTATTTATGAGTAAACACTTGTGTAAATGTATATATATCAGAGTTGTTACATGTGTTTACATTGTTTTACATCCCTAGTAGTTACATACAAAATGCTACTGTGCTATGTCTAGTTTAGATACAAAATAATCCAAGTGTGTATACCTTTAGCGATGGGATGCAGCGGATTACCAAAAAGGGGCGCCTCCAGTCACGCTCAATCTATACTCAAATCTCTGTAGAGAGGGGAAAATAAGGGGGGTGAGCAAACCACACGCTCAGTAAGGCAATCATACGAACAGGTAGATACTGTACTATTTACGTGATCGTGATGCCATGCTCAAAAGCATTTAATTCATTGTTTATCTCAAAACATGAGTGTATGATTGTGTTAATGGCATGTAAAGCATTCATGCTATTAAAATTCAGTGCACATTTCAACTCAAAGCATGGTATAAATCATCATGCAAAATTCACAATAAAAGCATGGCATTAAACATCATGCATCCGTGCACTTTAAAAACCATTAACAAATCAATTCAACGTCAGGTCCCAGCCCATCCCTTGGGCTTTCCTGACCACAATCACTTCAAACATGGATTTATTCTCAAATAGCATTAAACATGTGAGATAGGCAGTTCAACAATAGGTAATAACCTCAAGGCATATGTACATAACCTGTGATACCGGCTACACGGATCAGGTGTGCGGGATATCACCACCATCTGCTTCCACACGGGAGGTGGGTCAAATCCTACCCGCCGGTCCATAGCAGATCTCGTCCGAAGACGGCACATCACATCACAACACGGTACAATGTACTCCATGCTACATGCACGGTACAACGTACTCCGTGGACCCAATCAACACATCATATCATGCCACATCTCAAACGCACGTGTGAGCCTATTTAATCGGGGCGACCTCTTGTCTATCCGAAGCTCCTAACACGGCTAATTAATCATGTCAAAACAATGCACGTGTGAGCCTATTTAATCGATATGACACCTAGTCTACTCGAAGCTCCAAACACGGCAACATGCAAGGTGGGCATCCAGTGCGAGACAAACTCGAGCACAATGCCAAAACAATTATGAAATCCATGTGAAAAACTAGTGCCCTTTGCACTCTTTCATACTCACGAAATCATTTAGGTGGCTCAAAACTTGCAAAATGTGGTTAACAAAACCAAAACACACTCATTTCTTTTGCAAATCATTTCAATGTTAGCCAACCTACTAATTATTTGCTAAAAAGCAATAAAACATGATTTTCAAAGCAATATGCTTTTGTTTTCATGCACATTTCTCAAACTCCCAACTTTTACCCTTCAATCACCCAACAACATTTCGTAATCTCATGCATTCTAGCAAAACATTTAAGCGCCCAAATTGCTCACAGATATCTCTAAGAGTCCACACAATTCCCTTACCTCGATTTACTTGGTGTGACTCCTTTCCTTTTTGCTTTTCACGCACTTGGCTCCACTCGCCTCGGCGTATCCTCGGAAGCTGCGATTCATTCATTAAATCGATTGAGTTAACGTATTTAACCCATAATTGACCTCACTAGTCAACATTATTTACTTATGCATTTTACAAATGCCTTAACCCTCATTTTACCTCTTTTAGGTAAACCTCACAATTTATCCACCAATAACATCTTAAAATCATACCCATACACTATTAATAACTTCTATATATATATCTCATTTCTCATTAATCTCCATCAATTTCACTTTCTCACACTTAACCATTTCTATGTCAAAATCATTCCAATGCATTCTAGATAGTTTCTAACCATCCATACTCATGCCAAACAACTCCAAAATCAATTATATAAACAATGTACCATAGTTGGAGTGTTAGAATCTTACCAAATTTGATTTCTCTTCTTGCTCCAAATGGCAATGCCCTTAAATCCTTCAATATCCACAATGGGAAAATGCTCTTCAACTATGTTGTTCTTCTCTTTGATAGGAACAACTTTGCCTCTAATGGTCTCTCTTCAAATCTCACTGAAAACGGCTGATTTTAGAGAGAGAAAGTTAGGTTTTTGGGTTGAAAGTGGAAGGTTTGTGTTTTTCCCGAAATTTTCTGATTTCCAGCACTCCTTATATAGAAATAGCTTGAGGAGATCGATCTGGTCCAAGAGGAGATCGATCTGGTCCCTTAAAATCCCTCTTTTCACGGTATTTTTAAGCCTGAGATCGATCTGTCGAAGCATGAGATCGATCTGTGGAGGCATGAGATCGATCTGTCGAGGCATGAGATCGATCTGCTCCCAAACAGAGAGCTAAGGAGATCGATCTGGTCCATTGGAGATCGATCTGTTCTATTCTTTTGCTCAAATAAGAGCATTCTGGCTCTTCCAGATCGATCTCTCATCCCATGAGATCGATCTGCCCTTCAAAATTTCCAGATTTTCTGCAGTTCCTCTGCAACAACACTTACCAAACATCCTTAATTTGCTACCATGATCATTTCCTCATTCATTCATCTTTGAGACTTGAAAATGGCATCCATCCTCACTCCATACACATTAAAACTTGTGTAGGATCTTTGTGTGACCAATGGTATTGAATATAAACAAAAATGGAAGTGCACATCTTATGCAATTCTACTTCCATTTTATCAAACTATTCATAATCCACTCTACACACATTCTCCACATGTTTAAGTCCATTTCTACACATTCATACATAATGAAACTTGTATGTACGATTACCACTCTCATTACAAGTGTGTACATTACTTATGGACTTACATCACATATACTTCACTTATGAATTCATAGTACAACTCTATTTACACTTCTATGTACATATATACCCTTATACATATATGGGGTCTCACATTCTCCCCCACTTAGAAAATTTGGTCCTCCAAATTGGAACCAATTATTCTGTGAACAACTCGGGATACCTCTCCCGCATCAAACTCTCCAATTCCCATGTGGCTTCTTCCACAGTGTGATGTTGCCAAAGTATCTTCACCAAGGGAATTGTCTTTGTCCTCAGCACTTTCTTTTTTCTGTCCAATACCCGAACTGGCTTCTCAACATAGGTCATACCCTCATTGAGCTCTAAAGGCTCATATCTTATCACATGTGTCGGGTCCGGGTGATACTTCCTCAACATGGATACGTGGAAGACGTTATGCACACTTGCCAACTCTGGTGGCAATGCCAACCTATACGCCTTGTCTCCCACCTTATCAAGTATCTCAAATGGCCCGATATATCGAGGGCTCAACTTTCCCTTCTTCCCAAATCTCATAATTCCCTTCGAAGGGGAAACTTTCAAAAACACTGACTCACCCACCTCAAACTCTAGTGGTCTCCGTCTCTTGTCAGCATAACTCTTTTGCCTGCTCTGAGCTGTCCGTAACCTCTAACATATCAATTGGACATCCTCAGAGGCTTGTCTAACTAAGTCGGGAGCAAAGATCTGTCTGTCACCAACCTCTTCCCATCCAATAGGGGAACGGCATCTACGCCCATACAATGCCTCATATGGTGCCATCCCGATACTCGCATGAAAACTGTTATTATACGCGAACTCTGCGAGTGGCAAATGGTCATCCCAGGAGCCTCCAAAATCCAATGCACACGCTCTCAACATGTCCTCCAGGGTCTGTATAGTCCTCTCTGACTGACCATCTGTCTGAGGATGAAACGCGGTGCTAAAATTCAACTGGGTCCCCATCGCTTCCTGAAAATATTCCCAAAAGTGGGAAGTGAAGCGGGCATCCCTATTAGAAACAATGCTCACTGGAATTCCATGTAGCCTCACTATCTCGCGCACATATAGGTTCGCTAACTGGCTCAGAGTATCGGTAGCTCTCATAGCTAGAAAATGGGCTGATTTCGTCAACCGATCCACAATCACCCATATGGCATCATGACCTCTCCGGGTCCTCGGCAATCCCATCATAAAATCCATGGTGACATGCTCCCACTTCCATGTCGGTATCGGTAGAGGCCGCAATAACCCTGCAGGCTTCTGATGCTCTACCTTCACCTGCTGACAAACGAGACACTTAGCAACATATTCAGCAATGTGCTTTTTCATTCCCGACCACCAATAGACCTTTCGAAGGTTTTGATACATTTTGGTACCCCCTGGATGTATCGTATACTTCGATGAGTGAGCCTCTGTCAGGATCAACCTTCTGATCTCTGCGTCATCAGGAACACATATCCTACCTCTGAACCTCAACAATCCATCCGAACTCAACCTAAAGTTCGTCTCTATACCCCTCTGTATCTGCCCGACAATATCACTACACTGCTGATCAACTCGCTGAGCCTGTCGGATTCGATCTACCAGATCCGGTTCCAACTGCAGGCTAGCTATCATAAATCCACTATCAGCGTCAGGCGGGGTCATATCCAAACTGAGGTTCATGAACTGTTCCAACAGCTCGTGTTCCCTGATCATCATGAATGATACCATCCCGAGATGCTTCCTACTCAATGCATCAGCAACCACATTTGCTTTACCCGGGTGGTATAGGATTTCACAATCATAGTCTTTTAACAGCTCGAGCCATCTCCTCTGTCTCATGTTCAACTCTTTCTATGAGAACAGGTACTTAAGGCTCTTATGATCTGTATAAATCTGAAATCTCTCACCATAGAGGTAGTGGCGCCATATCTTCAGCGCAAACACCACCGCTGCCAACTCCAAGTCATGGGTCGGGTAGCTCCTCTCATGATCCTTTAACTGTCTTGATCCATAGGCTACTACCTTCCCATCCTGCATCAATACACAGCCCAGTCCTAGGTGTGAAGCATCTGCATACACCGAGAAACCTCCTGAGCTGGTAGGAATGGTGAGTATTGGAGCTGTAGTTAATCTCCTTTTCAACTCCTCAAAACTTTCTTCGCACTTTTTGTCCCACACAAACTCTACATTTTTCCTCGTGAGACGTGTCAAAGGAGCAGCTAACCTCGAAAATCCCTCTACAAACCTTCGGTAATACCCAGCTAAACCCAGGAAACTTCTGATCTCTGTCACTGTCTGGGGTCTCTGCCACTGAACTACGGCCTCAATCTTAGATGGATCCACTGATACTCCATCCTTTGATACTATGTGACCCAGAAAAGAGATCTGTTCCAACCAAAAGTCGCACTTACTGAGTTTAGCGTACAACTTCTTCTCTCGAAGGGTTTGTAGCACTATCCTTAAATGCCTTTCATGCTCCTCTCTAGACCTTGAATACACCAGTATATCATCAATGAACACAATAACAAATCGATCCAAGTACTGGTGGAATACCTCATTCATCAAAGACATAAAAGCTGCGGGAGCATTCGTCAACCCGAATGGCATAACCATAAACTCATAATGTCCATACCGGGTGCGAAAAGCTGTCTTGGGTACATCTCCATCTCGTATCTTCAACTGATGGTACCCTGATCTCAGATCTATCTTGGAAAAGACTTGCGCTCCCTTAAGCTGATCCAACAAATCATCGATGCGTGGGAGGGGATACTTATTCTTGATGGTGGCCTTATTCAACAACCGGTAATCTATACACAGTCGGAGGCTTCCATCTTTCTTCCTTACAAACAGAATCGATGCCCCCCAAGGTGAGACGCTCGGCCTAATGAACCCCTTCTCCAGCAACTCTTGTAATTGTTTCCTTAACTCCTCTAACTCAACTTGAGCCATCCTGTATGGTGGCTTGGACATCGGCTCTGTACCAGGTGCCAAATCTATACCAAACTCCATCTCCCTATCTGAAGGTAACCCTGGTAACTCATCCGGAAAGACATCTGGAAATTCCCTAACCACTGGTATGTCTTCCAATTCCGGACGTGCCTTATCCATCTCAATCACAAAAGCGATGAATCCTTCACATTATTCCTTCCACCATTAGTATCATAAATCGTCACATCACATACATAAATGAAATCAAATTTATCTTTCATACTTCATGTATCAAGATTGTACTCATCACACTTATAAAAATCATGTTCTTTAATTTCATTTCACAAAATTAACTACAAGATTGTCTATCTTTGGAAACATCAAGGTTTTAGCATGACAATCCATAACAACATGATTGGCAGCCAACCAATCCATTCCTAGGATCACATCAAAATCACTCATGTTTAATAAAATTAAATCGGCTGCCATCTCTTTACCTCCTATCTTCATTTTACAATCCCTATATATATGCTCAGTCAACTGACTATCATTCATAGGGGTAGATATCAATAACATCTTATCAAGCAGCGTGGGTTTTACATGCTTCAACAATTTACATGCAAAGGATGGCGAAATAAAGGAGTGTGTGGCACCAGGATCAAACAGTACATAAGCTTCTAAATCAAAGATTTGGATGGTACCTTTTACCACATCTGAAGACTGATCTGCAGTATCCTGATCCAGTGCGTGCACTCGTCCTCTGCTTACACCCACTGCTTGTTTCCCCTTTTCTTCAGCTGTAGCCTTCCTCCTCGGAGCAGCTGTACCAACTAGAGCTCTCTCTGGCTCCTTGCCCTTCTGTGGGGCTCTCTCTATCATCTCTGGGCAATCTCTGATTACGTGGCCTGGCTTCCCACATCTGAAGCATACAACCTGAGGTCCGTAACATGGTCGAGTACCATGGTACCTACCACACTTGCCACACTGGTCTGTAGTAGGCCGTGGTCCTCCAATCACGATTCCCTTAGCTGGAGCAATGGCCGGATACATAGGGGTATCAACTGTCCTCTCCCGGATCTCATCAATTCTCGGCCTCTTTCCAGAGAATCTCTTGCTTCCTTTATAGCTGAAGCCTCTTTCCATCATCGGTCTCTTCTTATCTCTGTCCCTCACCTTACTAACCTTCCCAAACTCCGAGGCGATTCTATCAACATCTTGTTCACATAATTGCGCCCTGCGCACTGCCTCCTCATAGGTCGGTATATCCAGGGGAACCAATCTAGACCTGACGGTTGGTCTCAATCCATCCACAAACTTCTGGATCTTCTCGACCTCATTACTCATCGTGTTGGGATCATATCTGCCCAGGGATATAAAAGCAGTCTCATACTCATCCACAGTCCTGCTCCCTTGGGTCAGTCCCAAAAATGCCATCTTTAGCTTTCGCTGGGCGGTATCCGGGACATACTGTCTCCGGAAGGCCTCTAGAAACACATCCCAGCTGATCTCAGTATGCCGGGCTCTCAAAATAGGCCTGGTGGATTTCCACCAATGTTCTGCTGATCCCTTCAGCATAAAAGCGGCAAATGCTACCATCTCGGTAGTAGTGCACTCAAAGAACCCATATAATTTCTCGATCTCATTGATCCAATCCTCAGCCGCTACTGGGTCCTTTACTCCACTGAAAGACGGCGGTCCAAACTTCTGGAACTGCCGCAGTCTATCCAAATCACATCCATATCCCCAACCTCTACTGCCTGGCATAGCAACCGGCGTAGGCACATCCTGTGGGGGGTGGGGTATCTGTCGTCTGAGGTCCTTGGGCTTGCCTCGCCCGTGCCTCGGGAGCTGCTGCCTGCTCGGCATCACCCTGTGTAGCGGGACTCTGTCTACCGCCAACTCCAGGTAAAGATTGAGTGACCAATTCCAAAATCATCTCAATGCTCCGCTCAATCCTCGCGAAGCGAGCCTCAGTACTCTCGGGCCTCTCCTCTGGACCCTGTGGAGCGTGCTCAACGTCGACCTCCACCTCAACATCCTCCTGAGCCTCGTGTGTCTCCGACTCAACACGACCCCCAGGCCTACCTCTATGGCCTCGAGCCTGTGCTCTCATCCCTCTACCGCGACTGGTATTAGGCATACTTACTCAGTTCCCTACATTCACAACCAATTACTTAGTCAACCCATCGACATACACTATTTGTATCTAAACAAGCACAGTAACTTGGGGATGTAATTTTTTCACTTATTAAGTATTTTAGACACGACACACGTCAGACCAACTCGAGCTCTGATACCAACTTCTGTCACGACCCTCGACTTACCAAAATACGTACAAATTTTTCGCATTTTCATGCATCAATCCTTAATCATCCTTCCTCGATCGTGAACAACCACGCGCTTAACAGTTGGGCTGTGTGTCGACGTCTAACCCACTCCACCATACCAATTCAATTGAAACATTATTTATGAGTAAACACTTGTGTAAATGTATATATATCAGAGTTGTTACATGTGTTTACATTGTTTTACATCCCCAGTAGTTACATACAAAATGCTACTGTGCTATGTCTAGTTTAGATACAAAATAATCCAAGTGTGTATACCTTTAGCGATGGGATGCAGCGGATTACCAAAAAGGGGCGCCTCCAGTCACGCTCAATCTATACTCAAATCTCTGTAGAGAGGGGAAAATAAGGGGGGTGAGCAAACCACACGCTCAGTAAGGCAATCATGCGAACAGGTAGATACTGTACTATCTACGTGATCGTGATGCCATGCTCAAAAGCATTTAATTCATTGTTTATCTCAAAACATGAGTGTATGATTGTGTTAATGGCATGTAAAGCATTCATGCTATTAAAATTCAGTGCACATTTCAACTCAAAGCATGGTATAAATCATCATGCAAAATTCACAATAAAAGCATGGCATTAAACATCATGCATCCGTGCACTTTAAAAACCATTAACAAATTAATTCAACGTCAGGTCCCAGCCCATCCCTTGGGCTTTCCTGACCACAATCACTTCAAACATGGATTTATTCTCAAATAGCATTAAACATGTGAGATAGGCAGTTCAACAATAGGTAATAACCTCAAGGCATATGTACATAACCTGTGATACCGGCTACACGGATCAGGTGTGCGGGATATCACCACCATCTGCTTCCACACGGGAGGTGGGTCAAATCCTACCCGCCGGTCCATAGCAGATCTCGTCCGAAGACGGCACATCACATCACAACACGTTACAATGTACTCTATGCTACATGCACGGTACAACGTACTTCGTGGACCCAATCAACACATCATATCATGCCACATCTCAAACGCACGTGTGAGCCTATTTAATCGGGGCGACCTCTTGTCTATCCGAAGCTCCTAACACGGCTAATTAATCATGTCAAAACAATGCACGTGTGAGCCTATTTAATCGATATGACACCCAGTCTACTCGAAGCTCCAAACACGGCAACATGCAAGGTGGGCATCCAGTGCGAGACAAACTCGAGCACAATGCCAAAACAATTATGAAATCCATGTGAAAAACTAGTGCCTTTTGCACTCTTTCATACTCACGAAATCATGTAGGTGGCTCAAAACTTGCAAAATGTGGTTAACAAAACCAAAACACACTCATTTCTTTTGCAAATCATTTCAATGTTAGCCAACCTACTAATTATTTGCTAAAAAGCAATAAAACATGATTTTCAAAGCAATATGCTTTTGTTTTCATGCACATTTCTCAAACTCCCAACTTTTACCCTTCAATCACCCAACAACATTTCCTAATCTCATGCATTCTAGCAAAACATTTAAGCGCCCAAATTGCGCACAGATATCTCTAAGAGTCCACACAATTCCCTTACCTCGATTTACTTGGTGTGACTCCTTTCCTTTTTGCTTTTCACGCGCTTGGCTCAACTCGCCTCGGCGTATCCTCGGAAGCTGCGATTCATTCATTAAATCGATTGAGTTAACGTATTTAACCCATAATTGACCTCACTAGTCAACATTATTTACTTATGCATTTTACAAATGCCTTAACCCTCATTTTACCTCTTTTAGGTAAACCTCACAATTTATCCACCAATAACATCTTAAAATCATACCCATACACTATTAATAACTTCTATATATATCTCATTTCTCATTAATCTCCATCAATTTCACTTTCTCACACTTAACCATTTCTAGGTCAAAATCATTCCAATGCATTCTAGATAGTTTCTAACCATCCATACTCATGCCAAACAACTCCAAAATCAATTATATAAACAATGTACCATAGTTGGAGTGTTAGAATCTTACCAAATTTGATTTCTCTTCTTGCTCCAAATGGCAATGCCCTTAAATCCTTCAATATCCACAATGGGAAAATGCTCTTCAACTATGTTGTTCTTCTCTTTGATAGGAACAACTTTGCCTCTAATGGTCTCTCTTCAAATCTCACTAAAAACGGCTGATTTTAGAGAGAGAAAGTTAGGTTTTTGGGTTGAAAGTGGAAGGTTTGTGTTTTTCTCGAAATTTTCTGATTTCCAGCACTCCTTATATAGAAATAGCTTGAGGAGATCGATCTGGTCCAAGAGGACATCGATCTGGTCCCTTAAAATCCCTCTTTTCACGATATTTTTAGCCCTGAGATCGATCTGTCGAAGCATGATATCGATCTGTGGAGGTATGAGATCGATCTGTCGAGGCATGAGATCGATCTGCTCCCAAACAGAGAGCTAAGGAGATCGATCTGGTCCATTGGAGATCGATCTGTTCTATTCTTTTGCTCAAATAAGAGCATTCTGGCTCTTCCAGATCGATCTCTCATCCCATGAGATCGATCTGCCCTTCAAAATTTCCAGATTTTCTGCAGTTCCTCTGCAACAACACTTACCAAACATCCTTAATTTGCTACCATGATCATTTCCTCATTCATTCATCTTTGAGACTTGAAAATGGCATCCATCCTCACTTCATACACATTAAAACTTGTGTAGGATCTTTGTATGACCAATGGTATTTAATATAAACAAAAATGGAAGTGCACATCTTATGCAATTCTACTTCCATTTTATCAAACTATTCATAATCCACTCTACACACATTCTCCACATGTTTAAGTCCATTTCTACACATTCATACATAATGAAACTTGTATGTACGATTACCACTCTCATTACAAGTGTGTACATTACTTATGGACTTACATCACATATACTTCACTTATGAATTCATAGTACAACTCTATTTACACTTCTATGTACATATATACCCTTATACATATACGGGGTCTCACAGTATCCTAGGAATATTCCCTCATCACTCTTAGCATCAAATTTTCCTAAATTATCTTTCCCATTATTTAGAACAAAACATTTGCAGCCAAAAGGATGGAAGTAACTAATGTTAGGCTTTTTACCTTTGTAGAGCTCATAAAGAGTTTTCTTTAGCATGGATCTAATCATAGCTCTATTAATTATATAACATGATGTGTTTATAGCTTCAGCCCAAAAATACTTTGGTAAGTTATTCTCACATAACATGGTTCTCGCCATTTCTTCCAATGTTCTATTTCTTCTCTCAACTACACCATTTTGTTGTGGTGTCCTAGGGGCTGAAAAATTATGGCTAATTCCTTGATCATTGCAATACTCATCAAATCCTATATTTTCAAATTCTTTGTCATGATCACTTCTAATACTAGTTATTGTATATCCTTTCTCATTTTGAGTAATTTTTATATAGGCTATGAATTTTTCTAAGGCTTCATTTTTTACTCTTAAGAAGAACACCCATGTGTACCTAGTGTAATCATCAACTATTACAAATCCATAGTGTTTTCCACCTAGGCTAGTTGTTCTAGTTGGTCCAAATAAATCTATGTGAAGTAATTGGAGAGGCCTAGTGGTGGATACAATATTCTTAGGCTTAAATGTTGTCCTTTTATGTTTTCCTTTAACACAAGCTTCACATACTTCTTCATGATCAAAGGATATCTTGGGTAAACCTATAACTAGATCCTTTCTAGCTAACTTAGATAGCACACTCATGCTAGCATGACCTAGTCTTCTATGCCATAACCAAGATTCCTTTTTATTGTCTACCATTAGGCATATATTTTCATTTTTGAGTTCATTAAGATATACAATATATATATTTCCTTGTCTATGACCTAGAAAAAGAACTTTATTTGACTTAGGATCTATAACATTACATTTCATGCAATCAAAAATTACTTTGTAACCTTTGTCACAAAGTTGAGTTATGCTTAGTAAGTTGTGCTTTAAACCCCTAACAAGTAATACTTTTTCTAAAGAGAAATGATCATTACCTATTGAGCCACTTCCTTCAACTTGGCCTTTGGAGTTGTCCCCAAAAGTGACTTCTCCACCAACTTTTGATTTGAAAGAATTGAAGTGGCTTCTATCACCCGTCATGTGCCTTGAGCATCCACTATCTAAATACCATGCTTCTTTTGTTTTAGCTTTGTGGCTATGCTCAATCACCTACAAGAAATCAAACTCAAGTCTTAGGTACCCAAATTTTCTTGGGTCCTTTAAGGTTAGTGAATGCAATTCTTGATCCCTTTGGGATCCATTTTGCTAATGCATTACAATCCTTGGAGTGAATTACTTCTTTTGGAATCCATATCCTTTTTACTATTTTTCCTTTTAGAGTTCTCATTTTTATATTACAGTCATGTGATGCATGTCCCTTTCTATTGCAATATGAACAAGTAATTGCAGGTTTATTCATGCTCTTCCTAGCAATAAAACTTTTAAGATGGGTCTCCCTACTCTTAGCATTATATCCTAAGCCATTTTTGTCAAAGAATGCCCTTTGGGTCTCTAGCATGCTATCTAACTTTTGTTGACCCATGTGGAACCTATTAAATTAATTATGTAGATTGTTATTTTTCTCTTTAAGGTCACAAATTTCTAGATTTGAAATCTCTAGTTTCTTTTCACATTCTAATTTATCCAATTGCAATATCTCATTTTCTTTTCTCAATTTGGATATTATCTTTTTATATTTCATACTCATAGATTCATACTCTAATGCAAGATCATCAAATGCATCTTGCAATTCATCAAAAGAATATTCATTGAGGATTGAAGTTACCTTTTCATCCTCAATAGCCATGAAGCACAAGTTGGCAATGTCCTCATTTGATTCATCATCGGAGCAGTCACTGTCGCTCCATGTTGCCACCATTGCCTTCTTTTTATGGAACCTATCATTGGACCTTTTAAGAAGAGGTCAGTTAAATTTTATGTGTCCCAGTTTTTTACATTCATAACACACAATAGAGTATTTTCTACCTACTTCTTCTTGATCTCTCTTATTGTTTCTCCTATTACTACCACTAGCTCTCATCCTCATGAACTTGTTAAATCTTTTGGCAAACATTGCCATCTCAAGATCCTCTTCACTACCACTCTCATTTTTAATCTCCTCTTGAGTAGTGGATTTTAGAGCAACTCCCACTTTCTTGGGTGGCTCTTCATTTCTTTTTAATTTCATCTCATAAGTGAGTAGAGATCCTATTAATTCATCTAACGACAATGTGTGAGGATCCTTAGATTCCTCAATTGCAGTCACTTTAGCTTCCCATGATTTAGGTAAGCTATTTAAAATTTTCTTTACCATTTCAATATTAGAATATATTTTTCCTAAAGACTTTAATTCATTAATTACATCTGTGAATCTAGTGAACATATCACTAATTGATTCTCCTTCCTTCATCCTAAAAAGCTCATAGTCATGTGTGAGCATACCTACCTTTGTCTCCTTCACTTGGGTTGTACCCTCATGAGTTATTGCCAATTTGTCCCATATTTGTTTGGCATTATCACACCGGAGACTCTATTATATTCATTGGGACCTAAGGCACAAAATAATGTGTGCATAGCTTTAGCATTTAGTTGAGCACATTTAATATCAGCTGAATCCCATTCATCTTCTTCCTTAGGAATATCTCTTCCCTCTATTCTCTTTGTAGGGATTTGAGGTCCTTTAATTATAATTCTCCATACTTCATAATCATTTGCTTGAATGAATAACATCATCCTAGTCTTCCAATAAGCATAATGCTCTCCATTAAACATTGGAGGTCTAACCGTAGAGTGCCCCTCTCCTACCAAACTAGTAGCTACATTGTTATGAGCCATTTGATCGTTTCTAACTCTTAGGAAGTTGTTCCTATGTGATTAAAGAGTCCTAGCTCTGATACCAATTGTTGGCTCTACCGAGAGGGGGGTGAATCGGTTTTCTAACGTTAATAGTAAATTTTAACTTAATCCTATTTTAATTTGCAAATGAAAGTAAGCAGTATAATAAAATTAAACAATTTAATGCAAGATAGGGAAGAGAGAAACAAATACAATCGCTTATAGAGGTTCGGCCAAACTCTTTCCTACGTCCTCTCTCCTTGACCTTCTTGTCAAGTGCTTTCTTACTCTCCTTCAACAGAAGTTTAAAATGTCCCTTTTACAGGTTAAGGAATAACCTCTCTACCCTTTACAATGTAAAAATGTATTCACCCTCTTACGATTCTCTCTCACTGAGGAACAATCCTCTTCTCTTTTAAGGCAAGGTTGAATACAAAATGAAGCTTTAAAGTGGGTAGGACAAATACAGCTTCTGCACTTAAGCTTACACAATAAATCTCAATAAATGAATGATGAAGACACAAGGAATGGAAGTATTCAAAGCTTGAGAATGTTAGGAATGTGCAGCAATAATGTCTCTATTCTCTTTGTCTTCAATGCTTGGTTAAATACTGAAGGATTGGTAGTTGGAGCATTAAATGCTATTTTTCCCATTGAGATTTTGCAGAACTAACCGTTGGGTACCTCCAGTAGTGTGCCAGATCGATCTGCCTTCTTGGCCAGATCGATCTCTTAGTTATAAATCCTGTAAGATCAAAGCACAATAGCACAAGGAGATCGATCTCATAGGTTAGCAGATCGATCTGTTAGTTTGAAAATAATAGAGGAGATCGATCTGTCGAATGGGCAGATCGATCTCATGATCTCTCTATTTAAGGCAAGATCGATCTACAGATCGATCTGCCATGCAGTTTTGTAGTGGGGAGATCGATCTCTCAATACCTCAGATCGATCTCCTTAGCTCTCTGACTTTGAGGAGATCGATCTCTTTCTTACCAGATCGATCTCATAAGTTCTCTGTTTGAGTGTGGATCGATCTTTCAGATCCATCTACAGTCTTATGCTTTTAAGGGAGATCGATCTCTTCCTAGACCAGATCGATCTCTCAACTCTAGCTTTAGCCAGATCGATCTCTTAACCCTTGCAGATCGATCTCATTCTTCCTTAAAACCTTTGTAAAGGTTGAAGGCTTGGCAGATCGATCTCATTTCTTCATGAGATCGATCTCATCAAGTAAAAACCCAGGAGATCGATCTCTCATCAGCCAGATCGATCTCTCATCAACAGAACTCTAAGTTCTGGTACTGATAACCTCTAAACATGTCTTTATATCATTTTTATATTATTGAATTTACTTGTTTTGTCATTTCAAAATATATTAACTCAACAATTTACATTTTTCCTAGTGTAGCTCTTGGTTTCCTTTGCATCTCAATTTTTTTACTTGCTCATTTTATTTTCTATTAGTTTCACCATTCTGTATTTAAGTTAAACTTTATTTAGTGTCTTTGCTAGTCACGCTATGTTCATCCTACCCGAGAGAGAAGCAGACAGTGGCACGGGTTGGTTTTGAGAGGTCCAGGATTGGAGCCAGCGCTGCTCGTTGCTGGTGTCTCTCACGGTTATGTCCTGTCCTAATGAAAGCTGGTGGGCTGCTTCCTTTCGGTATAGTGCAGAACTTCTTCATGGTGCAATGTGGTAGCAGTACCAAATGAGGATGCTGACTTGTTAGACTCGGCAACAACAGCAGCTAGAAATCACACTCTGCTTTGCTCTGTTTCTTAGTCATTTTACTGTACTAATTTTATGTAGTTATTTTCGTACTTCTGTTTCTATTGCTTTTGTTGTTTCCTGGTGGTGTATGTAGCAAGGAGAGTAGGTGTCACTACTGTTCTGTCTTCAAGCTTTTAACACTTTCTTTATAGCTATTAGCTCTCATTCATCTCATTTTCAGCGTCGGTTCAATTAATTTATGGGCACGCGAGGTTGATGATGACAATACAGGACTATATCATTTGTTGCTGCATAACATTGCTAGATCGAGTTAGGCAGTGAATGTGGTAGCAGCAGACACACAATCTGTAAGGAATTGGATGAAGGTTGGGAGCTGGTTACCGCGGTAGTGCAGTACTAAGGACAGATACAGGAGCATGGTGTAGAAAACTGGTGATTAAAGCATGAGCAGAGACATGTGTCGTGTAGCCGAGGAAGGTGGTAGTTCGTGGGAGTAGGAGCAGCTAGTGCTGCCAGAAGCATGGGTAGAGAAGGTAGAAGCACACGAAACCGAGGCAGAGTTGGTAAGAGTGCAGAGCAGGAAGCAGCTGGACACGCTTGGCAGCAAAATGATATTGAAACCGAGAAGATCATGCACATTGGCAGTGCAAATCGAGACAACTTTGATGTTTTGTAAATTGATTAAGGCTTGTTTGGCATTTATCTTATGCACAATAATCCATTTTTCTTGATTAGTTCATGAATTAGATTTAATTATGTCCTTAGTTCATTTTTATTTTATCATGTATTAGTTAAGTTGGATTAAATTAGTTAATTTATCATGCATTAGTTAGATTTCATTGCTTAATTAGTAATTAGATATAATTAGGAGTAATGTAGGATTAATATTTTAGACATTTAGGCTTGTAGTTATTTTCGTAATTTTTTTAGGATTTTATTGCTTTAAATCTTAAGTTAGTTTAAATTGCATTTTGATTAAGTAGTTTAATTGCATTATTAGGTTTGTTAATTTTATTTTAATTAATCTTGTTTTGTTATTTTCATATTTACATTTTATTTTAATTGTGTTAATTAATTTTAACTGTTTTAATTATTTATGTAGGTTTTTACTTTTAATTGCTCGGAGCACTGTAAGTAAATTTTGCTCGGTTTTATTTAGTTTTTATTATTTTATTGCTTTCTAGTAATTTTAATTTTAGACCATGTAGATCACCCACCTTAAATTTCATAATTTGCTAGAATATACTTAGGGTAAGATTAATCGGTAGTGAATTAGGCTAACCAACTTGTCTGAGGGATGATAACTCGGGACTCAAATCCCAATATTACTTGTACGACCCGTGCACTTGCGGACAATACGTTTTGACTGTATCATTAGTTAGGGTAAAATTAACAGATACTTAGTTAGGCTTAGTGTCTTCTCTGTGGGAGGATAATTTGGAACTCAAATCCTTTATTACTTATACAAGTCGTGCACTTGCGGTGTAGACATCTAGGACGCATCAAGTTTTTGGTGCCATTGTCAAGGAGTGACGTTGAGCCATTAGTTGAAATCAGTGAAATTATGCTTAGGTATAATTCTAGCTTTGTACATACTCAAGTTGTAATATTTAGAGCCTTTATTTAGGATTAGTTAGATTTTCTCTTTCTTATTAAAAAAAGTCGACAAATATCTTTGAGAGATTTCAAATGTCTGAATGCGTAAAGCTAAAAGCTTTGATTGCTTTCCCTTTTATCCTAAAATAGAATAACACTCAGGAAAATCATAAAGGATTTTAGAAAAATAGTAGCTCTGCTATTAGGGGTGTAAAACAGGTCGAACGGTGCGGACCGATGTGGATTAATACGGATACGAATTTAAGCGGGTTGAGCCCGTTTAGACCCGCATTTAAACGGATTAAATTTATGGAGACCGATTCGATTCTAATGCGGGTCGGATTGGCCCGCGGGCTAACTTAACTTTTTTTTTTTGGAAATAATGAATTGGATTTTAAAAAATAATGAATTGAGTCTAAACACTTAATTAAGTCTAATTTTAATTTGTTAAATGATTATTGGGTTTTGGGAATTAACCAAAATTGTTATAAAATCAAATCACATAGATTTGAGACTAAAATACAAAGTTTAATTTGTAATTTTTTTAACAAGAGGAATATTAGTTCATTCATGATCAAATGTAATAAGTTCAAAACAAAAACCAAAATGATTTGGAATTCTCCACTTAATTTCAAATTGTAAGTTAGTCACATAAAACAATATATTATGTACAAAAGCAAATTATGAGTTTGTAATATATATATATATATATATATATATTAGCATAAGCAATATATTATATCATAAGCAAGCAAGTCATAAAATTGTGAAAATAGTTCTACAAATATTATTATATTAATCTCAATAAAAATTAAATCCACAAACATAATATCTATTAAACAAACTCGCATTACAAATACAAATTACACATGACATAATATTATGGTCTAAATAATTAAATAAAGAATAGTAAATAAGTTTAAAAGTCATAAAATCTATAAGCATCCATTAAACTCCACATCAAACAACATTAAACTTGTGAGTTAATCTCATTATTCAAATGATTTGAATCATTTGATTCTTCCACCAATTTATCTTTGTTTTCCTCAACATCTTTCCAACCTATAAAATAAAACTTTCAATTATTAAATAAAAATACAATAACATTATTTTGGTAAATTTTCAATTTTTTACTTTTGTTTGTTTAAACTTTAGAAAATAGAATAGGTAGAATGAGAATGATTTAGGACTTAGATTTGATTGGTGTGCTGGTAAAATAGCCCGCGGGTCGACCCGTACCCGTACGGGTTGGCCCGTATAAATTATTTACCCGACGGGCTTGACCCGTATAAGCCCGTTTTTAAACGGATCACATATTAATGGACCGGATTGTTAAAAGCCCGTGATTTTTACGGACCAACCCGCGGGCTTGAACCCGTTTTGCACCCCTATCTGTTATAAGACACTATGGCTAAAAATAGATAGATTAGAACTATCGGAGATTATGAAGTCCCGACCATAAGAGGGTTTTATACTAGCATCAAACCACCAGCTATCCCAAACAATAACTTTGAAATTAAGCCCGTGATCATTGAGATGATTCAAACCTCTCTTTAGTTTAGTTGGCTCCCCGATGATGACCTACACAGTCACTTAGGGAGCTACTTAGAACTGTGCAATACGTTTAAACATAATGGGCTCACGGATGACGCGTTTAGGCTTAAATTATTTCCTTTCCTTAATTGGGGATAGAGCAAAACATTGGCTGACTACTTTTATCACGCCCTCCTCCCACACACGACTTACTAAAAACCACAATAAATTTTTCGCTTTTTTCTTACCTCTTTCCTCAACAGTTGGGATGTGATTAGGCATTAGTCTCCTCATCCATACATACCTTACCATTCTTTTTCGTATCATACATACATGACATTCATATCATAAGTAAATTCATATACTTAAATATAATTACATCCCCAATATTAAAAATGTGTACATCACTGTGTATACATTGTTCGGATACAAAAGAGTACGCATGTGTATACCTTTCGCTAGATGGTGAGTGGCAGCGGTCAAAAGGAATGCAACACCCTAGCCGACTCGATCTACTGACGATAATTTGTAGAGAGGGAGGAAAATGAAAGGGATGATCTATCAACGCGCTCAGTAAGGAAATCAGGCAAGCAAGTAGACATCTATACTATCTACTGAAAATAGTGCTTTGCTTTTCCTTCTCTCAATTCAGGAGCATGTTTAAAATATATATAATATAGTACAAATTTAAAATCCCATGTACTAAACACATGCTGGTTTATCAATCAGAGGCATTCATGCAAAACATTTCATATTTAATCCTTGAAGAATGTTTTTATATAAAATATGCCATTTACATTCAAAGCACAGTAAATATGGCATTTCTCATCACAACACAAACAAATCGAGTTCCGACCCATCCCTCAGGTCTACCTGTATCATAAAACACATGTGATATATCATGAGAGACTCAGTGGCTAAATACAACTCTCTAGACTATAGCAATATCCTAACATGGTGAAATCCCAGGAAACATAGTACTCGGTGTGCGGGTTATCACTGCGGTAATGGGAGGGGGTCGGTCCATCACAACCGCCAGCTATTAACAACTCTCCTCCACCACTCCACAACAAAACACGGTACAGTGTACTCCATGCCATACACACAGTACAACTTACACCTTTGGACCCTACATCATGGTCGGGGTGCCTGTCATAGGTCTTAGCTTCTCATACAATGAAATAATCAGTGCCACATCTCTAAATCCACGTGCGAACATCTCCAGGGTGACACTCAGTCTACAAGAGGAAATCGTCACGATTTTTCTAACATGTCTATATATCACGTAAAACTACAGTGCGCGTCTTGAGTGTGACTCACAGTTAACGCTTCGCCTCAAAACATTGTATATGCATGTCAAAATATCAACACTAGCGCAAGTAAACCTCCAGCACCAGGTCATGCATAGTTCTCATTTCAAATCAAGTACGAGCAAATCGCTCAAGTACTATGTCATGTACAAATCATGAAGAATCGAGTACGAGCAACGCTCCAGCACTTTTTCATGCATCTCATGTAAAACTTAAGTACGAGCTAATCGCTCCAGCACTCTATCATGCATAAATCACATAAAATTAAGTACGAGCAATGCTCCACTACTCTATCATGCATGTCAAGTAAATGTAGTGCGAGTCTCACTCTAGCACTAATGTATGTGAAAAACATCTGAAATCAAGTACGAGTTGTGCTCCAGCACGATTGTTTTCACATAGTTCGATAGATGGCTCTTTAAAAATAGAGATGTTTCAAAACATAAAAATCAACACTATAAAGTGTGCTTAGTCTACATCAACCTTAAAACATTAGCTCATCTACGTACTCTTCTACTACACAGTAGTAAAAACACTCAAAAACATTGATTCCATGTTTTTTACAACTTTTCCCAAAATTTGACTTTTTGCCTAACTAGGGGTAAAATCGTAATTTACTCATATCAGGTCCCTATAATATTATTGATTTTCTTTAACCCTCAAACAATTTCAATGAATGAAAAAGTAGAGGAAAATACTCACAGATATCTGTAACTACTTGCAAAAGTCCCTTACCTCGGATCACGTAAAGTGACCTCACTTCCTCTGTGCTGCCAAATCTCGTAGTCTGGTCAACTCTTAATACGACTCCGGAGCTACATTTAACCATTCACTGGGTTAATTATAGTTTTCCTACTGTATTACACATTTAATACAATCTATTTCACTTAAATGGGTCTGTTTACTATTATTAGGCCTTAAACACTTTAATTGGGCTTGACTCTGTCTTTAGCCCGTTTTCCACTTATTAATTCCCTTCATCAGGGTTTATTGGCTCATTGGCCTATCAATACCCATTGGGATATGTTCCAAACTCTTTCGATTGCCCGTATATCATTTACGACAATTTACTCAAAATTTCCAATATTATCCATTAAATGCGGAATTAAATCCGTAATGCGTACAATAAATCTCTAATACGCGATATCACATAAATTGTCGTAAATGAGCTTTACTTACCCGAGATTATGCGATGGTGCGTAAATCGAAGTTCGATCGGGCTCACGTTCAAAATTTATCGTCGAACTGCACAATTTGTATATTTAATTTTCGGGTCAATTTTCGATCAAATATAATTTAAATAAATTTATTGAAAATCAAATCGGTCACTTTTGACAACGTATCGAGTTACCTAAAGTTCGGTGTAATTCCAAAAAATTTCCTTCTTTTCTTTTTTTTCTCTTTTCTTCTTTTTTTCTCCTTTTTCTCTTTCCTCCTTGGCTGAACCGGTCCGGTTCGGTTCAGCACAAAAGCTTCCTCACTGAACCACTGACCGGTTCAACTTCGTTTGGTCGTTCCGGCATCGTCCGACCGGTTCTCGGGGTGCCTCTGTCGCCGTTCAGGGCTTCTCGAGCAGGGGACCTCTCAGCTGGCCTCGGATCAGACCAAATCCTCACCAGTGGTCGTTGGATTTTCTTCTCTTCTCAGCGGCTATTCCTTCGTTGATCTGCTCTTTCCGACGTCGGTCGGGCACATCGCTGCTGTCTAGTGGGTCGCAGGGTCGCTGGCTTCCTTCGCCAGCCCTTGCCTGGTCGCTGGGTCGTTGGTGGTGGCTCGTCCGGTGATTTCTTCCTCGGTCGCCTAGCTTCGATTTTCGCGGGTTCCTTTCCCTTTTTTTAGATTTCGTTTTCTTTTTTTCTTTTATTATTTATAATATATTTTTATATTATTTTAATCATTAAAATAATATAAAAATCTCAAAATATCTCAAAAAAATCATATTTAATTCATTTAATCCATAAATGAATTTATCAATCTAATTTTGTCTTTTCGATATATTTTTCTAATATTTTTGGGATAGTTTTTCGAGGTGAAAATTTTGAAAATATTAAATAAATTCATATCTTCATCAATTGGACTCGAAATTCAATATTTTCCTTGTTTTGTTTTATCAAGATTTCTCAATTCCATATTTTTAATGAAATTTTCTCATCGAATTTATACCGAATTTCGCTCTTTTGACCGTTTTACCCCTGCGCTTGTTCGAAACCAATTTAAACCAACTTTCTACCTGTTATGTACTTACATGCATTTTTATTCTTAAAGGGTCGATTGCATGATAGTAAATACTCTTCTTATGATTCAACTATGAAAATAAAGTGTTCGTACACATAGGAATCATAAGGTACAAGCTACATACATAATCGAAAACACGGGTTTGACAATCCTCCCCAACTAAAAGAATTTGGTCCTCCAAATTAGAACCAAATCAATCATTAAACAATTGGGGGTGCTTCTCTCGCATCAAACTCTCTAACTGTCAAGTAGCCTCCTCGGAAGTGTGATGCTGCCATAAAACCTTCACTAACCTGATAGTCTTTGATCTTAAGACCTTCTCCTTCCTATCCAGTATCCGAATTGGCCTCTCAACATATGACATGTCCTCACTGAGCTCCAATGGCTCATAACTAATCACATGTGCTAGATCCGAGTGATACTTCTGAAGCATCAAAATGTGGAAGACATTATGCACTCCTGACAAATCTGGTGACAATGCCAACCTATAGGCCTTATCTCCCACTTGATCAAGTATCTCAAAAGGTCCAATGTAGCGAGGACTTAGCTTACCCCTCTTCCCAAACCTCGCTAAACCCTTGGAAGGAGAAACCTTCAGAAATACGGACTCACCTACTACGAACGTAAGTGGCCTATGTCTCCTGTCAACATAACTCTTCTGTCGACTCTGAGCTGTAATTAATCTCTCAACTATCAATCGGACATCATCATAAGCTTGTGTAACCAAAGGAGCAAAAGCTTTCGGTAGCCCACTTCTTCCCACCGAATAGGGGAACGACATCTACAGCCATACAAGGCCTCATACGGTGCCATCCCGATACTCGAATGATAACTGTTGTTGTAGGCGAACTCGGCTAGTGGCAAATGATCATCCCAGGAGCCTCGAAAATCCAGCACACATGCCCTCAACATATCCTCTAGAGTCTGTATCGTCCTCTCTGACTGACCATCTGTCTGAGGATGGAAAGCTGTGCTCAAACTCAACTGGGTTCCCATGGCTTCCTGAAATGTTCCCAAAAGTGGAAAGTGAAGTGGGAATCCCAATCTGATACAATCCTCACTGAAACACCATGCAACCATACTACCTCACGTACATACAACCCTGCCAACGTACTCAGAGTATCAGTAGCTCTCATAGCTAGGAAATGGGCTGACTTCGTCAGCCTATCAACGATCACCCATATAGCATCGTGATTCCTCTGGGTCCTCAGTAAACCTATCACGAAATCCATGGTGATATGCTCCAATTTCCATGTCGGTATAGGTAGAGGCTGCAACAATCCTGCAGGTTTCTGATGCTCTACCTTCACTTACTGACATACAAGACATCTCGCCAAAAAATCCGCCACATCTCTCTTCATACTTGTCTACCAGTACACCTTCTGGAGGTTTTGATACATCTTACCACTCCCCAAATGCAACTTGTACCTTGATGAATGAGCTTCCGACAATATCAATCTCTTGAGCTCTAGGTCCTCGGGAACACGCACTCTACCTCTGAACCTCAGTAGTCCATCAGAACTCAACTAAAAATCAATCACTATGCCCCTCTGCATCTGACCAATCACATCGATGCAATACGGATCAGTTTGTTGAGCCTATCTGATCCTATCCAACAAATCTGGCTCTAAGCGTAGACTCACAATCATACAATCTGCATCCATGTCCGTAGGCATAACTCCCAAACTAAGGCTAGCAAACTGCTCTAGCAACTCGTGCTCCCTGACCATCATATACGATATCATCCCAAGGCTCTTCCTACTCAAAGCATCTGCTCAACGTTAGCCTTATCCGGATGATAAAGTATCTCACAATCATAATCCTTCAGAAGCTCTAGCCATCTTTTCTGTCTCATGTTCAGCTCCTTCTCTGAGAACAGGTACTTGAGGCTTTTGTGGTTAGTAAATATCTGAAACTTCTCAACATACAAGTAGTGGCACCATACCTTCAACACAAACTCTACTCCTGCCAACTCTAAATCGTGGGTCGAATAGTTCTTCTCATGGTCCTTCAGCTATCTAGATCCATAAGCAACTACCCTCCCATCCTGCATTAACACACAGCCCAGTCCCTGATGTGAAGCATTGATATATACTGAAAATACTCCCGAGCTGGTAGGAATAGTAAGAATCGGAGTGGTGGTCAATCGACTCTTCAGCTCTTGAAAACCCCTCTAACAATCTTTGCCCCACACGAATGCAACACTCTTCCGTGTGAGACGTGTCAACGAAGTAGCCAACTTCGAAAATCCCTCAATGAATCTCCGATAGTACTCTGCTAAACCGAGAAAAATCTTGATCTCGGTAACTATCCTTGGCTGTTCCCACTGAACTACAGCCTCAATCTTGGATGGATCTACTAATACACCATCCCTCGACACTACATGTCCCAAAAACGAGATCTCTGTCAACCAAAAATCACACTTACTGAGTTTAGCATACAACTACTGCCCTCGTAGAGTCTGCAATACTATCCTGAGGTGCTGCTCATGCTCCTCCTCGGATCTCGAATACACTAATATGTCATCGATGAAGATGATAACAAACTGATCTAGATATGGCTTGAACACATCGTTCATCAAAGCCATGAAAGCTGTGGGAGCATTTGTTAGTCTTAATGGCATAACTAAGAACTCATAGTGGCCATATTAGGTCCTAAATGCCGTCTTGGGTACATCTCCACTTCGGACTCTCAACTGATGATACCCAAACCTCATATCAATCTTAGAAAAGACCTGCGCTCCCCGAAGCTGATCCAGTAAGTCGTCAATGCGTGGAAAGGGATATCTATTCTTGATGGTAGCCTTATTCAACAATCTGTAGTCTATACATAATCAGAGGTTCCCATTCTTCTTCCTCACAAATAAAACCGGTGCTCTCCACGGTGAAACACTTGATCTGATGAAACCCCTATCCAATAACTCCTACAACTGTCTCTTGAGCTCTTCCAGCTCAACTAAGGCCATGCGATACGGTGGTCTCGAAATAATCTCAGTACTAGGCACCAAATCTATACAGAACTCCATCTCTCTGTTTGGTGGTAAGCTTGACAAGTCATCCGAGAAAACATCTAGGTACTTACTAACCACAGGAATATCTACCAACTCCAGATGTACCTTATCCGTATCCACCGCGTATGCAATGAAACCTTCAAGATATTGATTTCTCAATCAACAAAATATTTTATTGATTAACAACATATCTATTTCTTTTATTTCTTCCCATCAAACTTTACAATAAATTTAGTAGGGTTAGGAAACATAATTGTCTTAGCGTACCAATCTAAAACAACATGGTTTGCAGATAACCAATCCATACCTAATATTACATCAAAGTCGCTCATACTTAGTAATATTAGATTGGCTGTCATATCCTTTTCCCCTACTCTTAACTTGTAATCATTATACACATGTTCAACTAGTTGATTGGAATCCATAAGCGTACTAATCAACATCATCATCCTTAAAGGAGTACGCTCTACATGCATTTCTAACTTACATGCAAATGAAGGCGATACAAATGAATGCGTGGCACCAGAACCAATTAAAACATATGCTTCTAAATCATAAATGAGGATGTTACCTCAAATCACAACCGTAGAAGCAGCAGCTGTGTCCTGGTCCAAGGCATGTACTTGCCCTCAACCCATCACCTGCTTCCCCTTCTCCTATGCCGTCGTTCTCCCTCTCTGAGCAGACATACCAGCTGGAGCTCTATCCAACTCCCTGCCTTTCTGTGGGGCAGTCACAAATGTCTTTGGGCAATCTCAAGCAATATGCCCTTGTTTCCCACATCGAAAACACACAACAAGACTCAACGGACAAGGTCTATCGCCATGATGTCTACCACATCTGCTGCACTGATCTGTTGTAGGCCTCGGTCCTCAAATCACAATGCCCTTTACTAGAGCTATGGTCGGGTATGTAGGAGGTCTAACCGGTCGCTCTCGTACCTCCTCTATCCGTGGTCCCTTACTGAAGAGTCTCCTACCTCCTCTATAACTGAAATCCCTGTCTCTAGTCGGCCTCTTCCTCTCTCTATCTCAGCTTCGACTAAACTTCCCGAACTCAGAGGCATTCCTCTTGTGAGATCTGAGAATTTCAGACATATTTTATTGATGTAATAATAATTTGAAGTGTAATTTATTGAGCTAAGTGAATTGTGGGAATGATAATTGGAGATTTATATGTTAAGTGTTAAAATAAATGTGAAACTATGAGGACAGATCGATCTGGGAGAAGGAGAGATCGATCTGGTGAGTTATAAACGACAAAGAAGGAGAAATTTAAGGAGCAGATCGATCTGGGAGAAGGAGAGATCGATCTGGTGAGTGAAAAATGACAAGAAAGGAGGAATTTAAGGAGCAGATCGATCTCTAATGGAAGAGGATCGATCTCCTTATGAATCTGTTTGAGAGAAGATCGATCTCACGAGGAAGAGATCGATCTCCAAATGATTCTGTTTGAGAGAAGATCGATCTCCTTAGGAGCAGATCGATCTCATAAAGCCATAAAGAGATCGATCTCACCCCTCGACAGATCGATCTCCTAGGCATAAAATTGCCCAAATCGTCCCCAAAATTCAAACGCAGATCGATCTCATCAAGAGGCAGATCGATCTCCTACCTCCAGTCTATATAAGGAACCCGTGTTTTTCTCCTGCAAACTCACTTTCTCTCTCTTCCAAACCCATTTCCACCGAAAACCTAACTTTCTCACTCATCCAAATCACCCATTTCTGACCGAATCAGCTGTTGTGGCAAGAAGGAAAGTTGTTCCTCATTAAAGGGAGAACAACTTACTTGGAAATCGAAGGACGAATCGGATCGAGGCGTGGGTTGTGCGTCTCACAAGCTTTGGGTAATTTTTAAACCTCGATCTTGATATTTGAGATGATTTTGATGATATTGGTGGTTGTTATTGCGTTGAAATAGTTGAGAAAGGATTAGGGATTGATGAAATTGCAATGTGGTTGGAGTAATGTAGATATTTGGTAATTTTGAGAATTTGTGCTATAAATGGAAATATAGACAATGTGATGAATTAGCATAGATAGTTGGCATGAGAAATGTAGGACGTTGAGATATTGTTAATGAGGTTGTAGTTTAGGGTAGAGTTACGAGAATCAAGAGATTTGAGGAGTTATGAGCAATTATGCTCGATTTTGAGAATTGAGGTTTATGAGTAATTGAGTATTGATGTTTTAACATCGTTTGGACAGCTCGGGAGTTCCAGAGTGGAATGCGAGACTAGTCCGTGATACGGGGGAAACGATTGCACTATACGAGGTGCAAAGAGGTGAAGGAAATCTAAACCATTTGTGTATGTGAATTGTAAACTATTTTAGCATGAATTGTGGTTTATAAAACAAGCATGTTGGGTTTTGTGTTGAGATTTAATTGCACACGATTTTTATAGCCTGTTGGAGCCCAATGTTTTTATGAGTTTATAACTGGGTTCTACGTTAAGGCAATATTGAGATTTGAGAAATGTGTGTGTGTGCTTTGCCGGTTGGAACTCGGTTTTATTACGTTTTGTGTTGAGTACAAAACGATTTCAAAAGAGTTTTATGAGAGAAAAACCATCATGAGTTCTATGTGAAGGCAAACCAGTCTTATGTGATAAGACTTAGGTGTGTAGTTGTGAGTACACACCGGGCATTGCTCTGGTAGCATGTAAGCCCGATTTCTTCTCCGTTCTGGTAACGTGAGAACAACCCATTGGTGGCTGTGCCACGTTGAGAAACCCCATTGGTGGCTGTGCCACGTTATACCCCATTGGTGGCTGTGCCATGTTATACCCCATTGGTGGCTGTGCCACGTTATACCCCATTGGTGGTTGTGCCACGTTGAGAAACCCTATTCTGTGGCTATGCCATGTGAGAAATTAAATCAGTGGCCGTGCCACGTGTGTTTTGTGGCTATGCCACGAGTGATTTTAAATCAGTGGCTATGCCACGTGTGTTTAGTGGCTACGCCACGCGAGAAATTAAATCAGTGGCTACGCCACGTGTGTTTAGTGGCTGTGCCACGTGCATTATTTTTACTGTGATTTCATCACGTTATTTGAGAAAGCATTTAACGCGTTATTTTCACATGCTTTGTTATTGCTCTAGAGTGAGCCTTTTACTTCATTTTTTCACATGATTTGAGATATGAGAATATCGTTTTGAGTACTTTCATGCTATGGTTTTCAAATGAGTTTCACATACAAATAAACCTTTTGTGATGTGTATTTTGGTTTATGAGATGAGTTCCTTACCCCCTTTACTGAGCGATTTAGAAGCTCACCCTGTTTTCCTTTCCCCCCAGAGTTCTTCAAGTGAAAAAGATCCCCCTGCGACGTACGGAGTAGTGGCTAGTGGAGGATTCGAGCTCCAGGCCATATATATTGTATCTTGAGGTATATCTTATCTTTTCATGTACCCAGACTGTTATTGTAATTGCAGACACTTGATGTATATCATTATATGGGATGTATTAGGATTAATTAACTTGTAATCGAGTAATGGGTATAATACAATATTTATTATATCATGATGAGATCCTGAGGAATGATACTTATGATGATGTATGACACTGCACAGGAATGCACCTTTAACTGTGAGTTGATGAGTAAAAAGTTTTAAACTAGCCCTATTTTCCGCACTTTCGGGGCGTGACAGAGTTTTCTTGGTATCAGAGCTTGGGGTGTCTAGTACTGTCAGTGTCGGCTAAGTGAAATAGAATACATCCCAAGTGTCTGTAATAGTCTAGTCATGAACTGAAATTGAGGATTGAGATTTCAATCGATTGTGATATGTACGCGCAGGAGACGAGTTGAGATAGAGAATGAGTAAACGACGAGGTCGTTCGAGGAGGCAGGCAGAGTCCCCTCCGCCACCTGTCCCACAACCAGAGAGTCCTAACTCTCGATTTAATCGGATTGAGACCGATGTGAGGCAAGGTTTTGAGCAGATGGCAGCGTTCGCGCAACACTTTGGAGTTAATGCCTCGGGTACTACGCCTACACCACCACAAGGACCTCCCATACCCCCAGTGCCTCCCGTCACCCAGCCTGAGGATAGAAGTATGGTCCGACTAAGGGATTTTCTGAAGATGAATCCGCCCGCATTTAAGGGAAAGAAGGATCCTACAGAGGCTGAGGAGTGGCTGACAGAGTTAAGGATTATATTTGATTTCCTAGGGTGCACCGATGCTGAGAGGGTCAGTATGAGTGCCTATATGCTGAAGGGGAGAGCTCGAGATTGGTGGGGTACTACCCAGGGTATTCTGATGTCCCACCATGATGTGATTGGTTGGGAAGAGTTTCAGACAGCCTTTAGGACCCAATATATACCACGAGCCGCCCAGAGAAAGAAACAAGCCGAGTTTTTGAGTTTGGTACAGGGTGACATGTCTGTGGATGAGTATGAGAGCCAATTCACAGCGCTATTGAGATATGACCCAGAGACCTTCAAGAGTGAAGAGCTCCGCACAGAGAAGTTTGTGTATGGGTTAAAGCCAGTCATCAGAGATAGATTGATAGGGCTATGTATTACTGAGTTTGGAGATGCTCTGAGACGAGCACAAGAGATTGAAAGAGGGATTGAGATGGTACAATCCCAGAATGAGCTCAGAGCGGTGAATAGAGATAAGGGCAAGAGGCCAGCACTTTTCCAAACAGAGGCTCGGAGAGGTTCCTTCAGAAGAGGAAGGATTGAGGTACAGAAGGGCAGATTAGAGAGATCCAGAGGTTACCCTAATATCAGAGAGACCCCTCGAGATGTCAGGCTTGAGACAAGGTTTTGCAGAGATTGTGGCCGAATGCATGAGGGAAGTTGTACTGGGTCGATCCATGGATGTTTTAGATGTGGTGACATGGGTCACAGAGTGAAGGACTGTCCCCAAGCTCAGATACCACATGCTCCGGAGCCCACTAGACAACAGCCTCAGAGAGTGGATCCCCGGAGACGGGCCACTGCGGCAGAGAAAGGGAAGAAACCTGTGGCACAGGGACGTGTGTTTGCCCTAGATAAGGAGACCACAGACACTTCGGCAGAAACTATAAGAGGTACACTCTCTGTCTGTAATTATGAAGCTCATGTGTTGATTGATTCAGGATCCACGCATTCGTTTATTTCTGAGCATTTTGCATGTAGATTAAACTTGAAGTTTGAACCTCTAGAATATATACTACATGTAAATACCCCTATGCGTGAATCCCAGAGAACTGAGTTAATCTGTAGAGGATGTGAGATAATGGTGGGAGATAGAGTGATGTTAGCAGATCTAATCATGTTGAATATACATGGGTTTGATGTAATTCTGGGAATAGATTAGTTGGCGACCAATCGAGTGAGTTTAGATTGCTACACTAAGATTGTAACTTTCTCCCTACCTGAACCTTACAGTGTACGGTTGAGATGTTGAGGAAATGTATATGTGGAATTCTAGTAAGTAATTTGAGAATTTTAATATTATTTTGGAGAATATTAAATATGATTATTCATGTGAAGGTTATGAGACACTCATCTCAGACGATGAGTGGGAACATCCGAGGATTGAGGATATACCTGTGGTGTGTGAATTTCTGGATGTTTTCCCAGATGAATTGCCAGGTTTACCACCAGAGAGAGAGAGCTGGAGTTTACCATTGATTTGGTACCAGATACTCAGCCGATCTCTAAACCTCCCTACAGAATGGCATTAGTGGAACTCGAGGAATTGAAGAGACAACTATAGGAGTTATTGGATCAAGGGTTTATTAGACCCAGTGTTTCACCGTGGGGAGCGCCAGTACTATTTGTTAAGAAGAAGGATGGTAGTCTCAGATTATGTGTAGACTACCGGCTGTTGAATAAAGCCACGATGAAGAATAAATACCCACTGCCCAGGATTGATGATCTACTTGATCAGCTGAGAGGGGCATCAGTCTTTTCTAAGATTGATTTGAGATCGTGCTGTCACCAATTGAGGATCAAGGAAGAAGATATTCCAAAGACGGCCTTCAGGACAAGGTATGGCCATTACGAATTTCTGGTGATGTCCTTTGGATTGACGAACGCCCCTGCAGCATTTATGAGATTGATGAACGAGGTGTTTAGAGACTATCTGGATAAGTTTGTGATAGTCTTTATTGATGATATCCTGGTGTACTCTCGGTCGTATGAGGAGCATGCACAGCATTTGTGGTTAGTACTTCAGATACTCCGAGATAAGCAATTGTACGGAAAGCTTAGTAAGTGTGAGTTTTGGCTGAACCGGATAGCTTTCCTTGGGCATATAGTCTCAGAGGAAGGAGTATCAGTGGATCCAAGTAAAATAGCAGCTGTGCTTAATTGGGAGAGGCCGAAGACAGTTACTGAGGTGCGAAGTTTCCTTGGTTTGGCAGGGTATTACAGAAGATTTATGGAAGGATTTTCCAGGATTGCCGCCCCTCTGACTAAGCTCACGCGCAAAGAGACTCCATGTATATGGACTGATCAATGTGAGCTCAGTTTTTAGGAATTAAAAAGGAGATTGACAGTGGCACCTGTGTTAACTATTCCTGAGGGATCAGGAGGATTTTCGGTGTATAGTGATGCATCTCACCAAGGATTGGGGTGTGTGCTTATGCAGCACGGAAGAGTGGTCGCATATGGATCGCGACAGCTGAAAGACCATGAGCGGAATTACCCCACGCATGATTTGGAGTTAGCCGCTGTGGTATTTGCTTTGAAGATCTGGCGACACTACTTGTGTGGGGAAAGATTCCAGATCTTCACTGATCACAAGAGTTTGAGATATCTCTTTGATCAGAAAGAGTTAAACATGAGACAAAGGAAATGGATGGAACTCCTTAAAGATTATGACTGTGAGATTCTTTATCATCCGAGTAAGGCGAATGTGGTTGCAAATGCCCTGAGCAGAAAGAGTATGATATCTGCTATGATGATCAGGGAATGTGATTTGTTAGAGCAGTTCGCCGAACTTCGAATCAGAGTTAAAGAGGTAGAGACTGGATTTTTGGCTAGCCTGCGGATAGAGCCCAGGATCATGGATCAGATTAGAACTGGGCAGCGCAGTGATCAGAGATTGATAGATATGGTTAGCCAAGCTGAGCAGAGTTCGCAATCGAATCTCACCATTAGTGAGGATGGATTGTTGAGATTCAGAGGATGGATCTGTGTACCGGACGATGATACCCTGAAGAGACAGATACTGAGAGAATCCCATTGCTCGCGATACACCATGCACCCAGGGAGTACTAAGATGTACCAAGACTTGAGAAAGGTGTATTGGTGGAGTGGTATGAAGCGAGATGTGGCAGAGTATGTGGCCAGGTGTTTAGTATGCCAGCAAGTGAAAGCTGAGCATCGAAAGCCCGGAGGACTACTACAGCCCTTACCTGTACCTACATGGAAATGGGAGCATGTCACTATGGACTTTATTATAGGTTTACCGAGGACCCGAAGAGGTCATGACGCTATATGGGTTATAGTGGATAGATTGACCAAGAGTGCCCACTTCCTTGCCATCAAGAGCACAGATACTGTGGATGCCTTAGCTGAGCTGTATGTCAGCGAGATAGCTAGATTACATAGGGCTCTAGTGAGTATTACTTCTGATAGAGATTCCTGATTTACTTCTAGATTTTAGACCCAGTTTCAGGAGTCCATAGGATCTCGATTGAGTTTTAGTATCGCCTATCATCCTCAGACAGATGGTCAGTCAGAGAGGACTATTCAGACCCTGGAGGATATGTTGAGGGAGTGTACAATGGATTTTAAGGGATCATGGGATGATCACCTGCCCCTAGCAGAGTTTGCGTACAATAACAGCTATCATACGAGTATTGGAATGGCACCTTTTGAGGCTCTATATGGTAGGAGGTGTAGATCCCCTGTATCTTGGGAAGAAGTCAGTGACAGGAAGATAAATGCTTCCGAGCTTGTTGAGCAAGCCGTACAGATTGTGAAACTCATATGTGAGAGGTTACGGGCTGCACAAAGTAGACAGAAAAGCTACGCGGATGTGCTTAGACGGCCACTCGAGTTTGATGTTGGTGATGCAGTATTTCTGAGAATATCACCGAGTAAGGGTATCATGCGATTTGGGAAGAAAGGGAAATTGAGTCCTCGATACGTGGGACCATTCGAGATTCTTGAGAGAGTGGGAGAGGTAGCTTATAGATTAGCATTACCCCCACAGATGTTTGGAATACACAACGTTTTTCATGTGTCTATGTTGAGGAAGTACCACCCGGACCCTTCTCATGTCATAGAGTATGACGAGATGGACATACAGGAGGACATGAGCTACACTGAGGAACCCGTCCAGATTCTCGACAGAAAGGAGAAGGTACTGAGAACCAAGAGCATCCCATTAGTGAAAGTTTTGTGGAAACATCACTCAAGGGAAGAGGCAACGTGGGAACTAGAGAGTCTCATGAAGGAGAAATACCCCCATCTCTTTAACTAGTTGAGTTGAATTTGGAGGACCAAATTCTATTTAAGGTGGGCAGGATGTGAGATCTGAGAATTTCAGACATATTTTATTGATGTAATAATAATTTGAAGTGTAATTTATTGAGCTAAGTGAATTGTGGGAATGATAATTGGAGATTTATATGTTAAGTGTTAAAATAAATGTGAAACTATGAGGACAGATCGATCTGGGAGAAGGAGAGATCGATCTGGTGAGTTATAAACGACAAAGAATGAGAAATTTAAGGAGCAGATCGATCTGGGAGAAGGAGAGATCGATCTGGTGAGTTAAAAATGACAAGAAAGGAGGAATTTAAGGAGCAGATTGATCTCCAATGGAAGAGGATCGATCTCCTTATGAATCTGTTTGAGAGAAGATCGATCTCATGAGGAAGAGATCGATCTCCAAATGATTCTGTTTGGGAGAAGATCGATCTCCTTAGGAGCAGATCGATCTCATAAAGCCATAAAGAGATTGATCTCACCCCTCGACAGATCGATCTCCTAGGCATAAAATTGCCCAGATCGTCCCCAAAATTCAAACGCAGATCGATCTCATCAAGAGGTAGATCGATCTCCTACCTCCAGTCTATATAAGGAACCCGTGTTTTTCTCCTGCAAACTCACTTTCTCTCTCTTCCAAACCCATTTCCACCGAAAACCTAACTTTCTCACTCATCCAAATCACCCATTTTCGGTCGAATCAGCTGTTGTGGCAAGAAGGAAAGTTGTTCCTCATCAAAGGGAGAACAACATACTTGGAAATCGAAGGACGAATCAGATCGAGGCGTGGGTTGTGCATCTCACAAGCTTTGGATAATTTCTAAACCTCGATCTTGATATTTGAGATGATTTTGATGATATTGGTGGTTGTTATTCCGTTGAAATAGTTGAGAAAGGATTAGGGATTGATGAAATTGCAATGTGGTTGGAGTAATGTAGATATTTGGTAATTTTGAGAATTTGTGCTATAAATGGAAATATAGACAATGTGATGAATTAGCATAGATAATTGGCATGAGAAATGTAGGACATTGAGATATTGTTAATGAGGTTGTAGTTTAGGGTAGAGTTACGAGAATCAAGAGATTTGAGGAGTTATGAGCAATTATGCTCGATTTTGAGAATTGAGGTTTATGAGATAATTGAGTATTGATGTTTTAACATCGTTTGGACAGCTCGGGAGTTCCAGAGTGGAATGCGAGACTAGTCCGTGATACGGGGGAAACGATTGCACTATACGAGGTGCAAAGAGGTAAAGGAAATCTAAACCATTTATGTATGTGAATTGTAAACTATTTTAGCATGAATTGTGGTTTATAAAACAAGCATGTTGGGTTTTGTGTTGAGATTTAATTGCACACGATTTTTATAGCCGATTGGAGCCCAATGTTTTTATGAGTTTATAACTGGGTTCTACGTTAAGGCAATATTGAGATTTGAGAAATGTGTGCGTGTGCTTTGCCGGTTGGAACTTGGTTTTATTACGTTTTGTGTTGAGTACAAAACGATTTCAAAAGAGTTTTATAAGAGAAAAACCATCATGAGTTCTACGTTAAGGCAAACCAGTCTTATGTGATAAGACTTAGGTGTGTAGTTATGAGTACACACCGGGCATTGCTCTTGTAGCATGTAAGCCCGATTTCTTCTCCGTTCTGGTAACGTGAGAACAACCCATTGGTGGCTGTGCCACGTTGAGAAACCCCATTGGTGGCTGTGCCACGTTATACCCCATTGGTGGCTGTGCCATGTTATACCCCATTGGTGGCTGTGCCACGTTGAGAAACCCCATTGGTGGGTGTGCCACGTTATACCCCATTGGTGGCTGTGCCACGTTATACCCCATTGGTGGCTGTGCCATGTTGAGAAACCCTATTCTGTGGCTATGCCATGCGAGAAATTAAATCAGTGGCCGTCCCACGTGTGTTTTGTGGCTATGCCACGAGTGATTTTAAATCAGTGGCTATGCCACGTGTGTTTAGTGGCTACGCCACGCGAGAAATTAAATCAGTGGCTACGCCACGTGTGTTTAGTGGCTATGCCACGTGCATTATTTTTACTGTGATTTCATCACGTTATTTGAGAAAGCGTTTAACGCGTTATTTTCACATGCTTTGTTATTGCTCTAGAGTGAGCCTTTTACTTCATGTTTTCACATGATTTGAGATATGAGAATATCGTTTTGAGTACTTTCATGCTATGGTTTTCAAATGAGTTTCACATACAAATAAACTTTTTGTGATGTGTATTTTGGTTTATGAAATGAGTTTCTTACCCCCTTTACTAAGCGATTTAGAAGCTCACCCTGTTTTCCTTTCCCCCCAGAGTTCTTCAAGTGAAAAAGGATCCCCCTGCGACGTACGGAGTAGTGGCTAGTGGAGGATTCGAGCTCCAGGCCATATATATTGTATCTTGAGGTATATCTTATCTTTTCATGTACCCAGACTGTTATTGTAATTGCAGACACTTGATGTATATCATTGTATGGGATGTATTAGGATTAATTAACTTGTAATCGAGTAATGGGTATAATACAATATTTATTATATCATGATGAGATCCTGAGGAATGATACTTATGATGATGTATGACACTGCACAGGAATGCACCTTTAACTGTGAGTTGATGAGTAAAAAGTTTTAAATTAGCCTTATTTTCCGCACTTTCGGGGCGTGACACCTCTCGTAGTCCTGCTAACAAAGCTGCGCCCTGCGTACCGCCTCATCATACGTACCAATATCAAATGGTACCAACCTAGACCGTAACACCGATCTCAATCCATCAATAAACCTACGGACCTTCCTGGTCTCACTGTACATGGTATCGAGATCATACCTCCCCAGGGTAAAAAATCTAGTCTCGTACTCATCCACTGTGAGGCTCCCCTGACTCAGCCCCAAAAACCTGGCCTGCAGTCTGAGCTGTGCCGTATCTGGAACAAACTACCTCTTGAAGGCATCCAAAAACATATCCCAACTAATCTCTGTGTGTCGGGCACTTAATATCAGTCTGGTGGACTTCCATAAATGCTCTGTCGTTCCCTTCAGTAGGAACACAGCAAATGTGACTCTCTCTGAAGTCGTACAACCAAAGAAGTCATAGAACTTCTCCATCTCACCAATCCACTCCTCAGCACTGGCTGGGTCCTTGACCCCTAAAAAAGATGGAGGTCCAAGCTTCTGGAACTGTCGCAGTCTGTCAAGATCACACCCATATCCCAATCCACTACTACCTTGAACTGGTGGGGGTGTAGGAGTATCAGTAGTTTGTGGCATCTGTGCAGGTGTATCAGGTGCAACTGCCTCCTCAGTCGCAGTCTTTGCATCCTGCCTCTGTCTACCTGGCAGAGTCTGTGCCAACAACCCCACAATTGCCTCTAAGCTACGTTCTATCCTCGTGAAGCGTGCCTCAATAGTATCCGGTACCTCAGTAGTACCTGGTGGATTATGGGCAGTCAAAGACTCGCCCTGGCTATCCGGCCTTCCTCTACGGCCTCTAGCCCTACCTCTCGCCCCTCTACCATGGCTGGTATTAGCCATAATGGCTCAATTCCTGCATTCACAAACATTAATTTGCCAGATTCCTATCTTGTATACACAATTTTAACTGAACCAAACATAGTGATATGGGGATGTACACTTTCCTAATTACTAATACCTACTCATATCAGACTAACTACGCTCTAATACCACTCTGTCACGCCCTCCTCCCACACGCGACTTACCAAAAACCACAATAAATTTTTTGCTTTTTTCTTACCTTTCTCTCCTCAACAGTTGGGTTGTGATTAGGTATTAGTCTCCTCATCCATACATACCTTACCATTCTTTTTTTATCATACATACATGACATTCATATCATAAGTAAATTCATATACTTAAATATAATTACATCCCCAATATTAAAAATGTGTACATCACTGTGTGTATACATTGTTCAAATACAAAAGAGTATGCATGTGTATACCTTTCGCTAGATGGTGAGTGGCAGCGGTCAAAAGGAATGCAATACCCTAGCCGACTCGATCTACTGACGATGATTGTAGAGAGGAGGGAAAATGAAAGGGATGAGCTATCAACGCGCTTAGTAAGGAAATCAGGCAAGCAAGTAGACATCCAAATTATTTACTGAAAATAGTGCTTTACATTTCCTTCTCTTAATTCAAAAGCATGTTTAAAATATATATAATATAGTACAGATTTAAAATCCCATGTACTAAACACATGCAGGTTTATCAATCAGAGGCATTCATGCAAAACAGTGCATATTTAATCATTTAAGAATGCCTTTATATAAAATATGCCATTTACATGCAAAACACAGTAAATATGGCATTTCTCATCACAACAAAAACAAATCGGGTTCCGACCCATACCTCAGGTCTACCTGTATCATAAAACACATGTGATATATCATGCGAGACTCAATGGCTATATGGAATCTTTCCTGACTATGGCCATATCCTAACATGGTGAAAAACCTGACAACACAGTACTGGGTGTGTGGGTTATCACTGGTGTAATGGGATGGGGGTCAGTCCATCACAACCGCCAGCTATCAACAACTCTCCTCCACAACTCCACAACAAAACACGGTATAGTGTACTCCATGCCACACGTATTGTACAACGTACACCCGTGGACCCTACATCATGGTTGGGGTGCCTTCCATAGGTCTTAGCCTCTCATACCATGGAATAATCAGTGCCACGTCTCTAAATCCACGTGTTAACATCTCCAGGGTGACACTCAGTCTACACAAGGAAATCGTCACGATTTTTCGAACATGTATATTGTCACGACCCTCAACTTACCAAAATACGTACAAATATTTTACATTTTCATGCATCATTTATTATTCGTCCTTATCTCAATCGTGAGCAGCAACTTCCTCAATAGTTGGGCTGTGTGTCGACGTCTAACTCTCTCCACCATACCAATTCAATTTGTATATTATTTATGAGTAAACACTTGTATAAATGTATATATCAAAGTTGTTACATGTGTTTACATTGTTTTACATCCCCAATAGTTGCATACAAAATGCTAATGTGCTATCGTAAGTTTAGATACAAAATTACAATGGTGTGTATACCTTACGCGATGGGATGCAACAGATACCAAAAGGGATAAGCCTCCAGTCGCCCACAATCTATACTCAAGGCTCTATTGAGAGGGGGAAAATAAGGGGGTGAGCAAATCACACGCTTAGTAAGGCAATCATGCAAATAGGTAGATATTGCACTATCTACGTGATCGTGATGCCATGCTCGAATCATATTTTTCATCGTTTCTCAAAATATGAGTTCATGCTTATGTTAATGGTATGTAAAGCATTCATGCTATTAAAATCCAGTGAATAATTCATTTCAAAGCATGGTATAAATCATCATGCATATTTCACAATAAAGCACGACATTATCCATCATGCATTTTTCACAATAAAGCATGGCATTAATCATCATGCTTCGGTGTACTTTAAAACCATTAACAAATCAATCCAACACTTGTCAGGTCTTAGCCCATCCCTCGGACCGTCTTGACCCAGAAATCATTTCAAACATGAATTTATTCTTAAAGCAATAAACATGTGAGATAGGTAATTCAATAAAAGGTAATAACCTCTAGGTCTATAGCCATAACCTGTGATACCAGCTACACGGATCAAGTGTGCGGGATATCACCACTATCTGCTTTCACACGGGAGGTGGGTCAAATCCCGCCCGTCGGTCCATAGCAGATCTCGTCCGAAGATGACATATCACAATCTCAACACGGTACAACGTGCTCCATGCTACATGCACGGTACAACATACTCTGTGGACCCAAACAACACATCATATCATGCCACATCTCAAAACGCACGTGTGAGCCTATTTAATTGGTACAACCTTTTGTCTACCCTAAGCTCCTAACATGACTATCAACATGTCAAAATATCACAAATGAATGTGTGAGCCAATTTAATCGGTGCGACACCAAGTCTTCCCGAAGCTCCAAGCACGACAACAATTAAGGTGGGCATCTAGTGCGAGCTAAGCTCCAAGCACCATGCCAAAACCAGTATGAAATCCATGTGAAAACTAGTGCGAGCTAAGCTCTAGCATTCATGTGTATAAAACACGTCAAATCTCGTGCGAGTCATACTCTAGCACACTTTTATTCTCACAAAAACAATGTAGGTGGCTCATTTGTTTGCAAAGTGTGGTTAACAAACCAAAACAACTCATTTCTTTTGCAATTCATTTCAAATGCTAGCCAACCTACCAATCACTTGCTAAAAAGGCAATAAAACATGATTTTCCAAAGCATTATGCTTTTATTTTCATGCACATTTCTCAAACACCCAACTTTTGCCCTTCAATCACCCAATTTCATTTCCTAACATCTTATGAATTCTAGCAAAGCATTAAGTGCCCAAATTGCGCACAGATATCTCTAAGAGTCCACACAATTCCCTTACCTCGATTTATTTCAGTGTGACTCTCTTCCTCTTAGCTTCTTGTGCTTTTGGCTCGCTTTGCTCCGGTGTATCCTCAAAAGCTGTGATTCAATCATCCAAACCACTTGAGTTGAAGTTGTTAACTTACATTTGACCTCATTAGTCAATATAACTCATCTTTGCATTTATCAATGCCTTAATCCATATTTTACCCCTTTTTAGTAAATCTCACAATTTATTCACTAACAACACCTTAAAATCATACCCCAACACTATTATTAACTTCAATATATCCTATTCATCATTAATCTCAACACATTTCACTTTCTCACAGTAGACCATTTCTAGGTCATGGTGGATTCATTACTTCCTAGGTAGTTTCTATCATTTCAATGCATACCCATCAACTCCAAAATTAATATCTATACAATGTACTTGAGTTATATCGTTTAGAAACTCACCTAGCTTGATTTCCTCTTTGCTCCAATGGAAATGCACCTTTGATCCTTCAATCCAACAAGTGTGGAAATGCCTCTAAACTATGTTGTTCTTCTCTTTGATGTGAACAACTTTGTCTCTAATAGCTTTTCCTCAAATCTTACTAAAAATGTGTGGATTTAGGAGTGAGAAAGTAAGGTTTTTTTTTGTTGGAAATGAGAAAGATTGGTTTTTGTCTCGAAAATGCAGATCTAATTGCTTCATATTTATAGATTCAGCTTGACGAGAACGATCTGCCTTGGGTGGGGATCAATCTGGTCCTCTTAAAATCCCTTTTTTCCAAGACATTTTGAAGGTAGGAGATCGATCTGTCGAGTAGGGGAGATCGATCTTACTTCAAACAGAGAGTTAAGGAGATCGATCTGGTCTTAGGGGAGATCGATCTGCTTCCAACCCGAGAGCTAAGGAGATCGATCAGTTCCATTATGAATCGATCTGCTCTATTCCATTGCTCAAATAAGAGTATTCTGGCTCTTCCAGATCAATCTCTCACCCTATGGGATCGATCTGACCTGCATATTTCCAGATTTTCTGCAGTTTTTCTGCAACAACTCAATCCAAGACAACTTAAATTTGCTGCCATAGTCATTTTCTCATCCAATCATCTTTGAGACTTGAAAATGGCATCCATTCATACCTTATACCTATTGAAACTTGTGTGGAATCTTTGTATAACCAAAGTATATGGTATACACCAAATGAAAGTAAATAACTTATGCACATTTTCCTTCTCTTTTACCACACTACCCATTTTCCATTTTACTCCCACTCTTCATATGTAATGTAACTTGTATGTACAATTACAACTTTTATTGCAAGTGTGTACATTAACTTATGGACTTACATCACATATACTTCACTTATCAATTCATAGTATAACTCCATTTACATTTCTATGTACATATTACAATTATACATATACGGGGTCTCACATTCTCCCCCACTTAGAAAATTTGGTCCTCAAAATTGGAACCAATCATTCTATGAACAACTCGGGATACTTCTCCCGCATCAAACTCTCTAATTCCCATGTGGCTTCTTCCACAGTGTGATGTTACCAAAGTACTTTCACCAAGGGAATTGCCTTTGTCCTCAACACTTTATCTTTTCTGTCCAGTATCCAAACCGACTTCTCAACATATGTCATGCCTTCATTGAGCTCCAATGGCTCATATCTTATCACATGCGTCGAGTCTAGCTGATACTTCCTTAACATGGATACGTGGAAGATGTTATGCACACTTGCCAACTCTAGTGGCAATGCCAGTCTAAAAGCCTTGTCTCCCACTCTCTCCAAAATCTCGAAGGGTCCAATATATGTAGGGCTCAGCTTACCGTTCTTACCAAACCTCATAATACCCTTCGATGGATAAACTTTCAAGAACACTGACTCACCCACCTTAAACTCTAGTGGTCTCCGTCTCTTGTCAGCATAACTCTTTTGCTTGCTCTAAGCTGTCCGTAACCTTTCACATATCAATTAGACGTCCTTAAAGGCTTGTCTAACCAAGTCGGGAGCAAAGATCTGTTTGTCACCAACCTCTTCCCATCCAATAGGGGAACGGCATTTGCGCCCATACAGTGCCTCATATGGTGCCATCCCAATACTCACATGAAGCCTATTATTTTAGGCGAACTCTGCGAGTGGTAAATGGTCATCCTAGGAGCCTCCAAAATCTAATTTACACGCTCTCAACATATCCTCCAGAGTCTGTATAGTCCTCTCTAACTGACCATCTGTCTGAGGATGAAACGTGGTGCTAAAACTCAACTGGGTCCCCATCGCTTCCTGAAAATGTTCTTAGAAGTGGGAAGTGAAACAAGCATCCTTATTAGAAACAATGCTCACTAGAATTCCATGTAGTCTCACTATCTCGTGCATATACAAGTTCACTAACTGGCTCAGAGTATCGGTAGCTCTCATAGATAGAAAATGGGATGATTTTGTCAATCGATCCACAATCACCCATATGGCATCATGACCTCTACGGGTCCTTGGCAATCCAATCATAAAATCCATGGTGACATGCTCCCACTTCCAAGTCAGTATCGGTAGAGGCTGTAATAACCCTGCAGGCTTCTGATGCTTTACCTTTACCTGTTGATAAATGAGACACTTCGTAACATATTCAACAATGTGCTTTTTCATCCCAGACCACCAATAAACCTTTCGAAGGTTTTTGATACACCTCGGTACTTCCTGGATGTATCGTATACCTTGATGAGTGAGCCTCTGTCAAGATCAACCTTCTAATCTCTATATCATCAGGAACACATATCCTACCTCTGAACCTCAACAATCCATCTGAACTCAACTCAAAGTCCATCTCTGTACCCCTCTGTATCTGCTCGACAATATCACTACACTGCTGATTAATCCGCTGAGCCTATCAGATTTGATCCACCAAATTTTGTTCCAACTGCAGGCTAGCTACCATAACACCACCATCAGTACTGGGCGGGGTCACATCCAAACTGAGGTTCATGAACTGTTCCAACAGCTCGTGTTCCCTGACCATCATAAATGACACCATCTCGAGATGTTTCCTACTCAATGCATTAGCAACCATATTTGCTTTACCCGGGTGGTATAAAATCTCACAATCATAATCCTTTAAGAGCTTGAGCCATCTCCTCTGTCTCATGTTCAACTCTTTCTGTGAGAACAGGTACTTAAGGCTCTTATGATATGTGTAGATTTGAAATCTCTCACCATAAAGATAGTGGTGCTATATTTTCAATACAAACACTATAGTCGCCAACTCAAGTCATGGGTCGGGTAGTTCCTCTCATGATCCTTCAACTGTCTTGATCCATAGGCTACTACCTTCCCATCTTACATCAATACACAGTCCAGTCTCAGATGTGAAGCATCCTCATACACTGAGAAACCTCCTAAGCTGGTAGGAATGGTGAGTATCAGAGCTGTAGTTAACCTCCTCTTCAACTCCTTAAAGCTTTCCTCACACTTATCATCCCACACATAATCAACATTCTTTCTCGTGAGACGTGTCAAAGGAGTAACTAACCTCGAAAATCCCTCTACAAACCTTCGATAATACCTAGCTAAACCTAGGAAACTTTTGATCTCTATCACTATCTGAGGTTTCTTCCACTGTGTCACTGCCTGCCTCAATCTTTGATGGATCCACTGCCTCTCCATCTTTCGGTACTATGTGACCCAGAAAAGAGATCAGTTCCAACTAAAAGTCGCACTTACTAAGTTTAGCGTACAACTTCTTCTCTTGAAGGATCTGTAACACTATCCTTAGATGCCTCTCATGCTTCTCTCTAGATTTTAAGTACACCAGTATATCATCAATAAACACAATAACAAACCGATCCAAATACTGGTGGAATACCTCATTCATCAACGACATAAAAGTTACGGGAGCATTCGTCAACCCGAATGGCATAACCATAAATTCATAATGTCCATACCGGGTGCAAAAAGCTGTCTTAGGTACATCTCCACTCTGTATCCTCAACTGATGGTACCCTAACCTCAGATCTATCTTGGAAAAGACCTGCGCTCCTTTAAGCTGATCCAATAAGTCATCGATGCGTGGAAGGGGATATTTATTCTTGATGGTGGCCTTATTCAACAATAAAAAATCTATACACAGTCAGAGGCTTGTGTCCTTCTTCCTTACAAACAGAACCGGTGCTCCCTAAGGTGAGACGTTCGGTTTGATGACTCCCTTCTCTAGCAACTCTTGTAACTATTTTCTTAATTCTTCCAACTCAACTTGAGTTATTCTGTAAGGTGGCTTGGATATCGGCTCTATACCAGGTGCCAACTCTATACCAAACTCCATCTCCCTATATGGAGGTAACCCTGGTAATTCATCCAGGAAGACATTTGGAAATTCACTAACCACTAGTATGTCTCCCAATTCTGAACCTGCCTTATCCGTCTCAATCACATAAGCAATGAACCCTTCACATTATTCTTCCAACTATCAGTAACACAATCATCATATACACAAATATAATAGATAACAAAATCAATCTCTCAAATATCATGTATTGAGATCATACTCTTTTCTTATTTATAAAGATCTTGTCATTTCATTTCTTTTCCATAAAATTTACAATAAGATTGTCTAATCCTGAAAACATCAAGGTTCTAGCACAATAATCCATAATGAGATGGTTTGCAACCTGCCAATCCATCCCTAGGATTACATCAAAATCACTCATATTTAATAAGATCAAATCGGCTGCCATTTCTTTACCCCTTATCTCATCTTACAACTTCTATATACATGCTCAGTCAACTTACTATCATTCAGGGGTAGATATCATCAACATCTTATCAACCAGTGTGGGTTTTACATGCTTCAATAGTTTATGTGCAAAGGATGGTGATATAAAGGAATGCGTGGCACCAGGATCAAACAATACAAATGCTTCTAAATCAAAGATTTGGATGGTTCCCTTAACCACATTCGAATATTGATCCGCAGTGTCCTGGTCCAGTGCGTGAACTCATCCTCTGCTCACACCCACTGCTTGCTTCCCCTTTTCCTCGGCTGTAGCTCTCCTCCTTGGAGCAGCAGTCCCAACTGGAGCTCCCTCTGGCTCCTTACCCTTCTGTGGGGCTCTCTTTGTCATCTCTAGGCAATCTCTGATTATGTACCCTGATTTCCCACATATAAAGCACACTACCTGAGGTCCATAGCATGGTCGAGTTCCATGGTACCTACCACACTTGCCACACTGTTTCGTAGTAGGCCGTGGCCCTCCAATCATATTCCCTTAGCTAGAGTAATGGCCAGATACATGAGAGTATTAATTATCCTCTCCTAGATCTCATCAATCCTTGACCTCTTTCCAGAGAATCTCTTACTTCCTTTATAACTGAAGCCTCTATCCATCATTAGTCTCTTCTTATCTCTGTCCCTCATCTTACCAACCTTTCCAAACTCTGAGGCGATTCTATCAACATCTTGTTCACATAATTGCGCCCTGCGCACTACCTCCTTATAGGTCGATATATCCAGGGGAACTCGTCTAGACCTGATGGTTGGTCTCAATCCATCCACAAATTTTTGGATCTTCTCGACCTCATTACTCATATTGTTGGGATCATATTTGCCTAGGGAGATAAAAGCAGTCTCATACTCATCTACAGTCCTTCTCCCTTGGGTTAGTCTGAAAAATACCAATTTCATCTTCCGCTGTGCGGTATCCAGAACATACTATCTCTGAAATGCCTATAAAAAAATCTCCCAACTGATCTCAGTATACCGGGTTCTCAAAATAGGCCAGGTGGATTTCTACCAATGTTCTGTTGACCCTTTCAGTATAAAAGCGGCAACCGCTACCATCTCGATGGTAGTGCACTCGAAGAACCCATACAACTTCTCGATTTCACTAATCCAATCCTCAACTGCCATTGGGTCCTTAACTCCACTGAAAGATGACGATCCAAACATCTGGAATTGTCGCAGTCTGTCCAAATCACAACTGTAACCCTAGCCTCTACTAGCCTGTGGTGTAGTAACAAGTGTAGGCATATCCTATGCAGGTAGGGGTGTAGGTGTCTCTGTCATCTGAGGTCTCTGGGCTGGTCGTGCTTATGCCTCAGGAACTGCCGCCTGCTCGGCATCACTGTCAGACCTGAATTTTAAGTAGCTTGTACCTTATGATTCCTATGTGTATGAACACTCTATTATTATAGTTGAATCATAAGAAGAGTATTTACTATCATGCAATCGACTAATTGAGAAATTAAAAATGCATGTAAGCTACATAACAGTGAGATAAGGGTTAAGTTGATTCCTGAATGAGTGTAGGGGTAAAACGGTCAAATGACTGAAATTCAGTATAGTTTCGATAATACAATTTCATTAAAAATATGAAATTGAGGAATCTTGATCAAAATCGAGGAAAAAATTTAATTTCGAGCCCAACTGATCAAGATATAAATTTATTAGAATTTATCAAAATTTTTACCTCGAAAAATGAGCCCAAAATAGTAGAAAAACATATCGAAAAGGTAAAATCGGACTGATAAATTTATTTACGGATTAAATGAATTTAATATGATTTTTTGAGATATTTGGAGATATTTTTGGGATATTTATGGGATATTTATGGGATTTTTATTATTATTTTATAATAAAATAATAATAAAAATATATTATAAAAAAAAGAAACGGATTGAAAATCGGGGAGAGAGAATAGAGGAAACGGAAGCAAGCTGACCTGAGGGAGAAGACCACCGGACAGCCACCACCGGCCACCCCACGGCCAGGCAAGTGATCGAAAAAGGAAGAGGAGGACCGTGCACACCCATCGGCACCGATCACGACCTCCACCGACGCCGGACGCTGACGAATCGAAGAGGAGAAGGTCGCGGAGGAAAAGAGGAATCCGGCGGCCATCGGCAGTGTATGGTCCCGATCGAGCCCAGCTGAGTGTTGCCCAGGTTGAGACGCGTCGAACTGCGGTGGTGAGACGTCGAGAACTTGCCGGAAGACGTCGGCACAGCCAAAGGATGCCTGAACCGATCGGCGGTTCAGGGGAGAAGGTTCTGTGCTGAACCGGACTGGACCGGTTAAGCCAAGGAGAAAAGGGGGAAAGAGGAAAAAGAAAGCAAAAGAAAAAGGAAAATTTTTTAGATTTCATCGAACTTCGGGTAAGTCGATACGAGGTCAAAAGTGACCGATTTGATTTTCGATGAATTTATTTGAATTATATTTAATCGAAAATTGACCCGGAGTTAAATAAAATAAATTGTGCAGTTCGACGATTAATTTCAAACGAAAGCCCGATCGAACTTCGATTTGCGTACCATCGCATAATCCCGAGTAAGTAAAGCTCATTTAAGTCAAATTTTGTGATTTATGCGTATTTAAGATTTAATTTACGCATTTCGGATTAAATTCCGTATTTAGTGAATTATATTCAAAATTTTGAATTAAATTTCGTAAATGATATACGGGCTATCCAAAGAGCTTGGAATAAAGCCCAATGGGTATTGATAGGCCCACTGAGTCGATAGACCTTTATAAACGGGCTTAATACGGATTAAGGCCCATTAAGATTTTTAAGGCCCATTAATGGAAATGGACTATATTTAATGTGAAATACAGTAGGAAAAGTGTAATTAACTTGATAAATGATTATATGCAGCTCCAGAGAGTATTGGAGGAGCGAATCGGACTGCTCAAACGAGCAGCGCAGAGAAAGTAAAATTTCTCAAGTGATTGCAGGTAAGGGACTTTTGCAAGTAGTTAGAGATACCTGCATGTATTTTTGCCTGCTTTTACATTCACTTAAAAACTCTGAGGGTCAGAGAAAGTGAATAATAATTATTGCGACCCGATAATGGCAGATTATGATTTTACCCCTAGTTAGTCAAAAAGTCAACTTTTGTGAAAAGTTGCAAAAGGCATGGAAACTATTATTGTGAGTGTTTAACTGCTGTTTAGCATGAAAATAAATAGATGGGCTAATGATTTTAAGGTTGATGTGACTTAAGCATACTTTATAGTGTTAATTTTAATATTTTGTAAACAATCCTTTTTTAAAGAGCCATCTATCATATTATGTGAAAATGAACCGTGCTAGAGCACAGCTCGCACTAGATTTCATATGTTTTCCACATACATTAGTGCTGGATTTTGATACGCACTAGATTTCCATGACATGCATGATAGAGTACTGGAGTTTTACTCGTACTCAGTTTTATATGATATATGCATGATAGAGTGCTTGAGCGATTAGCTCGTACTCAAGTTTTACATGAGATACATGACAGAGTGCTAGAGCGTTGCTCGTACTTGATTCTTCATGGTTTATACATGACATAGTACTGGCGCTATTGCTCGTGCTTGATTTGATGATATTATGCATAGCATGGTACTGGAGCTATTGCTCGTACTTGATTTAATACATGAACTATGCATTGACCTAGTTGCTGGAGGTTTACTCGCACTAGAGTAGAGTTTGTGATGTGAAACAGTGTTTGAGCAGAGTGTCAACTGTGAGTCGCACTCAAGACGCACACAGTATGTGATATATAATACATGTTAAAACCCATGCCCGAGTCCTTGTGTGACTGTGTGTCACATCTTGTTAGAGGATATCCTCATGAGGTTAATATAGACGTGGTATGATATTCCATGGTTTGAGGGCTAAGACCTATGGCAGGCACCTAGACTGTGATGTAGGGTCCACAGATGTACCTTGTGCCATGCCCAGAGGCACGAAGAGTACGTTGTACCGTGTGTTACGTATAGCTGACGGCTGTAATGGACTGACCATCCTCCCGTTGCAGCAGTTATACCCCACGCACCGAGATCTGTGTGGCCTAGGTTCACATATCGGATATGATCATAGTCCAGGATACTATTTGCATTTCACCACAGAGTCTCACATGATATATCACATTGATTTACTGATTTAAATTGTGGACAGACCTGAGGGATGGGTCGGACTCTGATTTTGTGTTGTGAATTATTTAATGCCATATTTATTGTGCTTTAAATATACATTGCATGATTTACATAAAGGCATGATTTATATACGATGCATTGTTTTGCACTATATGCCTACATTTGAGAAAGAAAGCATGATTTCTGTACATGGGATCTGATCTGTACAAGTATATATATTTTATTTCAAGACATGCTTTTAAAGTGAGTTAAGGAAATAATGTTTTCAAGGCATAGCATTATTTTGAGTAGATAGTGTAGATATCTACTTGCTTGCCTGATTTCCTTACTGAGCGTGTTGTATGCTCACCCCCTTTCTTTACATCTCTATACAGAGCATCAGTAGAGTGAGAGCTATCGAGGGATAGTATTCCTGAGTCCAGTGCTAGTTCCTATCGATCGCCAGGTATACAGATTTTGTACGGTTATGTATCTAAACATAGAAACAGCACGGTGATGTATACGATATATATTATGGGGAATGTATTTGTATTAAAATTTATATAATTTCATGTGTAAAACAGAAGCTGTTACAGTCAGTAATAATATATTTACATGTATGTATGATAATGGAAAATGTGGTAAACGAGGACTCTGATATCGAATCACGGCCCAACTATTGAAAAGAGGAAAGGTAAGTTAAAAATGTGAAAAATTTGTAGTGATTTTGGTTAAAGTCATGGATTGAGAACGGGTCCTGACAGAATGGTATCAAAGCAAAGGTTGGTCTGATGTGAGTCGATGTTGGAAAATAGGAGAGTATACATCCCCATAGTATTGTGCTGTGTTTAGATATAACTGTGTATACCAGATAAGAGACGGACTAATTCATTATTATGAATGCAGGAACTTTGCCTATATGGCAAATACGCGTAGTGGTAGAGTTACGAGAGGTAGGGCTCGAGGCCGGGGAGATAGACCCGAGGGACGAGCTGCTGCCGGACCATTACCTACGCATGAGACTCCAGGTGCTACTGAGGCACCCGAGTGTGCTGAGACGCGCTTCACGAGACTAGAGCGTAGTCTCGAGACTATTGTCGAGATATTGGCACAGGCGATGCCAGGTAGGCAGAGACAGGAGACAGGAGCTGCAACAGGAGAGGCAGTTGCCCCTGATACACCTACGCAGACAGCTGATGCACAGAGGACTATAGATACTCCTACACCCCCACCGATTTCGGATGGTATTGGATTAGGGTATGGATGTGATCTGCATCGGTTGAGAGAATTCCAGAAGTTTAGACCTCCATCCTTTAGTAGGGTCAAGGACCTTGTAGCTGCTGAGGAGTGGTTAGCAGAGCTGGAGAAGCATTATGGATTCTTCGAGTGTACGACCTCGGAGATGGTTGCGTTTGCTGCATTCCAACTGAAGGGAACTGCAGAGCATTGGTGGAAGCCCACCCGACCTATATTGAGATCCCGACACATAGACATTAGTTGGGATATATTTCGAGAGGCCTTCAGGAGGCAGTTTGTTCCCGACACCGCATAGTGGAAACTACAGGCAGAGTTTTTGGGACTAAACCAAGGGAGTTTATTTATGGACGAGTATGAGACTCGATTCCTATCCCTAAGGAGATATGACCCAGATACCATGTATAGTGAGACCAAGAAGGTCCACAGGTTTATCGACGGGTTGAGACCGATTCTGTGGTCCAGGTTGGTCCCATTAGACATAGTGACCTATGAGGAGGCAGTGCCCAGGGTGCAACTGTGTGAGCAAGATTACGAGAGGAATGCTTCCGAGTTCGAGAAGTTTAGTCATAGCTAAGATATACAGAAGAAGAGGCCGACTAGAGATTTCGATTATCGAGGAGGGAAGAGACTCTTCGGTAAGAGATCACGGGTAGAAGAGGCACGAGAGAGGTATGCTAGACCTCCTGCTTATCCGATTGCAGCCCCAGCGAAGGGCATTGTCATGGGAGGACAGAGGCCTACTGCCGATCAATGTAGAAGGTGTGGTAAACAACATGGAAGTAGACCTTGTCCGCTAACTCCTATTGTGTGTTTTCGATGTGGGAAACAAGGGCACATTGCTGAGAGTGCCCAAAGACATTTGTGACTGCCCCACAGAAGGGCAAGGAGCCTGATAGAACTCCAGCTGGTACGTCTACTTAGAGAGGTAAAGCGACGGCTGAGGAGAAGGGGAAACAAGTGATGGGTCAAGGGTGAGTACATGCTTTGGACCAGAGGACAGCTAATGCTTCATCGGATGTGATTCAAGGTAACATCCTAATTTATGATATTGAAGCATATGTTTTAATTGATCCTGGTACCATGCATTCTTTTGTATCGCCTTCATTTGCATGTAAATTAGCAAGACATGTAGAGCGTACACATTTATGTATGATGATGTTGATTAGTACGCCTATGAATAGTAGTTAAGTTGTGGAATATGTATTTAATGACTGCAAGTTGAGAGTAGGGGATAAGGAGATGACAGCCAATCTAATATTACTAAGTATGAGTGACTTTGATATAATATTAGGAATGGATTGGCTATCTGCAAACCATGCTGTTTTAGATTGTTATGCTAAGACAGTTATGTTTCCTAACCCTACTAGATATGTTGTAAAGTTTAATAAGAATAAATGAAAGGAGTGGTTATGATTATTACATGATTACTGATTTAGAAAACCTTCAACATATCAAGGTTTCATTCCGTACGTGGTAGATATGGATAAGGCACATCCGGAGTTGTCTGATATTACTGTGGTCAATGAGTACCCAGATGTTTTTCTGGATGAATTGCCAGGGTTACCACCAAACAGAGAGATGGAGTTCTGTATAGATTTGGTGCCTGGTACGGAGCCTATTTCAAGACCACCATATCGCATGGCCTTAGTTGAGCTGGAAGAGCTCAAGAGACAGTTACAGGAGCTGTTGGATAGGGGTTTTGTTCGACCGAGTGTTTCACCTTAGGGAGCACCGGTTCTATTTGTGAGGAAGAAGGATGGGAGCCTTCGATTGTGTATAGACTACCAATTGTTGAATAAGACCACCATCAAGAATAGATACCCCCTTCCACGCATTGACGACTTATTAGATCAGCTTCAGGGAGCACAGGTCTTTTCCAAGATTGACCTGAGGTTGGGTATCATCAGCTGAAGGTTCGGAGTGGAGATGTACCCAAGACAGCATTTTGTACCCGATATGGCCACTATGAGTTCTTGGTTATGCCATTCAGATTGACGAATGCTCCAGCTGCTTTCATGGCTTTGATGAACGATGTGTTCAAGCCATATTTGTATCAGTTTGTTATCGTCCTTATCGATGACATATTGGTGTATTCGAGATCCAAGGTGGAGCATGAGGAGCACCTCAGGATCGTGTTGCAGACGTTACGAGAGCATGAGCTATATGCTAAGCTCAGTAAGTGTGACTTTTGGTTGTCACAGATCTCATTTTTGGGACATATGGTATCGAGAGATGGTGCATCAATTGATCCATCTAAGATAGAGGCTGTAGTTCAGTGGGAACAGCTAAGGACAGTCACCGAGATCAGGAGTTTTTTGGGTTTAGCTGGATACTATCGGAGATTCGTTGAGGGATTTTTGAAGTTGGTTGCTCCGTTGACACGTCTTACTCGAAAGAGTGCACCGTTCGTATGGAACGAGGATTGTGAGAAGAGTTTTGAGGAGTTGAAGCGTCGGTTGACCACCGCTCCGATTCTCACTATCCCTACCAGCTCAAGAGGATTTGTAGTGCACACCGATGCTTCGCATCAGGGACTGGGCTATGTATTGATGCAGGATGGGAAGGTAGTTGCTTATGGATCCAGACAGCTGAAGGATCATGTGAAGAACTATCCGACCCATGATTTGGAGCTAGCAGCAGTAGTGTTTGCATTGAAGGTATGGCACCACTACTTATATGGCGAGAAGTTCTAGAGATTTACTGACCACAAGAGCCTCAAGTATCTGTTCTCACAGAAAGAGCTGAACATGAGACAGAGAAGATGGCTAGAGCTTCTGAAGGACTATGATTGTGAGATACTTTATCATCCAGGTAAGGCTAATGTTGTAGCCGATGCCTTGAGTAGGAAGAGCCTGGGGATGATATCGTACATGATGGTTAGGGAACATGATTTGCTAGAGCAGTTGCTAGCCTCAGTTTGGGAGTCATGCTTCTGACATAGATACAGGCTATGTGATAGCTAGTCTACGCTTGGAGCCAGACCTGTTGGATAGGATCAGCGTGGCTCAGCAGACTGATCCATTTTGTATGGATGTGAGTAGTCAGATGCAGAAGGGCACAGTGACTGACTTTGAGTTGAGTTCGGACGAACTACTGAGGTTCAGAGGCAGATTGTGTGTTCCCGAGGATCTAGGACTCAGGAGATTGATATTGGCGGAAGCTCATTCGTCGAGGTATACGTTACATTTGGGGAGTAACAAGATGTATCAGAACCTCCGGAAGGTATACTGGTGGTCGGGTATGAAGAGAGATGTAGCAGACTTTGTGGTAAAGTGTCTCGTATGTCAGCAGGTGAAGGTAGAGCATCAGAAACCTGTAGGGTTATTACAGCCTCTACCTATACCGACATGGAAATGGGAGCATATCACAATGGATTTCATGATGGGTTTACCGAGAACCCGTAGGAATCACGATGCTATATGGGTGATCGTCGACAGACAGACGAAGTCAGCCCACCGATACTCTGAGTTCACTAGCAGAACTATATGTACACAAGGTAGTGAGGTTACATGGTGTACCAGTGAGCATAGTCTCTGATAGGGATTCCCGCTTCACCTCCCACTTTTGGGGACATTTTCAGGAAGCCATGGGAACCCAGTTGAGTTTGAGCACCGCTTTCCATCCTCAGACAGATGGTCAGTCAGAGAGGACTATACAGACTCTGGAGGATATGTTGAGAGCATGTGTGCTAGATTTTAGAGGCTTTTGGGATGACCACCTACCACTAGTCGAGTATGCCTACAACAACAGTTATCATTCAAGTATCAGGATGGCACCGTATGAGGCTTTGTTTGGTCGTAGATGTCGTTCCCCTATTGGATGGGAAGAAGTGGGTGACCGTAAGATTTTTGCTCCTGACATGGTTACGCAAGCATCTGAGGATGTCCACTTGATAGTAGAGAGACTGAGGACAGCTCAGAGCAGATAGAAGAGTTACGCTGACAGGAGACGTAGGCCACTAGAGTTTGCAGTTAGTGAATCCGTGTTTTTGAGGGTTTCTCCTTCCAAGGGTATAGCGAGATTTGGGAAGAGAGGGAAACTAAATCCTCGCTACATAGGACCCTTTGAGATACTTGATCGAGTGGGAGATAAGGCTTATAGGTTGGCATTGCCACCGGACTTATCAGGTGTCCATACCGTCTTCCACATATCGATGATTCGGAAGTATCACCCGGATCCGGCACATGTGATTAGTTACGAGCCTTTGGAGCTCCGAGAGGACATGTCATATGTTGAGAGACCGATTCAGATATTGGATAGGAAGGAGAAGGTTTTGAGATCGAAGACCGTTGGATTAGTAAAGATTCTCTAGCAGCATCATACTTCAGAGAAAGCTACTTGGGAGCTAGAGAATCTGATGCGAGAGAAGTACCCTCACCTATTTGATGACTGACTTGGTTCTAATTAGGAGGATCAAATTTTTTGAGTGGGGGAGGATTGTCATACCCGGATTTTATGTAGCTTGTACCTTATGATTCCTATGTGTATGAACCCTCTATTATTATAGTTGAATCATAAGAAGAGTATTTACTATCATGCAATCGACTAATTGAGAAATTAAAAATGCATGTAAGCTACATAACAGCGAGATAAGGGTTAAGTTTATTCCGAACGAGTGCAGGGGTAAAACGATCAAATGACTGAAATTCAGTATAATTTCGATAAGACAATTTCATTAAAAATATGAAATTGAGGAATCTTAATCAAAATCGAGGAAAATATTTAATTTCGAGCCCAATTGATCAAGATATAAATTTATTAGAATTTATCGAAATTTTTGCCTCGAAAAATAAGCCCAAAAATAGTAGAAAAATATACCGAAAAGGTAAAATCGGACTGATAAATTCATTTACGGATTAAATGAAGTTAATATGATTTTTTGAGATATTTTGAGATATTTTTTGGATATTTATGGGATATTTTTGGGATTTTTATTATTATTTTATAATAAAATAATTATAAAAATATATTATAAAAAAAAAAGAGAAACGGTTTGAAAATCGGGGAGAGAGAACAGAGGAAATGGAAGCAAGCTGACCCGAGGGAGAAGACCACCGGACGGCCACCACCGGCCACCCAACGGCCAGGCAAGTGGCCGAAAAAGGAAGAGGAGGACCGTGAGCACCCATCGGCACCGGTCACGACCTCTACTGACGCCGAACGCTGGCGAATCGAAGAGGAGAAGGCCGCGGAGGAAAAGAGGGATCTGGCAGCCATCGATGGTGCTTGGTCCCGATCGAGCCCAGCCGAGTGTTGCCCAGGCTGAGACGCGTCGAACTGCGGTGGTGAGACGTCGGGAACCGGTCGGAAGACGCTGGCACGGCCAAAGGATGCCTAAATCGGTCTGCGGTTCAGATGAGAAGGTTCTGTGCTGAACCGGACCAGACCGGTTCTGCCAAGGAGAAAAGGGGTAAAAGAGGAAAAAGGAAGAAAAAGAAAAAGGAAAATTTTTGGGATTTCAACGGACTTCGGGTAAGTCGATAAGGGGTCAAAAGTGACCGATTTGATTTTCGATGAATTTATTTGAATTATATTTAATCGAAAATTGACCCGAAGTTAAATATAATAAATTGTACAGTTCGACGATTAATTCTAAACGAAAGCCCGATCGAACTTCGATTTACGTACCATCGCATAATCTCGGGTAAGTAAAGCTCATTTACGTCAAATTATGTGATTTATGCGTATTTAAGATTTAATTTACGCATATCGGATTAAATTTCGTATTTAGTGAATTATATTCGAAATTTTGAATTAAATGTCGTAAATGATATACGGGCTATCCAAAGAGCTTGGAATAAAGCCCAATGGGTATTGATAGGCCCAACGAGTCAATAGACCCTGATAAACGAGCTTAATACGGATTAAGGCCCATTAAGGATTTTAAAGGCCCATTAAGGGAAATGGACTGTATTTAATGTGAAATACAGTAGGAAAAGTGTAATTAACTTGATAAATGGTTATATGCAGCTCCAGAGAGTATTGGAGTAGCGAATCGGACTGCTGAAACGAGCAGCGTAGAGAAAGTGAAATTTCTCAAGTGATTGCAGGTAAGGGACTTTTGCAAGTAGTTAGAGATACCTGCACGTATTTTCGTCTGCTTTTACATTCACTTAAAAACTCTGAGGGTCAGAGAAAGTGAATAATAATTATTGCGACCTGATAGTGGCAAATTATAATTTTGCCCCTAGTTAGTCAAAAAGTCAACTTTTGTGAAAAATTGCAAAAAGCATGAAAACTATTATTGTGAGTGTTTAACTGCTGTTTAGCATGAAAATAAATAGATGGGCTAATGATTTTAAGGTTGATGTGACTTAAGCACACTTTATAGTGCTGATTTTAATATTTTGTAAACAATCCCTTTTTAAAGAGCCATCTATCATATTATGTGAAAATGAACCGTGCTAGAGCACAGCTGGCATTGGATTTCATATGTTTTCCACATACATTAGTGTTAGATTTTGATACGCACTAGATTTCCATGACATGCATGATAGAGTACTGGAGTTTTACTCGTACTCAGTTTTATATGATATATGCATGACAGAGTGTTGGAGCGATTAGCTCGTACTCAAGTTTTACATGAGATACATGACAGAGTGCTGGAGCGTTGCTCGTACTCGATTCTTCATGGTTTATACATGACATAGTACTGAAGCTATTGCTCGTGTTTGATTTGATGATATTATGCATAGCATGGTACTGGAGCTATTGCTCGTACTTGATTTAATACATGAACTATGCATTGACCTAGTTGCTAGAGGTTTACTCGCACTAGAGTCGAGTTTGTGATGTGAAACAGTGTTTGAGCGGAGTGTCGACTGTGAGTCGCACTCAAGACGCACACTGTATGTGATATATAATACATGTTAAAACCCATGCCCAAGTCCTTGTGTGACTGTGTGTCACATCTTGTGAGAGGATATCCGCATGAGGTTAATATAGACGTGGTATGATATTCCATGGTTTGAGGGCTAAGACCTATGGCAGGCACCCCGACTGTGATGTAGGGTCCATGGGTGTACCTTGTATCGTGCCCGGAGGCACGAGGAGTACGCTGTACCATGTGTTACGTATAGCTGACGGCTATAGTGGACTGACCATCCTCCTGTTGTGGCAGTGATACCCCGCGCATCGAGATCTGTGTGGCCTGGGTTCACGTATCGGATATGATCATAGTCCAGGATACTATTTGCATTTCACCACAGAGTCTCACATGATATATCACATTGATTTACTGATTTAAATTGCGGACAGACCTGAGGGATGGGTCGGACTCCGATTTTGTGTTGTGAATTATTTAATGCCATATTTATTGTGATTTAATTATACATGGCATGATTTACATAAAGGCATGATTTATATACGATGCATTGTTTTGCACTATATGCCTACATTTGAGAAAGAAAGCATGATTTCTGTACATGGGATTTAATCTGTACAAGTATATATATTATATTTCAAGAGATGCTTTTAAAGTGAGTTAAGGAAATAATGTTTTCAAGGCATAGCATTATTTTGAGTAGATAGTGTAGATATCTACTTGCTTGCCTGATTTCCTTACTGAGCGCGTTGTATGCTCACCCCCTTTCTTTACATCTCTATACAGAGCATCAGTAGAGCGAGAGCTATCGAGGGATAGTATTCCTGAGTCCAGTGCTAGTTCCTATCGATCGCCAAGTATACAGATTTTGTACGGTTATGTATCTAAACATAGAAACAGCACAGTGATGTATACATATATATTATGGGGAATGTATTTGTATTAGATTTTATATAATTTCACATGTAAAATAAAATCTGTTACAGTCAGTAATAATATATTTACATGTATGTATGATAATGGAAAATGTGGTAAGCGAGGACTCTGACATCGAATCAGAGCCCAACCATTGCAGAGAGGAAAGGTAAGTTAAAAATGCGAAAAATTTGTAGTGATTTTGGTTAAAGTCATGGATTGAGAATGGGTCCTGACAATCACCCTGTGTAGTGGGACTCTATCTATCGCCAACTCCAGGTAAAGATTGGGTGACCAACTCAATATCATTTCAATGCTTCGCTCAATCCTCGCAAAGTGAGCCTCAGTACTCTTGGGTCTCTCTTCTGGACCCTGTGGAGCGTGCTCAACCTCCGCCTCCACCTCAACCTCTTCTTGAGCCTCGTGTGTTTCTGGCTCAACATGACCCTCGGGCCTACCTCTACGACCTCTAACTTACGCCCTCGCCCCTCTACCGCGACTAGTATTAGGTATAATTACTCAATTCACTACATTCACAACCAATTACTTAGTCAACCCATCGACACACACACAATTGTATCTAAACAAGCATAGTACCATGAGGATAAAAATTTTCAACTTATTAAGTATTATAGACATGACACACATCAGACCAACTGAAGCTCTGATACCAACTTCTTTCACGACCCTCAACTTACCAAAATAAGTACAATTTTTTCGCATTTTCATGCATCATTTGTTATTCGTCCTTACCTCAATCGTGAACAACAACTCTCCTTAATAGTTAGGCTGTGTGTCGACGTCTAACTCACTCCACCATACCAATTCAATTTGTATATTATTTATGAGTAAACACTTGTAAATGTATATATTAGAGTTGTTACATGTGTTTGCATCGTTTTACATCCCCAATAGTTTCATACAAAATGCTATTGTGCTATTGTAAGTTTAGATACAAAATTACAACGGTATGTATACCTTACGCGATAGGATGTAGCAGATAGCAAAAGGCATAAGCCTCCAGTCACCCACAATCTGTACTTAAGGCTCTATAGAGAGGGGAAAAATAAGGGGGTGACCAAACCACACGCTCAGTAAGGCAATCATGCGAACAAGTAGATACTGCACTATCTATGTGATCGTGATGCCATGCTCAAATCATACTTTTCATTGTTTCTCAAAATATGAGTTCATGCTTGTGTTAATGGTATGTAAAGCATTCTTACTATTAAAATACAGTGCACAATTCATTTCAAAGCATGGTATAACTCTTCATGCATATTTCACAATAAAACACGACATTATCCATCATGCATTTTTCACTATAAAGGATGGCATTAATCATCATACATTTTTCACAATAAAGCATGGCATTAATCATCATGCTTCGACGCACTTTAAAACCATTAACAAATCGATCCAACACTTGTCAGGTCTCAGCCCATCCCTCAGACTATCCTGACCCACAAATCATTTCAAACATGGATTTATTCTCAAAGCAATAGACATGTGAGATAGGCAATTCAATAAAAGGTAATAACATCTAGGTCTATGGCCATAACTTGTGATACCGGCTACACCGATCAGGTGTGCGGGATATCACCACTATTTACTTCCACACGGGAGGTGGGTCAAATCCTGCCCGTCGGTCCATAGTAGATCTCGTTCGAAGACGACATATCACAATCTCAACACGGTACAACGTACTCCATGCTACATGTACGGTACAACGTACTTCGTGGACCCAATCAACACATCATATCACACCACATCTCAAAATACACGTATGAGCCTATTTAATCGATACGACCTCTTGTCTACTCAAAGCTCCTAACACGGCTATCAACATTTCAAAATATCACAAATGCACGTGCGAGCCTATTTAACCGGTGCGACACCCAGTCTGCCCGAAGCTCCCAGCACGACAACAATTAAGGTGGGCATCTAGTGCGAGCTAAGCTCCAAGCACCATGCCAAAACCAGTATGAAATCCAAGTGAAAACTAGTACGAGCTAAGCTCTAGCACTCATGTGTATAAAACACGTCAAATCTCGTTCGAGTCATACTCTAGCACGTTTTCAGTCTCAAGAAAAAAATATAGGTGGCTCATTTCTTTACAAAGTGTGGTTAACAAACCAAAACAACTCATTTCTTTTGCAATTCATTTCAAATGCTAGCCAACCTACCAATCACTTGCTAAAAAGGCAATAAAACATGATTTTCCAAAGCATTTTACTTTTATTTTCATGCACATTTCTCAAACGCCCAATTTTTTCCCTTCAATCACCCAAATTCATTTCTTAACATCTCATGCATTCTAGCAAAGCATTAAGTGCCCAAATTGCGCACAGATATCTCTAAGAGTCCACATAATTCCCTTACCACGATTTACTTTAGTGTGACTCTCTTCCACTTAGCTTCTTATGCTCTTGGCTCGCTTTGCTCTGGTGTATCCTCAAAAGCTGTGATTCAATCATCCAAACCACTTGAGTTAAAGTTGTTAACTCACATTTGACCTCATTAGTCAATATAACTCGTCTTTGCATTTACCAATGCCTTAATCCACATTTTACCCCTTTTTGGTAAATTTCACAATTTATTCACTAACAACACCTTAAAATCATACCCCAACACTATTATTAACTTTAATATATCCTATTCATCATTAATCTCAACACATTTCACTTTCTCACATTAGACCATTTCTAGGTCATGGTGGATTCATTACTTCCTAGGTAGTTTCTATCATTTCAATGCATACCCATCAACTCCAAAATCAATATCTTCATAATGTACTTGAGTTATATCGTTTAGAAACTCACCTAGCTTGATTTCCTCTTTGCTCCAATGGAAATGCACCTTTGATCCTTCAATCAAATAAGTGGGGAAATGCCTCTAAACTATGTTGTTCTTCTCTTTGATGTGAACAACTTTATCTCTAATAGCTTTCCCTCAAATCGTACTGAAAATGTGTGGATTTAGGAGTGAGAAAGCTATGTTTTTTTTTGGTTGGAAATGGGAAAGATTGGTTTTTGTCTCAAAAATGCAGATCCAACTGCTCCATATTTATAGATTCAGCTTGATGAGATCGATCTGCCTTGGGTGGGGATCGATCTGGTCTTCTTAAAATCCCTCTTTTCTAAGACATTTTGAAGGCAGGAGATCGATTTGTCGAGTAGGGGAGATCGATCTTGCTTCATACAGAGAGTCAAGGAGATTGATCTAGTCTTAGGGGAGATCGATCTGCTTCCAACTCGAGAGCTAAGGAGATCGATCTGCTCCATTAGGGATCGATCTGCTCTATTCCATTGCTTAAATAAAAGCATTCTGGCTCTTTCAGATTAATCTTTCACCCTATGGGATCGATCTGGCCTGCATATTTCCAGATTTTCTACAGCTTTTCTGTAACAACTCACACCAAAATAACTTAAATTTGCTGCCATAGTCATTTTCTCATCCAGTCATCTTTGAAACTTGAAAATGGCATCCATTCATACCTTATACCTATTGAAACTTGTGTGGAATCTTTGTATAACCAAAGTATATGGTATACACTAAATGAAAGTGCACAACTCATGTACATTTTCCTTCTCTTTTACCACACTACCCATTTTCTATTTTACTCCCTCTCTTCACATGTTTAAGTTCATATCTTCATGTTTATATGTAATGTAACTTGTATGTACAATCACAACTCTTATTGCAAGTGTGTACATTAACTTATGGACTTACATCACATATACTTCACTTATGAATTCATAGTATAACTCCATTTACATTTCTATGTACATATTACAATTATACATATATGGGGTCTCACATCTATATATCACGTAAAACTACAGTGCATGTCTTGAGTGTGACTCACAGTCAACGCTCCGCCTCAAAACACTGTATATGCATGTCAAAATATCAACACTAGTGCGAGTAAGTCTCCAGCACTAGGTTATATGTAGTTCTCATTTCAAATCAAGTATGAGCAAATTGCTCAAGTACTATGTCATGTACGAATCATGAAGAATCGAGTACGAGCAACACACCACCACTCTGTCATGCATCTCATGTAAAACTCGAGTACGAACTAATCGCTCCAGCACTCTATCATGCACAAATCTCATAAAACTAAGTACGAGTAATGCTCTAGTACTCTATCATGCAAGTCAAGTAAATGTAGTATGAGTCTCACTCTAGCACTAATGTATGTGAAAAACATCTGAAATCAAGTGTGAGCTACGCTCTAGGATGATTGTTTTCACATAGTTCGGTAGATGGCTCTTTAAAAATAGGGATGTTTCAAAACATGAAAATCAGCACTATAAAGTGTGCTTAGTCTACATCAACCTTAAAACATTAGCTCATCTACGTAATCTTCTATTACACAGTAGTAAAAACACTCAAAACATTAATTCCATGCTTTTTACAACTTTTTCCAAAATTTAACTTTTTACCTAACTAGGGGTAAAATCATAATTTACCCATATCGAGTCCTTATAATATTTTTTATTTTATCTGACCCTCAAACAATTTTAGTAAATGCAAAAGCAGATAAAAACACGCACAGATATCTCTAACTACTTGTAAAAGTCCCTTACCTCGGATCACGTAAAGTGACCTCACTTCCTCTGTGCTGCCAAAATCTCGTAGTCCGGTCAACTCTCAATATGACTCTGGAGCTGTATTTAACCATTCACTTGGTTAATTATACTTTTTCTACTGTATTACACATTTAATACAATCTATTTCACTTAAATGGGCCCGTTTACTCTTATTGGGCCTTAAACACTTTAATTGGGCTTAAGTCTGTCTTTAGCCCGTTTTCCAGTTATTAATTCCCTTCATCAGGGTTTATTGGCTCATTGGGCTATCAATACCCATTGGGCTTTGTTCCAAACTCTTTGGATAGCCCGTATATCATTTATGACAGTTTATTCAAAATTCCTAATATTATCCACTAAATGCGGAATTAAATCCGTAATGCGTAAAATAAATCTCTAATATACGATAATCACATAAATTATCGTAAATGAGCTTTACTTACCCTAGTTTATACGAAGGTGCGTAAATCAAAGTTCAATCAGGCTCACGTTCAAAATTTATCGTCGAACTGTACAATTTGTATATTAAATTTTCGATTCAATTTCTGATCAAATATAATTTAAATAAATTTATTGAAAATCAAATCGGTCACTTTTGACCTCGTATCGACTTACCCGAAGTCCGGTGTAATCCTGAAAATTTTCCTTTTTTCTTTTTTTCCCTCTTTTCTTCTTTTTTCTGTTTCCTCCTTGGTTGAAACGGTTCGGTTCGGTTAAGCACAGAAGCTTCCTCACTGAACCGTCGATCGATTCAGCTTCCTTTGGTCATTTCGGCATCGTTCGATCGGTTCACGGGGTGTCGCTACCGCTGTTTGATGTGTCTCAGGCAGGGGACTTCTCGACTGGCCTTGGATCCGACCGAATCCTCGCCGGTGGTCGCCGAATTTGCTTATCTTCTTTGCGGCTATTCCTTCATCGATCTGCTCTTTTCGGCGCCAGTGCGGGGCATCGCCACTGTCTAGTGGGTCGCAGGGTCGCTGGCTTCCTTCGCTGGCCCTTGCCTGGTCGCTGGGTCACTGTTGGTGGCTCGTCCGGTGATTTCTTCTTCGGTTGCCTTGCTTCGATCTTCGTGAGTTCCTTTCCCTTTTTTTAGATTTCGTTTTCTTTTTTTCTTTTATTATTTATAATATATTTTTATATTATTTTAATGATTAAAATAATATAAAAATCTCAAAATAGCTCAAAAAAATCATATTTAATTCATTTAATGCATAAATGAATTTATCAGTCCAATTTTATCTTTTCGGTATATTTTCCTAATATTTTCGGGATAGTTTTCCGAGGTGAAAATTTTAAAAATATTAAATAAATTCATATCTTGATCAATTGGACTCGAAATCCAATATTTTCCTCGTTTTTTTATCAAGATTTCTCAATTCCATATTTTTAATGAAATTTTCTCATTGAATTTATACTGGATTTCGATCTTTTGACCGTTTTACCCCTGCGCTTGTTCGAAACCAACTTAAATAGACTTTCTAGCTGTTATGTAGCTTACATGCATTTGTATTCTCAAAGGGTCGATTGCATGACAGTAAATACTCTTCTTATGATTCAACTATGAAAATAAATTGTTCGTACACATAGGAATCATAAGGTATAAGCTACATACATAATCAAAAACACGGGTTTGACAACTTTACCCTTGGTTTCATCTTTAAATGGGATAAGTTGGCCCATCTATTCTTAGCCATATTCTTTCCTCCTTCTAAAATAGCCAAATTTCGTAGTGAAATCTTTTCTTTCTCTCAGTTCGACTTTAAGTCTCATTATAAGGCCTAGGACCTTCTTAAGAAATGTCCTCATCATGGCCTACCCTTATAGCTTCAAGTCCAAACCTTCTATAATGGACTAACTAGTATAGGACTATTGTTAATGCTGCTGCTGGAGGAGCCTTGATGTGTAAAACAAAGGAGGAGACATATAATTTGTTGGATAAGATGGCAACCAACAATTATCAGTGGTCATCAGTGAAACACCTACCAAGGAAGGTTTCAGGAATCGATGAGTTAGTGCATTATCTACCTTGACTTCTCAGATGACTAATCTTACGAAGAAGTAGAGTCTATTAGTACCCAGCCTAGTAATACCCTTGGTCTTAGCCCTGTTTTAGCTATTCAAAGTCCCTTTACCTCTTATACTCAGTGTGGTGGTACACACTCTCTTGATAAGTGCCTTTTGAACTTAGAGTTTATTTAGTACATTGCCTCACCTCAAAGGCAACAGAACAATCAATATTCGAGCACTTACAATCCAAGGTAGAAGAATCACCTTAATTTCTCTTGAAGCCAAAATTAGGCGTAGTTATATGTTTCTAAACCTTTAGGACCCATTGGTTTTTAGCCTCCACCCTTACATGTACCACTGCCTCCACAGCTTCCATATCATCAGTCTTATCAGTCCCATCCGCCACATTGGTATTAGCATCACTCACTACCACTAGCACCTATACAACCCCAACACATACCTACACATACAGCTAAGAAAAAGTCTTCACTCGAGGAGATGTTTAGAACTATCCTATAAAATTAGGTTGCTTTAATTAAGAACCTAAAAGCGTTAGTTGTATAGATAGCTAATGCTCTCAGCCAACGTCCACGAGGGACCTTTTTTAGTAATACCGAAACTAATCCTGTTAGACAAAGAGAGGATAATGAGCATGTGGAGGCCATAACCCTTAGAAGCGGTATAAAGTGTGATGATCCATATACTAAGTATAGTCATATTGAGCCCATAAAGGGAGAGCCCCTAAGTTCTAAAGAGGCAACCCAAAAAGAGCATGTACACGATGATCAGGTTTAGAGGTTTCTCTTTTGGTGGAGATCATAAATTTTGAGACTTTAAAAACCTCATATACTCTAGTATTAGATGTCTTTTCATCCATTAATAACCTTTCAATTTTAGAACTTAAGCCTTTACCCTCACACCTTAGGTATACTTATCTACATGAATTCTCCATTAGGCCAGTTGTAGCATCTGTTACTTTCTTTATTGATCAGGAGGAGAAGTTATTACAGGTTTTGAGAGAGCACCAAAAGGCCATAGGCTGGTCTACCTCTGATCTTAAGGGTATTAGTCCCTTAATATGTATGCATAAGATATTGTTATAGGAGGGGTATAAGTCATCAGTAGAGCACTAATGCAAGTTCAATCTTATGATGTAAGAAATGATAAAAAATGAGATAATTAATTGTTTAGACGTTGGGATCATATATTTCATATCAGACAGTGCCTGGGTGTGTTTACTTCAATGTGTCCCTAAGAATAGAGGGATGATTATGATGTAGAATGAGAACAATGAGCTCATCCTTATTATGACTGTCACTGGTTGTCATGTGTGTATGAATTATGGGAAGCTCAACAAAGTCAATAGAAAATACCACTTGCCTCTACCCGTTATTGACCAGTTGCTAGGCAGATTAGCTGTAGCCCTAAAGGAACAAGAAAAGAAAACCTTCACCTATCCTTATAGGACATTTGCATTTAGGAGGATGCTTTTTGGTCTCTGCAATGCACTTGCTATCTTTCAGCATTGCATGATGGCTATCTTTCATGACATGGTCGAGGATTTTCTAGAGGTCTTCATGGATGATTTTTCTGAATTTAGGGATAGCTTTAATCTCTGTTTACATAACATGGCACCGATGCTGAAGAGATGTGAAGAAACGAACTTGGTACATAATTGGGAGAGTGTTATTTTATGGTTAGGGAATGTACTATGCTTGGGCACAAGATCTCTTCCAAAGGGATACAAATGGATAGAGCTAAGGTGGAATTCATTGAAAAGTTACCTCCCTTACCTCTGTTAAAGGAATCAAAAGTTTTTTAGGCCATGCAAGCTTTTATAGAAGGTTCATAAAGGACTTTTCCCAAATCTTAAAACCAATGTGTAGCCTTCATGAAAAGGACATTGCACTCTATTTTGATGAGCATTGCATGGATGCATTTAAGGTATTAAAGGAGAAGTTAGTTACAGCTGCTATGATCATAGCTCTTGATTTGTGAAACCCAATATTTTTCATACTATTGTTTATTTGAAAGCTATGAGAGAAATTTAAAACTTACCTAAGTGTTCATGTAGGGCCTAAAGGAACCTAATAGCTTGGATGATGGAGAGTTGAGGTCGAGGCAAGAAAATAGAGGTAAAGTGTCAAAGCAAGAGTTCTATAAGAATTGACATTAATATAAACATGATTTTATGGATGGAAGGCGAAACTAAAGTTACTAGACTGAAATAAGTTGGTAAATCTCGAGTTAGTACTAAATTCAAAAATTGGGCCTAGTAATTGAAATACTATCAGAATAAATTCTATAAATCCATAAAAATTATTCTCAGGCCATTGGAAATTAATTTGAGGTATATTTGAATTAGAAAATTAAAATTTAGTGGAAATATTGAGGTTTCAGTGGTTAAATAAAATTTTAAAGTAAACTGAAAACTTTAAGGAAATTTTATCAGTAATGACTAAATCATGTAAAACAAACCGAAATGGAAACATTTTCTTAAACCAGTGGGTCCAAAATTTTTATGCAACATAGTAGGGACTTAGTATAATACATGAGAGGTGGAAATTTAGAAGAAAATGGGCTGAAAAGAATTTTTGGAATTTTTCTAAGTGCAGGGTAACTAGCAGCCCAAACCCAGTACATTGCATGCCCAACAAAAAGGCCCAAATTGAAGGTGTTCCAGAATGGGTTTAAGTTTTATTTTCTCTAATGTTATATTATATAGAAAACAGTCTCTAAAAATGTATTATATAGCCTGAACTGACCTAAAATGAAAGAGATACCCGTTCCAAAGCTCTCATAGGCGTCTTTGGCTGCTTCTAGTTGTGGATTTCTTTTGCCCACCTTGCAGCCATTTTTAGAAGTTGGTCAAGAAGAACGAAATCTTCCTATTGAGGTCCTCTAACATATATAAAAAATTCAGCTTCATACCATTTGATTTGGTAGGTGAAAACTTTGAGAGAAAAAGAGGGACAAAATCTGCCTTGTTTTAGAGGTAAACGAAACTTGGAATTTTTAATTTCTTAGCTAGTTTGAGCTTGTTTAAGATGATTCTAAGTTGTATACATGTATGTTTACAGCTGAGGAACATTTATGGAGGAAGAAAGTGAGGTTAAAGTTGGTCAACATGGTCATGAAATTGATGGAAGATGATTATTGAGATATATGTTAATATTTAATAGTTTTAGGTGATTTTTACTAAAGTAGAATTTGAAGATATATTTCCTACAGTGAACTTGAATTTTAGCTAGCCCTTGGATAATATAGAGAAGATGAAATTTGATTAAATTAAGTGTTATGGAATGTTAGTTTAATACTAAAAAGTTCGGTTTATAGCTCAGTTTAATTGAATACTGTAAAAGTGTGGAAATTTGGCAATTTGATAAGTTGTAAAGTGTTGACTAGAGACTTGAATAAGTGTGTAAACTATTAAGTTGATAAGTTCAAAGTTAAAGGAAAAGAATTTATCAAAATAGCTAACATCGATGCGTTTATCGGTAAAACAAAAAAAGTAGAGAAAGTTGGCGAAAAGGGGCTAGTTAGCAACGTTTAAACTGTAAAATGTATGTGAATGTAAATAAAGATGAATTGGATACTAATTGGATATAATTGGACTGTTTGTGTAAGACTTGATTTTTTCGTAAGAGCAAAAGGAATGAATAGAAATTTCTGAGTGCATTTAAAAATGCAAAAGGATTTAAATGGTATTCCCGAACACGTGCAAGGGCAAAATGGTTAAAAGACCAAAATTCGGTATTAATTGGGCCAAGAAAAATTTAATTAAAAATATGAGATTGAGAAATCTTGATCAATAACGAAGAAATAATTAAATTTCGGATTAAATTGATCAAGATATGAATTTATTGGAATAAACCGGGATTTTCACTTCGAAAAATAATCTCGAAAATAATCGAAAAATATATCGAAACGGTGAAATAAGACTGATAAATTCATTTATGGAATAAATGAATAAAATAATAATTTTTCAGATATTTTGGTAAAATAATAATATTTAATTGATTAAAATATTATTAAAAATAAAATAATAATAAAAATAAATAAAATAAGTAAATGAAAAAAAAAGAGATTTTTTCGCGTATCGCGAAAACAGAAGAAAGAAACGAAGTCGAGCCGACCTCTGCCACCGACGGAGTGATCGGCAGTGACCCCAGGCGAGGGTCGACGAAGGAAGTCGACCCCGTGAGGACCACCAGCGACCGAAGGAAGTACGAACGGCGGGAGAAAACTTCGGCGAAAGAGGAGAAATAGAACCGAAAGAGGGAGAAGAAAATTCGGTGGCCAGCGCCGATCTAGGCCCGTCCACCGACAGCCGAAGGTAGCCCAAGCGGAGACTGGCTGAACGGCGGCTGAATCGACCGGTGGGACGGCGGCTAGCGTCGAAAAACAGCGAGGAAAGAAACGGTACCATTTACAAAGGAGAGAAGAGTCGAACCGGCCACTCTCTGGTGACGTTGAACGAAACCAACCCCAGATCCGAGATGTGGACGATCCAACAGAGCCACTGGCGGTGAAAACCGGCGGAGAACCGATCGGTAAGCCACTGAATCGACTGAACCAGACTGAACCGCGTTTTGAACCGGGTTGAACCGAATCGGACCGAACCGGTTCAACCAAAAAGAAAAGGAAAAAGGAAGAAAAAGGGAAAAAGAAAAAGAGGAAAATTTGGAAAAAATTCCAGTGATGCAATCAAGCTTCGGGTAAGTTGGTAAGCGGTGATTTAATTTTTGAAATATTTAATTTGATAAATAATTAACTGAAAGTTTACCCGAAAATATATCTAATTGTGTAGCTCGACAATTGGCATCAATCGAGAGCTCGAGATAGCCTCGATTCACATACTATCATGGAATCACGGGTAAGTAACCATTATTTACGAAAATTTTACGTCGATATGCGTGATTGATATTTATCGTATAAATTACAGATTTAATTTCCGCATCAAATGGATGAAATTCTGGAAAATTGGATAAATTGTCGTAAATACTAAATTGAGATATCCTAGAATTTAGAATGAGGCTAAATAAATACTGATGGGCCCAATGAGCCCAATAGGCCTCAATAAAGTGTGGTAAACGGGCTTAAGGCCGATTAAGGCCCATTATGGTGCAATTGGGCCTAATATGGGTAAACGAGCCCAATGATTTAAATTAAGCCCAAAAAATTGTGAAATACAATTAATTGTATTGTATTTGACTTGGTGAATATTTATCCGCAATTCCAGAGATTGGATTCGAAGCAAATCGAACTGCGTGATGAGACATCAGTGGGAAAGGTCAGACTGTACAAAAAATGAGGTAAGGGAATTATGTGAGTAGCTAGAGGTAGCTACGCGTATTTTAATAGTTTTTCTGTACACTGAATATGTATGTATGCCTTGATTATGTATACAGGTCTTGAAAATGGTTTAAAGATTTTAAGGATCGAAATAGGTAAATAGACTAATTTACCCCTATTGAGGGAAGTTCACCTAAGGATGGTGAAAGCATGACATGCATGAAATGCATAATTTAAGGAATTTTTCGAGTTAAAGAATTTTATTGGTTTTAATCAAAGCAAATCGATAGATTGGCCAGTAATTGCATGAATTTCACATGATAACACTACGTAAGTGTTATTTTTATTTAAATGGAAATTTCTTTGGAAAATAGGCCAACTATCAAGTTTATATGGAAACAGATAGTGCCGACACGTAGTTCGCACTATATTTGCATTTGTGATTGTGCATAAATGTGCTTGAGCAGTTGCTCGCACCGACTTGTGTGACATCATATGCATGAAATGTGCTAGAGCATGGTGCTCGCACTGATTTTTATTATTGTGAAATGAGAGCTGCTGGAGCCTAGCTCGCACTCTATTTTGACATGTTTTGATTTGTTTTAACGTGGTATGCATAAAATGGTGCTGAAGCGATTGCTCGCACTAGTTTTACTGATTTAATATGCATGAGAGATGTTGGAGCTTAGCTCACATCCTGTTTTGATTTAATTATGCATGAAGCCGTGCTGGAGTGTAACTCGCACGAGATTTGATTTAATTATGCATAAAGTCATGCTGGAGTGTAACTCGCACGAGATTTGATTTACTTGAGCATTCATCTGTGCTGGAGCTTGCTCACACAAAGTTTTATATGGTTTTTATAATTCATTTGAATGTCGTACTGGAGTTTTTCTCGTACAAGGTTTTCACTGAGTTTCTATACATATCCGTACTAGAGCATTGCTTGTACGTGGATTTTACTTGAAATTATAATCAGTTTAAGTCATATTTGAGCGCTGCTCGTACGCAGATTTTACTGATTTTTATGAAACCGTGCTAGAGCTTCACTCGCACGAGGTTTTTACATATCATGAATATGCATGGAGCCGTGCTAGAGCTTCGCTCACACAGGGATTTATATTACATGCATATAGCCGTGTTGGAGCCTCCTGTAGACTGTGTGTCATAGTGAGATAATATGTTCACACGTGCATACTGAGACAGAGATGATATGGGTGGATAAGACCTATTACAGGCACCCCTGATTGAGCTTGGGTTCACGGAGTACGTTGTACCGTGTATATCACACGGAGTACGCTGTACTGTGGGGATTGTTGGAGTGGAGTGGCACTAGCCACGAGGCAGCAAGCCTTGCCCTCGCAATCTTGGTGTTATACTGTTCTGGCGGGTAGGACGATCCACCTCCCGTTTCAGGTGTGATACCCTGCACACTAGGTACCGTGTTGCCAGGGATTACTAGGATATGGCCATAGTCCTCGATGTTACTGATATAATTAGCTGTTTGTCTCACATGATATAACTTGTGGTCTGTTAGACCATGGTAGACCCGAATGAGGGGTCAGGCCACCGATTTGACGATTTTATGATTTCATGATTTATGATTTGTGACCCTGAAAGAAGGGTGGTTTTATAATCAAAGTTTTATAATGAATTTTAAATGAATTGTTTTATGAGTTGATTGACCCGGAAGGGTTAGTTTTACTGCAGTTTTAATGAATTGATTTAAATGCAGTAGCATGATGATGTTTTCCATGCTTTCATTTGAAATCCATGATTTGTCTTACATGACATGAAAGACTGCATGATCTTGATTAAATTCATGCTTATTATGATTTAATGATGTCACATAAAATGCTATGAATGCATGAATTACATGATTTATATATGCACAAATAGTTTTAGATAAACTATGGCATTGAATATGCATGACTTTATGAGTGAAATTTTAAATGAAAAGAAATGGATTTAAGGGCATGGCATTATGAGCATGTAGATAGTGGAGCTATCTACTTACTTGCATAATTGCCTTACTGAGCGTGTGGTTTGCTCACCCCCCTTATTTTCCCATCTTTTCAGAGCACTTGCAATCGTTATTAAGCGGCTGAGGACTTGTATGCTTGGTATCCGCTGCTTCCTATCGAGAGACAGGTATACACGTTTGTATGGTTTTGTATGGTTTTGTATCTAAATATGTAATGCACAGTACTGTAAACGGACATTGATGTCGGGGATGTAAAGTTATAAATACCATTGAGTATGTATTTATTTAAAGTCAAAAGGATAGTAAACTCTGATTTATGATTTAAGGAAATTTATGGTTTAATGGTATCAGAGCTGAGTTGGCCTGATATGAGTCGGTGTTAGTGGTTAAGAAAGTTTACATCCCCATTTACTGTGCATTGTTTAGATACAATTGTGTATACGGAGATGGAAGTGCAGCTAAGAATTTAGTTCTTAAATGCCAGAATATACTTATTAAATGATAGCCGCTATGATAGAGAGGCGAGTGCACGAGCTCGAGGCCGTAGAGGTAGGCCCGAGAGTTGTACTGAGTCGCCACATGAGACTCGAGATGAGATTGAAGTGGAGGCTGGTATTGAGCATGCCCCACAGAGTCTGACAAAGAGATCGGACAGAGTCTGATAGAGAGATCACATAGTATTGAGACACGCTTTGCGAGGTTGGAGCGGAGTGTGGAGAATATTATCGAGCTAATTGCTCAGAATATGTATGAGATTTGAAGGTGTCGGAACGTTGGTGGAAGTCCGCTTGACCTATCTTAAGAGTTAGACATCTAGATTGGACATGAGAAAATGATTGTAGATGTATTCCAATGACAGAATATCCTGGACATTGTTTAAAGGAAATTACAGATGATATTCATTACTCTGACCTAGAGGAACATGTTGATTGATGAGTATGATACTCAATTTATATTCCTAGGCAGATGTGACTCGGACACGATAAACAGTGAGAGTCGAGATGTCTGAAAGTTCATGGAAGGGCTCAGATTGTTAATTAGAGTCCGATTAGCCCGTTAGATATCGCTACCTATGACGAGGCAGTGCATAGACTACAGTTGTGTGAATAAGATCATGAGTTGCACACCTCTGAGATTGGGAAAGGTAGTAAGGGCCGAAATTAAGACAAAAGAGAATAGAGAATGACAAAGATGTCAGAATGGGAAAAAGGTAGTTTGATAAAAGCTTAGAGCTGATGAGTCACGAGGTAAGTTGATTGATAAACCCCAATGTATCTAATTTCAACACTATTGAGGGGTATTGTGATTTGAGGACCCCGACCTGCCACGTAGCAGTGTAGCAGTGTAAACAGTGTAGAATATGTGGTAGTTACCACAGATATAAGATGTTGGACGAGGGCGAGTGTATGCCTTGGACCAGGACACTATTGATGTTTCATATGATGTGGTGGAAGATACCACACTGGTTGTAAATAATGAAATAATTATTTTAATTGATCCTGGTGCCACGTATTTATTCATACCGCCTTCAGTTGCTTATAAGCGAATGAAATATGTGAAGCCTGTACCCTTAAGCAAAACGATGCTAGTTAACTGATTTTCACTAACTGAATAAGGGTATAGGGATTGTAAGTTTAACAAGTAATGAAAGAGTTTGTTATAAATGATATATTAAGGGAGATATATTGGAATAAGAGACGTATGCAAGGTAAAGATGTCCTTGATATGCAAAGTAATTTGGATTAAGCGGTATGTAGTCAAGTCTGAGGGTTAATAAAGGTATTTCAAAATACTCCCTGCCTGAAGATTTGACAGCGTCTGGAAGCGCACGCATAATCTATAAATTGAAATCGACAGTCGTAAAATATACATTTAAAGTTTGGGTACCTTTGTTGGTACGATAAAGAAAAATATAGAATTCAAGTTACCATGAAGTTTTAAAATTAAAATTTTATAAAAGCCGTTGATATAAGAAAAAAGGAAATGACGTGAGTTAGTATCCCGAACGGAAGCGATTTTGAAATGACTTTATACGTTTATGGGTACATAAGTCAAGATATGAATGATTGAAGTATTTAGTGGAAGTCAACTATGATAGGGTATTTAAACCTTACCTGGACCGATTGGTTGTCATCTTTAGCAATGATATTATTAATGAATTTGAAGTCCAGGGAAGAGCATGAGTAGCAACAGGAAATTGTCTTGCAGACGAGTGTTAAGAATTTCTTGAAATGGGCTACTCAGTTGACACGTCTCGTTTGGAAAAAGATTTCATACGAGTGGTATGATAAGTATGAAAATGGCTTCGGTGAGTTTTGGTATATTGAAGTAATAAATTGACCACTGTAAGTATTCTCACTATAACCAACAGCTCAAGAGGTTTCTCAGTGTATAAGGATTGGGCTGTGTATTGATGTAAAATGGGGAGATAGTCGTTTATAGATTCAAATAATTCAAGGATCATGAGAGAAACTATCTGACCCATGATTTAGAGTTGGCAGCCGTAGTGATTACACTGAAAGTATGGCGCCACCATTTATACTGTAAGAAATTTCGGATATGCACTGATCGTAAAAACCTCGAGTATCTGTTTTCACAGAAATAGTAGAATATGAAAAAACCAAGAGAGTTACAGCTTCTAAGGATTTTGATTGTGAACATTGTACCACCCAAGAAAAGCTAATGCAATGGTTGATGCCTTGAACAGAAAGAGCCTCGGGATGGTATCACATATGATGGTAAAGGAGCGAGAGCTGCTAGAGCAGTTATGAACCTCAGTAGTGATGTGATCCATTCTGATGATGATGTTGATTTTGTGACAGCTAGCCTGAGGTTAGAATCAGATTTGTGTGATCGGATTTGCTAGGCTTATCATGATGATCGGCAGGGTGTTAATAGTGTAGGTCAGATTCAGAAGGGTATAGCGACAGAGTTCACAGTGAGTGATGATGACTTACAGAGGTCCTGAGATAGTATAAGTGCTCCCCAGGACCACAGTTGATGAGATAGTCTTATTGTCAGAAGCTCACTCTTCGGGATATACAGTGCATCCAAGAAATAAGAAATATATCAGAATCTCTGAAAAAAAAGTATTGGTGGTCAGGTATGAAAAGTGATATTGTAGAGTTGTGGAGAAGTGTCTCTTATGTCAACAGAGTAAAGTAGAGTACTAGAAGTCTGTAGAGTTATTGCAGCCTCTACCTATATTGACACACAAATGGGAACAAGTTACCATGAATATTGTGATGGATTACAGAGGACCTGGTGGAATCACGAGACTATCTGGGTGATAGTCGTTAGATTGATTAAGTCTACCCACCTTCTAGTTATGGAAGTCCTCAGATACTCTGAGTATGTAGGCGGATTTATGTGTATGAAAATTTGTGGAATATTATGTAGCATTCCAGGGAGCAGGATATCAGATAGGGATTCCCGCTTCATTTCCTGCTTCTGGGATTATTGTTTCTTGAAGCTATAGGACCCTGATTGAGAGTTAGCATAGCTTTCAATCCTCGGACAAATGATCAGTCAGAGAGGACTGTACAGGTTCTGGAGGATGTGATGAGAATGTGTGCCATTGATTTTATAAGCTCCTAGGATGATCAGTTGTTACTAATCAAATTCGCCAATGATGACAGTTGTCACTTGAGTATCGGGATGAGATTATATGAGGCATTGTATGGCGGTAGGGAGTTGTTCCCCGACTTGGATAAGAAGAAGTAGGTAACAGATAGAGAATTGTTCCCGAATTTGGTAAGACAAACCTCTGAGGATGTTCAGTTACTTTATGAGAGATTAAGAACACCTCAGAGCATATAGAAAAGCTATGCTGATAAGAGACAGAAACCATTGGAAATCGACCGAGGGTGAATCATTATTGTTGGCAGTTACTTATCCTAAGGACGTAACGAGATTCAGATAGAGATATTGGACAAGTGGGAGATAAGACCTGTAGGTTGACGTCACCACTTAAATAAACAGGCATCCACAATGTGTCCTATCTTTTGATGTTTTGAAAATACTATCCGGACTCGATATATGTGATCGGATATGAGCTCCAACAGCTTAGCTCAATGAAAGTATAATGTATAAAATCGATTCGGGCATTAAACAGGAAGGAAAAAGTGTTGAGGTTTAAGATGATCTCCCTAGTTAAGTATGATGGTAGTATTACACTCCGGAGAAAGTCACTTGAGGATGACTGTATATGATATGATAGATATACCTGGAGTTATTTATGGACTCATATTACTTGGTTCTAATTTGGAGGACCAAATTTCTTAAGTAGGGGAGATTGTAAGACCCGATTTTTTCGTAAGAGCAAAAGGAATGATTAGAAATTTCTGAGTGCATTTAAAAATGCAAAAGGATTTAAATGGTATTCCCGAACACGTGCAAGGGCAAAATGGTCAAAAGACCAAAATTCGGTATTAATCGGGATAAGAAAAATTTAATTAAAAATATGAGACTAAGAAATCTTGATCAATAACGAAGAAATAATTAAATTCTGATTAAATTGATCAAGATATGAATTTATTGGAATAAACTGAGATTTTCACTTCGAAAAATAATCTCGAAAATAATCGAAAAATATACCAAAAAGGCGAAATAAGACTGATAAATTCATTTATGGAATAAATGAATAAAATAATAATTTTTCAGATATTTTGGTAAAATAATAATATTTAATTGATTAAAATATTATTAAAAATAAAATAATAATAAAAATAAATAAAATAAGTAAATGAAAAAAAAAGAGAATTTTTTGTGTATCGCGAAAACAGAAGAAAGAAATGAAGTCGAGCCGACCTCTGCCACCGACGGAACGATCGGCGGTGACCCCAGGCGAGGGCCGGCATAGGAAACCAACCCCGTGAGGACCACCAGCGATCGAAGGAAGCACGAACGGTGGGAGAAAACGCCGGCGAAAGAGGAGAAACAGAACCGAGAGAGGGAGAAGAAAATCTGGTGGCTGGCGCCGATCTAGGCCTGACCACCGACAGCCGAAGGTAGCCCACGCGGAGACCGGCTGAACGGTGGCTGAATCAACAGGTGGGGCGGCGGCTAGCACCGAAAAACAGCGAGGAAAGAAACGGTACCGTCGGCAGAGGAGAGAAGAGCCGAACCAACCACTTTCCGGTGACGTTGAACGAAACCAACCCCAGATCCGAGATGCGAACGACCCAACGAAGCCACTGGCGGTGAAAACCGACGGAGAACCGATCGGTAAGCCACTGAACCGGCCGAACCGGACTGAACCGGCTGTTTGAATCGGGTTGAACTGAACCGGACCAAACCGGTTCAGCCAAAAAGAAAAGGAAAAAGGAAGAAAAAGGGAAAAAGAAAAAGTGGAAAAATTGGGAAAAATTCCAGTGATGCAATCGAGCTTCGGGCAAGTCGGTAAGCGGTGATTTAATTTTTGAAATATTTAATTTGATAAATAATCGACTGAAAGTTTACCCGAAAATATATCTAATTGTGTAGCTCGACGATTGGCATCAACCGAGAGCTCGAGATAGCCTCGATCCACGTACTATCAGGTAATCACGGGTAAGTAACCATTATTTACGACAATTTTACGTCGATATGCGTGATTGAATTTATCTCATAAATTACAGATTTAATTTCTGCATTAAATGGATTAAATTCTGAAAAATTGGATAAATTGTCGTAAATACTAAATTGAGATATCCAAGAATTTAGAATGAGGCTAAATAAATACTGATGGGCCCAATGAGCCTAATAGGCCTTAATAAAGTGTGGTAAATGGGCTTAAGGCCGATTAAGGCCCATTATGGTGCAATTGGGCCCAATATGGGTAAACGGGCCCAATGATTTAAATTAAGCCCAGAAAATTGTGAAATACAATTAATTGTATTGTATTTGACCTAGTGAATATTTATCCGCAGTTCCGAAGATTGGATTCGAAGCAAATCGAACTGCATGACGAGACATCAGTGGGAAAGGTCAGACTGTACAGAAAATGAGGTAAGGGAATTATGTGAGTAGCTAGAGGTAGCTACGCGTATTTGAATAGTTTTTCTATACACTGAATATGTATGTATGCCTTGATTATGTATAAAGGTCCTGAAAATGGTATAATGATTTTAAGGATCAAAATAGGTGAAAAGACTAATTTACCCCTATTGAGGGAAGTTCACCTAAGGATGGTGAAAGCATGGCATGCATGAAATGCATAATTTAAGGAATTTTTCGAGTTAAAGAATTTTATTGGTTTTAATCAAAGCAAATCGATAGATTGGCCAGTAATTGCATGAATTTCACATGATAACACTACGTAAGTGTTATTTTTATTTAAATGGAAATTTCTTTAGAAAATAGGCCAACTATCAAGTTTATATGGAAACAGATAGTGCCGACACGTAGTTCGCACTATATCTGCGTTTGTAATTGTGCATAAATGTGCTTGAGCAGTTACTCGCACCGACTTGTGTGACATCATATGCATGAAATGTGCTAGAGCATGGTGCTCACACTGATTTTTATTATTGTGAAATGCGAGCTGCTAAAGCCTAGCTCGCACTCTGTTTGACATGTTTTGACATGTTGTGATTTGTTTTGACGTGGTATGCATAAAATGGTTTTGACAAAGTTTTATATGGTTTTTATAATTAATTTGAATCTTGTACTGGAGTTTTTCTCATACGAGGTTTTCACTGAGTTTCTATACATATCCGTACTAGAGCATTGCTCGTACGTGGATTTTACTTAAAATTATAATCAGTTGAAATCGTACTGGAGCGCTGCTCGTACGCAGATTTTATTAATTTTTATGAAACCGTGCTAGAGCTTCACTCGCATGAGGTTTTTAGATATCATGAATATGCATGGAGTCGTGCAAGAACTTCGCTCGCATAGGGATTTATATTACATACATATAGCCGTGTTGGAGCCTCCTATAGACTGTGTGTCACAGTGAGATGATATGCTCACACGTGCATACTGAGACAGAGATGATATGGGTGGATAAGACCTATTACAGGCACCCTTGATTGAGCTTGGGTTCACGGAGTACGTTGTACCGTGTATATCACACGGAGTACGTTGTACCGTGGGGATTGTTGGAGTGGAGTAACATTAGCCACGAGGTAGCAAACCTTGCCCTCGCAATCTGGTGTTATGCTGTTCTGGCGGGTAGGACGACCCACCTCCCGTTTCAGGTGTGATACCCCATACACTAGGTACCGTGTTGCCAGGGATCACTAGGATATGGCCATAGTCCTCGATGTTACTGATATAATCAGCTGTTTGTCTCATATGATATAACTTGTGGTCTGTTAGACCAGAGTAGACCTGAAGAAGGGGTCAGGCCACCGATTTGACGATTTTATGATTTCATGATTTATGATTTGTGACCCTGAAAGAAGGGTGGTTTTATAACCAAAGTTTTATAATGAATTTTAAATGAATTGTTTTATGAGATGATTGACCCGAAAGGGTTAGTTTTACTACAGTTTTAATGAATTGATTTAAATGCAGTAACATGATGCTGTTTCCATGCTTTCATTTGAAATCCATGATTTGTCTTACATGACATGAAAGACTGCATGATCTTGATTAAATTCATGCTTATTATGATTTAATGATGTCACATAAAATGCTATGAATGCATGAATTACATGATTTATATATGCACAAATAGTTTTGGATAAACTATGACATTGAATATGCATGACTTTGTGAGTGAAATTTTAAATGAAATGAAATGGATTTAAGGGCATGGCATTACGAGCATGTAGATAGTGGAGCTATCTACTTACTTACATAATTGCCTTACTGAGCGTGTGGTTTGCTCACCCCCTTATTTTCCCATCTTTTCAGAGCACTTGCAATAGTTATTAAGCGGTTGAGGACTTGCATGCTTGGTATCCGCTGCTTCCCATCGAGAGACAGGTATTCACATTTGTATGGTTTTGTATCTAAATATGTAATGCATAGTACTGTAAACGGACATTGATGTTGGGGATGTAGAGTTATAAATACCATTGAGTATGTATTTATTTAAAGTCAAAAGGATAGTAAACTCTGATATATGATTATGGAAATGGAATGGTAAATAGTGTGATGTGACTAACACCGAATCATAGCCCAACTGTTTGTAGGATGGTCACGACGAGAAAAATGTAAGAATTAAATAATAAATGAAAAAGCGAAAAATTTACTCTGATTTTTAGGTAATTTGGGTCGTGACAGTTTGTGGCAGTTAGAGGTGTAGGCACATAAATCGAGGTGAGTCGATATCCAAGGGATACGTGTTGTCCCAGTTTCGTTTAGGTAAGAGATGTAATTTATTGTGGTAATGGTATTCCCTGCCTATAAATAAATTTTTATTTGATGTTTAAAAATACCTGAAAACCCCTAATTAACGAAAATATTTTATGAAACCCTTTTTATAAAATAAGTGTGAATTTCAAACGACCTTAAGCCCATATTCGCTTTCTTACGAGTGCATGATTTTTGTACAATTTTATAACAATGATTATTTCTGTAACAATCATGTAAATATGTGATTTTTGAAGCATCATTTTTGTAAGCTACTATGCAAATAAGTATGAAAATGATTTCAATAAGATAATAAGTATGATTTGAGTCTAAAGGCTTTCTATAGTGTGTGAGTCAAGGTAAACCTGGGGGTCGACCTAAGGGCCCAAGGGAATGCTAGCTGACGGCCTATGAACGGGTTGAGCCTTGACAATAACATGCGTATTTCTATGTGTCTGTCAAGCCACCTTTGTGGCGTTTTCGTTTCCGCATGTGTGGTGTTTTCCATTATGTTGTAAGACTTTTGCCCAATCTACAGCCCAACCATAGCCATAGGTATTCCGTCCCTCTTCGGAGGATTCCCTCTTTTGAGGATGATATGGTTATTACCCACATGATAGTGATATTTATTGCCCAGTCTCCACATTTCGACATTGTATACATTTTTAAGTATGATTTGATTATGATTTATGTATAGTTATGCAATTATGTTTCAATTTTGTTTCGTTTGATATGTGACTCTGAAGTTTTGTTTTGAATTAAGAAATATATGATGTATATTTTTGGTATAGAAAAAGGATATGTACTAAGTATGCATTTTATATTTTCTAACGGTTTTGATCCGAAAATGTACTTTAGTTTTTAGCATTATCACTTTATTAATTGTTTTGGATGCTATTACTATTTTAAATGCACTCCTTACTACGTTATTTGAAAGCTTACCCCCTCTTTTTCGTCCTTCCAGTGATCACTCCCTTTCCTACCGTGTACACGATGTAGGCTGGTGGACGTGACTCTCCCCAAGCTACTTTTTGTACACGCCTCACGTATATTTCACTATATATCCAGACATCCTGTACAATACAAATATTTATATATAAATAAACATTTTGAGATGTAATCACTTTTTGTATACGTGTGGGAATGAAGATATATGTAACCCATGATGCTACAGTGCATGCGAAGATTAATAGATGAATGAATATTATAAGCATTTTATGGATGCTCGAGAATAAAATTTTAAAAAGAATAGGTAAAATCAACTACTTGTGGTCATAAATGTTGATTTGGAAACTTGCAGGTGGATAGGGTTATGTATAATGGTTATGCTAACGAAAATCCGTGAAAGGGTAAAATAGAAATTGTCGAATATAAGAAAGGTTAACAATTAAAAGATAAGTTATAAACTGACACTGAATAAGAATACACCTTAAGTAAGAAGTTAAGTTATAAAAGAAAATTTTAAATTAGCCATATTTTTCACGTTTTCGGGGCGTTACAATCTGTCTTGGTATTAGAGCAAAAGGTGTCGAATATTATTAGTAACGATCAGTTGAAGATAGATTACATCCCAATTGTTTGTACTTGTTTGGTTGTAAATTAAACATATCTATTAAAGTTATAACCAAATTTATTATTTATGCCTCATGTAATCGATTATATATCATGAGCAGGAGACAAAGTCGTCCCCAAAGGCAGGCATAGCCACCTCTACTACCTACCCCACAACTAGAGAGTCCTAACTCTCGAATGAATCGTATGGAGTAGGATATGAAACAAGGATTTAATCACATTCCGGCTATACTTACCTATCATTTCGGGGTTAACTTCTCTGGTACCACGCCTACTCCAACTCCTACACCTACACATTGCAAGTTTCGCCCCCACCTCTTTCATAGACTCTTCTGGCACCTCTAGCTACTCAGCCTCCAATACATACCAGGCCAAATGAAAGGGAAATGGGCTAGTTACGGGACTTTCTCAAGATGAACCCTCTATCAATTAAGGCGGTAAAGGACCTAATTGAGGTAGAACAGTGGTTGATAGAGATAAAGACAGCTTTTGAGTACTTGAAGTGTATTGATACCGAGAAGGTTATTATGGGAACTTATATGCTTAAGGGTCAGGCTAGACATTAGTGGAGATCCACTCAGAGGTTATTAACACCTAATCATCCGGTAATCAGTTAGGATGCCTTCTTATCTATTTTTAAGACCCAATATGTTCCCCACACTGCTCAAAAGAAGATGCAGTCAAATTTTCTTAATTTAGTTCAGGGCAGTATAATAGTTGATGAGTATGGGAATTGATTTACTACTTTGATGAGATATGACCCCAAGACTGTTAGAGATAAGGAGGGCCGCACTGAGAGATTTTTATACAGCTTGAAACCAACAATCAGAGATAGACTATTGGGGTTCAGTATTACTAAGTTTAAGGATGCTCTCGGACGAGCACAAAAGATAGAGAGGGTCTTGATCTGACTCAAGTATAGTGTGGGTTCCAGGGAAAGATTAAGGATAAGGGTAAAAGGTTAAAGGCATTCTAGATAAAGTACAAGAGGGGTCTGCCTAAGAGACAAAGGATTGATGAGTCTCGGGTGAGGGCTGATAAGCCTAAGACTCCTTCTAGCACTACTGAGACCACCCGAAGCACTCGACAAAGTATTAAGATTTGTAAGGATTATGGTCGATCGCATGATGGTCCTTATTACTTGGTTACAGGTGGCTACTTTAAGTGTGGAGATAAGGGTCATATGATAAAGGTAAAAAGCCTATCACTCAGGAGCGTATGTTTGCCTTGGATAAGGTGACTGCTGACACTTCTTTTGAGACTAGTCAAGGTAAACTTCTTATTTGTAATAATGAAGTGCATGTTTTATTTGACCCTAGGTCCACACATTTGTTTATTTCACCATAATTTGTATATAATTTGCATATAAAGCCTAAAACCATAGGTCACATGCTATATATAATTACACCTAAGCATGAATCTCAGATGACTAATAAGGTATGTAAGAATTGTGAAATTAAGATGGGAGACGGGGTAATGTTAACAGACATAGTTTTGTTAAATATGTATGGTTTTAATATGATTTTAGGTTTAGATTGGCTAGCTACCAATCGTGTAAGTCTAGATTGTTATACTAAGATTGTAACCTTCTCCTTACCTGATAAATTCAGTGTATGTTTGGCTTTAAGAAACAATACGTGTGATGTTCAGTGTATGAAATCTGTTGATATATTTATAATTTCCTGAAATTACTGATGAATTTACTGATATGAAGGTTATATCACACTCAATTCTGATACCAGTCGGGAGCATCCAAATATAGAGGATATAACGGTAGTATGTGAGTTTCCAGATGTATTACCAAATGAGTTGCCAGCTTACCATCAGAAAGAGCTAGTGTTGACTATCGATTTAGTGCCAGATACCCATCCAATCTTTACACCTCCATATAGGATTGTACTGGTTGAATTAGAAGAATTAACGAAGTAGTTGCAAGAGTTGCTTGACAAGGGTTTTATTAGGCCCAATTGTCACCATGGGCAGCTTCGATTTTATTTTTTAGAAAGAAAGATGGCATCCTCAAATTATGTATAGATTACAGTTTATTGAACAAGACTACAGTAAAGAATAAATGCCCTCTACCCAGAATAGATAATTTATTTGATCAATTGAGAGGGGCTTTAGTATTTTTTAAGAATGATTTGAGGTCGAGCTATCACCAGTTAAGGATCAAGAAAGAGGATATTCCAAAAACGACCTTTAGAACCCATTATGGCCATTATAAATTTTTAGTGATGCCCTTTAGTCTAACTAATGCCCCTGCGCCTTTTATGAATTTGATGAATGATGTGTTTCGAGATTACCTAGGTCTGTTTGTAATAGTTTTCATTGATGATATTATAATGTATTCTAAGTCTCAAGAGGAGCACACGCAGCATTTGAGGATTGTGCTCCAGATACTCCAAGATAAGGAGTTGTATGGGAAGTTTAGTAAATGTGAATTCTGGTTAGATCAGATAGCTTTCCTTGGCCATATTGTATCTAAGGACAAGGTGTCAGTTGACCCGTCTAAGCTAGAGGTTGTACTTAAGTGGAAGAGATCGAGGACAATTACAAAGATTCAGAGCTTTTTGGGATTGACAGGGCAATACCAGAGATTTGTTAAGGGATTCTCCCAGATTGTAGCTCCGTACAGTAAGCTCACACTTAAGGATGTTTCGTTTCTATGGTCTGATCAATGTGAGTAGAGTTTCCAAGAGCTTAAGTAGAGATTGACTACAGCAACCATTTTGAGCATTTTGAGTGGATCTGGAGGCTTTACATACATATGATGCTTCCCATCATGTTCTGGGGTGCGTACTCATGCAGCATGAGAGAGTAGTCGCTTATGGTTCATGCCGGCTTAAGGACCATGAGCGGTATTACCCCACGTATAATTTGCCACTATGGTATTCGCTTTGAAGATATGACAACATTATATATATATAGAAAGATTCCAGATCTTCACTGACCACAAGAGTTTAAAGTACATTTTTATCGAAAGGAGCTTATTATGAGGCAGAGATGATAGATAGAGCTCCTTAAGAATTATGACTATGAGATCTTGTATCATCTAGGTAAAACGAACATAGTTGTTCATGCCTTGAGTAGGAAGAGTATGGTTTCTTTCATGATTTTCAATGAATGAGGTTTATTGGAACAATTTGTTAGACTCAGTATCAGTGTTGAGGAAGCAAATGTTGGATTTATGGCTAGCCTACAGATAGAACCTAGTATTTTGGATCATATCAGAGCAAGACAGAAAAATGATCAGAGATTATTGGACATGGTTAGCCAAGCAGAGAGAGCTTGCAGTTAAACTTTTTAGTCAATGATAATGGTTTGTTGAGGTTTAGGGGCCGTATCGGTGTTTCAAGCAATGATACCTTAAAGCAGCAGATTTTGAGAGAGTCCCACTATTCTCGTTACACCATGCATCCAAGCAGTACCAAGATATACCATAATCTGTGTAAGGTGTATTGGTATATTGGTATGAAACGAGATGTGGCAGAATATGTGGCTAGATGTTTGGTTTGTCAGTAGGTTAATGTTGAGCATCAAAAGCTTGCAGGACTAATTAAGTCTTCTTGTGTTTACGTGGAAATGGTAGCATATAATGATGGACTTTATTATGGGTTTAACGAGTAACCAGAGAGGTCATGTTGCATTCTGGGTTATAGTAGACAGATTGACAAAAAGTGCCCATTTTCATGCCATTATGAGTACAGATTCTTTTTGTGCCTTGGCAGAGTTATATGTTAGAGAGGTAGCTTGGATACATGAGGCTCCCGTGAGTATTACTTCTGATAGGGATTCCAGATTCACCTCTAGATTTTGAACTCATTTTTAGGAAGCCATGGGATCTAAACTGAATTTGAACATCGCCTATTATCCTCAAACTAAAAATCAGTCTGAGTGGACCATTCAGACATTGAAGGATATGTTGAGAGTGTGTGCATTGGATTTTAAAGGTTCATGAGATGATCATTTTCCCCTTACAGAGTTTGCCTACAATAATAGTTATCAAGTTAATATAGTGATGACACCTTATGAAGCTTTATGTGGTAGGAGATGCAGATCTCTAATGGCTTGGGAAGAAGTGGGTCCCGCTCTTATGGAACAAGCAGCTAAGGGTTTTTAGATTATTTGTGATAGACTCGGGACTGCTCAAAGAATACAGAAGAGTTATGTCGATGTGCATAGATGGCCACTTGAATTTTAGGTTGGCGACTCCGTGTTTCTTAAGGTATCTCCAAGCGAGGGTATCATGCATTTCGAAAAGAAAGGAAAGTTGAGTCCTCATTTCATTGGTCTGTTCTAGATATTAGAAGAGTGAGACATGTTGCCTACCGATTAGCTTTACCACTATAACATTCTAGGATACATCATGTCTTCCACATCTCCATGTTGAGAAAATATAATCTGGATCCCTCTCGTGTCATCGAGTATGAATCCTTAGACATTTAGGGAGATATGATTTATGTGGAAGAACTTGCCTGGATCCTTGACAAGAAAGGGAAAGTGCTTCGTACGAAGACAATTCCATTAGTAAAGGTTCTTTGGCAACACCATTCAGTAGAGGAAGCAACCTGGGAGCTAGAGAGCCTTATGAGAGAGAAGTACCCCCATTTGTTTGACGGACCTAACTGAATTTGGAGGACCAAAATCCTAAAAGGTGGGTAGAAATGTGAAACCCAAATTTTTTTTCATACTATTGTTTATCTAAAAGCTAAGAGAGAAATTCAAAACTTACCTAAGTGTTCATGTAGGGCCCGACGAAACCTAAGAGCTCGAATGATGGGGAGTTGAGCTCGGGGTATGAAAATCTAGGTGAGGTGTCAAAGTAAGAGTTCCTTAAGAATAGACATTCATATAAACATGATTTTATGGATGGAAGGTGAAACTAAAGTGACTTGAGAAAAATAAGTTGGTAAATCTCGAGTTAGTACTAAATCGAGAAGTTAGGCCAAGTAATTGAAATAATTTTGGAATAAATTCCATAAATCTATAAAAATTATTCTAAGGCCTTAGGAAATTAAGATAAGGTATATTTGACTTGGAGAATTAAAATTTAATGGAAATATTAAGGTTTTTATGGTTAAATAATTTTTTAAAATAAATTGAAAACTTAGATGAAATTTTATCAATAATGACTAAATCGGGTAAAACGGGCGCAAACGAAAAAATTTTCTAAACCAAGTGGGCCCAAAACTTTTATGGAACATACTATAGACTTAGTATAACATATGAGAAGTGTAAATTTAGAAGAAAATGAGCTGAAACTAATTTTTGCAATTTTTCTAATTGCAGGGCAGCTGGCAGCCGAAACCCAACACACGACAAGCCCAAATTGTAGGGATTCCAAAAGGTGTTTAAATCTAATTTTCTTCAAGGTTATAGTATATAGAAATCAATATCTAGAACAAGTATTATATAGCCTGAATCTACCTAAAATGAAAGAGATATCCCCTTTCGAAGCCCACGTAGGCTTCCTTGGCTGCTTCTAGTTATGGATTTTTTTTGCCACTTTCCTGCCATTTTTAGAAATCAATCAAAAAGAGCAAAATCTTCCTATTGAAACCCTTTCACACATATAAAAAATTCAGCTTCTTACCAGTTGATTTAGTTTGTTATATATTTGAGAGAAGAATAGAGGCAGAATTTGCCTTGTTTCAGAGGTAAGAGAAACTTTGAATTTTTTATTTCTTAGCTAGTTTTTTAGATTGTTTAAGATGATTCTAAGTTGTATACATGTATATTTACAGCTTAGGAACATATGTGGAGGAAGAAAGTGAGGTCAAAGTTGGTTAACTAGGTGAGGAAATTGATGGAACCCTTTTAGTAAAATAAGTGCAAATTTCAAACGACCTTAAGCCCATATTCGCTTTCTTACGAGTGCATGATTTTTGTACAATTTTATAACTATGATTATTTGTGTAACAAGCATGTATATATGTGATTTTCGAAGCATGATTTCTGTAAGCTATTATGTAAATAAGTTTAAAAATGATTTCAGTATGATAATAAGCATGATTTGAGACTAAAGGCTTTCTATAGTGTGTGAACCAAGGTAAACCTGGAGGTTGACCTAAGGGCCCAAGGGAATGCTAGCCGACGGCCTATGACAATAACATGCGTATATGTGTCTGTCATACCACCTCCATGGCATTTCAGTTTTCGCCTGTATGGTGTTTTCTGTTATACTGTAGGACTCTGGCCCAGTCTACAGCCCAACCATGGCCATAAGTATTTCGTTCTCTCATCAGAGGATGCCCTCCTTGAGGATGATATGGTTATTACCCGCATGACAGTGATATTGATTGCCTAGTCTCCACATTTTGACATTGTGCATCATTTTTAAGTACGATTTGATTATGATTTATGTATAGTTATGCAATTATGTTTCAATTCTGTTTCATTTGATATGTGACTCTGAAGTTTTGTTTTGAATTAAGAAATTTATGAAATATATTTTTGGTATATAAAAGGGATATGTACAAAGTATGCCATTTTATATTTTCTAACGGTTACGATCAGAAATTGTACTTTAGTTTTTAGCATCATCATTTTATTAAATGTTTTAGATGCTATTACTATTTTAAATGCACTTCTTACTGGGCTATTCAGAAGCTGATCCCTTTTTTTTTCATCCTTCTAGATTATTTATAGTGATCACTTCCTTGCCTGTCGTGTACATGACGTAGGCTGGTGGATGCAACTCTCCTTAGGCAACGTTTTGTACATGCCTAAAGTATATTTCACTTTATATCCAGACATCTTGTGCAGTACAGGTATTTATATGTAAATGATCATTTTCTGATGTAATCACTTTTTGTATACTTGTGGGAATAAAGATATATGTAGCCCATGATGCTACTGTACATACTGAGAGTAAGAGATTTATAAGCATTTTATGGATGCTCGAGAATAAAATTTTAGAAATAATAGGTTAAATCAACTGCTTATGGTTATATATTGTCGATTTGGAAACATGTAGGTGGATAGGGTTATGTATAAAGGTTATACAGCCTGAAATCTGTGAAAGGGTAAAATAGGAATTGTCGAATATAAGAAAGGTTAACAATTAAAAGATAAGTGATAAACTGATATTGAACAAGAACACCTTAAGTAAGAAGTTAAGTTATAAAAGAAATTTTTTAATTAGCGTTAATTTTCGCATTTTCGGGGCATTATAGGATTGGAGTTTACTTTTTAAGCTGGTATGATTCGAGTGATTATGTAATTGGTTTTGTACTTGGACAGGGAAAAAGAAAAGGCTTTCATGCTATTTATTATGTAAGTAAGACTTTGAGTGATTGCTTTTGATAAGTTTCGCTCTTATCTCATTGGCACTAAGTTGGTAGTGTACACTGATCATGTTGCCATTAAGTACCTAGTCTCTAAGAAAGATGTGAAACCTAGATTGATTAGATGAATCCTCTTACTTCAGAAGTTTGAATTAGAGAATTGGGATAGAAAATGGATTGAGAATCAAGTATCTAACCATTTATCTAGATTGAAGAGTGGACTTAAAGAAGATGGAACATAAATTAACGAATCTTTTGTTGATGAGCAGTTGTTTGCTTATAGGCTCCAGTTTGCCCTAGTATGTTGACTTTGTTATCTACTTTGTAAGCAACGTGTTGTCAACAGATTTGACTCCTCAATAGAAGGAGAAATGTTTAAGTGATATCAGATACTATATGTGGTATAAACCTTTCTTGTATAAGTAATGTAAAGATCAAAAATCGAGGAGATGTGTCCCTATAGAGGAGGTAGAGGATATACCTAGACATTACCATTCTTCTAATAATAAAGGGCATTTTGGAGGAGAAAAGACAGTTGGTAAGGTTTTGCAATTTAGATACTACTAGCCCACTTTGTTTAAGGATGCCCATTACTTCGTGTCAAGGTGTGATTGGTGTCAAAGGATAGATAATATTTCCAAAAGAAATGTGATGATGTGAAACCCAAATTTTTCCCTACCACTAATTTATTTAAGCTAAACCAAGAGGTCTAAGACTTATGTGAATGTTCATGTAGGGCCAAAATGCTTGAGAAGCCCGGGATAGTGGCACGGAGCCGAGGCATGCACTTCAAGGTCAAAATCTAAGTTTAAGAATTCTTTGAAAGTATGATTTAAAACATGAATTGATGATTGGGAAGTGAAACTAAAGTGGTAGAGGTGAAAAATTTAGTGAAACTTGAGTTTTTCCTAAACCGAGAAAAAAGGCCCATGAGAGGAATAAATTCAAAATAAATTCTAGAAATTCACAAAATTTATTTTGAGGCTATAGGAAATTCACATAAGACATAATTGACATGAGGAATAAAGATGGAGTGGAAATAACGAGGTTTCAATGTTCAAATGAATTTTTAAAGTAAACCGAAAAGTTTAAGCGATTTTGATCGGTAATGACAATCGCGTGAAATGGGCCCAATCGGGGAAAATTATCTTAAACAAGTGGGCCCCAAATTTTTGTGAGAGATACTAGATGCATAGTAAAACATTTGAGAAGTGATAAATTGGATGAAATTGGACTAGAAATAATTTTTAAGGATTTTTGAAAACTGATTAGTGGGCTGCACTATTTCAGGAAATGGTATACCTAGCCAAGTTGGCCCAAGTTGAGGCCCATCCAATGGCCCAAAACTTTCAGGCCTCTCTAAATTTAATCTACACCCTTTAATCTACACTGAATCTTTCTAATTAACCTCTGTACAACATATAAAAATTTCAGCCACAATGAAGGTCATTTGCTAAGTAAAAGCCTAGAGAGAAAGTTAGGGATAGAAGCAGTCTTGTTCAAGAGGTGAGAGAAAGCTTGATTTTAAATGTTTTTAGTTGGTTTTTATTGTCATTTTTTATGATTTTAAGATGTATATATGATGATATATAGTTGAGGACCAATTTGGAGAATTAAAGAAGTGGTCAACATTGGTCAAAGGTGAGAGAAACTTGATGAATGATAAAGATGATGAGATATGTTTATGTTTGATGATTTTTAGTGACTTTTACTTAAGTGGAACTTGATGAAATAATTTGTAGAGACAATTGCAGGCTCAGCTAGCCATTGATTATGGAAGAAATGGTGAAATTTGGTTGTGTTGTAGGTTGTGGAATGATTGAATAACACCGAAAAAGTCAATTTATAGCTCGGTTAAGTGAAAAACCGTGAAAGAGTGAAAATTGAATAATTCAAGTATTTTGAGTGGTTAAGTGAAAACTAAAATAAATGTTTAAGCTATTAAGTTGATAAGTGTAAGACCCGATTTTTATCGCATTTCCTTATGATTCACGTGATGTAAACATGGTTTTAGGCAAATGAATCATAAAAAGAGTTTTACAAGAATGAAAAATACAAAAGGAATGAATAAAAATTCCCGAATGCATTTAAAGATCAAGTGAAGGATTGAAATGACCACATATTAAATGAATGGGATTCGGACCATCCGAATTTGAGATAAGGATTTAAAACATGAAATGAGAAAGGGTTCGTGAAGGGAAGTTGGATTGGTTTGGTCTCAAACATGTTGAAGGGTAAAACGATCAAAAGACCCAGAATTTGATGTCAATTCAGTAAGAAATTGACACTGTAAACATGGATTCAGGGAATCTTGATCAATAAAGGAGAAATAATTAAATTTCAAGTTAAATTGATCAAGATATGAATTTATCGAAATTAACCGAAATTTTATTTCGGGATACTATTTCAGAAACACAAGGAAAATTATACCGAAAAAAATAATTAAAGAAGATAAAAATATATTTAATTAATTAAATATATTAAATTAAGGAATAGTGTAGATATTTTGTCAAAAATATTATTTTTATTTAATAAAATAATAAATAAATAACTAAATAATTAATTAATTAATTAATTAAAAGAAAAAAAAGAACAGAAACTGGAATCACGAAAAACGCAAAAAAGAAAGTCTAAAGACGAAACCGAAGGAATCGGTTTCCCTCATCGGACAACCACCGGCGACTTGGACGGCCAGAGAATGACCGGCAAGTGGCGACGATCATTGTGGGAGCCTCCAACAGTCGAGACGGGCACGGACGGCACCGAAAAAGGGAGATCGACGAAGGAACTTGTCGAGGGGGAAAGAGGAAGATTCCTACAGTTCCACCGTCAATCAGCCCAATCCAAGGCCAGTCGAAGCTTCCTTTGCCTGAGACGAGTCGAACGGTGGTAGCAACGCACCGGGAAATGGCTAGAATCGATAGATCGGCGAGAGTGAGGGTCGAAAAGGGAGAGAGGAAATTTGACAGCCACCAGTGCCGATCAGTACAACCTTAGGCCAAATGAAGACTCCCTAAGTGCAGCCGAGTCAAACGGTGGCAGAAAGGAGCCGGGAACTGGTCGAAAACGCCGCGGACGACGAAGGAACAACTGAACCGATACGGACCGATTCAGTAAAGTGAAACTGTGCAGAACCGGACCGGACCGATTCAGCCAAGGAAGAAAGGAAAAAAAGAAAGAAAGAAAAAGAGGAAAAATTGGAGAAATAATTCGTTGATACAATCGAGCTAAGAGTAAGCCGGTAGGTGGTCAAATGGATCGATTTAATTTTTGAAATAATTATTTAACTGTATATTTGACCGAATTTGACCTGAAAAATATATAAATGTGTAGCTCGATAATTGGAGACAAACGAGAGCTCGAGTTAGCCTCAATTTGCGTACTATCATGGAATATCGGGTAAGTAACCCTTATTTACGATAATTTGCCTAGTTATACATGTTAGAAATTTACAGCATAAATTACGGATTAATTCCGTATAAAATGTATTAAATTCTGGAATTTAAGATAAATTGTCATAAATAATTAATTGAGCTATCCAAGAGTTTAAAAACGAGGCCCAATAAATACTGATGGGGCCAATGAGCCTAATAGGCCTCGATAATGTGAATAGTAAGTGGAAAATGGGCTTAAGGTCGATTAAGGCCCATTAAGGTGCAATCGGGCCCAAAATTGTAAACGAGCCCAATACTTTGAATTAAGCTCTGAAATTATGAAATACAGTTAACTGAATGATTTCTGACCCGATAAATAATTATACATAGCTCCGGAGATTTGATTTGGAAGCAAATCGGACTGTGTGACGAGACATCAGTGAAAAGGTCAGACTATACAGAAAAATGAGATAAGGGAATTTTGTGAGTAGCTAGAGGTAGCTACGCGTATTTTTAATAGCTTTTGTATACACTGAAAATGTATAAAGGTCTTAGAAATGGATTAAAAATTTTAAGGACTGGGATAGGTAAAAGATTATTTTACCCCTAAAGAGGAAAATTCACCTAAGGATGGTGAAAGTATGCATGCATGAAATTCATGATTTGAGGAATTTTTGTGACTTTTTAACAAAGTAAATTGGTAGATTGGCTAGTATTTACATAATTTTCACAAGATAACACTACATAAGTGTTATTTAGATTTAAATGAAATTTCTTTGGAAAAAGGGCCAACTATCAAGTTTATATGGAAACAGATGGTGCTGGAGCCTTGCTCGCACTACATATGAGTTTGTGAATGTGCATAATGGTGTTGGAGCGGTTGCTTGCATTGATTTGTGTGACATAATATGCATAAAAAGGTGCTGGAGCGATTGTTCGCACTAGTTTTAATGATTTGACATGCATGAGAGGTGTTAGAGCTTAGCTCACACGAGTTTTGAACTGTGTGACGAATGCATTAGTGCCGGAGTAGGGCCTCGCACTAGAGTTTTACATGCATGGGTGCTGGAGCCTAGCTCGTACCAGATTTTCACAGTATTTTCGTGACAGGGTGCTAGAGCTTAGTTCGCATTAGATCTTATGAAATTTTATGAAACGCGTGTTGGAGCTTTGCTCGCACAAGATTTTTCTTGATTTTATGAGAGTACTGGAGTATCGCTCGCACTGATTTTATGATACATGCGATGAGCCATACTTGGAGCGTCGGGTAGACTGTGTGTCACGCCGATTAAATATGCTTGCACGTGCGTTTTGAGAGTGGCACGATTATTGATATAAGATGTGGGTCCACGGAGTACGTTTGTAAGACCCAATTTTTATTGTATTTTCTTATGATTCACACATTGTATGGATATTTTTATATGTTAATGGAATCATAAGACGTATGATTTTGATCATATAAATTTGAATGAAGTAGTCGAATGTACGTAAAATTCAAAAATGGATAGTTAAGGAATTTTAAATTAAATTGAAGAGATTTGAACTGTTCGGATAGAGATACGAATTTTAAAAGAGAAATTATAGTGGGTCCAAGAAGGAAAGTCGGCCTAAATTGGTCCCAAACGTGTGGAAGGGTAAAACGATCAAAAGATAAAAACAATCCGGTATAAATTCGATAAGAAAATTTCATTAAAAATATGGATTTACGAAATCTTGATCAATAACGAGGAAAATATTGAATTTCGAGTCCAATTGATCAAGATCTGAAATTATTAAGATTTAGCAAAAATTCATTCAGGACAATATCCCGAAAATACGGATAAAATATACCGAAAAAGGGTTAAAATACAATAAATAAATTAAATTAATTAATTTAAATAAAATATAATCTTAGTAGATATTTTAGGATTTTTAAGAATATTTAATTATTATAATAATAATAATAAAATAAATTATAAATAAATAACTAAATAAGAAATTGGAAATCGTGAAACGCGATTTCTGAAAGAAAAGAAGCAGGCGAAAGCGAAAGAAGAGGGAATCGGTTTTCCTCCACCGGCGAGCTACCGGTGAGACAAAAGGCCAGGCGACGACCGGCAAAGGTAGCCAACTCTCGCCTGACCTACCAGTAGCCACGACGCGCACCGACGTCGCCGAAAAGAGGAGATCGGCGGAGGGGAGACCGAAAGAGAGGAGAGGGGATCGACGACCATCGACGTCGTTTTGACCCACCCCGAGGCCAATAGAGTGTTCTCCTACCCGAGACGCGCAAAACATCACCGGAATCGAGCCGGGAACTGGTCAAAAACCCAACTGAGTGTTAGCATAGCTTGTAAGAAGAGAACTGGGCTGAATCGATCGGTCTGAACCGGGCAGAATCGGATCGAACCGGTTCAGCCGAGAAAAAGAGGAAAAGGGAGAAAAAGAAAGAAAAATAGGGAAAGGAAAAAATGGAAGATTTTCAGGCATACACCGGAGTTTGGGTAAGTCGGTAAGAGGTCAAAAGTGACTAATTTGATTTTCGAGAAATTTATTTAAATTATATTTGATCGAAAAATAATCTGAAATTAAAAATAAATTTGTGCAGTTCGACGATAAATTTTGAGCATCAGCCGATCAAACTCCAATTTACGCACCATTACATAATTTCAGGTAAGTAAAGCTCATTTATGACAATAATATGATTATTACGCAATTGGATTTTATTTTACAGATTTCATATTAATTTCTACATAAAAATAAATTATATTCGTATTTTTGAATTAATTATCGTAAATGATATATGGGTTATCCAAAGAGTTTGGAATGAATCCCAATGGGTATTTAGAGCCCAATAGACCTGAAGAATGGATTTAATAAGTTGAAATGGGCTGAAAATGGGTCGAGGCCCATTAAGATGCAATCGGGCCCAATAAAGTAAAATGGGCCCAGTGCTTTAGATTCGATCATTAAGAGTGAAATACTGATAAATATATTAGAATTGACCTAAATACATGCTTATATGCAGCTCCGTAGACTTGGTCTGGAGCGAATTGGACTGAGAAACCTGGTACGATCGAGATAGGATAAGCTCACGTGTGATTCCAGGTAAGGGAATTTTACGGACTGCTATAGGTAACTTTATGCAATTTCTACATCATTTACATTCCTTAAAATTGTCTGAAGGGTCTAGATTTAAAATAAGAATTTTAATGCCCCGGATGGGCAAATGACCAAAATACCAAGGGTAAAATTTCCAAATTTAGGAAAAGTTGGGAGAAGCAAGAATAAGAGGTTCCTACTTGTTTTTGAGGTGTTTTGACATGTGCATGAGTAGACTGGCTAACTTTTAAATAAAAATGCACAACATTGCATATTTTCAACAATGTGATTTCTTGTGAAAATTGTTTTGAGATAACAGAGCTGCCTACGTGATTTTATGAAAGTGTGACGTGCTAGAGCTCAGCTCGCACGAGTTTTGATTTGTGTGATGCATGCATTAGTACCAGAGCAAGAGCTCGCACTAGAGTTTTAGATGCATTGGTGCTAGAGCCTAGCTTGCACCAAATTTTCACTTGATTTTTGTGACAGGGTGTTGGAGATTCGCTCGCACTAGATTTTCACATGATATTCATGACAGGGTGCTGAAGCCTAGCTCGCACCAGATTTTTACATGATTTTCGTGACAGGTGCTGGAGTCCAACTCGCACCAAATTTTCACATGATTTGTGTAACAGAGTGCTAGAGCTTAGCTCGCACTAGTTTTACTTGATTTTATGAGAGTGTTAGAGCATCGCTCGCACAAGTTTTATGAGAACATGCTATGAGTCGTGCTTGGAGCACGTGCATTTTGAGACAGGGCAAGAGTATGGATATGAGATATGCGTCCACAGAGTATGTTGTACCATGCAAGTAGCATGGAGTACGCTGTACCGTGTTGGGATTGATTATGTGGCATCTTCAGATCTGAGTGGCATCTTCGGATACTAGTGATGGGACAGGACCGACGGGATGGACTGACCCACTTTTCGGGGCGGTTCCCGATTGTGGTGAGACCCCATAAACTAGGATCCATGTAGCAGTGGGATCATGAGGACATATAGCCATAGTCCTAGTTAATTGCCTGAGATCTATATATTGCCTAGTCTCGTATGTTGATGTTTTTGAGAGACACGTTTGGTGGATTTTTTTGTTTGAGTCTGGATCACCCGAGGGAAGGGTTGGATCTTGACAAAGAGGTGATATTGATAAGATGAAACTGAGTTTTAAATTGAAACTTGCATGATGTAAATTCTCATTCTATTTAAACCCATGAGTGATGTAAACTGGTTTTACATGATATTCATTGTATCGCATGTTATTATTGCTTTGAAAAGCATTTGATTTCATGGTTTTGTGTGAGTCAAGAACACCCGAGGGAGGGGTGGGTTGAGTCCTGGCTATGTTGTGAAATTTTAACGAGAATGAAATGCTTTCAATGAATTTGCATGTTGAGTTTTCCATGCTCTTTGAAATCCATATGCGAACTTGTTTTATATGACATCATGAACTATAGCATCTGTTTTGAAATGTGTGGAGAAAGGGTGGTTTATGCATGGCACCACGTCCATGTAGGTAGTATGGTTACCTACTTGTTCGTAGGATTGCCTTACTGAGCTTAATGTGCTCACCCCTTTCATTTTCCTACACAGATTACCTCCAGTAGACTTTGAGGCGACTGAGTACTGCATTCCTAATATCCGCTGCTGCCCATCATTTTAAGGTATATACACTTGTACATATTGTATCTAAATAAGAATAGCACAGTAATATGTTTGTAAGTAACTTTTGGGGATGTATAGACATTATAAACACTTGTAAATGAATGGTGGGATTGGCATTAACACACAGCCCAATTATTGGTTATGGTTTGTCACGATCAGAGGACAGGTAAGTATGAAAGAAAAACAATTTACTTTGATTTTTGGGTAGTTTTGGGTCGTGAAAAATGGTGGTATCAGAGCAAAATTGGTCTGATGTGTGTCAGTGTCAGTAATTAGGAAATTACATCCCTATGTTACTATGCTTGGTTAGATACAATAGTGTATATCGAAATAGGTTTTAACTACGAAATGATTGAGAATGGAGGATTTGGGCATTATGCCGAACACAGTCGTGTTAGAGGAGGTAGAACACGAGGTAGAGGCCGTAGAGGTAGGCTTGAGCCTGCTAGTCGTGCTGAGTCGAACCATGAGATCCATGAGGAGGTTAAAGTGGAGACTGATGTTGAGCATACTCCACAGGGTCCTATAAAGAGACCAGACAGTAATGAGACATGCTTCACGAGGATGGAGTGGAGTGTAGAAAATATTTTAGAGTTTTTTACTCAATCTATGCAGGTAGTTGTGGATAGGCAGGGTAAAGCCTGAACTGATGCCTCGGACTATAGAGATTCCCACACCCCTTTGGTATTTAGCGAATTTAGCGAAGTAAAGGAACCAATAATTACTGGGGACGGGGTGAATGAGATAGTGAAGTTGTATGGGTTTTATCGATGTATGTTAACTGAGAAAGTGACTCGATGCATTTAAGTTGGAAGGCGAGGCGGAGCATGGGTGGAAGTCCACTCGATCTATTTTAAAAGTTAAACATCCAAGACTGATATGAGAGATAATTCTGGAAGCACAAAGACAGTATATTTCAGACATTGTTCAGAGGAATTTACGGATAGAGTTCCTTACTCTGACCTAGAGGAACAGGTCAATCGACTAGTATAAATCTCAATTTACATCTATGGGCAGGTATAATTCGACACTATGAACAGTGAGAATTGGAAGGTCCGAAAGACATGGAAAGACTCAGACCGTCTATTAGAGTCTGATTGGCCCCGTTAGATATCACTATTTACGATGAGGCAGTGCAAGGATCAACGTATGTGAATAAGATTAAGAATTGCATGCCTTTAAGTTTGAGAAAGGAAATAAGGGCCGAAATAGAGACAAAAAGGAAATAGTGGATAACAGAGATGCCAAAGCGGGAAAGAGGCAGTTTGGTAGGAAATTTAGAGTTAGTGAGTTATGGGGTAAGCCCCAGTGTATCCAGTTTCAGTGCTTACACGGATATTGTGATTGGAGAACCCCGACTTGCTAATGGGCAGTGTTGGATGTGTAGTAGTTACCACGAAAATAGGCGATTGAATGAGGGCGAGTGTATGCCTTGGACCAGGACATTATTGATGCTTCATTTGATGTGGTGCAAGGTACCATTTTGATTGTTAATATTGAAGCAATTATTTTAATTGATCCCGGTACTACACATTTATTCATATCGTCGTCAATTGCATATAAGTTAGTGAAATATGTGAAGCCTATATCATAAGGCAAATTACTGATAGTTAGCACCTTAATGAAGGATAGTCTGCTAATTGAATATGTCGGTAGAGATTGTAAGTTGAAAGTGGGGGAAAGGAACATGTGGGCCAATCTCATTATATGAAATATGAATGTTTTGATGTAATATAGGGAATAAATTAATTGACTACAAACGATGTTGTTGAAATTGCTATTCTAAGATAGCGATGTTTCACCCTAGAAAAGTGTACAATAAGTTTTAACAAGTAATGAAAGAGTTTTGTTATAGTTGATATACGAAAAGAGATAAGCTTTGAGATGTGATAGATCCTTAATACAAGATATATTGGAATAAGAGGCGTATGCAAGGTAAGAATATCTCTGATATGTGAAGTAATTTGGATTAAGCGATATGTAGTAGATATGAATTGCGACCAAGGATAAGGAGTGGATATATCCATAACCAGTCCATGTGGTCAAGTCTGAGGGTTAATAAAGGTATTTCAAATTGCCTCCGCGCTTGAAGACTTGCCAGCGTCTAAAAGTATACACAACCTATAAATTGAAATCGACAGTCATAATATATACATTTAAAATAAGGGTACCTTTACTTATACGATAAAGAAATATAGAATTCGATTAATCATGAAGGTTTAAAAATTAAAATTTTATAAAAGCCGTTAATATAAGAAAAAGGAAATGACACGGGTTAGTATCTTGAACAGAAGCAATTTCGAAATGACATTATATGTTTATGCATACATAGGTCAATGACATAAGTGATTG